>CM056052.1:13656455-14256455 GCA_029574335.1 Rana kukunoris
TTGAGCTGTGCGGAGAATTGGTCCTGCCCCCCCCCCCCACACACACATCTTAAGGGGCACGCACACACACTGAGGACCCCCAACCCACATACAGGCACTCATCAGGCCCTGGGAGCTGCAGCTGGTATTAGTGATGGGTCCCTCAGAGCCGGCACAGGGCACAGCCGAGTATGGAGAACTGTGATCTTGTGTCTGAGGGAGGAGGAGTGGGGAGAGGAGTCGGCTGATGTTGGGGGGCGCTGTGCCCATGTTGGGAGCAGATCAGACACAGCAAGGGGGCTTTGCAAAGGCTGAATGTGCTGCACACTCTGTTCTCAGCAATCCTTATTGGCGATCACCAGGGGGGCCTCCCCTGATCCTGGGACCCTTTACTCCAACATCAAGACCCTTCCCTGCTGTCTTAGTCCCCCCTGCATTGGCGGAATGCCAGGGTCGCAGGTGTGACCTCTGTGACTGTAATAGTTCTGCCACTGATTCTGAGTAAACTAGAGGAGTTGAGGGGTCTCTGAGGTGGTAGTGGGACTAAAGGATTCTGGGAGCCTCTGAGAGTTTACTTCATCTGAAGGGCTCTGGGACCCTGAGGAGGAAGTGTAGATGAAGGAATTTGGGGCCTCCTAGACAGTAATAGGACTGAACATCTCTGAGAGGTTAGTGGGGTTGAAGGGCTGTGGGGACTATGAGGGGGTAGTCAGGCTGCAAGGCTCTAAAGGTAAGAGGGGGCTCGTAGGGGCTCTTGATCTCTGATGGTCCTCTCACCTGCACTTACTTTTCTGACCTTTTTAGCCACTTCAGGCCCGCGCTACCATCGGATGACGGCAACAGCGCGGGCCTGAATGTCCAACATGCCGTCATTTGACGGCATGTCATTCTGGCATTCCCAGCGCGCGCTGTAGAGCGCGCTGCGGGGAAGCCCTGTATTGTCCGTGTCCCTTGGACACGGCCAATCACAGATCGCGGCGAACGGCCAATCAGAGTGGCCGTTTGCGATGCGATCTGTGGGCCAATGAGAGATGATCTCTCATAGATCATCTCTCATTGCCGTGTTACACAGAGACAGCGTCCTGTCTCTGGAGAGGAGGAGCCTGATCTGTGTTCCTTCTTACATAGGGACGCAGATCGGTCACCCCCCCTCCCCCCACAGTTAGAACACACCTAGCATACATATTTAACCCCTTCCTCACCCCCTAGTGTTAACCCCTTCAATGCCAGTCACATTTATACTGTAATTAGTGCATATTTATAGCACTGATCGCAGTATAAATGTGAATGGCGCCAAAAATGTGTCAAAAGTGTCCGATGTGTCCGCCCATAACGTCGCAGGTACCAATAAAAATCGCAGATCGCCGCCATTTCTAGTAAAAAAAATAATAATAAAAAATAATAATTCTCTCCCCTATTTTGTAAGCGCTATAACTTTTGCGCAAACCAGTCGCTTATTGCGATTTTTTTTTTTTTTTTTTTTTTACCAAAAATATGTAGAAGAATACGTATCGCCCTAAACTGAGAAAAAAAAATGTGTTTTTTTTTTTTTTTATTGGGATATTTATTGTAGCAACAAGTAAAAAATATTGTATTTTTCTTCACAATTGTCGCACTTTTTTGTTTATAGCGCAAAAAATAAAAATCGCACAGGCGATCAAATACCACCAAAAGAAAGCTCTACTTGTGGGGAAAAAAGGACGTAAATTTTGTTTGGGAGCCACGTCGCACGACCGCGCAATTGTCAGTTAAAGCGACGCAGTGCCGCAAGCTGAAATTTTACCTGGGCAGGAGTAAGTGCCCAGTATGCAAGTGGTTAAAGAACTCCTGGCAGCAAATGTAGGAAGCCTTCACCTCACCCATCTCACTGGTCAAGAAAAAATAGACTTAAGGCCCATACACACGGTAGGACATCCAACAAAATTTCCCTTGGATTTTTGTCCTAATTGATTTGTCCGGTCACACCCATAGCATACACACAGTCAGACTTTTCTGCAAACTTTTCTAAAACTTTCCCATCATCACGTGGTTTTTCTGCTCTTTACCGCCACCCTTTGGTTAACCTCTGCTATTGTTGGTTGATTTTAACATTGGTTCTGAGCATGCGTATTTGCACTTTGTACAAAAGTTGGTTGGCTTGCTGTACACACGGTCACACAAAGCACCATCAGACTTTTGTTGCTGAAAAGTTGGTCCGTTCGCAGACCCAACTTTTCGTCAGATGAAACCTGAAAAAGTTGGTCTGATGGAGTGTACACACGATCAGACAAATTTGAAAAGTTGCAGATTTTGAAGTTGGTTGGCCAAAAGTCTGACCGTGTGTATGGGGCTTAAGAGAACAAACCCTGTTGTCCTCCTCCTACCCACACTGAGTTGCTATTGGAGAGTACAGAACAGACTCCTCCCCCACAGTTCTGGACTCCACCATCACAATCCCTTCTCTTACTGCAGACAGTGACATCACTCCTGCCAGTCAATAGGCCGCCGGAGATTGGAGTCTTGCAGCTGAAGTTCTGGCAATTATCCTGATTAGCCGTTCCCCTTCCTGCACATCATGATGACCCGACACTGACCTCACAGCACGGCCTCAGAGCAAACACGTCAAAGAAAGGATCATATTTATCATTCCTTGTCTGCAGATCTAAAACCAATCAAAACCAATTCAGAAACCAAACAAACCCAACAGATAAAAGAGAATTTCTGATCTGGTAAGACCAGGGCTGAAGTCCTGTGGAAACGGAGTCCCTGCACTTTTTCACAGCAGGAACTCCGTTCCCTTTGCAGGACTAGAGCAGCCGAGCTTCCCAAACAAATCCTTCACTAAGCGGCGATGCCCAGCTCGAGTCACTGTCAGGGGAAGGCAAACCTTAGTAATCCTTTGTTACTGGCCCCTTCCTGTATATGGATTCATCTGGTAGTGTGCGGGTATTCCATCACTTCCTCGATGCCGCAATGTTTCCTGGGAGCATTTGTCCTTGTTCCCAGGAGACATAGCGGAGGTCTGGAGCATCGAGGAAGTGATGGAATACCCGCACACTACCTGATGAATCCATATACAGGAAGCGGCCAGTCACATAAAGGATTACTAAGGTACAGTAGATCCAAAAATAAAAACATGTGGTTTAGTGATTATGCATATGAGCGTATCATTTTTTATTTTTTTGGTGGGGGAGCGGATGTTGGGTGGGAGTTCCCACACTTTTTTCCCCAGGACTTGACCCCTGGGTAAGACAAGAGGGTCCCAGCAGCCAAAAAAAATGAAAAATCATATTCTAAACAGTCCAAACTAAATGCTTTCCCATGGAGGCAGTAGTTCCCTAAATATCCAGCAATCCTCCTATTACCCCCCCCCCCCCTCTCACATCCACATCCTATTATTGTGTGACCAAAACCATCCAGATAATTCTTACTTTCATTTCCCAAAGATATTCATCTACAAGGAGACCTGTATAGATCAAATGAAGGGACCAATGAGGATGGAGGAGGACCGGAGTCACATGACTGAGAAGATACTAAACCTCACCCTGGAGATCATCTACCTGCTGACTGGAGAGGTGAGGAGGATTCTGGGAGGTCACATGACATCACTCTTATCTCTATTAATAAAACAGACCTGACCGGAGAGGTGAGGGGGATTCTGGGAGGTCACATGACATCACTCTTATCTCTATTAATAATACACAGACCTGACTGGAGAGGTGAGGAGGATTCTGGGATTCTAACATGATATTCCTATTGGTTTCTCAATACAGAGATTTCCTCTTGTGAAGTCAGGTGATCACATGACCATCACAGTGCCTCCATGTGACTCCCTAAAACCTGAGAGACACAACATGGAGAAGATTCTAGAAGTCACCAAGAAGATGATGGAGCTGCTGACAGGAGAGGTGAGGAGGATTCTGGGACATTATCCAGTAACAGACAAGGGGTGTGTCTGGGTGGTGACTGTATCATTGTGTGTGTCAGGTTCCTATAAGGTGTCAGGATGTCACTGTCTATTTCTCCATGGAGGAGTGGGAGTATTTAGAAGGACACAAGGATCTCTACAAGGACGTCATGATGGACAATCAGCAGAATTTGAGTTTTGTGAAGAATGTAAGGAAGGAATTTCCCTGGAATGAGAAGATATTGAACCTCACCCTGGAGATCCTCAGCCTGCTGACTGGAGAGGTGAGTGTTTAACGAAGGGTTAAATCTGACTCTGCTGTACACTGGGATGTATTCAGAGTCACTTTATGTCTTCTGATGTTCTGCTGATCTATAACGACATCCACACAAGTACTATGAATACATGAAGTGTACGTACTCTATGATATTTGGTAATAGCACAAGATGGCGGCATTGGCTATAGTAGAGAACAGTTCCAGGTTTAGTCCAATCAGTGAGACCGATGATTATCAGCATGCCACGCCCACTGACCACTAAATCCATGGGTAACATTTCCTGGTGGGTCAGTGAGTCTTACTAGTAAAACATTAGTGACTCTATTATATGACTTCTAGAAGGATCTATAAATCTGACCACATTGTAATCATATCATTGGATGGAGATGTCTGTCCTTTGCTGAATCGGGAACATTGTGACCAATTCCTGGAGAATAAATATAGAGACGAGGGATTATGGGAGAGAAGAGCCATCTTATAGAGGAGCTCCAGTCTCCTTCAGAACTAAATAAAAGTCAGCAGCTACAAATAATGTACAAATACTGCAGCTGCTGACCTTTAATATTTTTTTTTTATGTCACAATGTAGAGTATAAGATTTCCTACCATCTGTTTTAATCCAGCGTTGAGTAATCCTCTTTTATGTTCAGTGAAAATTAACAGAATTCCAGATACAAACTTGCCAAATTATAAAGTCTGTTTCTCTGTTCTTGCTTTGAGTAACAGGTTATTTACATATCTAGCTTGGACATGTTTATCATATGTTATATTTATCATAACATGAGGTGATCCAAAGTTCATTGTATATTACCAGGATGTGTTATGTGGGGGAGGGGTGGATTTCTCACTTTTTACACTGTGAATCACAATCACATTCGACTCAATCATCGTATGTTCGACAGTTCGTCGAAATACGAATGTTATGGTCCGTTCGCGCTAAATTTGAGTGGCGTGTTACGGCCCATAATTCACTGCGCATCTCAGTGCATTGCTGGCTGATGATTGGCCCCACATGCTTGGCCAATCACAGCTTGCAAAAAATGGAGAGCCATAATTGGCCAAAGCGAGGGTGGCTTTGGCCAATTTTGGCTCAGAGGGTTTATTGCACGCCCCACACTATAAAAGTCCGCCTGCAAGTCGGCCTTGTGTAGTGTGTTGTGGTGGTTAAGAGAAGACAGAGAGAGAGTGTCA
The DNA here is from genome assembly GCA_029574335.1 of Rana kukunoris. Classification (NCBI taxonomy): domain Eukaryota; kingdom Metazoa; phylum Chordata; class Amphibia; order Anura; family Ranidae; genus Rana; species Rana kukunoris. Next base: position 13,661,788 of record CM056052.1, read on the forward strand.
TTTATTGCAGGTAGATAGAGCAGGCAGGCTAGTTAGTTAGAGTTACAGGCCCGGATTCACGTAGAGCGGCGTATATTTATGCCGGCGTAGCACATCATCTTAACGCTACGCCGGCACAACGTGAAGAAGCATGCTATTCACGAAGAATATGCGCTCCACATTACATCGGCTTACGCCAACAACTATACGCTACTCCGGCGCAAGTCAAAGTAGGTGGAAGTGGGCAGTGAAGTGACATATTTATCCATTTGCCGACCGCCCGCCGTCATATTACTGTGGGACGGTGGCTCTCCTGGGCGACAGCCCGTAGCTATACGTCCGGACTGGGGATTGCCCCGGTTGGGCACGAGGCTGGTATCGCTGTGCTGTATTTTCTTACCTTGAAGAATGGAGCAAGGGGTCTCGGTATCTGCGATCGATCGGTTATTGGCAGGTTGACTTTCTTCTTTAAGTGGCATGGGGTAAGGGACTATACTAAGGAATTTTGGGTAAGGCAAGCGGTAAAGGAGTACAGGAAGTGTCGCATGGTTAAGGATCATCGTTTGGTATGCTGCAGAACCTGTTTGTGCATTTACACTCAGTATGCTCATCGGTGCACGAGTGTGCACTTTTCAAGGCCGCTTTTGCGCTGGCCTTTTATAGGGCGCTGAGGGTGGGTGAACTGGCCATTTTTTCGAAAGGGGAGCAAGATGGTCTGTTGCTTCAGGATGGGGAGTGTTCGGAGGGAGTGGTGGGAGTTTGGCTGCATAGGTCAAAAACGGACCAGGGGGGTAAGGGCATGCGGGTCCAGATGTTTAGCATTCCGGGAGCAGAAATCTGTTCTGTGCAGGCGGTGGATCCTTTCGATCCATGCGTCCTGGACGGGCTGGGTCCTTTTTGATGAATTGGGATTGGTTGGCGTTGTCGAGATTCCAGTTCGTAGCTGTGTTTAGAGAATGTTTGATGGGGTATGACCCAAAAGATTATGCTGCGCATTCATTCTGGATCGGGGCTACTATGGAAGCCGCTTGGGGTGGGTTGAATGCAGACATGGTGTCAGGACCGGGTTTTGAACCTGGGACCTCGGCTGTGTCTGGCAGTGAGCCTTCTCACTGAGCTATCTGGGATGCTGGACAGCTCCCTGTCTGTTCTGCTGGACAAACCCATCTGATCCATTAGACCTTGCTGCCTTGTGTCTTAATTTGTCTTGAACCTTGAACCCCTTGCTCCTCCCACAAACTTCCTGATATAAGCCATGTCTCTGCACTTCCTCCTTGCCAGGTTATTGTGCCTTCCCAGCCAGTGCCTTGCAATTTGTCTGCTCTGCTACCATTGTATATGCAACCACCTGTGTTTGACCCTCGGCCTGTTCCTGGACTTCTCTACTGCCTGATCCTAATCTGCTACCGTCTGTGTTTGACCCTTGGCCTGTTCTTTGACTGCTCTTCTGCTTGATCCCAGCCTGCAGCCGCTCGTGATTGATCCCTTGGCTTGTTTCCTGACCACGCTACTGTTTCCTCCTTGTCTGCTTATCCGCTATTGGACCCTGGCTTGCTCACACCCTGGTGGGGCAAACTTGAGGATCGCGACCTGGTACTAGCTTGCAGCTAAATCCATCTCCACCATCAGGAGCTCTGGGGAAAACTTAGATTCCGCACCTCAAGGAAGCCTGTGTTATCTGCCAGAAGTGACTGCCTGTTCTGCCACTGCTATTGCAATTGGCCTCTGAGCCTGACCCCAGATCGTGACACATGGTTAAGAGGATCGGGCGATGGGACTCGCATAGATTTAGGATCTACATTTGTCCACATTTACTGCAGGAGTAGTTTGGAGCCATGAGAGTTCATTGGTTTTACAGGTTCTTTGTATTAAAAAAAAAAAAAGAGGGGTCCTCTAGAAGTTTGTATGTTCTATTTGATGTTTTACAGGTGATGAGCAGCCTGGTTTGGAACCTTGGACACTCATAGGTTTTTTGGGGGGCCAGACGGGCTGATTAACGTCCCAATGGGAGGCAGCTATGTATCCCCTTACGAGAAGCTTAGGTCAGATGAATTGGCGTACCGGGGATGGTTTGAAGCAGGGTCATGCCAGACGTGCAAAAATATGCGCGCCTGGACAGTAGGGGTGTTGAAAATAATCGTCTAATCGATGCATCGCAATTATACCCTGGACGATTCTGCATCGATTCGGTATTGTGCAATAATCGATTAATAATGACGTCATTGCGGCCCCTCCCCCTCCCCCCCGCACAGCAATGTCTTTGCTGGAAAGATATGCCGCCGATCGGCTGGCTGCGCCTGGCGCTGTCCCCTCCTCAACCCACACAGTGTAGCCTCAGCCTGAGCCTCGTTGCTGCCCCCACCCACGATCTCCCCTCCTCTGTGATTTGGAGCTCTGAGTCTGACTGCACAGTGACACTGGTCATCTCCCCGATGGGCGGTGCCGAGCCGCACGAGGAGCTGAGAGACAGAGGCATACAGATCATGACTGCACGGAGCTGTTGTAACATCCGTGGGATGAGCCATAAATTTGGCTTCTGCAAACTACAAACGAGCTGAGAGGAGGGGGGGATGCAAGTGCTCCGGAGGTGAGAGATAAGCCTGTCATGCTTGATATATGGGTGAGTGTAGAGAGGTGTCTAATTTCTTGCTGTGATTTCCCTATCATCTCTCCCCTCTGTAACCATCTACTGATCTGCAAGCAGTAGATTTCTTGCTGATTGGAATGTCTCCCTTTTTTTATTTGTGCAGTGATGTTGACCTGTTTACTATGCAAGTTGCTGCCAAAAGACTCAATGGGTTTGTTAAAGTGATACTAAAGGGTATTATTTTCTTCTTTAAAATTAAATTAAAAATCATACTTACCTACTGATCTTCTGTATAATTTCCGCAGTCTGTGACCATTTCCTGTAGCATGTCCGCAGTCTCTTACCATCTCCTGTAGCATGCACGCAGTCTCTTATCTCGTGTAGCATGTCCCCAGTCTCTGACCATCTCCTGTACTATGTCCGCAGTCTCTGACCATCTCCTGTACTATGTCTGCAGTCTCTGACCATCTCCTGTACTATGTCTGCAGTCTCTGACCATCTCCTGTACTATGTCTGCAGTCTCTGACCATCTCCTGTACTATGTCTGCAGTCTCTGACCATCTCCTGTACTATGTCTGCAGTCTCTGACCATCTCCTGTACTATGTCTGCAGTCTCTGACCATCTCCTGTACTATGTCTGCAGTCTCTGACCATCTCCTGTACTATGTCTGCAGTCTCTGACCATCTCCTGTACTATGTCTGCAGTCTCTGACCATCTCCTGTACTATGTCTGCAGTCTCTGACCATCTCCTGTACTATGTCTGCAGTCTCTGACCATCTCCTGTACTATGTCTGCAGTCTCTGATAATCTCCTTTAGTATTTTGGGGGGAGAGCCATGCGCACTTGCGCTGCAATCGTGATGCATCGTGATATCGAATCGAATCGTGGACTTGATAATCGAAATCGCATCGAATCGTGAGACGGGTGAAGATGCGCAGCCCTACTGGACAGAGCACCCGATGTCTTGGTACTCCATGTGGGAGGTAATGACAAGGGATAAGGGGTGCGAGGTACGATTTCCTCAGGCTACGCTCTTTGTTCCCGGGGATTCTTATTAGTTGGTCCAACATGGTGGGCAGAATGGCTTGAAAGTGGGCTTGGTCGGTGGAGAAGGTTAATAAGGCTCGGGTAAAGGTTAACAAGGGGGTGGGGAGGTTCTATATTCGCAACAGTGGTTTGGTGGTGTGCCACAGGGAGCTGGAGGTGGATAATTGGTGGTATCTGCGGAGGGATGTGGTTCATCTCAATGATGTGGGCATTGATCTGTAGGCTCTGGGATTGCAGGAGGGAATCCAGAGGGCTTGGAGGTGCTCGCAAGGATAAGGCTTTACCCTTGTGAGCTGTGGCGGTGTTGGGTCTATGGAAGATGAGGAAAGGCTGGAAGTTGGGGTAGGAAAAAGGTTGACCAAGAAGGAGTTAAAGTTTTAGGTCACTGCGGACGGTTGTAATGCCTCTGAATCTGTATCTTGCGACTGAGGCCAAGGTAATAATTGTTTTTCCAAGGGGTTTAGTTGAGAGGGGTGGTCTTCTAGACCACCAAGTATTGGAAATATGTATAAAGTTATTTAAACGGTTATTTATATTACATTTCGAAATGGTTAAATAAAAAAGGCCGGAAGGCCAATTTTACTCCACAACGTGGTCCCTTGTATCATTGGGGTTTGTGGGGTAAGGTATTGGGTCATAGAGATAATGGGTAATGTGTCACTAGGATCAGTCCTTAAAGGAACGCTAAAGGTTTGTTTTTTATTAGATCAATTGATTGCTGTAAGCTAGAGCATTTGAATATCACTTACCTCGTTTTTCCTTTTGATCTCCAAAACCCAGTAATCCAGGTTTGAAAATGCCATTTCCTGTCTCTCCTCTTCTTGCTTTCCACCAGCACCTGAGCTGTTTTGCATGGTGGAAAGCAGAATGTGCTCACCCCCTCCCTATGACTACAGCACTGCGTGAAGATGCTCTCTTATCCCTCACAGGCATGGAGGCTAAGCCTAATGGGAACTGTAGTTCCCATTAGGCCGTGATGTAGCAAGAATGAATGTGCACCGCAAACCAGGAAGTCAGTGAGAATAACGATTCGGGAGTGACAGGGGTGAATAAAACGGCTCAATTTCAACAGGTATCAAACTAGTTATAATGCAAAACATTACTTTTTACTTTATCAGCTACTGTCAGACTTTAATTTAAGAGGAAAATATTTTTGTCTTTACAACCCCTTTAACATGTCATGATATTTATCTTTGTATAACACAGAACTGTACAGTAATAATGAAGAAATCTACTGAGAATGAGACAAGGAGGAGAAGATCCTCGAGAATCCAGAATCTCATCACCATCCCCCCACCTCCATCCCTGATCCCTACAAGACTCAACACACAGAAGATTCTAGAAGTCACCAAGAAGATGATGGAGCTGCTGACAGGAGAGGTGAGGAGGATTCTGGGAATTCTGGGACATTATCCAGTAACGGACAAGGGGTGTGTCTGGATGGTGACTGTATCATTGTGTGTGTCAGGTTCCTATAAGGTGTCAGGATGTCACTGTCTATTTCTCCATGGAGGAGTGGGAGTATTTAGAAGGACACAAGGATCTCTACAAGGACGTCATGATGGAGGATCAGCCGCCCCTCACATCACCGGGTAAGAGGAGACTTTATTGTAAAGGAGAGAGCAGTACGGGGGCTCCACCTAGATCCCCCATCATCTGATGAACACATAGGGCCAGATTCAGGTAGATGGGCGCATATTTGTGCCGGCGTAGCGCAGCTCATAAACGTTCCGCCGGCGCAAACTAGTGAGGCAAATACAGTATTCACCAAGCACTTGCTCCTAAGTTTGCGCCGGCGTAACGTAAATGTGAAGGAGCAAGTAGGTGGAAGTGGGTGTGACCTTATGCAAATGATGGTCTGAGCCTGGGTCTGACACTTTATTTATTTTTTAATTATTAAAACATTTAAAAGTGTTTTCATCGGTTCACCGCTGAAGTGGTCTGATGGTCTGATGTGCATACACACCATCAGTTCAAAATCCGATCGGGTCAGAACGCGGTGACGTAAAACACAACGACGTGCTAAAAAAACGAAGTTCAATGCTTCCAAGCATGCGTCGACTTGATTCTGAGCATGCGGGGGTTTCTGAACCGATACTTTTGCGTACTAACGATCGGTTTGGACCGATGGTCAGGCGTCCATCATTCCGATTTTAAAGCAAGTTTTAAAACTTTGGTCCAAAGAAAACAGATGGGCCGTACACACGGTCAGTTTGGACCGATGAAACTGGACTGCAGTCCATTCTCATTGGTTTGAACCGATCGTGTGTACGCGGCCTTACACGTTTGTCACAGTGTGATGAGTAGGGTGTGGGTCCTTGGGTCTGCCCTGAACGTCTTGGGAGTGGGTTGACATGGCCTTTTGCTTCGGCAGACCTTCCAGAGAACGGGGTCTGTCTGGTTTCAGCCAGATGGACCAAGTGAAGTACCTCAGTCCCTGTCTGGAGCTTATCACCTGGGGGATCAGGGTAAGGTCCTTTCTAGTGGAGGACAGTGTAAACACCTGTTGCATGTTTTGTGTCACTCTTTATGTGTGTGCACTTTTTTGACACCGGGTGGAGTTTTTGGCTGTGTTTCACACGCTGTGGGCTTTTCTTTTTTTTTTTTTCGAAAAAAAAGTTATGTGTTATTGAGAAAGAAACATTGGCATGTATACAGAAGTCGGCAAAGCAGTTACAGCAACAATGGTTATAAAAGAAGCAAGTGGAAATAATATAACATTGTACAGTACAAGTTAGAGTACATCATCAGGGGTCGGGCTCCACAGTGCATTCAGAAGTGATACCGTATAGCAACGTTGTAAACAAGGTAGGAGGCTCAGATTACCACATATCCCTAAAGTGATGTGGGTTATTTGGTTCAAAATATATTTCAGGTAAACAAGGACAATATTGCAAGTATAGCAGTAGTGATTACAACAGAGGGATAAAGAAAAGAGGGAGGAAGGGGAGGCATATACATGCAAGAACAAAATAATACACTACAGAACTCGGTACAGTACATTGAGAGTTAGGCCCCACGGTACACCAGGGATGGTATCGTACATTGAGATTGTAGATAGTGTGGAGGGGTCAAAGTGTCCTGCAATTCCCCGGGTTAAGATAAGTATTCACATGAGGAGGAATCGGAGATCACGATGAGGGGACAAACTTTGTCCACCTCATTTACGTGCATGTTTCAGGGTCATCTAGCCATCTATCCCAAACTTTGTTAAATTTCTCCGGACAACCTCTATTTATGTATAAGAATTTTTTATACGGTAACGTTCCGTTTATCTCTCTTTTCCACTCCGTCCATGTGGGCGGAGTGGGCCTCATCCATCTCCTCGCAATAATTTTTCTGGCCAAAAACAGTGACTCCTGTAGGAAGGTTTTGGTATGCCTATCCATTAGGGTAGGGAAGACTCCAAGGAGACACTGTTTGGGGTCCAGAGTGACCGGGGAGCCCATGTCATCATGCAGGAAGTTAACAATCTGGGTCCAGTAGCCCTGTTGTACAGGACAAGACCATAGGAGGTGAAAAAAGGTGCCAGTTTCCGTTCTACACATTGGGCATAAGGTTGACTGTTCCCTGTTGTATCTAGCTACTCTAACCGGAGTCAGGTATGATCTGTGGAGAATGTAGACCTGGGTGAGTCTATCTGACAGCTTCGGGGATACCTCTTTGCATGAGTCCATAGCCTCTTCCCATTCCTCAGTATCCATTGGGCCCACTTCCCTCTCCCACCGGGGCTTAAGAGCGTAGGCCACTCTACCAAATCCAGGGGCGGACAACATAGAGTAAAATGAAGAGATAAGACCTTTTGGGTCTAGACTCCTAGCTATTGCAATGATAGGATTGGGGGTGGGTGGTGGGGTCGTCTGTGAGAACTGTGCCCTGAAAGCATGACGCACCTGTAGGAATCTAAAGTACATGTGGTCAGGGAGTGAGAATTCCTCTCGGAGGTTGTTGTACGTTTTAAGTTCGCCATTCTGCACCAATTGGTGAAGATACAATAGGCCCCATGAGCCCCAACCCCTGGGGTCCGGAACCGTACGAAATTCCGTCAGATGTTTATTATGCCATAGCGGAGAGTAGTCATTATAAACGGGTATGCCTATCTTAGTGGACGCCAGGTCCCACACCCGTCTGTAGTGGTACAAAAGGGGTTTGACCTGTCCCACCCGGTACATTGGTACCTGTCCCACCCGGTACATTGGTACCTGTCCCACCCGGTACATTGGTACCTGTCCCCACCGCAATCGCATACAATGGGTCGCCAGTACACCGTGTCCATCTTGGACATATCAAGGTCCTGAAGCGGTCGCTGTGGGCTTTTCAAAAAAAAATATTTAAAAAAATTATATACTCTATTGTACTGTACTTTACATCATTCTGATACTATATAGTCCTAAGCTCAAACACACATGTGTGTATTTTTTTTTAAATATATATATATATATATATATACACACAGACACACCCTTATAAATAAATGTGAACAAACATTTTAAAATGCATTAAAGCATTTTTTATCAATGTTAAAAAATAAAACACTTTATTTTTTAATTATTAAAACATTTAATTGTTTACACTAGTGGTTAAGGGGCAGGAAAACTTTGCAGCTGAGCCATTCTTTTACCACCCCTCAACCGCTATTACCTTTTAGCTGTAGAGGCAAATGCAGCAGCTGCAATTATACCCCTTTTTTTGCTTTCAGCAGGTGCAGCACCCGTTGACTTTGACCCAATCAAGTGAATGACGGCACTTTGCAAGCTCCCCACAACTGTGTGGAGTTCAAGGGGTTAAACCAGGTGGTGTGGAGGCGATACAACACCTCCTTTCCGCCTCTAAAATGCTCTATAAAGAGCGATTTGTTTGCGTATCGCTCTTCAGAAATCAAAGCATTTGTGAATATGCCCCTACATATGTCGCAGTCCTCCATTACATCAGAGTCCACAGCATTACTCCTTACATCATAATCAATAGTGTTACATCTTATCTCACAGTTTCCCCTTTTACATCAGAGTCCCCAGAGTTCCCCTTTAAACTGGGAAACTTGATGCAAAGAATGCTGTGGACTGTGGTGTAAATGGGAACTGTCATATAAGGGGGTCTTAGGCCCTCAGTATTTCCTCTTATAACAGGATTTCCCCACTTTCTCTGACACAAAAGGGAGCTCTTCAGACCGTGATGTAAAGGGGGGGGGGCTCTGATGTGAGGGGGTCTCTGGTTACCACAGAGTCCACTGAGATCCCACTTACATCAGAGTTCCCTTTTACCCCAGAGTCTTAAGAGTTCCCCTTTAAACCAGACAATAAGTATTTCTAGAATGGGGCAGTGACGCCTGGTGCTCAGAAATTTTGGGGGGCTTAAACAAACTGAAAATAAAACCCATGAAACTGAAGCTACTGTGCCCATCAATTGCCGTCACGGTGCCATCAAATGCAGCCACTGTGCCCATCAATTGCTGCCAGTGTGGGCATCAATTGCCGCTTCTGTGCCCATCAAATGCTGCCAGTCTGCATCCCCCCACCCAGCACTTACCTTGTCTCGATGGGGCAGAGGTGTCCTCCGCGCTCCTCGATGTTTTCTCCTGTCCTCTGCTATGATTGGATGCCTGGTAGGCATCCAATCACAGCGCCTGTCGTTTCAGCCAATCAGGTGACAGGTAACAGACCTGAGGCAGTTCAGTGTTGGGAAAGCAAAAATTAAATTTGCTTTCCCAACACAACGCTGAGTGAACAGCAAGGGCCCAGCATGGCGCCCGCTGTTCACCCTTTTGGACGCCTATTAGAGCCTTTGGCTCTAATTTGGTGCTTCCAAAAAATACCATGCCGCTGTAATTCAGGTGCCCGGCGCCCAAAAAGGGTCCGGGCACCTGAATAGGGGGCAGCAGCGGCGACCATAGATAGATTCATGCAATGCATGAATCTATTTATGGTGATAGACAGGTGGCAGCCCCCTTCCCCATTATGTGTGTATATTACCCTCCCCTTAATGGAACTACAAATCCCAGCATAGTAGGCTGGACTACCATTTCTCAGCAGTTTTCCTGGTCCTCCACCCCCCCCCCCACACACACACACACACACACACACACACACACACACACTCAGTGTGACTTGCACTGCAGGAGAGGACATCCTCTCTCCCTCCCTGCCTGCTGTAGTGCCATCCGCACACACACTGCCAGAGTCTGTGCTCCCACTCTCTTACCAGTGACATCTTCTAAGTCCCATGTCCTGGCAGGTCCTCCTTCATTGTTGCATTGTTGACAGACTCAACACTCACTGCAGGGCGGGAGCCGGGAGGCGCGGCACCAGGAGGCAGAGCAGGGAGGAAAAAGTTACATCCTCCTGCTCTGCCTGGGAGTAAAGGACAGTTGTGGGCTGCGGAAGCCCCATGCTGGGAGCGGGCAGGGCTGGTTTACAAAGATCAGATGACATGACAAAATCAGGGGGTTAATCCAGCGCTGATGCTACGTCTATAGTTTCAGCTACAACATCCCTGACAGCAGGCAGCGGAGTGATATTCAGATATCAGGGATGCTGTAGCCGGAACTATAGAAGTAGCATCGGAAAATGCGGCCACCTGCCTGCTCACTCCGCGATCAGTGGCTGCATTCACAAAAGTTACACAGCCAACGGTCCCATTCGCAGAGTAGCAGCTCAGCCATTGTTCTTAACCAGAGGTGCCGAAATAGAGATTCTGCTGGCAAAAAAGTTCTGGGGTGTGATGGATGTGCCTGGGCATTAGGGTGTGCCCAGGCACACCCCGTGCGCACGCCTATGGTCCTATCTGTTGTATCTTAATTAATATGTTGTACATTACATAGTCCTGACTTCTGATCTCTTCCCTCTACCCACTGCTATATATACACATGGGTCCGGATTCACGTAGCACTTACGCCGACGTATCTCGATATACGCCGCGTAAGTACAAATGTGCTCCGTCCCCATAGAACTAAGATACGCCAAAAACTGACTTAATCCGACCAAAGTAACTTGCCTACGCCGGCGTATAGTGGGCTCATAATTACGCTGGATGCTTTTGGAACTCCAATTGAGTTGCGCTGCAAATATGCCAATGAGGGACATACGCCAATTCATGAACACACTTGCGCCCGGCGCATGTTTTAAGCGATTTGCATAAGAGTTACGTCCGGCGTAAAGTTACTCCTCATATAGGAGGCGCAACCCAAGCAAATGTATGGACCAGGGAACGAACGCCGTCAAATTATATGTCGTTTACGTAGTACGTGAATAGGGCTGGGCGTAGGTTATGTTCACGTCCTAGGCAGTGATTCGATGTATCTTAGGCAGTTATTTCGACGTGACTGTGAGCATGCGCACTGGGATGCGTCCAAGGTAAGACGAATGCGCCGTTCATTTTTGAAGCTCAGCCCATCATTTGCATGGGGTCACGCTTCATTTAAATATTACACGCCCACTTCCACCTACTTTGACTTATGTCGGCTTACGCCAACGAATATACGCTTCGCCGGCACAATGTTGGGAGCATTTTCTTTGTAAATTCAATGCTTGCCTCTCAACGTTGCGGCGGCGGCGTAGCATAAAGAAGATGTGCTACGCCGGCATAAAGATGTGCCAAGGTATGTGAATCCGGGCCATAATATGTATTCTGTTTTGTTACACCGATTTTCTACCATCTGGACATTTTATATCTGATGATTTGATTGGAGCACAGACTTTTACAATGTGATCATATTCTAAAATGTTGAAACCTTAAACAGAAAGTCATAATGGGGGAGGAGTCAATAACCCAATGATGGTGGTCTTCAGGATCAGTCCAGTCTTCATCTTGTTTGTTCTCCCCCATCTTGACTCTCTGACCTATGGTGGGGCTCAGTCCCGCTATTCATGACTGAATAATGGACTAAATAAGGAAGTGCAGGACTTCTTGTGCTGAGAAGATGACAATGAGTGATAGAAGGGGTGGGGACACTCGTCCTATAATCCCCTCATCACTGTCACTCCTATAAAAGACAGTTCTTGTTGTTTCCTCACTCTCTGACTAAGGTCCATGAATAAAGAAATGATCTGGTAGGACATCAGAGGACCCATTTACTAGTTACCTTGTAAGATCCTCGGAGACAAAGCTGCCTGATGTGGGCGGAGTCCTGGTTTAGGGGAACAAATCTGCTCATGTCTAGTAATAATCTTTTTATTCCTATTTTAGTAGTTGGACGGCCGATGAAGAAAACCTCAGAGGATTGTCTCACTTTGTCTTCAGACTGTAAAGTAGAAGATGAGGACATCACACAGTATAGTCCAGGAGAAAACCCGACTACCTCCAATGTCCATCCGGCACCACACGGTGTAGATGGACCATCATATTCCTCTTATCCTGAGGAACCTCAGACTGTGCGGGGCGGTGCCGTCCTTCCAAAAGAGAAGGGCTTTTCCTGTACTGAGTGCGGGAAGTGTTTCCCTTCTAAATCCAATCTTAATATTCATAAAATGTCTCACACAGGGGAGAAGCCGTATTCCTGTCCTCAGTGCGGGAAATGTTTCTCAAGGAAGTTCCATCTTTACAGACATCAGAGCTCTCACACAGGGGAGAAGCCGCATTCCTGTCCTCAGTGCGGGAAATGTTTCTCGAGGAAGTTCCATCTTCACAGACATCAGAGATCTCACACGGGGCAGAATCCATATTCCTGTCCTGAGTGCGGGAAATGTTTTTCACAGAAGTCCTATCTTTCCACACATCAGAGATCTCACACGGGGGAGAAGCCATATTCCTGTCCTGAGTGTGGGAAATGTTTTTCACAGAAGTCCTATCTTTCCATACATCAGCGATCTCACACGGGGGAAAAGCCATATTTCTGTCCTGAGTGTGGTAAATGTTTTTCATTGAAGGCTAGTCTTTCCATACATCAAAAATCTCACACGGGGGAGAAACCGCATTCCTGTCCTGAGTGTGGGAAATGTTTTTCAGAGAAGTCCACTCTTTACACACATGAGATATCTCACACGGGGCAGAAGCCATATTCCTGTCCTGAGTGCGGGAAGTCTTTTTCACAGAAGGTTAGTCTTTCTACACATCAGAGATCTCACACGGGGGAGAAGCCGTATGCCTGTCCTGAGTGTGGGAAATGTTTTTCAGATAGGTCCACTCTTTACACACATCGGAGATCTCACACGGGGGAGAAGCCGCATTCCTGTCCTGAGTGCGGGAAATGTTTCTCACGGAAGTCCCATCTTTACACACATCAGAGATCTCACACGGGCGAGAAGCCGCATTCCTGTCCTGAGTGCGGGAAATGTTTCTCACGGAAGTCCCATCTTTATAGACATCAGATATCTCACAGGGGGGAGAAGACATATTCCTGTCCTGAGTGAGGGAATTGTTCCTCACTGAAGTTCTGTCTTCCTGTACACCAGGGATCCCACACAACCATTGAGGTGTATTAGGGCCGTGAGTGTGGGAAATATCCTGTATATGAATGTTGCTGGACATCATAGCTCTCATGTGGGGAAGAAGCACACCCTGATATACACCTCAGATATACTCCATGGCTGATCTTCATCAGGTGCAACGGAAGGAGCCATACTATCCCACTCCATTTGCAACTGGCCAATGATTTTTGGATGCTTGTATATAGAGACTGAGACAGTGTCTATTGCTGACAATATTCGCCTCTGGTGGACGAACATTTTCTGTTCTATGTGAAGTCTGGATGATTTAAGACATTTTGCAGACAAATCTATCAGCCAATTGTACTCCCTTTGTGTGCTTATTGTGTTATATGTGACTCTCTGTCGGTCGGTGATATCCTGGCCTGTTGTTCATGCATGGCTCTGACGGACCATTTTCTCTCTTCATGTGGTGAGTTACTTCTGCGGTTCGGGTGGAACACTTACATTTGGGACTTAAGCCACAGTTTTGGGAGTTTCAAGCCCTTTTAGTCCCTGAAGAAGATCTGCAATGTATGCTTTTGAAACGCGTTGGGCGCTCTGTCGGTTGACAGTTTTGAGCTCCCCTTTCAGATGTTTTTTACGTCTGCCCCCAACACACGTGTTTGTTTTTATCATCTTCAATTTTTGTTATTTGTCTATATATATATATATATATATATATATATATATATATACACACACACACACACACACACACACACACACACACACACACAGTACAGACCAGAAGTTTGGACACACCTTCTCATTCCAATAGTTTTCTTTATTTTCATGACTAGGCATCAAAACTGTGAATTAACACATGTGGAATTATATAAAGAACAAAAAAGTGTGAAACAACTGAAAATATGTAATATTCCAGGTTCTTCGAAGTAGCCACCTTTTGCTTTGATTACTGCTTTGCACACTCTTGGCATTCTTTTGATGAGCTTCAAGAGGTAGTCATCTGAAATGGTCTTCCAACAGTCTTGAAGGAGTTCCCAGAGATGTTTGGCACTTGTTGGCCCTTTTGCCTTCACTCTGCGGTCCAGCTCACCCCAAACCATCTCGATTGGTTTCAGATTCGGTGACTGTGGAGGCCAGGTCATCTGGTGCAGCGCCCCATCACTCTCCTTCTTAGTCAAATAGTCCTTACACAGCCTTACACAGGAGGTGTGTTTGGGGTCATTGACCTGTTGAAAAATAAATGATGGTCCAACTAAACGCAAACCGGATGGAAAAGCATGCCGCTGCAAGATGCTGTGGTAGCCATGCTGGTTCAGTATGCCTTCAATTTTGAATAAATCGCCAGCAAAGCACCCCCACACCGTCACACCACCTCCTCCATGGCATGTAGAGTCCATCCGTTCACCTTTTCTGCGTCGCACAAAGACATGGTGGTTGGAACCAAAGATCTCAAATTTGGACTCATCAGACCAAAGCACAGATTTCCACTGGTCTAATGTTCATTCCTTGTGTGTCTTTAGCCCAAACAAGTCTTTTCTGCTTGTTGCCTTTCTTTAGCAGTGGTTTCCTAGCAGATATTCTACCATGAAGGCCTGATTCACACAGACTCCTCTTAACAGTTGTTCTAGAGATGTGTCTGCTGCAAAAGGTGGCTACTTTGAAGAACCTAGAATATGACATCTATTTTCAGTTGTTTCACACTTTTTTGTTATGTATATAATTCCACATTTGTAGTCGGAGTCTTCACCGAGAAATGCGACCCCCTAACTGCCCAGGCCTGAGGTGTGCCATTGGCCTTGCTGGTCAGTAAAAGTGGGCAAAAAGACCTGGAAGTAGGTGTGATAAGAAGTAGAAGGGCATGAACCATCTGTCTGGTAGAGTGACGCACGCCCGGATGGTCTCAAGAATGGCTCCGACAAGCACCTGTTACTACAGCAGAAACCAGAGTCCTAAGAACCAATGATTGGAGGGATCCTCATCCGTTAGCACTCACGAGACTGCCCAGAAACCAAACGACAGTCCCCTGACTGATAGGCTAAGCCTTCCTCCAGAATGCACAGACATGGGAACAACTGCTTGTGGCGAGAGGATACGTGGGGGAATGGCACAAGGCCAGACCCGAGGAGCCCTGTGAAATAACGCAAGGGTGAACACCATCCAATGAACGCAAGACCGGTGCCCAGTCAAACACCTACAACCCCTGATCTAACAGTCCACACCTGGTAGGGGGACGTGAGAGAGAGAGATGCCAAAAAAAAAAGAGGACAAACTGATAGGAGAGGAGGGGTATGAGAGCCGGATACTGGAAAGATGAGTTGCTGATGTTGACGGATGAAGCCAACACGCTGTAGCGATAGGCAACAATACACAGACAGAACCAGACATGGCATGACACAACCTACCCGAGTGCCTGTGACCCCCCTAGGAACAAGCTGGGAATTGGACAAAGAAGCCTGGACTGACGCACCTGCCCCAATGACTCGGCAACCTATGAACAAGAGAACAGTACGAAAAAGATATCATTGGACAGAAACTGAACATGTACCACCTACCCTGCTGTGACCAGAAAAAAAAACCCTAGTTGACTTACCGCTCTGCTGAGTCAAGTATGGACCAACCCCTGAGTGACGGAGTACTACCATGCTCCGAACCCCCACGTGGAGAAGCCGGGATGTACCAAAATGCGGAACCCCCCGAAACGTGCGGCACGTCCAACCCTAGGAAACACAGGAAGAAAAAAACAGACAACTACACATGAGACACCCCCCCTCTGTACCTGCCTGGGCCAAAGACGTGAGCAGAAATGGCCAGACTGCAGCACGTGAATGAACCTGACGACAGATCCCACCCAAGTGTATGAAGTAAGTGAGCCCGAGTAACCTGCCGCGCAGAGACAGGTAATTAAAAACGAAACACTCAGGGCTGATGTACCCACAGACCGTGGTGGGTAGATGTATAGGCGTGAGAATGAATGTGCATGTATGACGTATGGTATACAGACGAGAAGATTGTGGTCAACAATCATTTAAAAATGAAACCTCAGCCCGTATGGATCTGTAGACGTGACAGGTCCTGAGATGCGCACCCTGGCTAACTATACCCGGAAGAATGGTATGACGAGACAAAGCAAACAAATGAAGCTACAAGGCTGTGTGCCGTGGCTGCATAGCACCGACAAGCTATGTGACCAAATCACACTGGAGTAGAACCCCCAACAGAAACACAACCCCCTCTGTGCCTACCCAAGTATGAAGACATGGCAGTGACGAAGGGACCCCAGCATGTGACTGAACCTGACGACCCCCCCCCCCCCCAGTGAATAACGTGAGTGAGCGCAAGTGACCTGCTGCACAGCAGATCACTGAGGACCCGTGTACCCACAGATCGTGGTGGGTAGTCCTGCCCGTAAAATAAAAAGCAAAGCAATTCATAGTAAGACGTGACAGGCGAGAAGATTGTGGTCCACAATCACCTGGAAAATGAAAACCTCAGCACGAATGGAATTGTAGACGGGACAGACCCCGAGATGTGAGCCCTAGCCAACTGGACCAGGAAAGCAACCTATGAAAAATTATGAGACATGGAAACAAACGAAAATGAAACGACTACTGGTGTAAGCTGAACCTGCGTGATGACAGAATCACGCCATGACAGAAACACGCCAAAGACTGAGCTGCTGTGACAGAATACTGACGACAGAGCGGTGAAAGTGAAAACGCACCATGACAGAAGCATGACGCTGACAACACCGCTATGACATGACAGGAAACATACAGTGACTGAAACCGCTATGACAGAACATGCTAAGATAGGAAACATGATACTGGCATAACAGTAACGACAAAAAACATGCTGCTGACAGAAATGCTATGACAGAAACTTACTACTGACAGAACCGCTATGACAACATACTACTGACAGAAACATACTACTGACAGAAGCGCTGACAAAAACATACTACTGACAGAAGCGCTGTGACAAAAACATACTACTGACAGAAGCGCTACGACAGAAACATGCTACTGACAGAACCGCTGTGACAGAAACATACTACTGACAGAACCGCTGTGACAGAAACATACTGACAGAACCGCTGTGACAAAACATACTGACAGAACCACTATGACAAACATACTACTGACAGAACCGCTATGACAAACACATACTACCGACAGAACCTCTTATGACAGAACATACTACTGACAGAAACGCTCCGCCATGAACAACGTAAGGCACGAACATGCAATGACACCCCCCCACCCGGCTCCCCGCCCCGCTGTGCTGCACCCCCCTCCCCTTGAACCGTGACCACCAAGGAACCCGACTGTCCGGCAAGACTCTGCCCCTCCCCCCGGGCCATGCCAGGGCACATCCGGCCCAAACGTGCTCCCTGGAATTCCTTCGGAACCCGGTCACAGGATGAACCTGGACCAAGGGTGTCCCCTTACTTGGCAGCGTAAGCTGAGTGGGCAAACCCTTCCCCCCCTATGTGGATGCACGGATGAGTGGTGGTCGGCCCTCCCTGCAAGTAGCAGAGTTCAGCCGATGCATACCTGTGGACGTCACTGTGTGCACTTGGAGGAGAGGGAGGACGGATGGCCCCCCTCCCCCGTGTATGCCCGGAGGAGCGGGAGGGTGGACGGAGGGACCCCCCACACAGTGCGAGCCCGGGTGGAGAAGCGGGCGGTCCCAAGGAGCTGGTAAGTGCCTGGCTGAACAGTCTCCCCCCCACCAGGGTGTCCCCTTCCCCTACTCCATGCCCCAGGAAGGCTAACCAATGAGAGGGCCGACCCCCCACCCCCCCCCGGCAGAGCAAAGCTTCCGGTGCGTCTCCCCCTGCCATGCCAGCACCCTGGGAACCAGAGGTGACCATCACCAGCATCCGACTCCCGGCCGAGTGTGCTGCCACTCTGAGCTCTGGGAGAACGGGCGGGTGGGGTGGCCCACAGCCGACGCAGGACATGGCCCTAGCCGTGGCTAACAGGATGGGTGGATAGGACAGACCCCCCCGGGACGGCCTCCTTGCTAGAAGGGGCAATGGCAGCGTGGGTGGCGGGTGGATGCGCAGGCTCCCCCGGCACGAGCACCGGGAGAAGCGGGTGGCCTCCTCGAGTGAGCGGGCGAACCCCCCCCCCAGCTTGGCGTGAGCACCGGTAACAGGGGGGGCGACAGGAGGCAGCGTAGGGAGAAGAGAGCGGCAAGTAGGCGGGCGGGCGGCCCCCCTCGATGTAGCCTAGTGTGAGCATCGGGAGGGGAACCGCCAGGAGACCTCAGTAGCCGATCGGCCGCTCAGCTACAAACTGGAAGTGACGTGCCTGCGGCCAGCTTTCCCACGTGTTAATTCATAGTTTTGATGCCTCCAGTGTGACTCTACAATTTTCATTGTCATGAAAATAAAGAAACTTTGAATGAGAAGGTGTGTCCAAACTTTTGGTCTGTACTGTGTATATGTATATATAGTATGTATGTGTGTGTATGTATATGTATATATATTAATATTGTAAAGTTTTTTATAGTTACTGTTTATTGTCCATTTAAAATCCCAACTTGAGGGACTTGTTTTTTACTATATAAATCCGAGGTGCTTTTAGAACTTGGTTGCTCAATACAAGCGCATGCTGAGCAGACAAACAACACTCTGGTGACTGGTGTCCGCTCCATTAAAGGGAAAGTTCACCTTTATTAAATTATAAATGCACATTTTCTGCAGGCAAAGAAATGTTAATTCCATATTTTCTTTTAGGAGCCTGGAGAGCATTGCAGCCATGATGTGCTGATGTCTGGTGCTATGCAGGACTCCTGCAGACTGTCCGTGTAATCTGTCTGTCTGTACATTATACAGAAAGGCAGTTACAGTGACAGGAAGAACCAATCATATACCAGAGAGCTCAGCAGCGGTGTGGGAGATCATTGAAAACTACAAGCCGACATCGGCAAAGGACAGAACCCTGTGAATGAATGGCACGGGCGCGCTCTTTTCATAAAGTGACAGCCGGTACGGGGAGCTTCTCCCCGCACTGCTGTCACACAGAGGACTCGGATCGCTGAGCCACTGCAGGAACAGGAACATGTAACATCTTCCCGAAGGTGAATGTTTCCTTTAACCCTTTTTGTCCACATGTTTTAAAAAAAATCATTTTAGGCCTGAAGGTTATATGAAACCCCCAAAACATTGTATGTTTTCTGAAAGCAGACACCCTAGAGAAAAAAATTATTAAAGTTCCAAAATTTTCTGTCACACGATATTACTGCAACAATCTAGGAAATGAAAAATATCTGTAAAAAAACTTGCTATGGGGCCCAAAAACACAATAAATTACCAATTTTGTTTGTAGAATATAAAAGTCGAGGTTACACCGAGTAAATAGATACCCAACATGTCAAACCTTAAATTTGTGTCCGCCTGTGAAATGGTGACAAACTTCAGTACCCGATATTTTCTATAGGTGATGCTTTCAAGGCCCCCTATAGGTCATCAGTTTAGTGTTACGGAGGAGGTCTGGTGATAGAATTATCGCTTTTTTTCCAGTGTGTGTGCGGCGATATGTTACATGTGTATTGCAGTCAATGTTTTCAGGCGTAGGCGTCCCAATGGGTGAGTTAACGTTTGTACATGT
Source organism: Rana kukunoris (assembly GCA_029574335.1). Lineage (NCBI taxonomy): Eukaryota > Metazoa > Chordata > Amphibia > Anura > Ranidae > Rana > Rana kukunoris. Next base: position 13,681,387 of record CM056052.1, read on the forward strand.
GTATATGTGGGGGTGGGGGTATCACATTTTTTTGAATGGCTTTATGTGTTTGGGTGTAACTTTAATTTTTTTGCAAGTAAACAATAAAAAAAATGTACCTAACTTTTTTTATTCACATGTCTATTATCCCGCTAATCTTTGTAACTCATGACCAGCTGACTGTGCAAGCTACGTTTACTCCCTATTTATCACCGTCTCCTTGCTATGTCCCCCAAGTGTTGTGTAAGTGGCACAGATGATAATTTACTGTTATAAAATTATGAAATTGCTCTGTATTTATATTCTGTATGTTTTTTTCTTTTAGTTGGGCTGATTTTGTTGCAGTATGTAACAGATTAAAGCGGAGTTCCACCCTTAAAACCACTTGGTTTCATCCCATCCAGCATACTGGCGCCAGCGCCAGTATGCTGTTTTTTTTTTTTTTTTTTAATGCATGTACTTACGTTATAATAAATCATTTAATTCCGTGCGCACCGCGGTATGTCGCCGCTATAAGGCGTCACGCCTTCCGGAAACAGCCGATTAGCATTCGGCTCTGCTCGGCGCCTGCGCACAGACCCAGGAGCTGACTGCGCAAGCGCCGTATATAGCCGCGTCACGCCCTCCGAAAAAAAGCCCGAACTAGGACCGGCTATTTACGGCGCCTGCGCAGTCAGCTCCTGGATCTGTGCGCAGGCGCCGAGAAGAGCCGAACGCTAATCGGCTGTTTCCGGAAGGCGTGACGCCTTATAGCGGCGACATACCGCGGTGCGCACAGAATTTATGATAAATCATTTAAGTAAGTACATGCATTAAAAAAAAAAAAATAGCATACTGGCGCTGACGCCAGTATGCTGGATGGGATGAAACCAAGTGGTTTTAAGGGTGGAACTCCGCTTTAATGAATAGACCTCCTAGCATTATAGGTCCTGAAGAAGTTTATTGATGTGAAACACGTCAACCTCTTGGACAATTCAGCAAAGCTAAATTAGTCGTTATGAATATATATGGTTTAATATTTGAAGGATTTGTTCCCATGTGGTTTTAATACATCATTTTAATATTTGTAAGATTTATATTTTATGTCATGTTTATATTCAGCCTTCTTTTTGTATCAATAAAATCCGACATACAAGGTTCTTTTTGAAATTATATTTATATATTATGTATGTGGTACATTTATAGTAGCCAAATCTTCCTTTTTTTAGATATAAAAAATATAGTTGAATGAATGTGAGCGGCATTCACCCAGCTGTGATGAATATTGGATGTATTTTATTTCATACTCTGATTTCCTTGGCTCCATCTAGTGGCCATAATGAGGTATTGTGCTATTTTTACTAATGGGAGGTATTTCAGGAAAATACACCATTATGGTCACTAGATGGAGCTGACAATCATAGGAAATCACTTTGCTACATTATGGACAGAATATGTAACGGCTGGATGGGTGATTGTCACATTCGTCCCATGAATTTTCTATAAGTAGACCCCTTAGTTTCCTTCATCAGACATGTCTTCATACAGATAACTGAGGTCATCCTCATACACTGGTGAGTACAGAATACACCGAAGGACATATGATAACGCAACAATATTAAACCAACCATTGATTTAAACCTGAAAATTTGCATTTGGCCATTAGATGGCGCCAAGTATCGTAGAAGTTATCTCCATCTAATAAACAAATGTAACATTGTTTATTGTCATTCGATGGAAAACTTTTAACCAGCTCAGCAGATCTCTTCATTCATTCAATCCCCCCATTCACACAGAAGGAATGTACATGCATTGTCACCGGGCAGATTGCTATGTAAATTATTTATGACTAGACCCCTAAATGTCAGGAGACGTTTATATAAAGATGGGAAGTATGGAGCAGATAAATGAATAGACCTCCTAGCAATGTTATTGCCAGGCTGCAGCTAGGGGGAGCTCTAATGATTAGAGTGTGACCACAGCAGAGTGATCCCATCTAGCTCACATTAACCCTTTAACTGCCAGAGCTGGTTTTCCATTCTTTTTGCACACATGGTAAAATGCAGATTTTGGGCCTGAAGATTAGATAAAACCCCCAAACATATGTTTTCTGAAAGCAGAGACCCTGGAGGATAAAATGGTGGTAATTGTTAAGGTGTTCCTTGTACACAAGTGTCACCTTCATATCCGGGTTTATTTTCTACCCCCCCCCCCCCCCATTTTCTACGGTGTGATCTTTTCTACAATACTTTTTTATCCATCAAATAGATGAAAAATTGGTGTAATAACCACAACAACACCTCTCCATTCACATTGATGAAAATATACAAACAGTAAAAAAGTAAAAAGATGTGCAAACATCACATTCCAACATTCCTCAAACAAAATCCATTAATAAGTGTGAAGAAGAAATCGCTCCACTCCCTTATATATACGCCACTTGTGTCACCCCTCCCCCTCTGGGCACCACTCACCAGAACTATATGCCCCCACTTTCATGGGTTGGAACACACACACATTATACACAATTTTAAGGTAACATATAAAAGATGAGGTTGTGATGAGTAAATAGATACCAAACATGTCAAGTAATAAAATTGTGTGTGCCTGTGACGTGGCAAAATACTGCAGTACCTAAAAATCTCCATAGGAGGCGCTTTCCTGCTCATCAGATTAGAGATAAGTGTGATCTCTGGTGGTAGAATTATTCCTCTCGTTCCGACATTTGTGGTGATCCCTCACATGTGTGGTGCAATCACACTTTACATACACACATACACAGTATGGGTGCGTTTACACATGTGTGCAGGACAATGGGGGTTACTTTTCATTTTTTTATTTACATTTTACTTGTTCTTTTTTATTTAGCTGTATTGCTATCACAAGGAGTTAACAAACTCCCACGTCATATCATTGGTCTGGTGACATGTACTCTTTATGAGACATGGGGGGTGTATTAGACCGCCAATGTCTCCTCTACCCTCCATTGCACAGCTGGCGGTCTTTTAGATTCTTTTTTGGCGGTTTCATCTGGGGAATGACGGCTCAGAAACGGGAAACACTCAGAGTTGAGGACTGCCGGCTTCATTCAGTGCAGAGGAGATCGGGGGATGGATGGTCACCAGTCCCCTCCCTCTTGGTTTCCTGAAGCCGCTGGATCTGGTCTTGGGGTACCAGGATGAGAGGGAGAGCCCAGGAACCACACTGAAGGATCATGGTGGGGGGACCGGGCTGCCTGCAGTGTAAATGGGATCAGCCAGCTATACACTCTTATGCTGCGTACAGACGATCGGACATTCCGACAACAAATGTTCAATGAGCGCTTGTTCTTAAATTTTCTGACAACAAAATCCGTTCTCGGAAATTACGATGGTGTGTGGACAATTCAAACGCACAAAATTCCATGCATGCTCTGAATTAAGTACGAGATGGAAGCACTCGGTTTGGTAAAACTAGCGTTCGTAATGGAGATAGCAGATTCGTCACGCTGTAACAGACTGAAAAGCACGAGACTGAAACTGGTATTGAACCTCCCTTTAGTAGTGCCGTCGTACATCACCGTGTTCTTGGCATTCGGAATTTCCAACATTTGTGCGACCGTGTGTATGCAAGACAAGTTTGAGCCAACATCTGTTGGAAAAAGTCCACGGTTTTGTTGTCGGAATGTCCGATCATCTGTACGCGGCATTACTGTGCAGCTGGGAGCTGGCTGAAGAAAACAAGCACTGCTACTGCCGCCATCAGCTTGTGATTAATCCTTCACTCTCTGGGTGTACTATGTACCTCCAAAGAGCTGAGCTGGTTAAATAACATGTCTGGGGGTCCTAATCTTGGGGTGATGTACTAATCCTGGGGGGTCCTAATCCTGCCTGTGAAGGGACATATCTGTGATGCAGAGAAGGTGCTGCAGCTGTGCTGACAACTACAAAAGAAAAGATGTATTCAAATTTACCAAAACAGCACACTGACCCCTCGAGGTTCTTCTATGTATTTGGGGGTCTTTTGAGGTCTGTGTTCTGTTTCAAAAAAAGAAGCCGGCAATGAAATATCCACAGACTGTAAAAACTTCACGCTGGACCTCATGCAACTTGGATTCTGTGCCTCTCCACTCCTCCTCCAGACTCTGGGACTGTGATTTCCAAATGAAATGTGACATTTTCCACACCCCGTGATGATTTGGGGAGCTGTGTCATCTGCTGGTGTTGGTCCACTGTGTTTTATCGAGTCCAAAGTCAGCACAGCCCTCTACCAGGAAATTCTAGAGCACTTCACACTTCCCTTTTTCTGACCAGCTTTATGGAGATGCTGATTTCATTTTCCAGCAGGACTTGGCACCTCCCACACTGCCAAAATGACCAATACCTGGTCACATGATCATGGTATCAGTGTGCTTGATTGGCCAGCAAACTCGTCTGACTTAAACCCTATAGAGAATCTGTGTGTTATTATCAAGAGGAAGATGAGAGACACCAGACCCAACAATGCAGAAGAGCTGAAGGCCGCTATCAAAGCAACCTGGACTCCCATAACATCTCAGCAGTGCCACAGACTGATCTCCTCCATGCCTCGCTGCATTCCAGCCTTTCTCACCTAGGGTTCCTCCAAAGAGGTTCCTTGAGAAATTAACAATTCCTGTATCTCGGTAACAACTGACATCAATGATCTGTAAGGGAGAAATCTTCCCACTGATGAAGATGTAAGAATTTACCTCTCCCACTGACCACTGATATAAGGGAGTACTTCTCCCATTGGTTACCAATATAAGAAAACACTAAACTGATATAAGAGGGCACTTCTCCCATAGGTCGTCAATGGAAGGGACCACTACAATGACCACTGATATGGGATCCTTCTTCAACTGGTCACCAATGAAAAAGGCCACTATACTGACCACTAGAGATGAGCTCCAGGTTTGGACTGAACCCAGATTCAGAATTTAGCTTGTTTGGGGGTTTGGTAAACAAATGAACAAAATAAGTGTTGAATAGTGATGAGCGGAATACGCCATATTCGATTTCGCGATATTTCGAAGAATATTCGCGAATATTCGTTAATATCGAATATTCGTGATATTTTATAAAAAAAAAATTGCGAATTTTCGTCAATGCGAATTTTCGCGAAAGCGAAATTTCGCGATTTTTTTTTTTTATAAAATATCACGAATATTCGATATTTACGAATATTCGGTATATTTTATAAAAAAAAAAAAAAAGCGAAATTTCGCATATGCGATCGCGAATATTCGTCAATATCGAATATTCGTGATATTTTATAAAAAAAAAAAATTGCAAATTTTCGCCAATGCGAATTTTCGCCAATGCGAAAAAAATAGCGAAATTTCGCATATGCGAAAGCGAAAATGATTGCGAAATTTCGCTATTTTTTTTGGATAAAATATCACGAATATTCGATATTTACGAATATTCGCTATATTTTATAAAAAAAAAAAAAAAAAAAAAAGCGAAATTTCGCTATTGCGAAATGTCGCTATTGCGAAATTTCGCGAATGCGAAATTGATTGCGAAATTTATTGCGAAATTTAAAAAATAAGAATATTCGAAATAGCGAATATTCGCCGCGATATTCGAGTTATTCGCGAATACTCGAATATGCAATATTCGTAGCGAATATTCGCAATGCGAATATTCGTGAGCAACACTAGTGTTGAATATATGATTGATTTAGGATACAAACGCCCTGGGTAACCTCTATCACCACTGCACCAGTAATACAAAAAAAAAAGTGAAATAAACTACAGCTGCTACTTAGTCAATGAATAATTAAAATGAAAAAAACTTAAAGCGGGGTTTCAGCTAGGAATGAGCTCCGCGTTCGATACGAACGTATGTTCGGCTCGAACATTGTCTGTTCGTACGTTCGGGCGAAATTCGAACAAAACGGGTCGTTCGCGCCAAATTCAAGCGACGTGCAGCGGCCCATAATTCACTGCGGCATTGCGCGCTGATGATTGGCCAAACATGCACTATGACCCTGCATGCTTGGCCAATCACAACGCGCAAAAAACGGAGAGCCATAATTGGCCAAAGCCAGGGTGGCTTTGGCCAATTATGGCTTAGGGCTTTGGCACACGCCCCACACTATATAAGGTCGCCTGCTGGGCGGCCTCATGTAGTGTGTTGCGGTTGTTAATGAGAGCAGTCAGAGAGACAGAGAGATAGTCTTTTTATATAGCTAGATAGAGCAGGCAGGCAGGCTAGTCAGTTTAGCTTAATTTACAGTGTGTAGAGGATATATATACATCCCTAGGAGTTGTACATATATTTATACACTGTATAGCTTAGATAGATCAGCTATTCCTAATTTACTGGCAGGCAGGAGATTGTGCTATTTAAAGACGTTATCACAGGTATAGACACCCAACAGGTACGATATTAAAAGGAATTTTTCATTTTTTATTTAAGCATCATTAAAATCACTGCTCCTGGAGCAGTGATTTTAATGATGTTTAAATAAAAAAATAAAAAATTCCTTTAAATATTGTACCTGCTGGGTGTCTATAGTTTGCCTGTGAAAACGTCTTTGAGAACCCGGGTCTTGCCCGACGGAACATCAATGGGAAAACTTTTTTAAAACTGTCTTTTTTTCAGGAGTCCTGCTCCAGAAAAAACAACAGTTTTTTAAACTTTTTTCCATTGATACATGTTCCCTGGGACAAGACCCGGGTTCTCAAAGATGTTTTCCAACAATAACTTGATTATTGGTCTTTAAAATTATCGTTTTTTAATTCGAACGTTCGAGTCCCATAGACTTCAATGGGGTTCTAAATGTTTGCGCGAACGGTCGGTCTGTTCGACGGTTCTGGTGCGAACCGAACGCGGGGGTGTTTGGCTCATCCCTAGTTCCAACCACAATTAGCAAATATATGTCCTTTCATCATGCGTTTTTATAATATAAATCCGTCACTTACTATTTTACAATCCGACTACCGCTCCGCATAGTTATTCAAAAAAGATTATAAAGTTTATAAAACTATGTCCTCACGGTTGTCATTTTGCTTGTGGGCATTGTGAAGCCTACAAGCACTTACTTCCTGGAAGTCTTGGATGGGGAGTGATAATTGGACAGGGCACTGCATCCTGGGAAGTGATGACACACATTTCCCAGGAGCATTAGAGGGAGATGATGTCAGGATCCTAGGCGATTCCAAAGGCAGATTTCGTGGGACCGCATAACAACAGGCATTTCCAGATGAGTAAAAGAATTTTTTTTTTTTTTTTTTTCCTTTTTAGGTCTAATTAGCACAATAATGAAAAAAAAAATATTGGGATGGAAACTCCACTTTAACCACTTCCCGCCCGGTCAATAGCATATTGATGTCCGGGAAGTGGTTATGAAATCCTGACTGGACCTCTATTGACGTCCTCAGGATTTCATGCCGGAGCGCGCCCGTGCGGGCGCACAGCGCTGCGATCGGTGATGCGGGGTGTCAGTCTGACACCCTGCATCCCCGATCTCGGTAACGAGACTCCGGCGGAGCCTCGTTACCACGTGATCAGCCGTGTCCAATCACGGCTGATCACGATGTAAACAGGAAGAGCCGTTGATGGCTCTTCCTCACTCGTGTCTGACAGACGCCGGTACAGGAGAGCCCATCGGCGGCTCTCCTGACAGGGGGGTTCGCGCTGATTGTTTATCAGCGCAGCCCCCCCTCGGATCCCCACACTAGACCACCAGGGAAGTTCAGAAAATAAATAAAAAAAGGGCAATTTTTTTTAAAATAAGTCAGTAACAAAAAAAAGGGGCAGTAAAAAAAAAAAAAAAAGATGCCAATCAGTGCCCACAAATGGGCACTGATTGGCAACATTGATCCATCAGTGTCACTCCTCAGTGATCATCAGTGCCACCCCACAGTGCCAATCCATGCCCAGTTCCCACCTATCAGTGCCCACCTGTGCCACCTATCAGTGCCCACCTGTGATGACAAATGATATAAAGTCCATAAAAAATTGATGAACAAATTCGATGAGAAAATTCCTTCTTCTGTGAACCTTCCACCTCACCACCGTGCTGTGATAACTCTCGTGTTAGGCTAAATCACTTGTGTATGATCCCACAAATGGATAAATGAATCTCAGCTGGACCACCGTGATAATCCCTCAATAATGTACATGAAAACAAAAAAAGTGCTCCAATAGTGTAAAATTGTACCACCAGTTTAATTCAAAATCACAGCAACACTTCATTCATTAAACCCACATGTAAAAAAATTAAAAGTCAGCTTCAAACAAATCACAGCAAACATCAGTGTTTAGTTGGCTCTGCAGTGCTAGGCGGTCACGGCGGACCTGAGGTGTGTTGGTATAGGCTCACCACACTCCAGGTTCCCGGCTCCCAGTAACGGCATGTTGTCTAAACAGCAGCGGCGTCTCTAATCAGTGAAGCTAGTAAAACTATAGCCACGTTCCCAATATGTTTTGCAGTAAATGCTTAGTCATGGGATTCTAATAATTGTTCAGCTCAGTGAACCTCTGACTACATTAACACTATTTTTCTGAAAAATAGCAGCTCAGGCTGGTTGTTTAGGGGTTAGCAACAATCCAACTTTAAAGTTGTGTCCCAACAACTGATGACATGTCCCCATCCAGCTGTCACCTGCAGATTAGTGCAATTTTGCCACACCTACAATTAACTGAAGAGCACCATCTATTTATTCTCTTGGGTACCCAAGACCCCCCACCCAAGGAAAATAAATAACTTTGGCCCTGTACTGTACTGCCTGGAGCACATTGGAGGGATCCTTTAGATCTGACAGTTAGACCACTTTCACACTGAGCTACCCATAACGTCAGCGATAAAACGTTGCTATTTTTACCACTGACGCTATGGGTGGATTTGCGGCACATTTTCGCTGCAAGCGGGCAATTTTAACCCCCACTAGTGGCCATGAAAGGGTTAAAACCACCCACAATGTGCTACTGCAGCACCGCATTGCCAGCGGTATAGTCGCGCTGTCCCATTGATTTTAATAGGCAGGAGCGGTAAACACACACCGCTCCAAAGATGCAGCTAGCGGGACTTTTTTTACCGTCCTGCTAACACAACGCTTCAGTGTGAAATCCCTCGGGCTTTCACACTGGAGACATGGAGCAGCTGTTTGAGGGCGGATTGCAGGTGCTATTTTTAACGCTATAGTGCCTGCAATACACCCTCAGTGTGAAAGGGGTCTAAAGCTGTGAGTGAGGCCAGAAATCTGCTTCCTGATTGGACAAGATATGGATCCTTCCTCATATCATTCCTGGTTAAGGAAATCTATGATATTACCAGTCTGGTATCAGAGTATCGGCAAACATTCGGATTAGATATTTTACAGAAATGGCCAATGGTGGGAATTGTCAAACACTAAATTATGATGTTCAGGGAAACCTTCCCAAACCTACCTACAATGGTGGAATCATTTGTCACAGAGACCAGCAGCACCCTTCTGGAACATTCTGGTGAAGACTAATGCCTTGTACACGTGGAATTTCCAATGAAAAAGTCAGACGAAATTCATTCATCGGATATCCCGACCGTGTGCATGCCCCATCTTACTTTTTCCCGTGTTCTCTTTTTTTCAGAAGCTCCATTTGTCTGTAGGGAACTCCGACGGAGAAAAAAACATGCATGCTCAGAATCAATCGACGCATGCTCGGAAGCATTGAACTTCATTTTTCTTGGCTCGTCATAGTGTTGTACGTCACCGTGTTCTTGACGGTCGGAATTTGGTGTGGTGTGACAGTGTGTTTGCAAGACAACTTGAACGGAATTCCGTCTGAAAAATCCAGATGGAAAATCAGATCGTGTGTATGCGGCATTAGTGCGCTCTCAGACATCCTTACAGGGCGAGCTTTACAAACGGACGCTATATGGATCCCATATATGCCTACTGTTTGTTGGGCTCCACTATCCCACCTATGGGCCTAACCTATCATGGTGGGTGACACTGAGTAGAAGAGAGAGAGGACCAGAGAACATTCGATTCCTGATCCCTGTAGCTAGAATGACCCCGGAACTGATATGTATTAGGGGACTTCTAGGTTCATTGCCATCATTGCTAATCACTGTGTGGCTGGAGAAGCTGAGAATTATTATTATACAGAATTTATATATTGCAACAGTTAGCGCAGCACTTTTAAGTCCTGGGGGTGAGTATGGGAGGAGGTAACAAGGGAGCTAGAGAGCAGGAGGCTTTGGGAGGAGTGGAGAGGGTAATTTGGGTGATATCTGCAGATGAGGTTGGTGATGTAGCTGGGGGTGATACTGTGGGTGGCTTTGTATGTTGTTAGTGTAACGGAATTGCTTCCCACATGGCTTGCGTGCTTCCGTCATATACCACTTCCTCCAGTCTGAAGAAAGATATCAGATATTATAGCTGCATATTACAACCAAGAACTAGGCAGGACTCATTTGGTTGCAAAGCTGAAACATATTTATTTAAACAAACTAACACAGAATATATACACCATAGGAGGACATCCCCCTCCTGATCATATTACCCTAACAATACAAACTGCACACAGGAATATAATTAGAACAACAGACATATAATATAAACATTACAGTAATTAGCCATCTGGACGACTGAGAAGTTTTTATTCCAAGTCAGACTTGCCGACTTCTACAATACTGAATACAGTGTACTGGGCAATACACATTATGACAAGTATTAACATAACCCACATTGGTTTGTTCAGCAGACAGACAAAAAGTGAGTTAATTAGCAAAAATAAGAATGGGTGAAAGACCCTTAGGAGGCACACTAGACCTACTTACAATAAACACATTATAGCAGACAACCCCAGACAGGTGGCTTGCTGATGACATCAATATTTGCTATCAGTCCCATAGTGTTGCACTGTCCTTGCTGGAAATGTGACATCTAAGCCCTTACCATGGACCCTGGCTTAGAGTCCCAGAATCTATGTGTCTTGGGGAGACATGGACTTGAATCCAAAGTAACAAGATCACTCCACTGATCCCCTAGGCATACACCTTCCAACAAGTAGTGTTCCCATTAATGCCAGGACCCATAGTCAATGGGTAAGAGGCTTGTTCCCAGTCTTTTTCAAAAGCCCCTGTCATGACTGTCACAGTTAGTATTTTGAATTTTATACAGTGGGGGAGGGGAAGCCAGTAAAGGGGTTGGCAGAGAGGAGCAGCAGTCACAAATTAGTTAGTGAGGTGTATTATTCTACAAGCAGCATTCATAATAGACTGAAGGGGGAATAGCCTGTGTAAAGGTCAGCCAATGAGGAGGGAGTTGCAGTAGTCGAGGAGGGAAATAACCAAGGAGTGAATAAGATGTTTTATGGTGTCGTTAGTCAGGAAGAGGAGAATTATGGAGATGTTGTGGAGGTTAACCACTTGCTTACTGGGCACATAAACCCCCTTCGTGCCCAGGCGAAATTTCAGCTTCCGGCACTGCGCCGCTTTAACTGACAATTGCGCGGTCGTGCGACGTGGCACCCAAACAAAATTGGCGTCCTTTTTTTCCCCACAAATAGAGCTTTCTTTTGGTGGTATTTGATCGCCCGTGCGGTTTTTATTTTTTGCGTTATAATGAAAAAAAGAGCGACAGTTTAAAAATATATATATATTTTTTACTTGTTGCTATAATAAATATCCCATTTTTTTTTTTTTTTTTTATATTTTTTTTTCTCAGTTAAGGTCGATACGCATTCTTCTACGTATTTTTGTAAAGAAAAAAAAAATCACAATAAGTGACTGCTTTGCGCAAAAGTTATAGCACCTACAAAATAGGGGACATAATTATGATTTTTTTTTTATATTTTTTTTTTACTAGTAATGGCGGCGATCTGCGATTTTTATTGGGACTGCGATATTGCGACGGACACATCGGACACTTTTGACACATTTTTGGCGCCATTCACATTTATACAGCGACCAGTGCTATAAAAATGCACTAATTACTGTATAAATGTGACTGGCAGTGAAGGGGTTAACACTAGGGGGTGAGGAAGGGGTTAAATGTATTGCCTGGGTGTGTTCTGACTGTGTGGGGGGAGGGGGGTGACTGGGGGAGGTGATCGATGCTGTCTCCCTATGTACAAGGGAAACAGCATCTGTCACCTCACTGACAGGACGTGAAGCTCTGTGTTTACACTCAGAGCTCCACGTCCCTGCTCTCTCACCGACGATCGCGTGTACCTAACGGACATCGCGGCCGCCGGGTACACGCATCAGATCCTCGGTGATGCGTCGGGACTGTTTTTCCCCGCCGCAGGGAATTACAAGTAAATCACGTCCAAAGACGTGACCCCGGCGCCTCAGGTCCGCGCTGTTCACGTATTTTGTCAATAGCGCGGACCTGAAGTGGTTAAAGCGCCAAGATGTAGCCAGTGATTGGATATGGCGGCTGAAGAAGACTTTAGGATTACAGCCAGCATCCTGGCATGTGTGGCGGGACTGATGGTTGTGCTGTTGATCCTTATGGTAAAGTCATAGGGAGGGGATTGGGGAGGAGGAAATATTACAAGCTCAGTCTTAGAAAGATTAAAAAGGTTGTAAAAGAAAATTTTGACACTTCTGCTCGCCCCCTCAAGTGGCTTTCTCCACATCAGGGAGAAAGCCTCACATTACTGTGTTGAGTTACAGACAGAAGAACAGGAAGTGAGGATTTCTCAGAAGAAATAAGGACATTTAAAAGCAAAATGGGAGGATGAGGTAAGTAAAGGAGGACTGCACTAAGTTAAAGGAAGATATTTAGGGAAAAAATAATTACCTTTACAACCCCTTTAAGTTTGAGGAAACGATGTGACATCCACACTGATATGTAAGTTTGTCATACGTGAGGAGATTGAGGGGGTAAGAATGGAACATGATCTGCTCTCCATTATCTTCAGTGGAGGGCGGGAGAGACATGAGGGGTCTGATAGACTTCTGATGTCTCATTAAAGAGAAATTATCACAACAAAAAGCTACCATATTGGAGTTTATTGGTCCCTTAAGTGATATCAATAAAGTTATGTGAGGAAATTAAATTTACACCCAAGCACTTAAAACCTCACCCAGAAGTTCCTTCTTACTTAACATAAACAACATTTTGCCGGTGTCTATTGTAAGGCGGCGTACAGACGATCGGACATATCCGATGAAAACGGTCCGCGGACCATTTCCATCGGATATGTCCGATCGGGAGTTTGATCCGATGGCGTGTACACACCATCGGATCAAATTCCCCGCCGCCGGCAGACATGTCGGGCGGACAGATTCCACCGGATAGATTTCAAAGCATGCTTTGAAATCTGTCGGGTGGAGAAATCTGTCCGCTAGCCCATACACACGAGCGGAGATGTCTAATCTAATTTTTATCACACAGAAAAATCAACGGCACCTCACCTCTTCAGAAGTCTTTCTCAGCTCACTGCTCATGTGCCTTTGCAATCGGCATCACTTGGGCAATTCTATCTTGCATTTGTGCCACATGTTCAATCATACTTCGATAAGAGGAACTCTCACTCTCCCACGTTTCCCTGGCAATGTCCAGTAGGCCCCGGGGGTGCCTCCCATACAGTAGTTCAAACAGAGAGAACCCTGTGGACGATTGGGGAACCTCTCTTATGGCAAACATCAGATAAGGTAGCAGATAATCCCAATTCTTTCCGTCTTTATCCACCACCTTCCTCAACATTTGTTTTAAAGTTTTATTAAACCTTTCCACTAACCCATCTGTTTCAGGGTGATATACTGAAGTACGTAATTGGGTCACTTTCAGGAGTTTATAAGTGACGTTATTGTAGCCGTATTAGTGCAATTTATACCCCGAAAGCTTGACCTGAAAAAGTGTATGTTAGTGCAAATAAAAAAAGTATCACGGACAGTACTCAATTTTATCTTTCAGGAGTTTACAAAGTTCTCTGGTCACCCTAGACATAAACGGGGTGCCCTGAGTTAGGACTTCCTTAGGAAGACCCACACGGCTAAAAACCTGAAATAACTCTTTGGCAATGGTTTTAGCAGAGGTGTTTCGGAGAGGAATCGCTTCTGGGTAACGGGTGGGCATAGTCCATTATTACCAAGATGTGCTGGTGTCCTCTAGTGGACTTTAGTAAGGGGCCAACCAAGTCCATGGCGATCCTCTCAAAAGGGATCTTGATAATGGGCAGGGGTACCAACGGACTGCGGAAATGTGGCATGGGTGCAGTAATCTGACACACTGGACAGAAAGAGCAGTACAATTCCACTTCCTTAGTGATCCCAGGCCAATAAAACCTCTGGGTGATTCTCTCCCGGGTTTTTTCTGCTCCAAAATGTCCCCCAAGAATGTGCCCATGGGCCAGTTCCAAAACCATCTTGCGGTACGGTTTAGGCACTACCAGTTGCTCAATGGTGTCCTTTATCCTCTGTGACACTCGATATAACAGGTTCCTTTCAATAATGAAGTGAGGGAGGGAAACCCTCTCGTCAGGGTTAACTAACTCCCCATCTATCTTCACTACATTCTCCCGGGCTCTTAGCAATGTGGGGTCCCTCAATTGCTCAGTGATAAAATTTTCTCTGTGCACCTCGAGGTCATCAAACCCTATCGGCCGCTGTTCCTCTTATGAGGTAGCAGGCTCCTCCCTAGGGACTGATGTTTCCCCTGCTAAAACTGAGAACAGAAACTCAGGAGAATCCTCACAGTTAGAGGATTCTGGAGTAGATGTTTCAGGCTCAGAAAAAACACTTACTGGGGAATCTGGGCAATCCGAGAGTTCCCAAAACTTTGGGAAATCCCTTCCCACAATGGCGTCATGTGGCAGTTTGGCAACTAAACCCACTTGGCGACACAAGTTACCGAGGGAGGTTTCAAAGGAAACTGTAGTCACCGGATATTCTCGTGTGTCCCCATGTACACAAACTACAGTTATTTTCCTAGGATGTAAGGTTTTTCCCACCACTAGATCACTTTTCACTAAGGTGACCAGACTACCTGAATCCAACAATACCACACAACATCTTTACCATCTAAGCACATTCTACATAAAGGTTTCTCATTCCCCTTTACTGCAGTGCATGTGGTTGCAAAGAGGGACTGTCGTCTCTCTGTCAGAAAGTCACACTGCATGGGTTCATCAACCGCTGGGCAAACCGCTGCTACATGTCCCTCTTCCCGGCAGCGGAAACAAATCAACCTTCTGGTCCTCTCCTGTGGGATGGGTCTTCCAGGCCGCTCTCGCCAAACATTAGCAGTAGTCCCGATAATACCTCTAGTTGCTCTTTGGTCCCTCTCTCCATCCCCATCCCTTGATGCAGGCTTACCTATAGGTGGAGAGGGTCTGGTCTTGGGGTGGAAAGTCTGTGCGTCTCTGGGGGAAGAGGACAAATTCTCTGTTAGGTACCTTTCGACCAGGTCTACTAGTTTGTTCCGGACCACCATGGCTCACCCATTTCTACAGGGTGTTAGGAGGAGATCTAAGAAATTTTTCCATGACTACTCGCTTCAAAATTTTTGGTCCGGACAGAATTTCTGGCTGCAGCCATTTCCTAGCCAAATGGATGAGGTCATACATCTGTGACCGAGGTGGCTTCCTAAGCTGATAACTCTAATTGTGGACCCGCTGAGCACGGACATCCAGGGTTACACCAACACGTGCCAATATTTCCTCTTTTTAACCGATCATAGTTTTTTGCATCTGCAAACTCCACATCAAAATATGCCTTTTGGGCTTCACCAGATAATAGGGGGGCCACTAGTCCAGCCCAACTCTCTTTTTCCGCTGTTCTCTCAAACGTGGTCAGAAACATCTCAGGGTCATCATCTGCAGTCATCTTTGGCAATAAGTGGCTTACCTGAAAAGTCGATATGTTACTGGCCTGACTCCCAGCCTCAGTTTGCTGTCTCTGAAGCTGTTTCACGATGGCCTCGATTTGCTGCTGGTGTCTCTGTTCCAAGCCTGCAATGCTCTCTTGGTGAGCCTGTTGTTGAGCTGCAAGGCTTCGCTGCAAACCTGCATTTGTCTATTGTTGATTTGCTATAGCCAGCTGTTTCAGTATCTCCTCCATTTTGGGTTTACTTTAACTGCCCACGCACTCCACCATGTGTAAGGGGTTAGCTTGGTAGCGGGTGTGTGTGACCCCCTGGATGGGTTCACTACCCACTGAACTATACAGAGAGGCAGCTGAGGATGGTTAAAAAGATTATGGTTTATTCTTCCATATTGCTGGATACAAGTGCAAGCATCCAAACAGCATAAACAAAACAAAACATAAAATAAACCCTGACCACTTGGGGCGTCTACCTTCACCACACAGGAACCTACCTATGGAGTCTGACACAGCCTACTGCTGGGCAGACACTGCTGCTCATACAACAGAAAAACAATAGTCTTTTTAATTTTTATCACACAGAAAAATCAACACCACCTCATCTCTTCAGAAGTATTTCTCAGCTCACTGCTCCCCTTAACGCAAAAAGCCTCAGTATGCAGCAATCAGTAGTAATCTTCTGGATAACTTATAGAGTCCTTAATTGCCTTATTATAAACAGCTGAAGCTATACAAGGGCCTTAAACATTTCTGGCTACCTCTGTAGCTGACACCTGATAGTAATTGGTGAATTGTCTAAACAAGGCGGAAATATATCTCCCGTCTGTGACAACACCCACAGATTTACCTGACTTCCTGTCACACTATATAATAAAAAACAATGATTACACTACATATATTACATAACACCATGTATGCCAGAGTGAGAGCAATAATTCTACATCCATTATTCTGGGTTACCTCTACACACAGGACCTGGAAAGGCTTTTAAAGTGTCACCTGTGGGCAAATTTTAAGTTTGTCATCATTTCATCAGAGCACACAATTTTAGGGCTGGGCATGTTGGGTATCTATTTACACGGCACAACCTTATCTTTTATATTTTACCAAAAAATTTGTAAAATATTGCAATTGATTCTAAAATTACACTTAATGTATTTCTTACTGAAATTTACACTTGATAAACCACTGGGCTAAGATCATGTCACATAAAATACCAGCCTTTTATTCTCCAGGGACTCTGTTTTCAGAAAATATATGTTTGGGGGTTCTAAACTAATCTTCAGGACAAAAATGTACATTTTAACATGTGTGCAAAAAAATACAAAAACAGCTCTGACAGTAAAGGGGTTAATGTGAGCTAAATGGGGTCACTCTGCTGTGTTCAGTGTAATGTAACAGTTCCATCAGTACATTTAGCGCAATACACCATTATGGCCACTAGATGGAGCAAATGATCATATGAAAAAAAATATGACCAAAACTTGTCATATTTGTTCAACTATTTTTTTTTTTTTTTTTTTTAACGATAGATCTCTAAGGCCCCATACACACTATTCAATTTTCTGCAGATTTTTGTCTTCAGATTTACCAAAACCATATAATATGAGGTCAGACCTTAAGAGTTTCAATGTGTATGCAATCAGGCTGGCCCTTGCACTACATGAGCTTGGTAAATCTGAAGACAAAAATCTGCAGAAAATCTAATGGTGTTTATGGGGTCTTAGTGTTTGTGAAATCTTCCACCACAAAACGTACTCAGCCAATGAGAGGAAATGACCCCATTTTTATTTTACTACTGCTATCAATGGCCAACACGGTACAACACTTCATCCATGTCTTTGGTGATCTCTGATCTCCTTATGAACCGTTTCTTACATGATGAAGATCAGCCATGAAGTATATCTGAGGTGTATATCAGGGTGTGCTTCTTCCCCACATGAGAGCTCTGATGTCCAGCAACATTCATATACAAGACATTTCCCGCACTCAAGGCACTAATACACCTCAAGGGTTGTGTGGGACCCCCAATGTACAGGAAGACAGGACTTCAGTGAGGAACAATTCCCTCACTCAGGACAGGGATACGGCTTCTCCCCTGTATGCAATCTCTGATGTTTGTTAAGACTGGACTTCACTGAAAAACATTTCCCACACTCAGGACAGGAATACGGCTTCTCCCCCATGTGAGATCTCTGATGTCTGGAAAGATTGGGCTTCATTGAAAAACATTTCCCGCACTCAGGACAGGAATATGGCTTCTCTCCTGTGTGAGACCTCTGATGTCTGTAAAGATTGGACTGCACTGAAAAACATTTCCCACACTCAGGACAGGAATACGGCTTCTCCCCTGTGTGAGAATTCTGATGCATAGAAAGAGCGAACTTATCTGAAAAACATTTCCCACAACCAGGACAGGAATATGGCTTCTCTCCTGTGTGAGATCTTAAATGTCTGTAAAGATTGAACTTCAGTAAAAAACATTTCCCGCACTCAGAGCAGATATATGGCTTCTCCTCGGTGTGCAACATCTTATGTTTTTCAAGATTGGACTGAATTGAAAAACATTTCCCGCACTCAGAACAGGAATATGGCTTCTCCCCTGTGTGAGATCTCCAATGTGTGGATAAATGCGAGGAACGTGAAAAACATTTCCCGCACTCAGAACAGGAATAAGGCTTTTCCCCTGTGTGACACCTCTGATGTATTAAAAGTTGTGATTTTAGTACAAAACATTTCTCACACTCGGGACAGGAATACGGCTTCTCACCCGTGTGCACTTTTTGATGTGTGTAAAGGTGCACGGCTCGTGAGTAAGATTTTTCACACTCAGAACAGGAATACGGTTTTTCTCCCAAATGACATATTTTATGCTCGTTAAGTCTGGATTTAGAAACAAAACCCTTTCCGCACTCGGGACAGGAATACGGCTTATCCCCCGTGTGATTCTTTATATGCACATTAAGTTGGGATTTAAAATAGAAACCCTTCCCGCACTCAGTACAGAAAAACCTCTTATGTGCAGGAAGGACGGCATCAGTCCTCACAGTCTGAGGTTCCTCAGGATAAGAGGAAAATGGCTTCTCCCACATGTGAGATCTCTGATGCGTGTAAAGATTGGACTTCTGTGAAAAACATTTCCCACACTCAGGACAGGAATACGGCTTCTCCCCCGTGTGAGATCTCTTATGTGTGGAAAGACTGGACTTATGTGAAAAACATTTCCCGCACTCAGGACAGGAATACGGCTTCTCCCCTGTGTGAGATCTTTTATGCACATTAAGATCAGATTTAAAGCGGAAACACTTCCCGCACTCAGTACAGGAAAGCCTCTTCTCTGTTGGAAGGACGGCGCCATCCCTCACAGTCTGAGGTTCCTCAGGATAAGAGGAATACGATGGTCCATCTACACTGTGTGGTGTCGGGTGGACATTTGAGGTAGTCGGGTTTTCTCCTGGACTATACTGTGTGATGTCCTCATCTTCTACTTTACAGTCTGGAGACAAAGTGAGACAATCCTCTGAGGTTTTCCTCATCTCCCGTCCATCTAGTAAAATAGAGATACAAAGATTATTACTAGACATGAGCTGATTGGTTCCCCTAAACCAGGACTCCGCCCACATCAGGTAGCTTTGTCCCTAAGGATCTTACAATTCCACCTGCAAGGTAACTAGTAAATGGGTCCTCTGATCTCCTACCAGTTAATTTTTTTATTTAGTCCATGATTTAGTCATGAATAACAGTGGGGTTGAGCTGCACCAGAGGTCAGAGAGTGAGGATGGGGGAGAACAACAAAGATGAAGACTGGACTGATCCTGAAGACCACCATCATTGGGTTATTGACTCCTCCCTCATTATCACTTTCTGTTTAAGATTCCAGTTTGAGGATATTATCACCGTCTGTGCTCCAATCAAATCATCAGATATAAAATGTCCAGCTGATAGAAAATTGGTGTAACCAAAGAAAATACATATTAAGGGGCAGATTCAGGAAAGAAATAAACCGGCTTATCTCCAGATAAGCCGTCTTATTTCAGCGTCTGGCCCTCCTATCTATGCTCCTGATTCATAGAATCAGTTAAGCATAGATTTCTATAAGATCCAACAGGCATAAGTCTCTTATGCCATTGAATCCTATTTTCATATTTTAGGCTGGCCGCTAGGTGGCGTTCCCATCTAAAATATGTAAATGAGCCTATACGCCGATTTCTGAACGTACGCCCGGCCGGCGCTATTCTTTTACGTCATTTGCGTTAGCGTAGTACCGTCGTAATGTTATGCCTGCTATATGAGGCGCAGGTAATGTTAAGTATGGACGGCGTGCCGATGATTTTTTCCCCGTCGTTTACGTAAAACGTTTGCGAATAGGGCTTTGTGTAAGTGCCGTTCACGCCGTTTACACGTTGCGCAGTTCGTTCGTCGCAGGGACGTTTAAATGATACACACCCCCTACCCGCCAAATTAGAATTTGGCCAGGTGATTTATGTTGCGCCAGGAGATTTATGAATAAAGCACTTGCCTGAAAAAGTTGTGGCGGCCTAACGTAAATTAGATACGTTAGGCCAATTTAACCACTTGGTTACCGAGACTGTTTTTCAGATTCGGTGTTTACGAGACTAAAACAGTTTTTTTTGCTAGAAAATTACTTAAAACCCCCAAACATTATATATATATTTTTTTCTAACACCCTAGATAATCAAATGGCAGTCATTGCAATACTTTTTCTCACACCGTATTTGTGCAGCGGTCTTACAAGCGCACTTTTTTGGGAAAAAATTCACTTTTTTTTTATTAAAAAATAAGACAACAATACATTTTGCCTATTTTTTTTATATATTGTGAAAGATAATGTTATGCCGAGTAAAATGATACCCTACTGTCGCGCTTAAAAATTGCGCCCGCTCGTGGCAAGGCGTCAAACTTTTACCCTTAAAAATCTCAATAGGCGTTGTTTAAAAAATTCTACAGGTTGCATTTTTTGAGATACAGAGGAGGTCTAGGGCTAGAATTTTTGCTCTCGCTCTAACGATCACAGCGATACCTCACTTGTGTGGTTTGAACACAGTTTTCATATGCGGGCGCTACTCGCGTTTGCGTTCGCTTCTGTGCGCGAGCTTGTCGGGACGGGGCGTTTTAAAACATTTTTTTTTGTTTTCTTATTTATTTTAATTTAGTTTTTCATTTTTTACACTGAAATAAATAAAATAAAAATTGATCACTTTTATTCCTATTACAAGGAATGTAAACATCCCTTGTAATAGAAAAAAGCATGACAGGTCCTCTTAAATATGAGATCTGGGGTCAAAAAGACCTCACATCTCATATTTAGACTACAATGCAAAAAAATAAAAAAAAATTAACTGTCATTTTTCAAATGACAGGCAAAAAAAAATGTTTCTTTAAGACGCTGGGCGGGACTGACGTTTTGACGTCACTTCCACCCAGCACAGCTATGGGGACAGATGAGGGAAATTTTTCCCTCAGTCGCATCCCCGCTGAGGAGCCGAACGGACCCGATCGTCTTCGCCGCTACCGACAGCTCTGGTAAGCGGCGGGAGGCACCCTCTCCCGCCACCGATAACGGCGATCTCGGGGCGAATTTGCCGCGGAGACCGCCATTATCGTGTACAGATCCGCCCCATGAAGAGATGGATATCTCGGTTGTGGCAGCAGCTGCTGCCATTACCGAGATATCCATCTTTAAAAAGAAGGACGTATTTTGACAATGGGGCGGGTCTCAAGTGGTTAAAGATAGGCTCTCCTATCTGAATCTACCCCTATGTGTATATATAACAGTGGGTAGAGGGGAGAGAGCAGAAGTCAGGACTACGTAATGTACAACTTATTATATAAGATACAACAGATAGGACGATATAGTATCAGAATGATGTAATGTACAACATATATAGTACATGGGTCAGGAGCATGTAATGTATAACATAGTATATTGTAAAAGGGTCAGGACTCATAATATTGGTATTCAGCAATCAGTGGTGACCTAAATGTTCACATGAGACAAGTTGCAGAGATCCCACACCACTGCCTCCCATCTCCTGAGACTAAATACATTGGGCCAGATTCAGAAAGGAATTACGCCGGTGTACCTACAGATACACCAGCGTAATTCGAATTTCCCGCCGGCGTATCATTGTTTTCTATTCAGAAAACATGATACGCCGGATTTACGCTAAGATCCGACTGGTGTAATAATCTTACACCGTTGGATCTTAAATGTAATGTTCCGCCGGCCGCTAAGTGGCGTTTACGTTTGAGAAAAAGCGACGTGATTTCGTGCATGCGCTTACGTGGGGTCATGATTCATTTACATGAATCACGCCTCCATCTTCCGCCGCCACAGATACACTACGCCGCCGTAACTTTCAGCGTAAATAGTTTCCTTATAAGGAACCTGCCACTGAAAGTTACGGCGGCCTAGTGTATCTGAGATACGCTACGCCTGCCTATAGATAGGCAGAGCTTTCTGAATCTGGCCCATTGTTTTTATGTTTATCAGATGATGGGGGATCTAGGTGGAGCCTCCGTACTGCTCTCCCCTTTACAATAAAGTCTCCTCTTACCCGGTGATGTGAGGGGCGGCTGATTCTCCATCATGACGTCCTTGTAGAGATCCTTGTATCCTTCTAAATACTCCCACTCCTCCATGGAGAAATAGACAGTGACATCCTGACACCTTATAGGAACCTGACACACACAATGATACAGTCACCATCCAGACACACCCCTTGTCTGTTACTGGATAATGTCCCAGAATTCCCAGAATCCTCCTCACCTCTCCTGTCAGCAGCTCCATCATCTTCTTGGTGACTTCTAGAATCTTCTGTGTGTTGTGTCTTGTAGGGATCAGGGATGGAGGTGGGGGGATGGTGATGGGATTCTGGATTCTCGAGGATCTTGTGGTCATATTATGGGATTTTCTTCTTGAAGATTTCTTCATTAATATTGTACAGTTCTGTGTTATACAAAGATAAATATCACTCTCCCATAATCCTTCATCTCAATATTACTCTATATTTACTCTCCAGGGATTGGTCACAATGTTCCCGATTCAGCAAAGGACAGACATCTCCATCCAATGATATGATTACAATGGGGTCAGATTTATAGATCCTTCTAGAAGTCATATAATAGAGTCACTAACATTTTACTAGTAAGACTCACTGATCCACCAGGAAAGGTTACCCATGGATTTAGTGGTCAGTGGGCGTGGCATGCTGGTAATCATGGGTCTTACTGATTGAGCTAAACCTAAAGTTGATCTCTTGTATACCCAATGCTGCCACCTTGTGCTATCACCAAATATCAGAGTATCAAAAGACAAGGGAACCCCTGGAGTGGGACTTTGGAATCACTATATATATACAGCCCTCAAAAATTCCACTCGCCTACTCGCAAAATGCGAGAGAAATTTAGTGCAGGGCGAGTAATGAGAAGGGGTGGACCAGTCTGACAGCTTCCTGGCTGATCGCTACTTGCAGAAGCAGTGCAGGCTTTTTATTTTTACAGGACATCAGAGCGGCTGGAGGGGGATTCCCTGATCGACATATGCTTAGGGCACATAAAGCAGCTGAGCTGCTCCTTCAGCTTGCGCCACTCACCTGCCTTCTCTGCGTCTGACCGGCTAACTTTTCGAGTCAGGAGTCGGGCAAGGCGGTGCAAACTATCCCTGCCCTATGACTGTCTGCGAAGGGGAAGGACTGTGGATGAGCTCCGGTGGATGGATCCCCTCCCAGCGCCTCCTGCAGCCTGGCCGACCGTCCAGCGAGAATGTGATTGCCCGGCCGTGCCGCACTCCTCCTGTGTGCCTGGATAGAAGGAGCTCCGGTGGATGGATCACATCCCGGCGCCTGCTGCAGCCTGGCCAACCATTCAGAGAGAAGGGGAGTACACGTCTGTGCTGCTCTTCTGTGTGCCTGGATAGGAGGAGCTCCGGTGGATGTATTACATCCCGGGGGCCTGCTGCAGCCTGGCCGACCATTCAGAGAGAAGGGGAGTACACGTCCGTGCCGCCCTCCTGTGTGCCTGGATAGGAGGAGCGGCGGGGACAGCTGCACATGGAGGAATTGATCTTTCCATATTTCTCCTGCAGCCGCTAAATGACTGCTTCTTCTGCGGGCGTTCATTGGCTGCAGAAAAAATATGGAAACATCAATTCCCCCTTGTGCAACTGTCCCCACTGCTCGTCCTATCCAGGCACACAGGAGAGCAGCAAGGACGTGTACTCCCCTTCTCTCTGAATAGTCAGCCAGGCTGCAGCAGGCGCCGGGGTGTGATCCATCCTCCGGAGCTCCTCCTATCCAACTTTTTACTGCCAACGTGCTCCCTAGTTCCTCCTGCATATCCCATCTGCTCCTTGACTCCTCCCCAGTGCTCTCTGGCCCCATGCTCCCCCACTGTGCTGCCCTGTCCCCCTCTCCCTCTGCTCCCCCCCACAGTGCTCTCTGGTCCTCTCTGTGCTCCCCCTGCTACCCTCACTGTGCTGGGCGCCGTTCCTCCCCGCCCACTGCTCCTTAGCTCCCCTGTAGTGCTCTCTAGTCCCCTCTGTGCTCCCTGGCTCTCCCCCCTCACTGTACTGTCCAGTTGTCATCCCCCAATAGCTTTGTGCTCCCTGGCTCCCCCACACTGATATCCTGTCAGAGTGCTCTCTGGTCCTCCCTGTCTCCCCCCAGTGCTCTCCAACCCCATGCTCCCTGGCTCCCCCCAACATCGCTCTCCAGCCCCCCAGAGCTCTCTGCTCCCCACATGCTCCCTAACTCCTCCCAGTTCTACCTGCACCCCCAGTGCCATCTCCCCCCATGCTGTCCAGTTTTCCCCAGGCGCTTTCTGCCCCCCCCCGCCCTGCAGCACTCCCTGTCTCCCCCTGTGCTTTCAACTTGCCCTGTGCTCTCCAGCTTCCCCCCACAATGCTCTCCAGCTCACCCTTGTGCTTTCCAGCCCCCACTTTTCTCCCTGGCCCCCTCCCATGCTCTCCACCCCACTATGCTATCCAGCTCCCCCCAGTGCTTTACAACAACCCCCACCCCCCTGTGCTCCCCCCACGCTCTCCACCACATTGTGCTCTCTGGCCCCTATGCTCTCCATCATCTCCCCAGGCTCTCCACTCCCGCCACTCCATCTCACAGCAGGACGCTGTCCCCACCCAGAATGAGAACGGACCCTGCCTGCTACTGGCCGTCATGAACATCCTGCTGTCATGAAAGGTACCGTACCAAGCATCACACACTGCTTCCCACAGACAGGCACTGCAGACTGGTACACAGGAGGGGCTGCAGACAGGGATGGGGCTAGAGATCCCTCTCCCTCTCTCCCCTTCCCCCTCTCTATCTCCCTTTTCCTCTCCCTCTCTCCCCTTCCCTCTCTTTCTCTCCCCTTCATCTCTCCTCCCTCTCTTTCTCTCCCCTTTATCTCTCCTCCCTATCTCCTCTCTCTCCCCCTCTCTCTCTCCCCCTCTGGGAACTGTAAAGCTTGCATTAATGTGAGGCTACACTGATGGTTACTGATATGCTTTATGTTAATATTGTTAATATTTATTTTTGTAACTTAATTTTGCATAAAACATTTAACAATGTAATTTCATTAAATAATTTATGGGGGTGTGTTTAGGGGCGGGGCAGGGGATGGGTTGGGTGGATGAACTGGTGGCGAGTAACTTTCAAGGCCTGGCTAGTGGCTCGTGACTTCAAATTTTGAGCCCTGAGATTTATATATATATATATATATATATAACAAATGGTATTATATGTAATACATACAGCCCTGAGGTTGTTTAGCACTCTTACATCAGGTCCATTCACTAATGCATATAAAGTATCCACAGGATTAAAAGAGAAAATGTTACACCATCATGTAGAGCTTCCCATGCATCCCAATCCAATTGTTTGGTGTTTCAATCATAGCATGGAATTACAGAGGGAGGAGAAATTCCCAAATCCTCTGAGGGGACAGCATCCCTAAGTGCATCAAAAATAGTCTGTGTACGGAACCGGATACAGTCTGTGTGTGTACTGGGGTCCAAAAGACGTGTGTCAGGTTGGGCGCCATTGGCAGATTGGGTACCCTTAACAAATGGGATGGATCAAAAGCCTGTATGACCCACTGTTTAACTGCTTGCCGACCGCGCACCGCA
Organism: Rana kukunoris; assembly: GCA_029574335.1. Lineage (NCBI taxonomy): Eukaryota > Metazoa > Chordata > Amphibia > Anura > Ranidae > Rana > Rana kukunoris. Next base: position 13,707,257 of record CM056052.1, read on the forward strand.
GTTATACGGCGGCAGGTCGGCACTGCTAGGCGAGAGCACGTAGCTCTACGTCCTATCTTTTGCGGCCACTAGGGGACACAAAAATGTGTCAAAATTGTTCCGAAGTGTCCGCCATAATATCGCAGTACCAAAGAAAAAACGCTGATCGCCGCCGTTACTAGTAAAAAAAAAATATTAATAAAAATGCCATAAAACTACCCCCTTTTTTGTAAACGCTATAAATTTTGCGCAAACCAATCAATAAACGCTAATTGAGATTTTTTTTACGAAAAATATGTAAAAGAATACGTATCGGCCTAAACTGAGGAAAAAAAACTTTTTTTTAGATATTTTTTGGGGATATTTATTATAGCAAAATGTAAAAAATATTGCATTTTTTTCAAAATTGTTGCTCTATTTTTGTTTATAGCGCAAAAAATAAAAACCGCAGAGATGATCAAATACCACCAAAGAAAGCTCTATTTGTGGGGAAAAAAGGACGCCAATTTTGTTTGGGAGCCACATCGCATGACCGCGCAATTGTCAGTTAAAGCGACGCAGTGCCGAATCACAAAAAGTGCTCTGGTCAGGAAGGGGGTAAATCCTTCCGGGGCTGAAGTGGTTAACAGATATGTCCACCCCATTTGGTAAGAGTACCCAATCTGTACATGTTTTGAAGAGTTTTTTTTTTGTAAAACTTCTTTTATTGAGTTCAGTCACATCTTACAGTTTAGCAATACTCGTTAGTAACAGTGACGTACATTTTCCATTACAACAAAGAAAACACAAAGAAATATCTGAAGGTAGCGAAAACAAGAAAAGCATAAGAAGGTTATTCTTGAGAGTAGGGTGGATGGCTCGTCTACCCTCCTCAGTTATCTAAGTACAACGCGGTTTGGGCTCTGGTATTGTCAGGGGCGACCCTACTCAGGGCCCATGCTGGAGGAGGGGTGCCATTTAAGGCCTCCAACAGCCGCTCCCAGTGTGCCCTCCAAGCCCAGGCCCCCCCGGTCCCCACATTTCACAATGAGAATAACAGCGCTGACGATGTCACCCAGGGTTGTGAGACCTGCTGTGCGTAGCCATCTCAGCATTTCGGGGGCATCCACCATCAACCATGTCAACAGCAACAACTGTAAAAAGTGCTTAACCATATAGAAAATAATAATAACAATAATAATGACAAAAATAAAAGGGGGAAGTTAGAAGGGAATAGAAGGGGGGAAGTGAGAGAGAGAAAGATCGTAATCTCACCAAAGATGCACGAGGGATCCACCCCGTCTGCACCGGGCCACTAGCCGCCAGGCTATCGCGTTGAAAGAAAAAAACGGTTATTTTAAGCAATGTCCGCGGTCTACGCTCCGTATCATGGGGGTTTACATTCCTGTTGTGACCCAGAGTTGGGTCCGCTAGCTTTAGAAGGGATTCGTCCAAACTAGAGGATATAATTGGGGTCTGAAAAATGATCTGTCCAGAGAATCCTTTGGGCAGTGTGCGCATCTCTAGTGCCTTTACAGGTTGCGATCCATTCTTCCGCTCCCCTGACCTAATTTATCCTGCATATCCACTCCTCCCTGTTTGGTATCGGCGTTTTCTTCCAGTAAATCGGAATTAGCGTGCCTAGCAGAATTAGCGCGCCTATGACTAATAGGCATGGGAAGGATGTGCAAGAGAAAGTGGGTCGGAGAGAGGTGGATGTCTATCCCCAAAACGTCCTTAACATGATCTCTAACGTCTTCCAAGAAAGGTGCAATTATAGGGCATTCCCACCACAAATGTTAAAGGGTTCCTCGGCCTCCACATCCCCGCCAGCACCGGTCAGAGATGGCAGGGTACATCCGTGTCAAATCCACGGGGACCCCGTACCAGCGCGACATCAACTTGTAATTTGTCTCTTGCATTTTAGAGTCTGTCCAACTGGAATGAGTCATCTGATATAAATGAGTCAGATAAGGACCCGTGAGCTCTTGCCCCAGGTCTCTCTCCCATGCCCGTATACAGACGGGTTTGGACGCAGAGGCCGAGGACCCCAGCAGTTGGTACAACTCCGAGACCATACGTGAGATTGGTTTGTCCGCTATGAAAAGGCCCTCAAAAGGCGTAAGCAATGTGATATCTCTTATTGAGCTACCAGTCTTTTCAAAAAAGTGGTGCAGCTGCCTATATCTCCAAAAAATTCATTTGCGGTTTACCGGGCCTGCCCGTTAAGTAGTCGTAGGGTAACAGTTTGCTGTTTCTTAACAATTTCCCACAGCTAGCATTCTTGTCGTCAACACACTTTCCAAAGAAGTCCGTGTCCTCCCCGGGGGGAACCAAAGGTACCCACCCAGTGGCGCCAGCGGGTACACAGGGGGGGCCAGACCAAATATGCGGTTAACTTTGTCCCACATCCTGAGCAACAGATGCGTCAGGGGGGACGTGTCTCTTGACAGCCCCCTGTGTTCCCTGGAGAGCCACGGGGCATATGCCAGATTCCTTCCAGCCATGTATCTTTCCATTGTAACCCATATTTTGTATTGGTCGTGAAAGTGCCAATTGAGGAGCCTCTGGAAGGCTATGGCCTGATAGTATCATAATAAGTCAGGGACACCCAAACCACCGGAGCGCTTTGGGCGTTTCAGGACCCCTAGTGATATGCGTGGCTTCTGGGAGTTCCATATGAACTTAGTGAACATGTGGGCGAAGAAGGTCTTGGGTAAGGATATAGGGAGCATTTGCATGTAGAACAAGATCCTAGGAAGGACGTTCATTTTTATAACTTTTACTCTCCCCAGCCAGGTGAAGACGGTTTTCGTCCAATGTTGCAAGTCGTGTTTGACAGCAGATATTTACTTAGGGTAGTTCGTCACGTACAGCGTGTCAAGACTGTCTGTTAGTTGTATGCCTAGATAACGGAGGGAGGTTGTAGTCCACGTAACACGGAATTCTGATTTCAGTCTGTCTGTCAGGTTTGGGGATAAGCATATGGGCAGGATTTCAGACTTTGAGTAGTTAATTTTAAAGTTCGAAAGTGTCCCAAAATGTTGAAGCTCCTTCAGCAAGACTGGCAGTGAGATCAGGGGGTTCGATAGGTGGAATAGTACATCATCCGCATAGGCAGAAAGCTTATGTTTCACAGTGCCCACCGTCAGGCCTGTGATGTCCACGTTCGCCCTCACTCCACGCAACAAGGGTTCTAAAGCCAATGCGAAAAGAAGGGGGTGAAAGCGGACACCCCTGTCTCATGCCATTCCTGATCGGGAACGTGGAAGAGAGAGTGCCATTTATCTTGACCTGTGCACTAGGATCTGTGTATAGGGCCTGTATCCAAGTTAACATATTGGAGCCTAAACCTAATGTGTCAAGTACTGCGTGTAGGTAGAACCAGTCGATGCGGTCAACCGCTTTCTCCGCGTCCGTAGAAATTTACAGGTATGAAAAGGGGTCTTCCTGCGTCTTGGCCCAGTGAATGAGCTGGATCGTTCAAATGGAGTTATCCCTGGCCTCCCTAACGGTTATGAAGCCTGTTTGGTCAAGGTGGATTACTAAGGGTATGAGGTGCTTTAGTCGGTTCGCCAGGATTTTTGCCAAAATCTTCATGTCAGTGTTCAGTAGGGATATGGTGCGGTAGCTTTGTGGGGTGGTGGGGTCTTTCCCTTCCTTCAGTATAACCGAGATGTGTGCTAAGAGGGCCTCTGGGGGAATACAGTTACCCCTCGTCAGGGAGTTGAAGTATTTGCACATCTAACTAGTGAGTATCTGGGAATTTTTTTATAGTACGCCTTGGTGTATCCGTCTGGGCCTGGGCTTTTAGGGAGTGCGTTAATGGTGTTTTCAATCTCTTCATCTGTTATGGGGGAGTCTAAGTTGGTTCGTTGGTCCTCAGTCAGGGGTGGTAATCCATTCACGGTTAGATATTCGTGGATTCTACACATTTTGTCGGTCTTGCATTCTGGGGGTGAATCGGCATCCAGGTTGTAAAGGGTAGCATAGTAGTCACGGAACCCTGCAGCTATTTGAGAGGATTTAAACACCATGTCCCCCAAGGGGGAGCAAAGCTTGTGTATCTGTGTTTGAGTCCTTTTTTTTCGTAAAGCTCTCGCCAGCATACGGCCACATTTATTGACTTGTTTGTAGTATCTGTGCGACAGGTACCGCGCCTGTATTTCCAGCAGGCGCGAAAACAGATCCCTAAGGTCGGTCAATTTCTTCAGGTCCTCCAGGTCACCGTCTCTTTTATGTTTAAGCTCAGCCTGTTGGAGTGCTGTGAGCACTCTATGAAAGTCTGCTTGGCGTTCCCTTTTTAGTTTTGTGCCCAGGGCGATAAGCTCGCCTCGTACTACTGCCTTATGGCATTTCCAAATAGTGCCCTCACTCAAATCCTCAGCGGCATTTTCTCGAAAGTAGTGCCGCAAGATTCCTGAGATCTTTGACTCCACTACAGGGTCGTCCAACAGATTCTCGTTAAGTCGCCAGGTCCAGGCCCTATGGGTGCCAGAGGGCAAGGCGACAGTAACGGTGATCGAAGCATGGTCTGATATAGTTATATATCTGATAGACGAACCCTGCATCAGTTCCAGAGTGGGTCGGTCAACATATAGCAGATCTATTATGGTGTATACATTGTGCACCTTTGAATAAGAACTATAGTCTCTATCTGTGGGGTGTTGGACTCTCTAGCTAATTACCAAGCCAGCTTCCTGGAGAGACTTACAGAAGCGCTTTAGGAAGGCATGAGTGTGCGTTGGTGGCCGGTGCGATATGTCTTGTGAAGGGTCCTGGCTAAGAGTTTTGAAGATTTTGAGAGCAGCAGCAGACAACTTATTTTCCTCTCAGGCCGCGTACACACGAGGGGATATGTCCGCTGAAAACGGTCCGATGGACCGTTTCAGCAGACATCTCCGCTCGTGTGTATGGGCTAGCGGACAGATTTCTCCACCCGACAGATTTCAAAGCATGCTTTGAAATCCATCCGGTGGGAATCTGTCCGCCCGACATGTCTGCTGGTTAGTACACTTACCAGCAGACATGTCGTCCCCCACCGCCGCCGCGCCGCCGCCGAATGGATTCGGCGCATGCGCGAAAGTGTTTTACTTCCTGGTGCGGTGACGTGGCGGTGACGCGGCGGCGTCAACGTCACCGCCGCATCACCGCGCCCGCTGGCAGCGGGGAATTTGATCCGATGGTGTGTACACGCCATCGGATCAAACTCCCGATCGGACATATCCGATGGAAATGGTCCGCGGACCGTTTTCATCGGATATGTCCGATGGTGTGTACGCGGCCTTACTCTGAGCCATCTAATTGGGAAGAATTTTTGTGCATTGTGCTTTCTTCACATGGACTTCTCTGGCATTTGTTTTTTGAAGCCTACTCGCTTCTCTGAACTTTCATTGTAAGTTTCTAATACTCACATCTCACATTGTGTTAGTTCCAGTGTGCACTTTCTATATTGTTGATCATTAGCACTGCACTAAATACCCACCATTTATACCAGACTTTGTTTGAGTTCTAGCAGCTCCCTTCTTTGTTTGGGTTCTAGCACAGTTTTTTCCCCACTTTTTTACAAATCCATCTAGTGGTTCCCCCCCCTGACAACTTTGATGATATAGCCATCCTCCTACTGAGGTGACCCTCAGCACTCTTTTCACTTTTTTTCCAACCTGACTAAATGTATTAGTCAGGTTCATAGTATTCATAGTACTTGTGTGGAGGGCCACTCATAAGGGGTACCACCGGCCCTGCTGTATGGGGATTGGGCCCTGGGTGTTCCAGAGGAGGGCCCAGGAAGCAAACATGTCCATCTGCAGCCACTAAACTGCATTCTGTTGGCTTCCTGTCATTCTATGACAGAGCAGCTCAGTGCTCTGAATGTTGGCTGCACTCCCTCTCTGTGTGACTCGTTCATGTTTCCTTTTGATTTTAACTTTGTTTCTTAGATATGTCCCCGTCCCCCTTTCTTACAATCAAGCTCCGATCCTTCTCCCTGATATCTCCGATTGTATCCTGGTGGCTCACTGCAGTCCTTCACTCACGTACTCCTCGTTTTGTCCCATCTTGTCTTGTCTGCACAGACTATATACAATATCTTCCCTGTTGTCTCCTCATCGCTCTTCCGACCACCTGTATTTCGGTCTGCCTTTATCTTCTCCCAGCACAGCTTAGTCTACTAAATGTAGCTGGGCTTCCCACTCCTCTCCCACTACGTGTAGCTGGGCTTCCCACTCCTCTCCCACTATATGTAGCTGTGCTTCCCACTCCTCATAGCTGGGCTTCTCACTCCTCTCCCACTATATGTAGCTGGGCTTCCCACTCCTCTTCCACTACATGTAGCTGGGCTTCCCACTCCTCTCCCACTACATGTAGCTGGGCTTCCTACTCCTCTCCCACTATATGTAGCCGGGCTTCCCACTCCTCTCCCACTATTTGTAGCCGGGCTTCCCACTCCTCTCCCACTATATGTAGCCGGGCTTCCCACTCCTCTCCCACTATATGTAGCCGGGCTTCCCACTCCTCTCCCACTATATGTAGCCGGGCTTCCCACTCCTCTCCCACTACGTGTAGCTGGGCTTCCCACTCCTCTCCCACTACGTGTAGCTGGGCTTCCCACTCCTCTCCCACTATATGTAGCTGTGCTTCCCACTCCTCTCCCACTACACGTAGCTGGGCTTCCCACTCTTCTCCCACTACACGTAGCTGGGCTTCCCACTCGTCTCCCACTACACGTAGCTGGGCTTCCCACTCCTCATCGCTCTTCCGACCAGCTGTATTTCGGTCTGCCTTTATCTTCTCCCAGCACAGCTTAATCTACTAAATGTAGTTGGGCTTCCCACTCCTCTCCCACTAAACGTAGCTGGGCTTCCCACTCCTCTCCCACTACACGTAGCTGGGCTTCCCACTCCTCTCCCACTACATGTAGCTAGGCTTCCCACTCCTCTTCCACTACATGTAGCTAGGCTTCCCACTCCTCTCCCACTACATGTAGCTGGGCTTCCTACTCCTCTCCCACTACATGTAGCCGGGCTTCCCACTCCTCATCGCTACAAAGTGCATAGGAACCCTAAATAGGTAATACACCATGCAATATATTCTAATTGGACGACTATGTGGCAGATGAGGTTTAATGTTGATAAATGTAAAGTTATGCACTTGGGGGCTAAGAATATGCACCATACATACTAGGGGGAGTACAACTGGGGGAATCCGTAGTGGAGATGGATCTGGGGGGATCTGTAGTGGAGATGCATCTGGGGGATGCGTAGTGGAGATGGATCTAGGGGATCCATAGTGGAGATGGATCTGGGGGGATCCGTAGTGGAGATGGATCTGGGGATCCGTTGTGGAGAAGGATCTGGGGGTTTTGGTAGATCATAAGCTCAATAATAACATGCAATAGAGAGACAGAGATCATCTGTACAAATCATTAGTAAGACCTCATTTGGAATATGCAGTCCAGTTTTGGGCACCAGTTCTCAAAAAGGATATCGGGGAACTAGAGGAAGTGCAGAGAAGGGCAACCAAACTGATAAGAGGCATGGAGGAGCTAAGCTATGAGGAAAGATTAGAGGAACTGAATTTATTCACTCTTGAGAAGAGGAGATTAAGGGGGGATATGATCAACATGTACAGATATATAAGGGGTCCATATAGTGAACTTGGTGTTGAGTTATTCACTTTACGATCAACACTGAGGACAAGGGGGCACTCTTTATGTCTAGAGGAAAACAGATTTCACCCCCGAATATGGAAAGGTTTCATCACAGTAAGAGCTGTGAAAATGTGGAATAGACTCCGTGCAGAGGTGGTGCTGGCCAGATCAGTAGATTCTTAAGAAAGGCCTGGATTCTTTCCTAGATGTACATAATATAACTGAGTACTAACATTTATAGTTAAAGTTGATCCAGGGAAAATCTGATTGCCTCTCAGGGATCAGGAAGGAATGTTTCCCCTGCTGTAGCAAATTGGATCATGCCTGCTGGGATTTTCCCCTTCCTCTAGATCATAGGTGGCAAACACAAGGCCCGCGGGCCGAATGCGGCCCTCCAGGCCATTCCAGGTGGCCCTCGCACCTCTCCTGCAGCTGTAGCCCTCCTCTGGTCCTCCTCAAGACCCTTACTTTCTGCTTTTAAGCAATACATACAGCTTCTTCCCAGCAGCAGCATAAGGAAAGGGAGGTGCACTGTGATGTAAGGGAGAGTGGGGGACTCAACTTCTGATGGTGGGGGGGCTCTTGGCATCTAATGTAAGTGGAGGGGGATGCGCTAGACATCTAATCTTACAGATACAACCGGCCCTTTTGAGGGCAATCATAATGCTGATGTGGCCTATGATGAAATTGAGTTTGACACCCCTGCTCTAGATCAATTGTGGGTATAGAATTGTGTATATGGGATTGTATGATATTATTATTATTTTTTTTTTATGGTTGAACTAGATGGACTTGGTCTTTTCCCAACATTGCATTGACTACTATACATTGTGTGGTGTATTGTAGCAGGTTTATGCCCCAGTTGAAGTACACTCGTACGAAACATGTCGGGATCCACAGCCTGCTTGGCTCTATACAGCACGCTTACTGTTTAATCGATTTTGTGATGACCTGTGTACACATCTGATGCGATGTTTGTACGATTTTATACTTTTTTATTTAAATACATTTTTTAACCTGGGAATCATCTGTACTATGAGGAGGCCTTTTTCTCTTTTCCTATGATCCATGCTGCTCTTTGGACATAAAGTGAACCACCTTACCAGGAACCTCATCATCATGGCTCAAATCTCTGTCATTGCTGGCCCTATGAAGCAAGTACACCAATCCTTCTACAGGAGTTCCAGCTGGAGTGTGTGCCCATGTGGATCGTTCCTGCCTGTTTGATCCACCGCCGCTGGCATGTGTGTCCAGGACTTGGGGTAAGAGTATTCACCCCCTTTCCTGGTGTTGGATGCACATCTACGGGTGCTTTGTAAAAAATAATTCCCTGTACATTCCAGCTCCAACATTGCATTTTAGGATTTCCAACGCCCTGTGATCAAATCTATGGGATTGAATATGTTTCATTGAACTATTTCAGGGACTCGTGAATGGTTACTTTGGTTACCTTGCTCCACAGCAGGTTGGATGTGCAAACCATTCCATATACCTTTTATGTTTGGACTTTTCATGTGCTTCCCCATGATATTGTACGATTTTGTGCTTTTCACCTGATTATTTTTATATTTTATATATATATATATATATATATATATATATATATATATATATATTACGTATTTGCTGGCGTATAAGATTACCTTTTATGCTTAAAAATTTGGCTCAACAATCAGGGGTCGTCTTATATGCTGGATCCATTTTTTAAAAGCCGCGCCTCCTCCTCTTGCTGTTCCGTAATAGGCTCAGTGATCCGCCTCGAGGACGTCCGTGATAGGCGGAACACCGAACACAGGTTTTGCTGGGAAACAGTGTTCCGCCTATTACGGAACAGGACGACTAGAAGACGCGGCTTTAAAAAAAATGGACGCCCGCAGTCTGACTCACTCTGCCAGGCAAAAATGTGAGGTGAGTTAATGGCACAGTTAGGCAATGGCACAGTGAGATGAGGCAATGGCACAGTGAAGAGTCGTCTTATACGGTAAGTATATCCAAAAGCCAACATTTTAGCTGAAAAATTAGGGGGTTGTCTTATACTCCAGCAGGTATGGTATATACTTATGCACGTAGTATTTTCAGTGCGCACATTGGTATAACATTTTTATTCATTTAACTAATTAATATTATACATTGAGCTCTCACTTCTGGATACCTATTCAGGGTTCCTATGCACTTTGTAGCGCTGCATTTTTTCTGCATTTTACTTCTCCTCCTTCCTCCCTGCCTGAGGCCTTCTGGAACACATCGTAGGTCCCAAAATCCTGCAGCGCCAGTTAGATAGAGCAGCAAGGCTTGTGCATGCACAGTGGGCAGGAGGCTGTGGAGCAGAAAGCAGTACAGCTAGCTGTAGGGATGGGCCGAACACCCCCGGTTCGGTTTGCACCGGAGAATCTCAAACAGGCAAAAAGTTCTAGCGAACATGCAAACTCTAATAAAGTCTACGGGACATCAAAAACTAAAATCCCTCATTTTAAATGCTTATATGCAAGTTCTTTGTCATAAAAAGTGTAGGGGGACCTGGAAACTGCCCGGGGGACATGTATTAAAGTAAAAAAAGTTTTAAAAAAAATAGTTTTTAAAGGAGCAGTACATTTAATCACTTCCCGCCCGGCCGTCATTTTGCTATAGACCGGAGGAGAAGTAGTTAAAAATCACTGCTCTGGGAGCATGGTCTGGCTATGGCTGAGTAGAGTCGCACATCTGAGGAGCTCCCAGCCTTGCCTAGCCTTTGTATCAGCGATAACCCCAGGTAACCCCCCGGTATGTACTCCGCTGGGAAGCAGAGAGTGATGAATAAGAGAAAAACCCCTCCTAAAGTGCATCCGAGCGGCGAATTATACAGATTCTTTCAAAATACCTGTGGAGCCTCTCTGGACACCAAGTCCTTAACATGCACAGCGGTCGCAGGAATCTCCTCTCCTCCCGTCTACCTCGGCTGCCCCAGTGCTGGACTTTACCACCCGGCGATCTTCTCCCCAGGATCCCAGGAGCTACAGCACCCACAGGTTGCCCCGCTTACCTTGAGCGCCGATGCCGAACTGCGGGCTCTACTTCAGGCATTGCCCACGAGATCCGACTTCGAGGCATTAGCCAGCAGATTGGAGGCAGCACACCACAAGGAGATCACATTGGTGCGGGAGGAGGTGAAAACTCTGACGGAGCGAGTGGGAACGGGGGAGTCCTCAGTGGTTGCCCTCGAGAAGCGTATGACCGCGGTGGAGGCCATTCAATCAACCCAGGCAGCGGCAGTCATCGCACAGCAACTACAGCTCGAGAAGATGGGGGACCGCAGCAGGAGGAACAACCTGCGAATAAGGGGGATGCCGGAGGCCACAGAAGCAGAGCACCTGTCGGCATCGGTGCTGGCTGTGTTCCGCGACCTGATGGGGGAGGATTTTCCTGCCAACCTGTGCTTCGACAGAATCCACAGGGCGCTGGGTCCACACTCGACGGATCCAGAGAGGCCACAAGACATCTGCCGCATCCACCACTGTACACACAAGGAGCTGGTGCTGCGACGGGTGTGGGAGAAAGGTGTCTTGGACTTTGATGGCGCTTCCCTTCGTATCTTGCCCGGCCTATCCAGAGCCACCCTACAGAGGCGAGCCATGCTGAGGCCGGTGCTGGAGGTGGCGCGACGAGCGGGAATCTCCTACAGGTGGGGATTCCCCATATCCGTGACCTTCAGGAAGCAACAGCTGTCGTTTTACTGTCAGGAAAGGTTCCATCCGCTGGTGCTATTTATGTTCTGTCTTGCAGTGCTGCGTCCCACCAGCAGGGGTCTCCTGGCAGTTCGGAGCTGTCAGGGGAACTTCCCCCTGCTGGTATATCACCTTTGGGACGCAGTACTGGCCTCCACCAGCGGATGGACCCTGGCAGTGTGGAGCACCTGGCCCTTGCTGCGTTCAGGTGTGACCTGAACATAATTAACACGCCTCTATTTATACCCGGCAAGTTCAAGCAGAACTCGCCCTGGCATCTGTCTATTAACCGGACCCTGATATCTGACCCTGAGCCTGCTGTCCCCGTTCTGGACTTCTGACCCGACCCGATCCGATCTGTCCCGACCTGATCCCTCTCCTGGACATTTCCTTCCTGCCCATTCCCTGTCTGCAGCTTCTTTGGTGATCTCCTGGTATTTGACCCCGGCTTGGCTTTTGGTTTATGATTACGGCATTTCCCCTGGACTTGTATATATGCTTTGTGTTTTTCGTGCACTGGTTGTCGTCACCTGTTTGTTCACCTTTGTAAATAAAACACCTTTTTATTCCACTATATACAGTGTTGGTCTCCTCTGTGTAGGCACACAGTCCTGGTCCATTTAGAATCTCTGACAGTATACCAGGGCCAGTTGACCAGACGTGCCTGCATAGGGAACCATCCTGTTGTAGTGCGTTTTTGTTGAAACATGGATTTCAATGAAATTACTTACTTTTCTCTGCTAGCAGAGGAAGATGGGGAGTATTGTCGTCAGGTGTTGGAGGGATGGACAAGTGATCAGCTGATGGAAGCCATCCGATCAGCCCATTCCATGGTGGATCTGGGTTATATGTCTTACAATGATGTTCAGCCATTAAAGTGGAGTTCCACCCAGGAAAACCACATTTGGCCAAAAGTCTTAAAAAAATTAATTAAAAAAAACGTGAAAAAAAAAATACTCACCCGAAATACCTGTTGCTATGCGGAAGTCCGTAATCTGCCTCTTCCACACCGCAGTGTCTTTTCTTCTTGTCCTTCTCCTTGTGAATGGGGCGCGCTGCTTTCTGGGAACTGTGTGTGTTCTCAGAGAGCAGCGCGCCCATTCACAAGCCAGCGCGAGACTCACGCAGGCGCAGTAGGAAATGGGCAGTGAAGCCGTAAGGCTTCACTGCCCGTTTCCCATAGTGTGAATGGCGGCGCGGGACCCGGAGCGATCGTGGGACCGGCATCGGGGGGGGGGGGGCCGTCAGCGCGGGTCCCTAGATCAGGTAAGTGTCCTTATTCAAAGTCAGCAGCTACACTGTTAGTAGCTGCTGACTTTGAACAAAAATTAAAATGCGGGTGGAGCTCCACTTTAATCAAGTTATGTGTTAAACCGGCCCTGTCAGTTATTCCAGTTGGTTGTGATGACTTCTCTCCCCCCTTCAGTCCCGACCAAGTTGAATCCCTGGTATGGTTGATGGAGGATGATCCAGCCTCCTTTGATGAACACTATTGCTCTTGTTTCCAGCAGAAGTTATCTGACTGCATTAGTTCAGTGCAGTCTCTGATTAAACAAGGTGTGTGTGAACCAGCCTTTGTTCAACCTGTGCTGCAGGCATGGTCAGATCTCCTGATTCCAGCCAAGCCACTGCATCCCAGCCCTGCCATTAACCATTTACCTTCCCAAGGATCTAGCCGTCCATTGCCAATGACAACCTCAGCTATAGCCCAGTTAATTCCGTTCCTACCAAGTATTATTACCCAGTCTCTACTTGTTGTACCTACCCCGCCTTTAATCCACCTGTTTCTTCCTTTTCACCAGTAACAACTCCACAAAAACCTCCTCCAGTCACCATCCCTGTGTCTCTGCCATATTCCAATCCTTCCTCCTACTTAATTCCATCCTCTTCATACATCACTTCTGTTAGCAAACCTGCAGTGTCTAAATCTAAAAAGAAACGTAAGTACTTCCCAACCCACACCATAGTGCCAGTTACCCAGCCTGACGTTTCAGTGCCAGTTACCCAGCCTGACGTTTCAGTGCCAGTTACCCAGCCTGACGTTTCAGTGCCAGTTACCCAGCCTGATGTTTCAGTGCCAGTTACCCAGCCCGATGTTCCTGTGCCAGCCTGCCAGCCCGATGTTTCTGTGCCAGCCTGATGTTTCTGTGCCAGCCTGATGTTTCTGTACCAGCCCGATGTTTCTGTGCCAGCCTGCCAGCCCGATGTTCCTGTGCCAGCCTGCCAGCCCGATGTTCCTGTGCCATCCTGACGTTTCTGTGCCATCCTGCCAGCCTGACGTTTCTGTGCCAGCCTGCCAGCCCAATGTTCCTGTGCCAGCCTGCCAGCCCGATGTTTCTGTGCCAGCCTGCCAGCCTGATGTTTCTGTGCCAGCCTGATGTTTCTGTGCCAGCCTTATGTTCCTGTGCCAGCCCGATGTTCCAGCCTGCCAGTATGATGTTACTGTGCTATCCTGCCAGCCCGATGTTCCTGTGCCAGCCTGCCAGCCCAATGTTCCTGTGCCAGCCTGATGTTCCTATGCCAGCCTGCCAGTCTGATGTTCCTGTGCCAGCCTGCCAGTCTGATGTTCCTGTGCCAGCCTGATGTTTCTGTACCAGCCTGCTGTTCCTGTGCCAGCCTGCTGTTCCTGTGCCAGTCTGCCAGCCCGCTGTTCCTGTGCCAGTCTGCTGTTCCTGTGCCAGTCTGCCAGCCTGCTGTTCCCGTGCCAGTTTGCCAGCCTGCTGTTCCCGTGCCAGTCTGCCAGCCTGCTGTTCCCGTGCCAGTCTGCCAACCTGCTGTTTCTGTGCCAGCCTGCTGTTCCTGTGCCAGCCTGCTGTTCCTGTGCCAGCTTGCCAGCCTGCTCTTCCTGTGCCAGCTTGCCAGCCTGCTGTTCCTCGACGACCCGGAGCCTGCTGCCCAGCTCGACGACCCGGAGCCTGCTGCCCAGCTCGACGACCCGGAGCCTGCTGCCCAGCTCGACGACCCGGAGCCTGCTGCCCAGCTCGATGACCCGGAGCCTTCGTCCGCTGCCCAGCTCGACGACCCGGAGCCTGCTGCCCAACTCGATGACCCGGAGCCTGCTGCCCAGCTCGACGACCCGGAGCCTGCTGCCCAGCTCGACGACCCGGAGCCTGCTGTCCAGCTCGACGACCCGGAGCCTTCGTCCGCTGCCCAGCTCGACGACCCGGAGCCTGCTACCCAGCTCGACGACCGGAGTCTGCTGCCCAGCTCGACGACCCGGAGCCTGCTGCCCAGCTCGACGACCCGGAGCCTGCCGCCCAGCTCGACGACCCGGATGTACCCACCTCTCGGTTCAAGCCTCCCATTGCCCAGTTGGTCATCCTGGACTTTCCCCGGGAACGGATAGTTGGAGCGTCCGGAGGCCGCTCCTTTGAGGGGGGGTACTGTCAGGAAAGGTTCCATCCGCTGGTGCTATTTATGTTCTGTCTTGCAGTGCTGCGTCCCACCAGCAGGGGTCTCCTGGCAGTTCGGAGCTGTCAGGGGAACTTCCCCCTGCTGGTATATCACCTTTGGGACGCAGTACTGGCCTCCACCAGCGGATGGACCCTGGCAGTGTGGAGCACCTGGCCCTTGCTGCGTTCAGGTGTGACCGGAACATAATTAACACGCCTCTATTTATACCCGGCAAGTTCAAGCAGAACTCGCCCTGGTATCTTTCTATTAACTGGACCCTGATATCTGACCCTGAGCCTGCTGTCCCCGTCCTGGACTTCTGACCCGACCCGATCTGTCCCGACCTGATCCCTCTCCTGGACATTTCCTTCCTGCCCATTCCCTGTCTGCAGCTTCTTTGGTGATCTCCTGCTAGTTGACCCCGGCTTGGCTTTTGGTTTATGATTATGGCATTTCCCCTGGACTTGTATATATGCTTTGTGTTATTCGTGCACTGGTTGTCGTCACCTGTTTGTTCACCTTTGTAAATAAAACACCTTTTTATTCCACTATATACAGTGTTGGTCTCCTCTGTGTAGGCACACAGTCCTGGTCCATTTAGAATCTCTGACATTTACCTTGCGTGCCTCTGCGGATCTCCCTGACCTCTTCGCCTTCTTGGAGGCAGATCTCGTCGATGTGCCAGACTGGCCGGAGTTCCTCCAGCATTCAACCCTCCCCCTCTGGATTCCCGGGACATCGGAGGGGCCGCTCTCCCAGGCTGCAGAGAGATTCCCGCAGGTCTCGGTACACTTACGTGGAGAAGTCTAGAGAATTCTGACACCGGTGGGCAGCGAGGTGAGCCACCTGACATCAACCCCTTACACCAGCTCTCCACGTAAGCGGTGATGTTTATTTTTCTCTCTCTCCTGTCTCCCTCTCTCCTCTCCCGGGCTCCCCCCTCCTGGTTTTCCCTGGTGACCGAGCTCTCTCTGGGTTGTTTCCCTTCCCCCCATGCCTCTGCTCGATACCCGTGTGTTGGTGCCTGTTGCGGTCCGACCGCTCATCTACAATCCCGCTACATGACTGCGGCAGCCGCTTTTGTGATGACACACAGCCCCCCCCTAGACCTGGATCGAGATTTGACGGCAGCATGTCTGGGACCTGGGGTGGGGAGGAATAGTGTGTGTGAAGTGAATCTGGGTGCCGATATCCCCCGCTCGGACGTAGGCACATGACGCCCTGAACTCCGAGTCGCCCCCGCTGATCTGGGGAAAGGACGGCGAGTGCTGTTCTCCCTTTCCCTGCGTTCTATGGGTGACAATGCTGGATTTGTTGTGCCTAAAAATTGCCCCCCCCCCCTCAGAGTTTTAATTTTTTTCTTCTCTTCTTCCTGCCCTCTTTTTGTTTTTTGTTGATGGGCTCTCCCCCCCTGCACCTAACCCCTTGCGGCGCTGTGGCACTTCATCAGGAGAAGGTCGAGGGATCGCCTCGGCCGCCGTGAGGGGAGTCCTGGCATGTGGACATAGGCCTTTGGCCAGGGACGGTTATTGCCTGCCACGAGACTTGTGCCAGGCCTCACAGTAACTCCGGTCAGATCCACTCATATGTTGGGATTTTGGGGGCGGGGTTGGGGGGGATATCTGTTATTGTTTATCTGTCATTATTTATGATGTATTGCTTTCTGTTACTCCTTATGCTTTGGGGGTCAGATGTGAAGGGAGGGTAATTTAATTTGGGCTGTTCAGAGTTAAGAGAGCCGACCCCCTTGATTGGAGGGTGGGGGTCCCTCTGTGCTGCATTGGGGGGGCTGTGGCCACGATATATACCCGGAGGTGTACGGCTATGGGGGGTGGTGGATGCCACTGCCTTGTTGGTCTTCATGGGTGGGGGGGCGCCTGGTATGGCTGCCCCTGGACAGGGGATGGCTTATATGGGTGGAGAGTTGGCTTGCTGTATTGGCGGCCTTTGATGGAAGAGATACATGATTGATGGTTGACAAGGGGTGTCCTGATTAAGTTGGTTGGTGGCTATAATTACTCGTGTGATTGCATGTAGGTTAAGTTTGTTTTAAATTTTGTTTTCCACTGTTTTTTCTCCCGCAGATGGTCCTCCCTTCACTCGTGTTCGTTACCCCGTTTGGTTGACCCAGGGGCGATGGACACCCTTATTTTTTCACTGAGCTCAATGTGCCTGAAAAGCGCCATATGCTTTTAAACGACCTTAAACGGGCTCGGGCTGACGTTGCATTCTTCCAGGAGACACATTTCAAAATGGGGGGCCTTAATGCCTTGATAAAGAGAAAACCACCTCTCCAGACAGATGCTCTTCAGTGGTGGGTGAAGTTCAAAAATTCAAATGGGTGCAGGCAATGCCTAGTGCAATATAAGGAAAAAGAAATGGACAGCCGCACTCCAATAGATGAAAAACTTAAAAATAGTGCCTGTTTATTCCAGTCAAAAAATGTAACTTAAACAGCAAACAGTGGGGTAACAAAAGCTGACACGTTTCACATCGACAACCGATGCTTAGTCATAGCTAAATCATAGCTATGACTAAGCATCGGTTGTCGATGTGAAAGGCGTCTGCTGTTTTTGCTGTTTTAGTTACATTTTTTGACTGGAATAAACAGGCACTATTTTTAAGTTTTTCATCTATTGGAGTGCGGCTGTCCATTTCTTTTTCCTTATATTGCACTAGGCATTGCCTGCACCCATTTGAATTTTTGGTGGCCACTATTTCCCTTCTGTGTACCATGTGACTAACAAGACAGCAAAAACCAAGGGAGTGTCCATAATCATATCTGGAGCAGTACCATGGACATGCGGAGACACCTTGGTGGATACCGAGGGTCGTTAAGTGTTCGTTAATGGTACCATAGGGAACGCAAAGGTGACATGCGCTACAATCTATGCGCCTAATGATCGACAAGACACCTTCCTCCATGACACCCTAGATCTCTTGATGGTATTCAAAGCGGGACAGCCGATTGTTGGAGGAGACTTCAATGTTCCCCTGTCCCCCGCGGTCGATACATCGTCGGGTCTTTCCTCTATGCGCTTGGGCACACATAAATGTATCGCCCAGGTTTTACGTGATACCCAGCTGATTGACGTTTGGATGCTCCATCATTCTGGGGAGAGGGATTATACTTTTTAGTCGTCTCCTCACAAAGTATACTCAAGCATTGACTATTTTTTTTTCCCCCACGACCAGCTGTCACAAACCCGAAGATAGGTAACATCACGTGGTCTGACCACGTGCCGATCACTATGCGCTATAATCTTACAGCAACATCGTCGACCAGAACTAGGTTTTGTTCAATATTATTTTTATTATTTTATAGAAAGTATTACAGGGGTTTAACCTTATACGCATCAGATATATATCATTGCATACAATCTACAAATATTAGTAGAGTACATTGTGAGTTCTTACATATCTTCTATGCAAATCTTAATCATATAATCAGAACTAGGTTTTGGTGACTGAATGAAAGCTTACTACAGACGCCTGAAGTCATGACAGAGGTCACAACCGAGTTGCATCTCTACTTTAGGACTAACGACACAGACAATTGCAACCCAAGTATCCTGTGGGAGGCACACAAACCAGTAATCAGGGGAATACTAATCAAACACGGATCACGCATTAAGAGAGAGCGGGAACTACAACTGAAGATGCTCCTGGATAAGATTTGCACAGCAGAATCCAAACACAAGCGTACGCTAGAACCGGCTCTGGAAGCCGAGTTGCTTTCTCTTAGGAGACAAACGGTGGACCTTCTCCACTATAGAGCTAAAGCAGTACTACCAATCCCTCCTCCCATTGTTAGGTCCTCATATGGTGAGGATGTTTAACAACCTTGGAAAAGGGGGTTCTTTTACCACGGACACCCTGCAAGCGCACATCTCCCTCATTCATAAGGAAGGCAAGGACCCAACCGCTTGTGGTAGTTACAGGCTCATCTCCTTATTGAACACTGACCTTAAGCTGTTCACTAAAATTCTAGCAAACAGATTGACCCAATTCATGCCGGATGTTATACACTTGAATCAGGTGGGCTTCATCCCTGCTTGGGAGGCCAGTGATAACACCACCAAAGTGCTCAATCTGGTCCACATAAAGGCCACATCCAAGACACCCTGCGTCTTTCTCAGCACAGATGCTGAGAAGGCATTTGATCTAGTCAACTGGACCTTTATGTTTTCCGTTCTCAGACAAATCGGCTTGGGTCCTAAGATGGTCCAATGGATCTCCAGTATTTACTCCATGCCCTCGGCCCAAGTCAAGGCCAATGTAATCTTGTCTGAACCCTTCCCTATTACAAACGGAACCAGGCAGGGATGCCCACTTTTATCCCTGTGAGGCGGTGCATCTTGGCAGAATCATAGATTGGAACCGTCACAGTACGGCTAAACTCTGGGTCCAATTGGAACAGGCCCAGACGGTGGTGCCACTGAATGGGGCCATCTGGTGCTTTGACCGATTACCTCCAACCCTAACCTCCCACCCGGTTATTGGCACCACCCTTCGGGTGGGTGCGACAAATTTACGTTCCCCTCACCTCTCTTCGGGTGAATCCCCACTTTATCCTATATTAGGGAATCCAGCGTTCCCCCCCAGGAATCGCTGGCATCATCGGGGTGTAACCAGGCTTCTCACATTGTAGAGGGCACTCAGTGGCCCTCTGTCCAAGTCCTGACGAGGGAGGTTTTCGGCTCCCGTTTTGGTAGGCGATCCATCTTCACCACTTTCTACATTCAATAGTGAACCCGGCTCAGCGAGAACTCACGACATTTGAAGAATACTGCAGGGAGGAGGGGACATTGCCCCAGGTCCTCTCTGAAACATATGCGCTACTAAACTCTCCCCCTGCACAACCTGTCTTGCCCTTTCTGCAGAAATGGGAGACAGACTTACAGCGCTCATTCACAGATGCCCAAAAACAGACGATGGTTCGATTCTCACTGAAAACGTCAATTTGCACAAAAATTCAGGAACTAAACTACAAGATTTTGACCAGGTGGTACTACACGCCTCAGGTATTGCACAGATTCTTCCCCACGGCCATGAACAAATGTTGGAGATGTCAGTCAGAGGTAGGAACTTTTCACCATATCTTCTGGTCCTGTCCCCGCTTACAACAATTTTGGACGAGAGTTCGAACGGTCACCCAGAAGTTCACTGACCATGTAATCAGTGACGACCCCGCCTTTATTCTGCTTCACGCTACCTCTGCACAGAGCTTCAAAAAGTCAATCATTAGACACCTACTGAATGCAGCCAAGTCCTGTATCCCCCTCAGATGGAAGAAAAGTTCTCCCACGACAGTGGGATTGTGGATGCGCAGGGTGGAGGATATAAAAAAATTGGAAGACTTGGTTCTCAGAAGCACAAGGCGTGGAGGCTCTGGAACATGTTCATCTTTTCAGATGAAGGATCGGCCCTACTCATTTCTTGAACTGGCAAGGAGATACAGCCGTGATGGCTATTGCGACTAGAGATGCGTCTACGACCCTGGGTCAACCCCCTTTCCCCCTTCCTCCCCATCTCTGTGTCTTTCCCTCCTTCCCACTAGATTAGTTAGGGTTATCAGAGTAACAAGGGCTGAATACAAATGTCCCCCCCCTACACTTTTCACATTTATAATTTTCCTTCTACTTCACAATTATGTGCCACTTTGTGTTGGTCTATAACGTAAAATCCCAATAATATACATTAACGTTTTTGGTTGTAACATGACAAAAAGTAGAAAATTTCAAGGGGTATGAATACTTTAAGGCACTGCGAGTGTTAATATTTACTATATTATTTAATGCCATTTTATATTATTTTATACCAAAAGCTCGCTGGTCACACTGATGCTCCATGAGCTGTTAATCTAAAATCTAATCTAAAAATTTTTTTAGGGGTTTCCCAAGACATGCAATTTTTTGCCAAGGGTTCCTTTAACGGCAAAAACATTAAGAAATATTGGATCAGCAGAACATCAGAAGACAAAGTGACTCTGAATACATCCCAGTGTACAGTGGATTTAACCCCTTTATTACACTCACCTCTCCAGTCAGCAGGCTGAGGATCTCCAGGGTGAGGTTCAATATCTTCTCATTCCAGGGAAATTCCTTCCTTACGTTCTTCACAAAACCCAAATTCTGCTGATTGTCCATCATGACGTCCTTGTAGAGATCCTTGTGTCCTTCTAAATACTCCCACTCCTCCATGGAGAAATAGACAGTGACATCCTGACACCTTATAGGAACCTGACACACACAATGATACAGTCACCATCCAAACACACCCCTTGTCTGTTACTGGATAATGTCCCAGAATTCCCGGCACCGCTCACCTCTTCTGTCAGCAGCTCCATCATCTTCTTGGTGACTTCTAGAATCTTCTCCATGTTGTGTCTCTCAGGTTTTAGGGAGTCACATGGAGGCACTGTGATGGTCATATGATCACCTGACTTCACAAGAGGAAATCTCTGTATTGTAGAAACAATAGGAATATCATGTTAGAATCCCAGAATCCTCCTCACCTCTCCAGTCAGGTCTGTGTTTTATTAATAGAGATAAGATTGATGTCATGTGACCTCCCAGAATCCCCCTCACCTCTCCAGTCAGGTCTGTGTTTTATCAATAGAGATAAGAGTGATGTCATGTGACCTCCCAGAATCCTCCTCACCTCTCCAGTCAGGTCTGTGTTTTATCAATAGAGATAAGAGTGATGTCATGTGACCTCCCAGAATCCTCCTCACCTCTCCGGTCAGGTCTGTGTTTTATCAATAGAAATAAGAGTAATGTCATGTGACCTCCCAGAATCCTCCTCACCTCTCCGATCAGGTCTGTGTTTTATTAATAGAGATAAGATTGATGTCATGTGACCTCCCAGAATCCTCCTCACCTCTCCAGTCAGGTCTGTGTTTTATCAATAGAGATAAGAGTGATGTCATGTGACCTCCCAGAATCCTCCTCACCTCTCCGGTCAGGTCTGTGTTTTATCAATAGAAATAAGAGTAATGTCATGTGACCTCCCAGAATCCTCCTCACCTCTCCGATCAGGTCTGTGTTTTATTAGTAGAGATAAGAGTGATGTCATGTGACCTCCCAGAATCCTCCTCACCTCTCCCGTCAGGTCTGTGCTTTATTAATAGAGATGAGAGTGATGTCATGTGACCTCCCAGAATCCCCCTCACCTCTCCAGTCGGGTCTGTGTTTTATTAATAGAGATAAGAGTGATGTCATGTGACCTCCCAGAATCCTCCTCACCTCTCCGGTCAGCAGGTAGATGATCTCCAGGGTGAGGTTTAGTATCTTTTTAGTCATATGACTCCGGTCCTCCTCCATCCTCATTGGTGCCGCCATTTGATCTATACAGGTCTCCTTGTAAATGAATATCTTTGGCAAATGACAGTAAGAATTATCTTGATGGTATTGGTCACACAATACTAGTGGATGTGAGGGGGGTAATAGGAGGATTGCTGGATATTTCAGAACTACTCCCCATGGGAACACATTTAGTTTGGACAGTTTAGAATCTGATTTTTTTTGGCTCCTGGGACCCTCTTGTCTTACCAGTTCAGAAATTCTTTTTTCTCTGTTGGGTTTGTTTGGTTTCTGAATTGGTTTTGATTAGTTTTAGATCTGCAGACAAGGAATCATAAATATGATCCTTTCTTTGACGTGTTTGCTCTGAGGCCGTGCTGTGAGGTCAATGTCGGGTCATCATGATGTGCAGGAAGGGGAACGGCTAATCAGGATAATTGCCAGAACTTCGGCTGCAAGACTCCAATCTCCGGCAGCCTGCTGACTGGCAGGAGTGATGTCACTGTCTGCAGTAAGAGAAGGGATTGGATTGGATAGCAAGAGGATTCTGATGGTGAAGTACAGAACTGTGGGGGAGGAGTCTGTTCTGTACTCTCCAATAGCAACTCAGTGTGGGTAGGAGGAGGACAACAGGGGGAGGGGTTTGTTTTCTTAGTCTTGGTCTATTTTGTGTTCTGGAACATTTTCTTTGACCAGTGAGATGGTGAGGTGAAGGCTTCCTACATTTGCTGGCAGGAGTTCTAAGAAGGTCAGAAAAGTCAGTGCAGGTGGGGTGGGGGGGGGGGGGCCATCAGAGACCAAGAGCCCCTATGAGCCCTGAAGCCCCCTCTTACCTCAGAGCCTTGCAGCCTGACTACCCCCTCAGAGCCCCCCCAGCCTCTCAGAGTTGTTGAGTCCTATTACTGTCTAGGAGGCCCCCAAAGTCCTTCATCTACACTTCCTCCTTGGGGGCTCAGAGCCCTTCAGATGAAGTATACTCTCAGAGGCTCCCAGAATCCTTTAGTCCCACTAACACCTCAGAGACCCCACAGCTCCTCTAGTTTACTCAGAACCAGTGGCAGAACTATTACAGTCACAAAGGTCACACCTGCGACCCTGGCATTCTGCCAATGCAGGGGGGACTAAGACAGTAGGGAAGGGTCTTGCTGTTGGAGTAAAGGGTCCCAGGATCAGGGGAGGCCCCCCTGGTGATCGCCAATAAGGATTGCTGAGAAAAGAGTGTGCATCACATTCAGCCTTTGCAGAGCCCCCTTGCTGTGTCTGATCTGCTCCCAACATGGGCACAGCCCCCCCCCAACATCAGCCAACTCCTCTCCCCACTCCTCCTCCCCCCGACACAAGATCAAAGTTCTCCATACTGGGCTGTGCCCTGTGCCGGCTCTGAGGGACCCGTCACTGATGCCAGCTGCAGCTCCCAGGGCCTGATGATTGCCTGTATGTGGGGTGGGCGTCCTTTTTGTGTGTGCGTGGCCCTTGAGATGTGTGGGGGCAGGATCAACTCTCTGCACATCTTAAACTTCTCTCCTACTGCCAGCTGCTCTCTGGAGTTTCTGCCCCCATCTCCACTAACACCTATGTGCTCCTTCCAGGGATGCCCATATTATTGTCCCTTCATCTGTCCCACCCATTCCTCTCCATCCTGCTCATCTCATACCTCTGCTTCCCCTGCTAGGGTTGCCAACTGTCCAGGATTCACCCGGATACTCCAGGTTTTGAATCATGTGCCCAGGTTTCAGTCCACCTGAAACCCCCGGACACAATATTCAGACAGGAATGTGGCTCAGGACAGAACTTGACAGGAGCGTGAGGGGGTGCTATGTGCGCCACATTACTATTCTCTTTGGCTTTCCCAAAGGTGTCCCAGGCCTGACGAAGAGGCACGCATGCCTCGAACGCGTGCACCGCCCCGTGATTCATCCCGGAAGTGACGTCGCGCTGTTTTGCGCTCCAGGGCTGCGTTCCACAGACCGGACAAGGAAACCACACGGCTCACCCGCTTCTCTCCCCCGGTGAATCAGCACCGAATTCCATCTAGGGACTTACATAGCGGTTGAAACCCCCACGGGCTGTGGAAACTGGACGCCGTGCCTGCAAAGAGAGCTGTCACCACTTCATCGCTCCAGCGGACCCCACGAACTGAGGATGTCTCCCACGGATGATACTGTATATTGATGCACTTTGACCCCCCGCAGTCTTGTGAGTACCCATCTCATAAGAATTGTATTATTGATCTATTTTAAATAAATTTCATACTACGCTTAGAGGGCGCCGCTTTTTTCCTTTTTTTTTTCTGTTACAATCCTATAGTGCAGTGATGGTGAACCTCGGCACCCCAGATGTTTTGGAACTACATTTGCCATGATGCTCCACTACACTGCAGAGTGCATAAGGATCATGGGAAATGATGTAGTTCCAAAACATCTGGGGTGCCGAGGTTCGCCATCACTGCTATAGTGTATACTAAAAAATATATACTGTGGGCCTCTAAATAGTTCGGGTTTGGCTTGAAGAAAAAGTGGCAACCATAACCCCGCCCATAACCCCCTCTGACTGGCACCCCGGTTCAGACCCCCTCCCCCATTCATGCCCCTCACCTCAGCCTTTGTCATCACTTGGGAATCTCAGTGGCTGCATTGTGCCATGTTTGGGGTCACAGAGAACGAAGCCCCTCACTGGGGGCTGCTGGAAGTGATCTGGGGAGGTGAGCTCTGTGGGTGTAAATAGGAAATAAGATCTTATTACCTCCTCTGCTGTTACTTCCAGCAATGTCTCCTCTTTCCTGCCTCATGGAACGACTTGTCTTTATTCCAGATTACTTCCTGTCTGTAATGACATCACTTCCTGTCTGCATTGCATAGAATCTTTCTGTCTGGATATGAGTGAGATCACCACCTTGTGGAGATGAGAGGAACTGCAGCCCCAAGAAATTTCTCATAGTAGCCACGCCTGTAAAATACCTTACAGAGCTACCACAGAAGATCAAATATGACACAAAAACGTAAGAAAAATATATACAGTTCTTATATAACCAATTGTTTAACAAAGATATTTTTTATTACATATAGAAAAGTCTTAAAGACACAGAACACAAGGTCACAACAAATGTATAGCTAATAAAACAGATAGAAAATGGGTATGACCTGTCTATACCTAGAGCTACACCCCGGCATGCCTCCATCCCGGAATATATATGTAAGAAGGAAGGGAGAGGTAGATTGGGACTTTGATGGAGGCATGTGGGTGTATCTGATAATGTGTATGGAATGTAAATAACTTGAATGTCACAATCCCCTGGGGGTGCTTCATGAGAGTAATATTAGTAAACATGATTCAGTAATATAATATAAGAACGCATTTATGATGTAAAAATACAATCATAAAAAACCAACATAAGTTGATATAATAATAATTCATTTATTAATACAGAGGTGATCACTAAACATGATTTGTGACAGACATTACATTTCATAGCAAAGAACAAATAAAAACAGATAAAACATAGAAGAAATATAATATATATATATATGATTCACATAATAAATAGCGATAGAAAACATGATAGGTTAGAATTATTGGAGCTAGCATGGCTTGGCATCCCTGGATGAACACTCAACGCGTTTCATGGCCTTTTGCCATTAGTCAGGAGTTGGCTGCATGGGTTAAACTATAAAGTAATGGAATAATGGATACATTTAGTAGCTAGCTATGCATTCTATCCTAGAGATGAAAAAAAGGACAATTCCTTTCCAACTTACAAAGTAGCCCAAAGAAAAAGGTCAGCTCCAAGGGTGGGATTGAACAGTGGTCTGGCATGAGTGGTCTCCCCCAGGACTGAGGGAGGGAGTAGCCATAAAGAAGACCAAGGCAGAAAGTCAGCTGGGCCAGGCCGACGGTCACATAAAAATGTCATTTGGGTGCAGTGTTGTATGGCTGAGTAATTGTCATTCAAAGTGTGGCAGCGCTGAAATCTGAAAATTGGCCTGGGCAGGAAGGGGGTGAAAGTGTCGGGTACTGAGGTGGTTAATAATACACAAATGTCCATATATAAGGATTTCTATAGGGACCACCGAGACCATCTATACATGGCTTGGATGTCTCCATATTACTAGGAGACCATAAATCAGATGACCATAGAAAGATATAAAAGTCCACTCACTGTCATGGAACTTCAGATTGAAGGAACCTCATTTCAGTCACACCATTCATTTCTTGCACATAAGGACCAAGTTGGTGTTGGTGAATCAATAGGAAAAAATGAGAGCATAAGGAGAGGGGAGAGGAACAGAAGGAGGAAGAGGGAGGGATCTTAGATAAAGAGGGTGAATTAGAAGGGAGGGGGAGGGGAAGGAGGTTCTCCACAAATGGGGGTAGTCACTCGAAGTGTAACCACACAAGCACAGAATGGGTGGAGAGGACCCAAGAGACGGGGAATAGAACAAGATATGTACAGGATGGACAAACAATAGGAGCTCGTTGGGGTGATAAAGCCAATCTGTAAACACTGTGTAGACTTTATGCAAGAACTCAGCACACTCCAGGTGTGGAGAAAGTCTTAAGGTGGGTTTAGCCTGTCATTTATCATAGATCTGTATACCGCCCAGGCCGTGCCCCCGCCCCATGCAACGTTTGGCCAGCGTGACGTTGGTGGCGATCGTCAGCACGTGCGGGACGCATTTAAGGCATCCTCCCAGGAAGTAGTTCCTCATCTCCACACACGTGCAAATGCCGCAGCTTTTACCAAGCTCTCCACATTTGGTTCACCAAAGGTAACAACTCCGACTTAAACTTAAAGGATTTAGCATTCCTATATCCACTTTTTGGACGCCTTTGGCTAACTCTAATGGACCTACTCATCCAATTTAGATTCCTACCAGTTGTCTTGATCTACCAATAACTCACGATGTGGACATTATGATTTGTGGATATCTGCGTTTTGGGAGCGATGCCGGTACGCCTTGGCATGTGTTTGAATTCTCGCTGCCTCAGCTCCCGGAAAATACAGCTCTTAGGACCCATTCCCCACTCACACCGCAACCTGGTATACTGTAAGTACCCAGATTAGAGACCCAGTGTCTGCTGGTTGCATTATTCAATTCTTATGATATCATATTTTGTTATTCCAGATGTCCTTTAGCATCCCAACTGATGAAGTGGTTTCCACAGAAACGCGTCGGGCACCAAGGATGTAGCTACTTACTAATAAGACTTGACTGTATCTAATTTTATGAAGTACACTAAATTTTATATATCTTTTTATACTCTGTTGCTATCAATGTATTTATTGGCGTATAACACACACAGGCTTAATATTGTCTAAATGCAGCCTCGCATGTGCCATGAATGCAGCCTCGCATGTGCCATCAGTGCAGCCTGATTGATGCCCATCTGCAGCCTCGGTGGGGACGGGGACGGGGGGGGCGGGGATGAGTGCCGATAGATTACAAACAGGAGAATCTCTTGTTTACTCGGTTACCTCTTTAATACAAATTCCTGCCTCCTATGATAGACAGAACAGTCATTCAATGGCATCCCAGGAGACTGGAAATTCTATTACAGATGCCGCTGAGTAAACAGGAGATTCTCTTCATGTAATCTGATGGCACTTGTCCCGCTCCTCCCTGTCCCCTCCGAGGCAGCGGCGATAAATACGGTATATACCTTTTGTGGCCCTGGGGGCCACAAAGAATGTATACATCCAACTCCCCAGGGGGGGCCATATTAAATCGCCAGGGGGGCCGCAATTGGCCCGTGGGCTGGACTTTGGACATGCCTGGTATAGAGGATATATATACATCCCAGGAGTTGTACATATATTTACTTTCAATAGTTTTTTATTAATAATCAGAAAAAAATATATTGACAAAGTTGCAGGCAGAGCCAACTGTTAACATCAGACAAAGCAATAAGTCAAAAGACACATTACATGTTGAAGATAAGAAGGAGCAGATGTATCTCAGCAAGTTATTGCGGAAGTTTTAAACTCCCGAGGGAGGGGGAAACCCACCAACCCCAGCACCCCTCACGGGATCTAGCTGTGCCGGGCAGGCGGGGTCTGCCTTCCCCCAACGGAGTACAGTAATGAGTACAAAAATCTGCTACAGGCAGGAGGAACCAGGAGAGAGATAGATATATAATAAATTGCAAAGATAAAGGAAAAAGAACAACTGTGCTAATATTGTAATAACTCATTAAACTGCTTCGTTTAGGCATTCGGGTGAACTATTATTGGTGGACAAAGTACATAGATTTGGATGTCCAATGAACAGGAGGTATCAGGCAAAAAAGGCCAAGAGGTGTTCCAACTGCTAACGGTAGATGAAACAGTCTGTCTTTTACACAGTAAAGCAAAACAGAAAATGTGTCCCAGAGGGGAATACCTGCAATCGTACCTGTATGTAAGCAGTTAGAAGAAGTGGAAAAGAAAGAGAGAAAGAGAAAGCAAAACAAAAAAAACAAGCATAACATTAGACGTGTGGAACTCGCTCATCTACACGAACCCGAGTCAGCCAGGCATGGCAGAAGTCCGAGATAAGTATCTGGCCCATGGTTTCCAGGTGGCTTCATGTTTGTCAGCAGTATCCAATAGGATGCTGTTTTCTCCTGGGCCATGATCCATGATTAAACACTAGTACTAGTGTGAAACGCGTCAGCTGTCCCCTCCTGGCTGCATGTCATTGTATACCATCTGTATTTTTTACAATAAAGACAACTTCTTTAGTTACTTCGAAGTGCGGCTGTCCAAATCCTTTGGAATTCTCGTATCTGCTTAGTGCATTGCCAGCACCTGGATCTTCTGGGAGTTTCCACTACTACACATGAGACCCACCTGGAGCGGTGTTTTTCTTTCTCTCCATGATCCATGAAATCTTCCTTTTGACCAAGAGAAAAGACACCGTTGGTTGCTTCCAAGCGTGAGCAATCGTCAGCTTGGTCCAAAGGAAAACAAACATGATCAGGCGTTGGGCAAGCTTAGGAATCTTGGGGATAGGAACATTTAAGAGGGCGCAATGAGGAGACTGTTGGGCCGGAAAGCCTGTAATTTTCCTAATGATGTGGAATATTTTATATACTTTATCCGCAATTACGGAAGCACAAAGGAGAGGCGTTCGCATAAATTTTGGCAATTTTTAGTGGGACCATATACCACCTCATTAGGACTTTCAAATTTGCCTCAATTAAAGCTATGTTTAGAATGCCCTTAAATGCCGCAGTCAAAGTCCTATGCCATTCCTCAATGCTCCATGCATGGTGCAGGTCCTTTTCCCATTCTCTTATATAGAGTGTTTTGGTGTTGGCCCTAGCAAGTGATCTGTAAATCACTGATATTCCCCCCCCCTCTGCTCCATGGCTTGACCGCACCAACTTTCGTAGTCCGTAATCGAGATTTGGGGCGTTGTGGAAGACCGTAAGGACCGGATAAAATGAGCAATTTGGTGGTATCTAAACCTTTCCGTTGTAGGCATGTCGAGTCTGCTAATACAGTGGGCCAGAGTGAGAGGCCCCACTGGGTTGACAAAGTGTCCTATCCTATATAATCCTTTATCCAACCACCACCGGAAATGTCTAAACCAGGAGGGAACAAGGGGTTTCGAAAAATATGTGACAGTGGATGCCAGTGCGAGATTACAAGTGGATTTGTTTTGAGAGAATCCCAGTGCTAGGTAATGGGAAAGCGAGGGGTGCCATAATAGCAGGTCTGGATTTAGTGGGACACCAGAGAATATAGTCCAGGGTGTATTGGTGGATAGCTTGTCTCTCCATATGTACCCAGTCATGGTGTGCTATTTTAAAATATATAGTGGAGAGTTGAGATAGCTGTTCTGCCAAATGATACCAGAGGAGGTTAGGTAAACCCACCCCTCCCTGGTCACGAGTCCTATACAGGGTCACTTTCGCTACTCTGTGCCCCTTTTTTATCCAAATAAATATTATGATTCTAGATTGGAATTTCCTAAGGTGGTCCTTGGGGACAGGGATAGGCAGCGATCTAAATAGATAGAGGATGCGTGGCAGAAGGGTAATTTTATCTAATTTACTCTTCCAAGCCAGGAAAGACCTAATATATCCCAGTGCGAGAGATCTTCCTCCAGTTTACGAAAGATAGGGGGGAAATTCGCTGTGTATAATTTGTCTATGGATGCGGTGAGATTAACCCCCAGGTAGGAGATCGACGTGTCTTCCCAGCGGAACCGAAAGTTGTCTTTAAGCTGCGCTACCAGCGTTGCAGGCAAGTTAACATTAAGTGCCAGCGATTTTGAATAGTTAACCTTGAGACCCGTAACTCTGCTAAAGTCATCAAGAATCCTGCAAATGTTTGGTAATGAAATAAGGGGTGAGGTGATAAAAAGTAATACATCATCCCCGAAGAGAGCACATTTGTGGGTTTGTGGCCCGCACCGTACGCCATGTATATCCGGGCTGTCTCTGATAGCGATAGCTAGGGTTTCAATAACCATGGCAAAGATCAATAGGGATAAGGGACAGCCCTGTATTGTACTGTTTAGAATTGGGAAAGATGTCGAGTAATATCCCGGCATTTTGATTTTCGCCTCCGGGTTGGAGTAGAGTACCCTAATTGTGTTCAGGAAGGAATTGCCAAAACCCTATTTCTGTAGGATCGGGAACAGGAAAGACCAGGAGACGGAGTTGAATGCTTTCATGAGGTCCAGAGAAAGCAAGAATCCCTCTTGTGGGGGTCCCCCATCCCATCTAGACCCCAGCAAAGAAACTATGTCAATTGTCCTTCTGATCTACCAGGCATAAAACCTACCTGGTCTTTATGAATATAAAGGCCAATAAAATTGGACATTCTGTCTGCCATAATTTTCGTCAAGATTTTTAGGTCATAGTTTATCAATGAAATGGGGCGATAATTAGCTGTGCAACTAGTGTCCTTGCCCGGTTTAGGTATTACAGTTATATACGCCAAATTTAACGCTGTGTCTAGTTGAGCTCCCGCCCGAAGGTGATTAAAAAATCGTGCTAGGTAAGGGGACAGTAGTGGGGTAAAATGCTTGTAATACGGAAATGAAAAGCCATCAGGACAATGGGCAGACTTATTTTTGAGTTTTTTTATGACCTGAGAGATTTCCTCTGCCTATATAGGGGCCTCTAAGCTATCCCTGTGGCGATCCTGGATTTTGGGAATCTTCAGTCGGTTTAGGAAGGAGTCAATAAGGCTGGGCGGGGGTTCCTTCCCCTATTTACTGTACAATGTGCGGTAGAAGTCATGGAAATCTTCCATGATTTTCTGGAGATTTTGCGCTAGGGCTCCATTGCGTAGTGTTATTTTAGGTAAGGTGCAGGGTCTAATTTTAGGAGTCAGCTTACGTGCTAGCATAGGGCCCGACCTATCTTTCTGATGGTAAAACTTCCCACCCTTCCAGCGTAAACTCTTTTCTGCTACAGCAGTAAGAGACAAATTAAGGGCCGTGCGCGCTACTTCAAGTTTGGCTGCTGAGGCGGAGGAGGGTCTATGTTTATGTTGTTTGTTTAGAGAGGTGAACTCCCTTTCCAGCCTATCAATTTCTAGTTTGCGAGCTTTGCATATCCTAGAGGACATATTCTCGCAAAAGTATTGTGAGGACTGGAATAGTGTGTGTAATCACGCACCCTTTGGTTCATTTCTCTCCATATGTCAACCAACCCCTGGTGATAAATTTGTCTAGCAACATTGAAACATTGAAACAGTGGGGCGAATGCAGTCCCTACATGGGGGGGGGGGGGGGGTTTGTCGATCCCTGTGTCAAATGCAATATTAGAGTCTCCGCCATATATGACCAAACCTTCTAGAAGGGGGGGTTAAAGTGTTGAAGAGAGACTCAAAAAATGTAGCTTGGCCCCTATTTGGTGCATAGTAAGAGTCCTTGAATTCAAAAACTAGTGAGAACTGGAGTTTATGTGAGAAGAACAGGCCCACTCCTTTAGTCTTATTATCTGAATTCGCTAAGTAGAACGTGGGATATTTGGGGTGCATGAAGTAAGTGGTGTAAGATTTTGGGAAGTGTATTTCCTGTAGAAACAGTATGTCAATTTTATGATCATGGTAGTATTGGAATATTTTCTGGCGTTTAACAGGGGAATTGATTCCCTGTACATTGTGCGAGGCAAAGCGCAGGGTGGGTGTATGGTAAACAAGTTGGGGGGATCCTGACCAGAAGCTAGAATAGTCTGCAGCTCCGAGTACAGGGGGAGGAGCATGAGTGCCGCTCCGCATGCGGCACCCCCTAAAATAAGAATAACATTAGAATCATAACAAACTGGTGAACAAAACCCACAAACACTGTATTAAGTATATAAAGAGAGAAATAAAAAAATAAAAATAAAATTAAAAATAAATAAATAAACACCTACCAGAGTAGTAAAGCCCGTAAGCCATGAGAGAACTAATGAGAATAAAGGGAGGACAGACAAGGAGGGACCATAAGTCCATTGACATTCCCACCAAAGGGGTAACAACATATTAAAACTAATAGTGGTCCATCAGTGCAAGGGCTATCCCAACATTGCTAAGGGAGGGGAGCGATACGACACCCTCTGGGTACGCAAAGAGAAAGGAAAAAACAAAAAAACAAAAAGAAACGAGACCCAGGGAGAGTCAAATCGCCAAGGAGCATACAGTCCTCTAAAGTCCAGCAAACTAAGAAAGCATAGAGTACATGTAAGGTTTAGCTATGTGGCTCAGTTATTAGAACTAGAAGACTAGGGAATTCGAGGCCAAGGACAACCCAGCGGAAGTTCAGCCGATAACCAAAACGGGTAAAAGGTGAGTTCAATCAGGCACTAGTGCCAGAGGTACCAAAGGAGCCTGGACCCAGGAAAGGGGAAAACAGGAAAAGAACTTGAGAATTGTCTAGTTCAGGTGGTTGATCCTTCTTTGGCTTTCTTAAGTTTCGGTTTCTGCCACATATGAGTTAGAGGGCTAGTGGGGAGGTCGTTTGTGAAGGCCGGAGGGAGACGACTGCATCGGAGAAGGTGGATCTGTGGGAAGAATGCCCAGTTTCTTCAGCAAGAGTTCCCCTTCCGAGAACGTTGAAAATCTGAATGGTTTCCATTAAGTTCAAACTTCAGGCTTAAGGGAAAAAGCCACCAATATTTTATATTCTTCTGCGTTGGTACCGTCAGCAGGGGCTTAAGTGCTCGCCTTTTCTGAATGGTGAAAGGGGAGATATCCACACAAATTTGTGCCGAATGACCCATAATGTGAATTTGAGGGGTGTTGCGGGCTCTCCTCATGACTTCTTTTATGTTGTAGTAGTGTGGCTTGACCACAATGTCACGTGGTAAACCGTCAGATCGAGGGGGGGCCCGATCCAACTCCAGTCTATGGGCATGTACGTCCGGGATGAAGTGTTTAATAAGAGCGTGTACCGCATTTGGTATGTCTGTGATGGTCTCAGGCAGGCCTCTGATCCTGAAGTTGAGCCTTCTTGATCTATTTTCCAGGTCATCGATTTTAGCCATGGCCACCTCCAATTGATCATGTAGTTCCTGGAAGTGATCAGTGTTCTGGTTTATTCCATCGATCGTGGAGTCCACTTTAGTTTCAATCAATTCAATGTGAGTGCCTAAGAGGTGTAGATCAGATTTAATATCTGAGGTAATCCTGGCTGCAGTCAGTGAGAGGCCCCTATCCAGCATTTCTGCAAATTTGTTAAACAGCAGGGAGATGTCCTGTGGCTGTGGGGAGAACTGACCTCCATCTTGGAAGTAAAAGCCAGGCTTAGGTGATGCTGCAGCTGAGGGAGACCGTAGCATGTCATCCAGTGTCTGATTAAGAAGAGACACTGTGGTGTCTGGTGAAGTCAGGTTTCCTATTAATGGCAGGACTGGGGCCCCTCCACATGCCTCCTCCTGAAGAGCCTCCCGCCAGGGAGATGAGACCGGCATCCCTGGGATAGCCGAGTGGTGAGGCAGCCGCTCCGCCGCCATCTTGAGATCCACAGCCGTTCCTGACAGAGAGGGACTCTGTGCCCATACGTTACTCTATGTAGGTTGGGGTGTTTGTTCCCGCTGCTAGGGGTGGCGGTGATAAGGAGCGGGACGGAGCTCTGTGATTAGGCGGCCATTACACAGAGCGCTGCGCATGCGCCCCCGAGTTGTACATATATTTATACACTGTAGTTTAATTAGATTAGTTCTTCCTAATCTGTCAGGCAGTTGATTGTGCTAGCTACAGTATTCTCACATACAGTATTGAGTTGAGTTGAGTTGAGTTGAGGTGCACTTTCTATAGCGTGGTCAATTACCCCGGAGGATCCCGACACGCTGGCGACGTCCCTGGGTGAACCCAGGGACAAGTGGACAACAAGATGGTACGACTTGGACTGATGTTCCCGCTCGGATGTTACACTCAGGCCAACTGACGCCTTAAGCCGGGTAGGCTTGATGGAATAGCCAGGTTTTTAAACTCCGGCGAAAGGCCGCCAGTGATGCCGCCTCCTGGATGTCCTCCGGGAGGGAGTTCCACAGCATGGCACCCTGGTGGGAGAAGGATCTGCCACCCCGGCGAGTCTTCTTAGGCACCGGTATGCTTAGGAGGCATTTCCTGCTAGATCGCAGAGTTCTTCCCGGGGCTCTCTTGAGGAACCGTGCCCGTGTGCTCAGTGCACCTAAACCCACTTGGTGTATACTGCAAGTGTGCTCATTACTTTGCACCTAAACTAATGTGACCAGATTTTTTTAAATTAAATCCGGGGACAGATTTTTTCTTTACTAATAATGGCAACAATCAGCGACTCTCTGCCTGTCGCCGTCCGCCTCACAGCCTCTTAAGTCTCACTCTTCAGGCCCCGGCTAATACTGGATGGGGGGCAGAGGAAGATCACTCCGCCGGGGAAGGCAAGGAAATGAGCAGGTGGCTGGCCAGGATTTGAGCCAAGACAGAAGAACATGTGAGCGGAGCTGAATGGGCATGCACCCGAAACTGAAGAAATATTCCCTCCGCTCCGACCAGCACATGATCATCAGAAAGGAGCACAGATAATGGGAAAAATATAACCCCCCTATGGTAGTAGGCACGGCGGAGTGGGGGGTTGTAATTCTAATTTTTTTATTTTAATTCTGCACTGATTGTCTTTGAAATTGCCCCTGCCCCCTATTAAATCTAATCGGTTGGCAAAACCAGGGACAGACTTGGTCTGGTGACAGTGTCCTCAATCAGGGGACTGTCCCCTGAAACTGGGGATGTCTGGTCACCCTAACCTAAACCCACTTGGTGTATACTGCAAGTGTGCTCATTACTTTGCACCTAAACCCACTTGGTGTATACTGCAAGTGTGCTTATTACTTTGCACCTAAACCCACTTGGTGTATACTGCAAGTTTGCTCATTACTTTGCACCTAAACCCACTTGGTGTATACTGCAAGTGTGCTCATTACTTTGCACCTATACCCACTTGGTGTATACTGCAAGTGTGCTTATTACTTTGCACCTAAACCCACTTGGTGTATACTGCAAGTTTGCTCATTACTTTGCACCTAAACCCACTTGGTGTATACTGCAAGTGTGCTCATTAGTTCGCACCTAAACCTACTTTGTGTATTGTGCAAGTGTGCTTATTACTTTGCACCTAAACATACTTGCTGTATACTGCAAGTGTGCTTATTAGTTTGCACCTAAACCCACTCGGTGTATACTGCAAGTGTGCTTATTACTTTTCACCTATATCCACTTGGTGTATACTGCAAGTGTATTTATTACTTTGTACCTAAACCTACTTGGTGTATACTGCAAGTGTGCTCATTAGTTTGCACCCTAACTTACTTGGTGTATACTGCAAGTGTTCTCATTATTTTGCACCTAAACCTACTTGGTGTATACTGCAAGTGTGCTTATTACTTTG
This sequence comes from Rana kukunoris, assembly GCA_029574335.1. Taxonomy (NCBI): domain Eukaryota; kingdom Metazoa; phylum Chordata; class Amphibia; order Anura; family Ranidae; genus Rana; species Rana kukunoris. Next base: position 13,743,105 of record CM056052.1, read on the forward strand.
CACATAAACCTACTTGGTGTGTACTGCACGTGTGCTCTGCAGTTTGCACCTAAATATACAAGGTGTGTGTACTGACTTTGTCCTCTGCAGGCCATTATACTGTCTGGAAGGGCAACAAGGAGAGGCAGAGAGTCATGGGAGCAACAGTGCTGCTCGTGGACACGGTGCATCCTCTTCAGCACGTGGCCATTGGACACGCTAGTCCTTGTTTTCGGCACCTGGCCGTGTTGAGCCTCAACATGCAGAAAACTTGGTAGAGTGGATGACCAAGCCTTCCTCATCCTCTCACCCAGGCTGAACTTACTTTGTCTGGCAAAGCAGATGCCAAGGCGTCCTCTTTCCTCTGCAGAATGGCATCAGTCGCTCCTTCCCTAGTCCCACCATGTCTTCCTGAGGAGTCCCCCGAACTGTTTGAAAACAGTGTTGGGTACATGCTGCATGAGGATGCGCAGGGTTTTGAAGGTTTTCGATGATGGAACAGAGATAGAGGAAGGCAGTTATGTGAGCCCAGAGAGAGGGGGTGCCCAAGAAGGACAACAATCTGGCAGTCATGTTCCCCCAGCTGCAGCATACTGCCAGGTTTTCTACAGTGATAAGGAGGGAGGGGATGATGAGGTCACTGACTCTACGTGGGTGCCTGATAGGGGAGAGGAGGAGGCACAGGCACCACTCCAACTAGGCAGGATGCCCTCCAGGGGCCAGCTTAAGGGCAGCACACCAACTGCATTACATCGCAGAGCTACGCCTTTGGTGTGGGCCTTTTTTGAGACATGTGCATCAGATCGCACCATTGCTATTTGCAACATATGTCTCAAGCGTATCTCGCGTGGCCAAAACATCACCCACTTGGGCACCACATGCTTGATCAAACATATGTCGACCTGCCATGCAGTTCATTGGCAAGCATACCTCAAAGACCCACACCAAAGAACAAAGCGGATTTTCCCTTGCCCCTCATCAGCTTGGATCTCCAACCCAACTATACCCTCAGTCCTCTCTGAAGCCTGCACTGATGGGACTGAAGGTGTAGAATTAGGTGTGTCACAACCTAGTAGTACATGCGGGCAATCTACTATCGGTACACCGATGACAGATTGTACCAGACAAATTTCCCTGCCCCAGCTGCTGCAGCACCGAAAGAAGTACTCTCCCAGCCATCCACGTGCCCAGCGGTTAAATGCTAGCTTAGCGAAATTGTTAGCAATTCCAACTGCTGCCTTTTCAGTTGGTAGATTCTGCCCCCTTCCGTGAGTTTGTGGAATGTGCGGTACCTTAGTGGTAAGTTCCCAAACGCCTTTTTCTCACGGAAGGTGATTCCGGCTCTCTACCGCCATGTGGGAGGCAATGTCCATGCCTCGCTGGACAGGGCGGTCAGTGGTAAGGTGCATATTACCGCTGGCTCATGGTCCAGCAGGCATGGACAGGGACGTTACCTCTCTTTCACGACGCATTGGGTGACTCTGCTGGCAGCTGGGAAGGACGCAGGGCAATTTACAGTAGTGTTGGAGGTTGTTCCGCCACCAAGCCTCCAAAATACTACTACTGGTTGTGACACACCTCTCTCCTCCACCCCCTCCTCTTCCTCTGTGGCCTCTTCCTGTGCTGATGTGTCCTCAACGGGAGACAGGAGCCACACTGGGGCAGAGGTTCTGGCAGCTCAGAGGTGGTTGATGCCACGCCAGCTTAAGCCAGGAATGGTGGTTAGCGACAATGGCACCAACCTCCTCTCTGCCCTGCGACAGGGACAACTGACCCATGTGCCTTGTTTTGATCATGTTCTGAATTTGGTGGTGCAGCGGTTCTTGGGCAGGTTTCCGGGCTTACAGTATGTCCTGAAGCAGGCCAGGAAAGTCTGTGTGCATTTCCAAAGGTCATATAATGCCAGTGCTTGGCTGGCAGACCTCCAAAAGGAATACAACCTTCCCAAGAACCGCCTAATCTGTGACATGTCCACCAGGTGGAACTCACGTTGGCCATGCTGCAGCGGCTGTACACACAGCAGAGGGCCATCAATGAGTATCTGTGCTAATATGGCAGCAGAACTGGGTCGGGGGAGCTTGGGTTTTTTCCCCACGCCAGTGGGCCTTGATCAGGGATGCATGCACTGTCCTGTCACCATTTGAGGAGGCCACGAGGATGGTGAGCAGTGGCAACTCTCCTTGATCCACGTTACAAGGGTAAGGTTGCGGACCTTATCTTGACGTCGCAGACGGAGCAGAAGATGAAACCTCTTCAGGAGGCCTTGCAGAAGGGTCTGTGCAATGCATTCCCAGAGACTGGGGGATTACCAAATCCTGGTCCTGGACAAAATGTTGCTAAGGCTTCGGTGATTTACAGAAGGAGCGGTGGAGAAGGTGGCTGCCTGACCGAAGCGTTCAGACAATTTTTTGTTTACAAACGGTTTTTATTAATGGATAAGGTCATAATATGAGCTTTTAACAGTGATAAAAGATGAACAAGTGTAAGAGTCATTTACATTATACATTGTATCTAAGTACAGGTATATCACAAGAGAAAATGCATATATTTAATTTATAATACTATATAAAAGGAAAAGGATTAGTGGGTGTCCTTAAGTAGATTAATTGTAGTGGATATCATATCAGTAGTGATGTTTCCCATAAAGACCATTTTTTTTTGGTATATATGCATTGTGTCATATAACGTGTGGTGTATTCTCTCCGAAAGTTTGATGTTTTCCATGCGGTTAATAATCTGAAGCCATGGCACATTGGATGAACGCCAGTTGAGAGCTATGGCCCAGTGGATAGAGCTAAGAAGAGTGTGGATTCATCTGGAACTGGCTATTGGTATGTCTTGTATGGGGGCGTATAGAAGGCACATTTGGGGTGTTGTTGGGATCTTTCTCAGAACACAAGAAAAACAGAAAACTGCGCTAAACCAAAAATTAAGATATATAAACTAAAAAGCTGCGGCAATCGTGTGGAAACACAAAGTAATACAAAATAGCAAAGCCGCGCTCATCAAAACAAAAGATTAGTGGATAAATGAATGAGGACTGCTGAGCAGTACGCTCCTGTGTTACAGCCAATGATATAATCTAGAACATCACCCACTGGCATAAAGTAACATATAGAGGCTCTCCTAGGAATGAAACCACAGAAAAAGATTACATAAATGACTTGTATCTCATAGTGGAATAGCATAAACGTTCATATAGTCCTTGTATTTGAATTTAGACTTGAAGAACCCAGTAACAGGAGGCAAAACAGCAATAGATCATATTGGTTCACTCCACCACAGTGACGAGATGTTAACAACAAAGTGATCCCTTCACCAGAATAAGGGGGGGCTGCTTACCAGAGGGCAAGCTCAATGAAGCGATTGGGTATAACCCAGCCGCGGCCTTTACAATCTTGTATGGTTCCTGAATACAGCTTCCAGCGGATAGCAAGGTTAGCGGTGCTCACGGATGGTGAGATATGGGTGGAGAGAGAAGGATGGACTAATAGTGTGATTCCGTATACCAAAAAGGTTTATTTAAAACATAAAATGATACTCACAATTTGTCAAAGCATCACAGGCATATATAAAAACAAATCGCCGGCCGGCAAACAAAGCGGAGCCCTTCCTCCGTGCGTGCGTGGTGACGTCACTGCGTGTCTTCCCAGACGCGTTTCGTCATCAAAGGGACGTTCTCAATGGGTTCCCTTTGATGACGAAACGCGTCTGGGAAGACACGCAGTGACGTCACCACGCACGCACGGAGGAAGGGCTCCGCTTTGTTTGCCGGCCGGCGATTTGTTTTTATATATGCCTGTGATGCTTTGACAAATTGTGAGTATCATTTTATGTTTTAAATAAACCTTTTTGGTATACGGAATCACACTATTAGTCCATCCTTCTCTCTCCACCCATATCTCACCATCCGTGAGCACCGCTAACCTTGCTATCCGCTGGAAGCTGTATTCAGGAACCATACAAGATTGTAAAGGCCGCGGCTGGGTTATAGCCAATCGCCTCATTGAGCTTGCCCTCTGGTAAGCAGCCCCCCCTTATTCTGGTGAAGGGATCACTTTGTTGTTAACATCTCGTCACTGTGGTGGAGTGAACCAATATGATCTATTGGGATCTTTCTGCCTGAAATTCGATCAATCATAAGACTTGCGTTGTGCCAGATGTGTTTAAGGAGGGAGCATTCCCAAAAAATATGTAATAGTGTCCCATGGGTAGGACAACCCCTGAAACGCGGAGAAGTTGAAGGCTAAAATTAGTTAAGTTTGGCGGGGGTGAGATACCATCTGTAAAGCAATTTGGTGGCAGATTCTCTGATGGTGGTAGTTTTGGTACACCTGTGTAGATTTTCAAAAATGGTATCCCATTGTTCGGGGGAAAATTAAATGTTTAAGTCTGATTCCCATTGTAGCATGGGGTGTGTTTTTACAGGCATGTTGTACTCGTTTAAATTTGTATAAATTTTTGATATTAAACCTTTGTCTCGAGGGGAGGAAATACAAATCTGTTCGAATAGTGAGAAAGGGATATTTAGAGTGAGCGAGTAATGTTTTTGGTAAAAGTGCTTAATTTTCTCATAATTGTCATGTTCTGTATGTGCAAGGTCATATTTTGTTTGTAGTTCTGTGAAGGAGTAAAATGTATTGTTATGAGTGAGTGTTTTTAAATTCGTTAGATTGTGCAGTTTCCATATTGCCAATGAGTTTTGGCTATTCTCTAGGGAAGTGAGATGGGGGTCCCCTAGGAAGGATGCCAAGTGAGGGATGTCTGAAGACATGCTATATTTGGTAACTTGTTTGTTCCATAGTTGTAGGGAATGTGTTACGATTGTGTTTAACAGTCTAATTTTCTGTGGCAAAATGGATTTGGACCAGAGTAGTCCTTGTAGGTAGTAAGGGAGAACTGATTGCTCTTCGAATTGGAGCCATGGTATTTGGGAGGCTGGGGCATACCATTGTGCAAGTTGAGTGAGTCTGGCTGACAGATAATACAACCATAAGTTTGGGATACTTAGTCCTCCTTTTAGTTGGGGCCTAAACATTAGGGAGTAGCTAAATCTTGTTTTTTTGTTTTGCCAGATGAATTTATTAATTTCCCTTTGGAGCGAATCTAATTTATTTTTGGGCAATGTAAGAGGAAGGGCTCTAAAAAGGAATAAAAGTTTGGGTAGTAAGACCATTTTCATGGCCACTATTCTTCCCGAGAATGATATCTGGTATGAAGACCATAATTTTATTGTACTTTTGATGTTATTAAATAATGGGGGGTAATTTGCATGGAATAATGTTTTGTATGAGGGCGTGATACGTATTCCTAAGTTTCTAAATGAGTCCCTACACCAAGTGAATGGAAAATTGTCTTTGATTGTGTTGTAATCAAGGTTGGTGGGATGTTAATGGGTAGGGCTGAACATTTGGATAGGTTAACCCCTAAGCGAGACAGGTCATGAAAAGTATCTAGTGTCTTGGTCAGGTTTGGTAAGGAGATGAGGGGATTTGTTAAAAAGAGGAGGACGTCATCTGCGTAGAGGCTTAGTTTGAATTCTTTGGACCCTTTGGTGTATCCCTTGATATCTATATTGTTTCTAATTGCGCAGGCAAGGGGTTCTATTGCCAGGGCAAAGAGGAGTGGGGATAGTGGGCATCCCTGCCTGGTGCCCCTGCACAGAGGAAAAAAATCGGAGTTGTTGCTGGGAAGTTTAATACGTGTTTGGGGGTTATGGTAAAGGGCTTTAAATCCGTGTAAGAATTCGCTGTTTATGCCATATCTAGGGAGTAATGTGTCTAAGTATGTCCAGCTGACGCTGTCAAAGGCTTTGTGGATGTCGAGACTGAGTAAGAGTGTGGATTTAGAGTGTAGGTTGGAGTCTTGAATGATGTTTGTAGTTAGTCTTATGTTATCTGTTATTTGTCTGTTCGGGATGAATCCTGTTTGATCCGGATTTATTAAGGGGGAAATAACTGCAGCTAATCTATCCGTTAGCAATCTGCCAAATATTTTCAGGTCATTATCAATGACCGAAATTGGGCGATAATTTTGTGGGGTGGAATGGTCTTTATTTGGTTTGGGAAGAAGGGACATGTTTGCTAAGAGCATTTCTGATGGGAATTGGTTTCCTTGTAGGATGTGGTTATATAATTTTGTAAGGTGTGGGGTTAATGTGGGGGCATATTTTTTATAATAGGATGTGGAGTATCCATCAGGGCCCGGAGCTGTAGAGGTTTTTAATGAGCTTATTATTCTATTAATTTCTATGTCTGAGCAAGGGGCGTTGAGCGTCTTGATTTGTTCGATAGACAGAGTGGGTAATGTAATATCATTAAGCCAGTTCAAGGAGGTTTGTTTAGGTTCATAACTCCTTTGGGATGGAACACTAAGTTGCCTGATGAATTTCTGAGTTTATAGGTGTGGGGAGGTTTTGTCGTTTGAGTTAGTTTTCTAGCAAACATGGTGGAGTATGAATTGCTATTGAGCAAAAATCTGGCCTTAGACCATCTAAGGGCCTTTTCTGCGTCTGATGTAAGTAGGGAGTCTAATGCTATGCGTTTATCTTGAATTTGTTTTAAAAGGTCGCTGGAGGGGTTTTGGTTGTTCCTGTGATACAAAAGATCTAGATCCTTTGTGAGAGATCTTATATCTGCGAGTTTAGATTTGTTTTTATTTGAGGCAATACTTATCAAATGGCCTCTCATGACTGCCTTATGTGCCATCCATAGAGTTGTAGGTGGCGTGTCTGGTGTTATGTTAAGTGCGAAGTATTGCTCAAGGTGGGATAGGATTTCTTGATAAATTGTTGGGTCAGTCAACAAGGAGTCATTTATTCGCCATTTATGAGTTGTGGTTGTTAAGCCTATATGTGAGGTGTTGAAGGAAACTATATGATGGTCTGACCAGAGACATGGGTGGATCTCTGCTTTTGAGGAGTTGGCTAATAGGACTGGGGTACAAAAAATATAATCCAGCCGTGAGTAGCTATTATGTGGGAGAGAGTAGAATGTGTAAGCTTTAGTACCTACATTGTGAGCTCTCCATGTGTCAACAAGTTGGTGGTTGTATAATGATCTATTTAAGGATTTAGGGAATGCTTTAGAGGACAGAACTATTCTGCTTCTATCTAATGATGAGTGTGCAGCTAGGTTAAAATCACCCCCCACAATTAAATGTGTGGAGTGAAATCTATCTAAGGTATCAAAAAATGTTGAAAAGAAGCGTGTTTGTGCATCATTAGGGGCATATACTGAGGCAATGGTATATGAGCGTCACTTTACTGAACCTTTTAAAATCAAATATCGACTGTCTGGGTCTTTAAAAATACTGTGAGTGTCGAATACTAATGAGTTTCTTATAAAAATTGCCACGCCCCTGGATTTAGTGTTAAACGTTGTGCAATAGAATTGGCTGAAACATTTGTCAAAAAATTTGGGATGTTTATCCGCTGCAAAATGGGTTTCCTGCAACAGAATGATATCGGCACCCAAACTTTTGTAGTGACGGAAAGCCTTTTTCCTTTTTTGAGGGGAGTTAAAGCCCTGAGCATTGTGAGATACCACCTTAAGCCCCATTGGACAGGTAATGGGTAGCTGTAGTAGCTATTATTGATAGAAGAAGCTTGCAAGGCCCAGGACTCTGCACACATACAAAAAGATACTGAATTACCACCATTATCATCATCAAAGATAGCATTCTGATCCGTATGGGATCTGTAAAAGAGATTAAATTATTCTTCTTTGTGATATAGTGCAAATTGTCACTTGTGTAAGCTGTTCTTAAATATATCAAAATTGACTCTAGATATACTATGGTTGACCTTCTAATATAGGATAACTTGTAAAAACGTTTTCTATAGCATAGGGGGTCAGGGTGATAGGCACCAACTGTCCAAGAAAATATATGATGTGGACAAAATTGTCCAAAACTCACACAGGGAGCCCTATCCATTAGGATAACAGATAGCATGATCAGTTGCGCAAAAAATGCTACAAACCGAACCATATTTTGGGAACCCATGGTGAGTAGGGGGACAAACTAATGGAGACGGAGCAGATCAGTCTCAACGAAGATTCTATAAAACTGAAAAAAATATTTTATGCATGTAGTATATCAATCAATGAAAAAAGTATAGGACAAAAATATATAACTTCTTATAAAAACACTATAAAATACCAATAAGTCTTCCTCCATAGAAGTATATCAGCTGTATACTTTGAGCTACCATATTAACTTGCAGCACTCCAGGAAAAAAAAACAGAAAAAGAAAAAAACTGAAAAGAGAAAAAACAAAAAAAACAAACAACCCATTATAAAACTTGGCCAAAGTTAATGGAAGAAGTGTAATTCCTCTGTCGTTGTCTATTCTTAGTTCTTTTCCTTCCCTTGGTGTTGCTGCATTTCCAAAAACAGGAAGACCCGTTAGCCGAGGGAATAAGACTACTTCATCAGGCATCCATATTTCTGAAGGATTGTCGCCATCTTCTTTGGTCTCGGCGTGTGGCTGGAGTAGCCCAGATAGGAGAAGAGATGGGAGTAGTAGGTCGTGCGTTAGCAGCCGGATCCAAAAGACCCAATTTCACTAGAAGGTCCTTGCCCTCCGAGACATTAAAGATGCTGTAGGTAGTGCCATTGTGGGGCACTGTTAATTTGAAAGGAAATCCCCATCTGTATCTTATGTGAGCTGATTGTAACACCAAGGTTATTTCTTTCATTTTACGTCTTCTGTCTAGGGTGGCCTGGGATATGACAGGGAATATTTGGATTCTGGCGCCGTCTAATTCGATGTTGTGCATGTTTCTGGAAGCTCTCAATATGCTCTCTTTTGTGATAAAGTCTTTCATGCACAGAATAATGTCCCGTGGGGGCTTGTCTGGCGGTGGTTTAGACGTAAAGCCCTATGGATTCTATCACAAGTAAACGCAGAAGGTGGAGACTCTGGGAGGAGATTGTGGAACAATTTAGACACAGCAGGCATAAGGTCAGAAACTGATTCCGGGATGCCGCGAATCCTTAGGTTGTTTCTGCGGTTTCGATTGTCCAAACCTTTCACTTGTGATTGCAAATATGAGTAATTCTCAGCTAGAAGTTCAAAGTCTTTTCTAAGATCATTATGTGCGAGTGATAGCTCATCGTGTTTAGTTTCAAGCACATCTGTGCGGCCCCCAAGGGTTGCTATTTCTTGTTTGAGTGTACTTGTTGTTTTTTGGAGCTCATATTGTATTTTATCTGCAAGTATTTCGTAGATCCTGGTTAAGCTGTCATCCAAATCGGCTTTTGTAATCTGGGTAGGGTGCTCACTGATGTTTTGAGTAGGAGCAATCTCCCGTAAAGGGGTATCTGCCGATTTTGAAGACTGTACATTCTTTGGAGAGCCAGTACTGTTATGAGACATTCTTTTCTGCTCCTTGTTGCGCAGACGATATGTGGACAAAGAGTTGTTGTGTGTGGCGGCGAAGCGCCTTCCTGCCAGACGGCATGTACTGGATGGACCTGCAGGTGGGGCAATGGAAATGGAGCTTTGTTTTGGGGGATTTATTGTTTATCTACTCTGTCTTTTCTCTTTTCTTTTTCATGCGGTGTGCTTTAAATCTTCGCTAGTCTGATGGAGCTTCTACGTGTTGTTGCTGATCTGCATCGCGCCCCACATGCGCCCCCCTTTTAATTAGAGGTGTGATTTTAGTTCATCCTGCCCACTCCTCAGCAGGGTACGAGGTGCTCACACCAGCATGTGGAAACAAATTGTTCGACTTGAAAAGTGCAGCCCTCCGCGGGACACAGGAACAGGCACCGGGGAGACTGATAGGACAAAGAAATTACTGTGGTGTGGTAATACGGCTGATTCCCTCTCGATCACTGCCAGGAATCGTTCTGTCCACAGCCGTGGGAGCAGAAAGTCTTTTCGACGGTGATCTTTGGGGAAAGAGTATCAGATTATTTCACTTTGAGTGTAGTGGTCAGTGCAGAAAGACTTCTGTAATACTGAGGCTGGGTGAGGCAAGATGGCCGCCCCACTTAGCTATGGGGTCTTAGCTGTTGCAATCCACCTCGATGAAACAGAAGAGGTTGCCACTTCAGTCCCCAGCTGGGGTGTTGCTCCTTTAGATCTGGGGGCTCTGGAGGTGACACAGGACCCAGATCAATTGGTATAATCAGTTTGAGGACTGTAGGCCTCAGGCGACCAAAGAGGTGTACCAAGATGGCCACCGTATGTCTGCTAAGTGGGGGCTCCACAATCAGGCAGGCAGACTATGACAGAGGCCGTGGCAGGGCCTGGAAAGAGTGGATGGCTAGGGGATGTCTAGAGGAGGTCAGCACCACTGTAGATGGATCATCCGCGACACGCTTCCGCGGGATTCAGCTTTAGGGAAGGCCGGGGATTTTCAGGACGGACTAGGCCACAGCTGCCGCTGGAGATCTTGGGACCAGGCTCGGCCCCCGGATGGGACCAGGAAGGTGTGAGGGTGTCCGAAGAGGGCTGGATGAGATCATTTGCTTCTCAGAGCGACCGGACCACCAGGAAAGGCCGGGGATTCTGCGGTCGGACTAGGCCACACCGGTCCGCGGCTGCCGCGGGAGATCCAGGGGCCTGGCGTGGAGCGTGGGGGGATCCCGGTGTAGTCTGGACACTGACCTGAGGTAGGTAACGTGGCTGTGTGTCCCAGGGAGGCCGGAGGTTGTGTAGGCCCAATATGGGGGCCGGACTGTGGTGAGGGGTGTAGGCCCGGGGTCGGATTGAGGCTGATGCCGCTCTGCCCCACAACTGATAGTAGGATCCGGGAGTATGCTGGATGCCGTACGGGTAGGTCCAGAGGCCCGGGGACCCGGTAAACCAGCGTGGGGGGGGGTCTGCTGGCCGAGTAGGCCCCAAGATGGCGGCCGGAGCGTCACGGATGGAGCCGAAGGGGAGCCGGAGAGTGGAGAGATTCGTCCCGCAGGGATCCCGGTGTAAGCCCGACACTGACCTGGGTAATCCGGAGGTGGGGATCGTGGCTGTGTATCCCGGGGGAGCCAGAGGCTGCGTGGGTCCAAGATGGCGGCTGGACTGTGGTAGAGGGTGCCGGCCGGGAACCGGATTGTGGTTGATGCCGCTCTGTCTATATCCCCAAACTGGTAGTAGGATGCCAAGGGGGATTCAGGAGGTTGGTAGTATAGGATTTGTGGCCCAAATTCAGCAAGATGGAGGTTGATGCCTTTGGATGCGATTTAGGCCTGCGGAGCTCAGCTGAAGTGCATCCTGCGTTCAGACAATTTTTTAGTAGCCCCAATGTATGACCGGTTCCAGCAACCATCACCAGCGTCTGTTTTACATGGTGCGGAAAATACCTAGGGGCAAGATCAGACTTGGACACCTTTCCCACCAAAAATCCTCTGGCTTACTTGGTCTTGAGGATGGATCACTGGCCAGAGCTTGCACAGTATGCAATTGAGCTACTGGCTTGTCCTGCATCCAGCGTTCTTTCAGAATGCACATTCAGTGCTGCTGGAGGCTTTGTGACTGATCACAGGGTGCGCCTCTCCACCGACTCCGTCGATCGACTGACCTTCATAAAAATGAATCAGGCTTGGATCAACACCAGCTACCAAGCACCTGATGCTGATGTAACTGAATATTTTTTTTTGAAATGTCAGATCCTTTGGAGACTGCCTATGCTGATGTTGATTGACTGTCCTGTTATGCTCACTGAATATTCTTTTCCTCCTCAATGATCTTGCTGATAGCTTATAAAAACATTGTTGGTTCTGGGCACCGCCACCAGTGGCTAAGGCCCAATTTTTCTGCCCCTGTTTAACAGGGGAGTGTAATAAAAAATGTTGATGCAATACTTTGCAGCGGGGTCATTGCTGCGCTCCAACCAGAGTATCTGTGAGGGGTTGCAGTGTTGTGGCACCAGCACCAGTGCCTAAGGCCCAATTTTTCTGCCCCTGTTTAACAGGGGCGTGTAATTACAATTCTTGATCTAATATTTCACAGCAGGGCGTTCCAGCGCCCACCAAGACTAACTGTGAGGGCTTACAGTGTTGTGGCAACACCAACACCTAGGGCCCAAATGTATGCAGAGTATATACGGCAGGCCCCTACTTTCAAACATCCATCTTACAAATGACTCCTACTTGCAAACGGAAGGAGACAACAGGAAGTGAGAGGAAATCTACCCCTAGGAAGGGAAATTCTCCATGAAAGTAACCTACCTAAAATTTGACGGCGTCGTTTCATGGCCCATACCTTTGCATAACCTGCGCCTGCTATATGAGAAGTAACTTCACGCCGGACGTTGTCCTGCGAGTGTGGTTGCTCTGCTCGTCCGTAACGGTGCTGCTGCAGCTGCTCTCCAGCTGACCTGTACACGTCTGTTGCTTAGTTACACCTCCTTTATGGGGAATAACTTTGTGCCAGACGTACAACTTACGCGCACATCGCGTAGCCTGCGTCGGACGCATGTACGTTCATGAATCGCCGTATTTCCCTCATTTGCATATTTGAGTAGAAAATCAATGGGACTGCCACATGCGTCCAGCGTAAATATGCACACACGATACGCCAGCGTAGGCAAGTTACGTTGGTGGGGTGAAGTCTGTTTTTAGGCGTATCTTAGTTTGTGGGTCCGGCACACAGATACGACGGCGCATTTTTGCACTTACGCGGCGTATCTGGAGATATGTTGGCGTAAGTGCTTTGTGAATCCGGGCCATAATGGTCTTCTAGGTGATAAAGGGAATACTTACCTTTGTTACAGCAGCAGTCCGGTATAAGTTATTTCTGGAGGTATTTGAGTTGTTACACATAGCGCAGGTTTTTTTTCTATTTATATTGGTGACATAATTGCCCAAATCTGGGGATCAGGAGCCATTTCCACCCTTTACTCTCGGCTGGGGTTCTTTGTATCCATATAACAGATGTTCTACATGACTAAATCTCACATCCATTTTACTGCAAAATCAAAGGGGACAAAATGTCTCCCCCGAGCAGTAATATATTTCTATCCCCCTTGGTGTAGGGTGACCAGACATCCCCAGTTTCAGGGGACAGTCCCCTGATTGAGGACACTGTCCCACGGACCAAGTCTGTCCCTGGTTTTGTCAGTGCAGAATTAAAATAAAAAAAAATTAAAATTACACCCCCCCGCTCCGCTGTGCCGACTAGCATAGGGGGGGTTGTATTTTTCCCAGAATCTGTGCCCCTTTCTGATGATCATGTGCTGGTCGGAGCGGAGGGAATAATTCTTCAGTTTCGGGTGCATGTCCATTCAGTTTCGCTCGCACGTTCTTCTGCTTTGGCTCAAATTCTGGCCAACCACCTGCCTTTTCCCTCCCCGGCAGAGTGATCTTCCTCTGCTCCCCATCCAGTAGGGCCCGGAGAGTAAGACTTGTGAGGCGGGCGGCGACTAGAGTTGCCACCTCATCCCTTTAAAACCGAACACATATTAATTACACAGGTTCTGTGGCTAATTAAGGTGGTAATTAAACTCACTTGGTGCCTTATCTGTATTAAATTAGCCTCAGAACCTGTGTAATTCATATGCGTTCGGGTTTAAAGGGATGAGGTGGCAACCCTAGCGGCGATGGGCAGAGAGTCGCTGATTGCCGCCATTACTAGTAAAGAAAAAATATGTCCCTGGATTTCATTTTAAAAATCTGGTCACCTTACCTTGGTGGGAGTGGAGATGACCCATCTATAAGGATATACAGTACATACACACACACAGCACAAGGCCGTGTTCACACTACCAGATGTTTTTTTGGGCTGCAGTTCCTCTGAGATCCACAAGATGGCAGACAGGAAGTCTCTATGGAAGACAGGAAGTGATGTCAGATACAGACAGGAAGTTCCGGGTGAGAGGTGAGTCGGGAGGAGATAGAGAGAAGACGTTGCTGGAAGAGGCAGCAGAGGAGGTAATAAGATCTTATTTTCTATTTACACCCAGTAACCCCGTCATGTCCGTCCTCTTCCTCCATAGTCACTGTGACGTCTTTTATCTCCAGCAGGTGATGATATACACACACACACACACACACATATATATATATATATATATATATATATATATATATATATATATATATATAGTGTGTAGACCTTCATTAACCCCTTCAGGGGGGAATTAGTTGATGATTCCCCATCTACACATTGGAGGGGGATGGAGGAATCATCCTCGCTGCACTATTGTATTCTGACAATGGGGGGCGCTCTTCCTTTTTCAGAATACACAGATCAGTGATGAAGCTATTGGCTGCAGCCGCTGATGGAGTGACTTTAATCCGGTAATGACCACACATGGATGGAAATGTGACCGCTCCCTGCTGAACCAGCTGAATTTCCATGTATCTATGGCCCCTCTGGCTCTGCCCCTGACTCCACCCCCATTGCCAGTGTTAAATTGTTTGATTCAACCCTGCAACTGCTACATGTGCAAGACAGCTCATTCTTTTGAAAAACAAAAAAGGGGCCTGGTCATTTACCTGCATTTTGGTCCGGGTCTTAAGTGGTTAAATAAATAAATAGATGTACAACACCTGATATGAAGAAAAAGGTTCTATGTTAGGGCTAAAATAGGTTACAGTGACATCTGAACCGCTGTGGGTATTTAATCAGATTAACACTGTAGCACACACAATTATAACACATGAACATTACATTGAACATATAGGGGGGAACATCCGCACGTCAGATGACAAGGGAGCATGTTTATCTCTCAAGGGAAATCCCTATTTGTATACAAAAAATATATATTGATTAGAGAGATACGCTATCCTCCCCAGCCCTCTGGAGCTCGAGCTACTGGAAAGAAGAGAAAGCTAGGGACAGAGTAGGCAGAGAGAGAGAAATAGTATTCACTGGGCTGCAGTTGTTAAATAGAGGACAGATGAAGATACAGGCTGTCCTCATTAGTTTTCTGATATAATCCGCTGTAGTGGGTTTAAATAGTATGTCCACTTTTTTTCCTTAAAGCGGTTGTAAACCCGCATCAAAATTCTTATAGGCAAAAGTCATAATGAGCTAATATGCACCGCATATTAGCTCATTATGAAATACTTACCTCTGAACGAGATGTGTAGAACTTACCTGGTCCGCCGAGCGAGATATCATCTTGACTCGGCATGTCTTCCGGGTATCGCCACTCCAGCACTGTGATTGGCTGAAGCGGTGATGACGTCACTCCCGCGCATGCGCGTGCGAGATTTAAATTCGGCAAGGTCCGGTGGCGGCCAGTCCTTTTCGCCCTAGATCCCCCCTGCGCATGCGCCGCTGCAATCAGCGGCGCATTGCGAGTGGAATATCTCCTAAACCGTGCAGATTTAGGAGATATTCTCCTTACCTACAGGTAAGCCTTATTATAGGCGTACCTGTAGGTAAAAGTCAAAAAAGTGGGTTTACAACCACTTTAAAGGGGTTGTAAAGACAAAAATATTTTCCTCTTAAATTAAAGTCTGAGGCCGTGTACACACGGCAGAGAACCTCGACGGGCAGAACACATCGTTCCGCCCGTCGAGGTTCCCTGCCGGCCGTCGAAATCGGCGACCCGCCCGTCGGGAATGGCAACCAGCCATTCTTCCAGGCGGGCCGTCGAGCAAATAGAAAGCGTGCTCTCTATTTCTGCTCGACGGGCTTCCCGACGGGAAGCTCGCCGAGAGTGTACACACGGCCGAGGTCCTCGCTGGAATGCAGCTTCCAGCGAGGTTCTCGCTGATTTCCAGCGAGAACCTCGGTCGTGTGTACACGGCCTGACAGTAGCTGATAAAGTAAAAAGTAATGTTTTGCATTATAACTAGTTTGATACCTGTTGAAATTGAGCCGTTTTATTCACCTCCATCACTCCTGAATCGTTATTCTCACTGACTTCCTGGTTTGCGGTGCACAATCATTCTTGCTACATCACGGCCTAATGCAGGGGTCCTCAAACTACGGCCCTCCAGCTGTTCAGGAACTACAATTCCCATCATGCCCTAGTCATGTCTGTGAATGTCAGAGTTTTACAATGCCTCATGGGACTTGTAGTTCCGCAACAGCTGGAGGGCCGTAGTTTGAGGATCCCTGGCCTAATGGGAACTACAGTTCCCATTAGGCTTAGCCTCCATGCCTGTGAGGAATAAGAGAGCATCTTCACGTAGGGCTGTAGTCATAGGGAGGGGGTAAGCACATTATGCTTTCCACCATGCAAAACGGCTCAGATGCTGGTGGAAAGCAAGAAGAGGAGAGACAGGAAATGGCATTTTCATACCTGGATTACTGTATTTTGGAGGTCAAAAGGAAAAACAAGGTAAGTGATATTTAAATGCTCTAGCTTACAGCAATCGATTGATCTAATAAAAAACAAACCTTTAGTGTTCCTCCTTGTTCAGGGAAGAAGTTCATTGGCAGAGTAATGCTGTTCCAACTATAGGGGTTAAATCAGGCTGGCAAAGTTTTGGGATGCAGTAGTAGTAAAGAGATAGGGCCAGATCCACAGAGCTAGTACGCCGGTGTATCTCCTGATACGCCGGCGTACTTTCAAATTACCCGCGTCGTATCACTAGTTTGAATCCTCAAACCATGATACGACGGCTTTGGGCTTCGATCCGACAGGCTTGCGTCTTCGTACGCCTTCGGATCTACGCTGCAATCTTTTTGTGACGTTTTTTACCGCGTCGGGTATGCAAATTAGTAGGGTTGTCCCGATACCACTTTTTTAGGACCGAGTACAAGTACCGATACTTTTTTTCAAGTAGTTTCCAATACCGATACTTTTTTTAAATGTGTCCCCAAATGTAGCCATGACCCCCCCACAATAATGCAGCCATGTCCCCCCACACTAATGCAGCCATGTCCCCCCACACTAATGCAGCCATGTCCCCCCACACTAATGCAGCCATGTCCCCCCACACTAATGCAGCCATGTCCCCCCACACTAATGCAGCCATGTCCCCCCACACTAATGCAGCCATGTCCCCCCACACTAATGCAGCCATGTCCCCCCACACTAATGCAGCCATGTCCCCCCACACTAATGCAGCCATGTCCCTCCATCCATGTCCCTCCATCCATGTCCCTCCATCCATGTCCCTTCATCCATGTCCCTCCATCCATGTCCCTTCATCCATGTCCCTTCATCCATGTCCCTTCATCCATGTCCCTTCATCCATGTCCCTCCATCCACGTCCCTCCATCCACGTCCCTCCATCCACGTCCCTGCATCCATGTTCCCCATACCTAGCAGCTGCTGCCCGGTGAACATCACAGCTTTCATTTGAATAGCTGTTTTCCCGGCCGCGTATAGACAGACACTCCCCCTTGCTCGGGATTGGACAGATCACGATCACCCATCCAATCCCGAGCAAGGGGGAGTGTCTGTCTCTATGCGGCGGGAACACTACAGCTATTCAATTGAAAGCTGTGATGTTCCCGCACGCTTTAACCATGCGGCGGCAGCTTTCGTTGCGGCGGACGGCGGCTTTCATTGCGGCGGTTGCGGCAGCGGGGGGGGGGGGGGGTCGGGGCAGGTCAAGTATTCTATTTGGGTATCGGGGGTATTTGCGAAAGTACAAGTACTCCCGCAAATACTCGTATCGGTATCGGGACAACCCTACAAATTAGCTTTTTACGCCGATGCACAAAGTTACGATCGGCCGTCGCATTCTCTAACATCGTCGCTAGTCGGCTTTTTCCGGCGTATAGTTAAAGCTGGTATTATCCGGCCTTATAGTCAGACGTGCCATGTTAAGTATGGCTGTATTTTGCGTATTTCGATCCCGCCGCGAGAAATACACTACGCCGCCGTACCTTAGGGGCCGAAATCTTCCTGGATTCGACTTAGAGCCAGGTAAAATACGGCGGCGTAGTGTATCTCTGATACACTGCGCCAGGGCAATTGTATGTGGATCTGGCCCATAGTTCTCACATTAAATTTCAAAGGAGACAAAGTCTGATGTTGAGTACATTACCGCTCCTTGATGGTACAGTGTTTCTCATCTGCCGGGGTTCGGATTCATTGCACTGGATCGTGGCTACCGAGTCTCTGTGGCATATGGTGTGTAGTTGCCTGGAGTATATACTTCAGTGGTTACAGGTGTCACATACCTGGGGTTTAATCAGGTTAATGCTTGCTTTGTGCTGCAGATGAATATGTGCGGTCTGAGTATAGGCACATCAGCGGGGGCCAACATATAGTTAATGTTAATGTTCCAGTCTCCAAGCACTGTTTATGTCGGCCTGAATGAATAGCCGTTCCAATGCTTGTCACTTGAGCTGAATCTTCTTCATAGATTCCAGTAGTGCTTTAGCATTGCATAAGGGAAATCTTACAGACACAGAGGTCTAAATGACGGTCGGATGGCCAGGGTTAACGCCGACTACTTTTGCGGTGTATTGCGTAGCTTCATCCGGGCGTGCCGATGCAAGACAGGGATTTCCTCTTTGTACTGTCCTTCCCTGATTGCCATCAGAAGTTGATTATTCAATTAGAGAAGAGGAAAAAATACAAGAAAGGAAAGATAAAGGTGTGTGCTAAACATATGATGTTAAAAGCGGTTTATATGGACATAAAGATGCATCGTATCACTTTATCACTAGATAGTAAAATATTCATTGTAAACTCATAGGCCGCGTACACACGATCAAATCTGTCTGCTGGAAATGG
This sequence comes from Rana kukunoris, assembly GCA_029574335.1. Classification (NCBI taxonomy): domain Eukaryota; kingdom Metazoa; phylum Chordata; class Amphibia; order Anura; family Ranidae; genus Rana; species Rana kukunoris. The sequence goes on from CM056052.1 coordinate 13,761,683, forward strand.
TCGGCCCGACCGTCCCAGCAGACAGATTCGATCGTGTGTACGGGGGCGAGCCGACGGATTTGGCCACCCGACAGATTTCAAAGCATGCTTTGAAATCTATCGAGTGGGAATCCGTCCGCCCGACATGTCTGCTGGTTAGTACACTTACCAGCAGACATGTCGCCTCGCACCGCCGCCGAATGGATTCGGCGCATGCGCGGAAGTGTTTTACTTCCTGGTGCGGTGACGTGGCGGCGTCACCACCATGTCACCGACACGTCAGCGCGCCGTCTGCTGGCGGGGATTTTGGTTTGCTCGTGTGTCCTGAACACCTGGAGGGCCATAGTTTGAAGACCCCTGGTATAGGGAATCAAGTTCCCTCTGGGGTGAGCTATTTTTTACTACCGATCCGTTATTTTGGTACATCTCTTCGAAATGTATTCACTCAGGAAATACAATGATTTATAGAGGATTGAGGTCAGTCTTGTTACATGTTGTACAACGTCACCGCCAGGTCACCGACACGTCAGCGCGCCGTCTGCTGGCGGGGATTTTGGTTTGCTCGTGTGTACACGCGAGCAAACCAAAATCCAAACAGAGAGATTTGTTCAAATCGGTCGGACAGACCGTTTTGAACAAATCTATTGCCTCGTGTGTACGAGGCCATATAGAGGAGAGCAGGGGATACGATTGGAAAGGTATGGTAGGAGGGTCGGGACGGTGAGCACATATGTGTTTAACTGTCTGTTGGTATTTAGATTTTAAAGATAGCTAGCTATTTCACCTATTTATCTTCATATTCAGTTATGCCGCGTACACACGATCACTTTTTGTGATGAAAAAAAACTTCATTTTATCTGACGAAACAAAACGACGTTTTTCAAACTTCATTTTCAAAAACGACATTGCATACACACCATCGTTTTTCTACAATGCTCTTGCAAAGCGCGGTTACGTAAGACACTTTCGACGGCACTCTGTTCCATTGAAGCTCCCGTCTCATAACTTGCTTCTAAGCATGCGCGAGTTTAAAAACTTTGTTTTAAACAACGTTTTGCCCACACACGGTCACTTTTTATGACACAAAAAACGACATTTTGAAAAACGACACAAAAAATTCAAGCATGTTGGAATTTTTTTTTGGTCATTTTTTTGAAGACATAAAACTATTTTTTCCCCACACACGATCATTTTAAATGACGTTTTTTAAAACGTAGTTTTTTTTCATCACAAAAAGTGATCGTGTGTACGCGGCATTAGTATAGGGCAGGGATCCTCAAACTACGGCCCTCCAGCTGTTGCCGAACTACACTTCCCATGAGGCATTGTAAAACTCTGACATTCACAGGCATAACTAGGCATGATGGGAACTGTAGTTCCTGAACACCTGGAGGGCCATAGTTTGAAGACCCCTGGTATAGGGAATCAAGTTCCCTCTGGGGTGAGCTATTTTTTACTACCGATCCGTTATTTTGGTACATCTCTTCGAAATGTATTCACTCAGGAAATACAATGATGTATAGAGGATTGAGGTCAGTCTTGTTACATGTTGTACAAGATGTTCCTATTTTTCCCCCTTGAGATATGATCATTATATCTATAGGTCATTGCTTCTATACATAAAGTCCAGGATAGTGATTGTCAGCAGAGTGTGATCAGAGATAGGGGGGTCATTTTGAATATAGAAGACGTAACATCTATATACACACAGATACATGCACTAGTAAGCAAAAACGCAGTCAGGAAGTGGTCTGATTATGTGAGCAAAAAAAAAATATATGCATCACATGTTCCTGATCGAGTGCACATACGCACATATATATGTATATATTAGGGCTGTTACTGATCAAAATGTTTGTGTTTGATTAATCGTTTTTTTTTTAATCGATTAATCGACTAATTTTGATTAATTATAACGCACATACAGATCCAACGACTTTTAGCTGATCTCCTTGCAGGCTGATTCCCAGTGCAGCATCCAACCACTGGAAAAATGGATAGCAGGATACAAAAACACACAAAGGCAGCGCTCGATGGGAATAGTATTGAGGCCGGATTCACACCTATGCGAATTGGTTGCGGCTCAAACCGCATCTAATACGCAGAACATTTCTAAATACATTGTTTTCAATGAGGCTGGTTCACATATGTGCGATGCATTCGCACTGCGCATTGCAGAAAAAAATGTGTGCGGATTTTATGCCTTGCTGTGCGGCTCAGGTGCCAATTCAGTCCCATTATCTTCTATGGGTACGCAGCTGATTCGCAGATGTGTTCAGTTCTCTTCAGGAATTTCTGTCATTCAGCTCAATACACTTCTACTCCACTCTCCTCTCATCCGAAACTTCTCCCAGGTCTCCAAATTCGCAGCTAAAACGCAATGGTTCTGCTGAACACTTCCCTTATCTATCTGCAGAGATTACAGAGCTGAAATTCGCACAGCACAAGTGTGATTCCGGCCTGAAACTTTTATAGTCTTTAAGTAGGTAACAAAATAAATATTGTACTGGAGATAAAATCAATGTAGCTACATAAACTGTAAAAGCGTGCGAGTAATACCAAACGGTACCAAAAGCAGTCATAAAAACATGTAGCTAAGTATGATACTGGTATAAAAATGTGTACAACGATACCACTGCTGAATCCAGATGAGGAGAGGTTAACATCAGTCCGTCGGCATGTAGATGTCCCATGAAGGGAACTGTAACAACTCCCAGTGGATGGTTGTAGAATCCCAGGTTGATAGAGGGACGTGTAACAGCCCTTGCGTGTGGCATATAGTAAGGTCCCGCCTGCATGCAGATATGAAGGCACAGCAAAGGAGCCTTTTAGATGGACACGGCAAGCCCCACCGGTGTCTGCGACGTTACCGGATCTCCGACGAAACTCCCTGAAGGCCCAGAAGCCGGTGGAGAGGTGAGTACCAATCAAAAGAATTTTAATCGATCAAAAAGATTTTGATTGATCAAAAAAAATCCAGATTAATTGATGAATTAAAAGTTAATTTGCACAGCCCTAATATATATAAATATTGTAACGGAATGAACCGTGACAACCAGAGACGTTGGAAGGATGAGAGATACTCCTGGGCCAACTGCACTAATAATTCCTGGGTCGAAGTCCACCTTGTGCCCTTGTAGGCGTAGGGTGCCTAACAGGATCATGCTTCATGTATTACATGAAATGGGACATTAATAATAAATTCATATGGAAGGATACTGGAATATGGTTCATGTTGACTTGAGACCAGGTTAACAAGACAGTGACTCATCCCTCTGTATAATAGGCTTTTAAAATGCTAAGTGGCCCGGCTTGTGAAAGACATTTCATTGTATAAAGGTGTTAATTCAGGTCTGCTGCTATACCTTTCAATTGTCTGACAACAGGTGTCAGAGACAGTACGTCTGTCTAGATCAGGGGTGCCCAACCTTTTGAAGAGTGAGGGCCGCTTAAGCAACTTGGTAACCGGTCGCGGGCCACAATGAATGAAGCAGGTGGATGGCATTTCCGGACACAGCCCACTATTCTTTTTTTTTTAGCGGATGGGATTGGAGGTATGACACAATTCGGTTTATTTCTACCACTACTTGGAGGTGAATGGAGGGTCCAATTGGTCGGACTGATCATGTAAAAGAGGCCCAAGGCTGCTTTCGCATTGATGCGCTGTGGTTTACCTGCACCGCAGTGTACCTTTTGGCTTTCCTGCACTTTGCAACAGACTTCTATTATATTCTGCAGGTTTGGTGCACTTTCAGAAAGCTCAACAAACTCACAGATAATAACAAAAGTCTATGGCTCAGTGCAGGTAACCCGCAAGTGTGCTGCTCTGCACCTGTGGATCAGTTTGAAAGCAGCCCAGTAACCACTGCAGAACAGATATGGCCATATATACACTGTGATTTTAGTAATAAACCGACCTTTAACCACTTCAGCCCCGAGCCTGTTTTTCAGATTCGGTGCTTACGAGACTAAAACAGTTTTTTTTGCTAGAAAATTATTTAAAACCCCCAAACATTATATATATATTTTTTTTCTAACACCCTAGAGAATAAAATAGCGGTTATTGCAATACTTTTTCTCACACTGTATTTGCGCAGCGATCTTACAAGCGCACTTTTTTTGGAAAAAATTCACTTTCTTGAATTAAAAAATAAGACAACAATAAATTTGGCCCAATTTTTTTATATATTGTGAAAGATGATGTTACGCCGAGTAAAATGATACCCAACATGTCACGCTTAAAAATTGCGCCCGCTCGTGGCATGGCGTCAAACTTTTACCCTTAAAAATCTCGATAGGCGACGTTTAAAAAATTCTACAGGTTGCATTTTTTGAGATGCAGAGGAGGTCTAGGGCTAGAATTATTGCTCTCGCTCTAACGATCGCGGCGATACCTCACTTGTGTGGTTTGAACACCGTTTTCATATGCGGGCGCAACTCGCGTATGCGTTTGCTTCTGCGCGCGAGCTCGTCGGGACGGGGCGCTTTAAAAAATTTTTTTTTGGGGTTTTCATTTTTATTTCTATTTATTTTATAATGTTTAACACTGAAAAAAATAAATAAAAAAAATTATCACTTTTATTCCTATTACAAGGAATGTAAACATCCATTGTAATAGAAAAAAGCATGACAGGTCCTCCTATATATGAGATCTGGGGTCAAAAAGACCTCAGATCTCATATTCAGGCTTAAATGCAAAAAAAAAAAAAAAAAAAAGTCAAAATGTAAACAAATTAAATGTCTCTTTAAGAGGCTGGGCGGAAATGACGTTTTGACGTCACTTCCGCCCAGCAGAGGTATGGGGACGGCTGAGGGACATTTTTTCCCTCAGTCGCATCCCCGGACAGCCAGCAAGAGGACCCGATCGCCTCCGCCACTACCGACGGCTACGGTAAGCGGCGGAGGGCGCGGGAGAGCGGCGGGAGGGGGGGCACCCTCTCCCGCCGCCGGTAACGGCGATCTCGCGGCGAATCCGCTGCGATGACCGCCGTTATCGTTAACAGGACCGCCCCACGAAGAGATGGATACCTCGGTTGTGCCAGCAGCTGCTGCCGTTACCGAGATATCCATCTTCAAAAAAATGACGTCTTTGGACGTGGGGCTGGTCAGAAGTGGTTAATAACAGTATTCTGTTCTATTCCATCCCAGAGCAGGAGGTCGCGGGCCACATCAGAAGGCTCTGCGGGCCAAATGTGGCCCCCGGGCCACTGGTTGGGCACCCCTGGTCTAGCTAATGTGATTGAGGTTCCTTATATGTGTGGGAAGATTATCTGTGATTGTGTATTATTCAAGGTTAATTGAACTCTATTGATGATGCGGTGCCCAGATGTCACTACTGATTAGATAATTGGCCTCAGTGTGTGAATAAGGGGGTGGAGATTGCATTGTCCTGTGATTACCTGTAACATCTTGTACTGTATAAAAAGCTGAGAAGAAACCAATAAAGTGTTCATACATTTGGAAACCAGAAGATAGAGCAGTCAGTCTCATTTTCTGGGGAATTGATATGGATCGTGTATGTAGGATTGTCGGAGTGTGTCAGATAAGCTTGTCGTGGGTGGATGGAAGGTCGTAAACGGTGGTGACCGTTACATTTGGTGGCATAGCAGTGGGATGATTCCATCTTCAGAAGGACGGCTACAAGGGCACATGACAATGGAGACGCTGTATGAACGGATGAAGCTCTCTTCCCTCATGTGTCAGATAAGCTTGTCGTGGGTGGATGGAAGGTCGTAAACGGTGGTGACCGTTACATTTGGTGGCATAGCAGTGGGATGATTCCATCTTCAGAAGGACGGCTACAAGGGCACATGACAATGGAGACGCTGTATGAACGGATGAAGCTCTCTTCCCTCATGGACTTACTCGAGAGCCGGGGCAGACCGGCCAGCAACCGTAAGAAAAGGGACATTATCGCAGAACTTGTCGAAATGAATAGAGCTAAGAGGCCCAGCGTAACAGACAGGACACCAGAGGAAGAATTTTTTGATCGGGTGTTAAACATGGACTGGCACAATATGGTCCTAATCCTCCACCGGAGATCATATACCGGGTTATAGCGGCTGTAGATGCCACCTTGCGACAGTGAAGAAGTGCTGCAGCAGCTGAAGTCACAGCAGCACCAACTGAAGAGAGAGGAGAGGTGCAGATACCTGTCTCCATGGAAGAGGAATTCCAAAGGAGGTTACAAGAGATGCGGATACAGCACAGAGGACCCGTATCGGAGGAGGTTCTGCTGGGATGGTTGGATGTGATTCGGTGCCAACTCTGGAAGGAAGTGCTAGCTCTGGAGCAGCAACACCAAGGAAAGGTCCTGCCCTCCATCTATGCAAGGTACTGGCCACAGTATGACGTACGAATGCCGTTGTTGGGGAAACAACCAAAGCAGGAGTGGATAGTGGAGTTAAGCAGGCTGATCCGGGCAGAGATGCAGCTGGATGAGAGCTACAGAGCCCTCCGGTGGTATGTAGCCCAAGAGTGCCCGTGGTCAGCGGATGACAGCCCCACAGACGGCTATGACTATGATGGCCTGGGATTGTTGTATTGGAGGATGTACAGTGATCCTGACTTTGGGGATGACCGGGAGTGGCGCTTGGAGGACATAATGGAGCACAGAGAGGAAAAATTGAATATCTCGGGAGGCCACTGGTTACAGGAAGATATGGAATTTCTGGCCATTCAGGAATAGGTGTCAGGGAAGACAGACTTTCCATGCAAGCGCCCGGCATGCACGCATACGTACTAGCACTTTAAGACACACACCTGTCACTAATAATGGAGTCAGGCAGGCTATTTAAGCAAGGCTCCTACAGAGGTTCCTTGCTGTTTAGTCTGCAGCTTCCGTGTCATTTCCTGTTTCCTGTGTGACCTCTGACTCTGATCCAGCTTGTTGTTACCTGTGAATACCTGCTGCATGTTCTGATCCCGGTTTCCCTTAGTCTCTGATCCTGCCTGCTGATTCTGTCTGATGATCTTCCAGTACTACTTGGCTTGTGACCTGACCACTCTTCTGCCTAACGTCTTTGCCTGATCTGCCTGATTATTACCGACCCGGCCTGTCTGACCCTGCATCCCGCTCATCCAGCCTGCTACAGCTCCCAGCCCTGCAAGCCTGCATCTGGTACTGCTCCGTGGTTTATCCCAGCCTGCCACCAGTCAAGCATCTTGTCAGCTCATCTACCTGCTGATCACCGCTACTACAGGGACTACTGAACTGTTTACAGGCACTCATACCCAACCGTGCTCCTGTGGCTACTGTTTCACTGCCAGTAGTCCGCGAGCCGGAGTTGTACGAGAGGCCTTCCTCTGCACGTCAGGCTTACATCCCAGGTACGTAACAATGGGATTTGGAAATCGCCTACAGATAGCTGCTGGACTCTGGTCAGCAGCAGGGTGGGGCTCCCGTTGCCTGGGACTATAAGGAAAGGTCAGATGACAACTGTGAAATCCTGGCTGATGAATCGGCAGTGGAAAATATGGAGATTGCGATCCCTAGTCCAGGGCTCTCGCCAGCGGCAGGCGTGTTCTCTGAGAGAGGCAGAGGTTGGCGGGGTGAGTAATGCTCAGTTTGGAGCAATTTATTTGGGTACGGTATGGATACCAGCATTGGAGGACTGGAACTACTGACTGACTTCGGAGTCAACCCGTTTGGGGTTCTCTCCTGTGTCCGTCTACCACCGAAAGGGGAGAGATGTAACGGAATGAACCGTGACAACCAGAGACGTTGGAAGGATGAGAGATACTCCTGGGCCAACTGCACTAATAACTCCTGGGTCGAAGTCCACCCTGTGCCCTTGTAGGCGTAGGGTGGCTAACAGGATCATACTTCATGTATTACATGAAATGGGACATTAATAATAAATTCATATGGCAGGATACTGGAATATTACAAAGTGGTTCATGTTGACTTGAGACCAGGTTAACAAGACAGTGACTCGTCCCTCTGTATAATAGGCTTTTAAAATGCTAAGTGGCCCGGCTTGTGAAAGACATTTCATTGCATAAAGGTGTTAATTCAGGTCTGCTGCTATACCTTTCAATTGTCTGATAACACGGTGTAAAGCCTATTGATGCCCAGGTGTCAGAGACAGTACGTCTGTCTAGATAATGTGATTGAGGTTCCTTATATGTGTGTGAAGATTATCTGTGATTGTGTATTATTCAAGGTTAATTGAACTCTATTAAAGATACGGTGCCCAGATGTCTAGCTACTGATTAGATAATTGGCCTCAGTGTGTGAATAAGGGGGTGGAGATTGCATTGTCCTGTGATTACCTGTAACATCTTGTACTGTATAAAAAGCTGAGAAGAAACCAGGAAAGTGTTCATACATTTGGAAACCAGAAGATAGAGCAGTCAGTCTCATTTTCTGGGGAATTGATATGGATAGTGTATGTAGGATTGTCGGAGTGTGTCAGATAAGCTTGTCGTGGGTGGATGAAAGGTCGTAAACGGTGGTGACCGTTATATATATTTGTAATTTGTATCTGTCTAGGAGTTCCAGGCAAATGGGGAGGATATCTTAGGTGGATAGGAAGGGTTGAAAGTTGAGCTCATTGTTTAACCCTTTAGGTGAGAGAGAATTTAAACGGAATATCCACATCTTTTTCTTTTTGTAGAAGGATTTGGTCAAATCTCCTCTTCTGAGAGGGAGGTTGAGGGAATTTATACCCTTCACTTTGGTTCCTGTTAATTTACCGTTGTGGTAAAGGGCAAAATGTTTTGCTAGCGGTTTATCTGGGTCTTTTTCCTTGATTTCTCTCATGTGTTCCCCTAATCGTGTTCTAAGTTGGCATTTAGCTTTGCCGATATATATTTTGTTGCAGGGGCATGTCAACATGTATATAACTTTAGAGGAAGCACAGTTTATTAGGTCTTTAATTGTGTAGTTATGTCTGTTATCAGTGTCACAGAAGGTATCAGTTCTGTCCACAAATGGGCACAGTTGGCAGTGTCCGCAAGGGAACATGCCCTTGCTTCTGGGTTAATCAGAATGCCAGTTTCTGTCCGGAGAGTGTGTAAACTTTGAGTGTATTAAAATGTCGCCAAGGTTTTTTGTCCTTTTGGCTGTCATCAAGGGGGTTGGTCCCACTATTTTTGGCCAGACCTGGAGTATTTGTCAGCACTGTCCAATGTTTCTGGAGGGTCTTTTTTTTACTGATTCCCACTGCGCTCCGTATTGGGTAATCATCCGTACAGGGTCAGGTGTAACAGATCCCTCTACATTTTTGGTTCTCAGAAGCAGGTCCCTACGGTCTCGTTTCCCTGCCTTACTTTTAGCTCTTCTCAATTGCCTGTGAGAGAAACCCCTTTCTCTGAATCTGAGATATAGGGCGTTGCTCTCTTCTCTGTAGTCACTTGGATTAGAACAGTTTTGTTTAATTCTGAGGAATTGACCGACCGGTATCCCGCCTTTCAATTTCCTTTTCTTTTCTCACATTACTTGCCCGGCCCCTGGATGCTGACAAGCCACACTGCTCTTAAGAAAAAAAAACAATGTCTCCTAACTTTTTCTGCTGGCTGCTAAATTTAAAGCAAGTTTGTCAACCCCCGCCTTAAGTGACTTCCTCCCCTCCCCCTCATCTCGTTCATTATGTAAGTCATGCTGAGATAATCTCCCATTGGCTGAGCAATATTCTCATTTGTCTCTGAGCTCCTTCTTGCTATTCCTCGTCCTGCCTGTTGTTTCCTTGGATTGATTTTCTGTGTAGTGACCCCGGCTTCATCTCTTGGATGCGCTCGTCTGTTGCTTGTCCTGACCTTTATCCTGATTCCTGGATCTCCTCCTCATCTCCCCTCCATATCCACTTACACAGCTTTTCTCCACACCTGCAGTGACCCCTGGGGGGTGGAAAATTGGCACCAGCACTCCGCAAAATCCATCCCCACCATTAGGAGGTCTGGATAAAATTGTCTGACTCGGTTCCTGCGCACATCACCTGCTCACACGAGGGCATTACATTCACAGATTCCTGACAGATTTCCGTATTGTAAAGGTCAAAGTTCACTCTTCAGTTTAGGAGAGGTAGGACACACCCAGGAACAATGATTTGGTTTGCATGGGAGCCTCATATAGAGGACCCCGCAAATCTCCCAATCCAAATGTCCCTCTATTCAGAGTCTATATGTCCTATGACATCACACTGATCTCACAGCTCCTCCTCCTAATGTCCCTCCATCCAGAGTCAGAGAATCCTATGACATCACACTGATCTCACAGCTCCTCCTCCCAATGTCCCTTCATCCAGAGTCAGAGAATCCTATGACATCACACTGACCTCACAGCCCCTCCTAATGTCCATCTTTCTGGCTTTTCTGCTGATGCTCTTATGATGTGGGCGGGCCCTTGGCATCCTCACTTGCAAAGTACGTCTGTTGGTCCTGCATTGTATATAATGATGTCAGAATACTTGCTACAGGCTTTTAACCTGCATAGTGTGGGGGTCCTGTGTGGTTAAATTATATCACGATCTGAAGTGGGGCTTTAATAAAATGAAAACCTGAATGGTGAGGTGAGGAGGATTCTGAGAACATTTGATTGATTTTGCTATTTGTGTTTAGATCTAGAGTTTTCCCCTGTGAGCTATGGAGATCATATGACCATCACATCGCCTCCACCTCCCTCCCTGATAGAATAGAGAAATACAAAGAAGATTCTAGAAGTCACCAGAGAGATGATGGAGGAGAGGTGAGCGGTGCCGGGAAGGACATCATGATGGAGAATCAGCCGCCCCTCACATCACCGGGTAAGAGGAGACTTTATTGTAAAGGAGAGAGCAGTACGGAGGCTCCACCTAGATCCCCCATCATCTGATAAACACATAGAAACAATGTATTCAGTCAGTGTGTGTGTTTCCTACAGATGGATCCAGTAATGGGAACCCACCAGAGAGATGTCCCCGTCCTCTGTATTCCCGGGATTCCACACAGGAAGGTCACACCATCCCCCACCATCATCAGGTAGATGAGGAACAATCACTGATAGTATCATTAGGATCTGTACATTATCTGCATTGTTACCATTGATGTCATTTTTATTCTATATTCAGAGTGGAAACCTGAGAGATTCTAAAGTTAAAGTTAAAGAAGAGATAAAAGAGGAGGATGATGAGGATGGGGTGATGGAGGGGTTAGAGTCTCTAAAAGAACACAAAGATCTGTACCAGGACACCATGGTGGAGTCATTCAGATACAGAAACCCACCAGAGAGATGTCCCCGTCCTCTGTATTCCCGGGATTCCACACAGGAAGGTCACACCACCCCTCCTTATTTAAAGGTTGGTGGGATGGATCATCTAGACATGGACTCGTGGAGGGATATGTGGATTTTATATATGTGCTGTCACAATACCAATTCCTATTGTTTGCGGATGATATTCTCTCTCATTCTCTTGGTTTAGAGTGGACATCCAATTGATATAGAATTTGAGGTGAAATCAGAAGAAGAAGAGAGGTATGTGAGGGATGATCAGCAGTCTATGGAGGAGGATGGAATAACGGGGACATTTATAGAGGAGGACACTCCTACAGAGATCAGCACAGGTGGGTCATTAACACTAAATCCATTCCTCCACCCATACTGGTCACCGATTGGTCCAGAGTAGGGCGGGGACTGGGTGATAATCTTCCTTCTCTGTGCTGCAGACACAATATATGTCTCTAGAAAAAGAGAGAAAAAGGAGTGATGGTGCTGTCTGAGAAGTGTTAGTAATAGACTGGTACCCGTGGGTGATCAGCCCATCTAACATAGGTGTCCTAATGTGTAAAAAATAGTACCAATAATAAATAATCAGTGTGATCCTAAAAATAATCAAATTACCTGATTATTACAGGTGCTAGGTATAAAAGACCAGAGAGGAAAAATCTACTGTATCTTCTGAGTCGTGCTCAATACCACATAAATAAGTTCAACTATCTAAGTTGAGGTTAATGAATCCAAATAAATATATATAATATTCCAAAAAATTGTGACAAGGTGAGATATAGTGGAAAAACGCAATTGCAGTCCACAAATAGTAATAAGTCCAAATTGCCAGCTGTGGAAGGAAGGTTCCAAGTTAGTCCTGGTCTGTACAGGAGGTCACAAAACAATGGTGCTGCCGCAGTGGTCCGGTGCTCCCCCTCTTCATGGTGCTCATTGGTTCCCACGCTTGATAGAGCTACGCAGGCGCTGCTTATCACTATGTGCTCAAATCTCTGGAGGTCATTTCTGGTCATAGTTCCCTAAAAAGATTGTTGGAGAAAGCCTGCCACTTATACCGGAGGATTAACCTAGAGGACCTAGGGACGGTGGAGCCGTGCGGAGGAGCCAGCATTGGTTTACTGACATACAATTTACCCCTGCAGGGGTGAGTGTCTCTGGTGAGTGGGGACACAGGAGGGGGAGCACCGGACCACTGCGGCAGCACCATTGTTTTGTGACCTCCTGTACAGACCAGGACTAACTTGGAACCTTCCTTCCACAGCTGGCAATTTGGACTTATTACTATTTGTGGACTGCAATTGTGTTTTTCTACTATATCTCACCTTGTCACAATTTTTTGGAATATTATATATATTTATTTGGATTCATTAATCTCAACTTAGATAATTGAACTTATTTATGTGGTATTGAGCACGACTCAGAAGATACAGTAGATTTTTCCTCTCTAGTCTTTTATACCTAGCACCTGTATTAATCAGGTCATTTGATTTTTTTTAGGATCACACTGATTATTTATTATTGGTACTATTTTTTGCACATTAGGACACCTATTTTAGATGGGCTGATCACCCACGGGTACCAGTCTATTACTAACACTTCTCAGACAGCACCACCACCCCTTTTTCTCTATTTTTCTTTTCACCAATATATCCTCTAGGGGACCTATTGTCAGGGGGCTGGAGTCTGTATATTTATATTAACCTCCTACTCCCTTACACATCCTAAGCGCGGTTTTCTTTTTATTTATTTACAATTTATGTCTCTAGACTGCATTCAAGGAAATTCTGGGGATCAGCTGGCAGCAAAAGGTTGATTTTTCACCATAGATGTTGCTCTACCTAGGCACCTTGGGTATGTGATTTGGGTCTTCTGCCCCATACCCGGGTCTAGCATGATCTCTGACAGAACGATTCTCCCAGGATTACTTGCTCTATTGTCTGCTGGCTGTGCTGGGTGGAGTGATATGTCTGTATAGTTTCAGACCCAAGTCACTGAGTGCAGTCTCAGGAGATGGGAGGCAGCGGTGTGGGATCTCTGCTACTTGTCTCATGTAAACATTTAAGCTTCCACTGAATACCAATATTATAAGGCTTGACCCTTACACTGTATAATTTTATGAGTGAGTTAAATAATTTGTATAGCGCTACACATGCAAACTATATCGCCTCAAGGCGCTTTTTCCATCCAGCGTCATCATAATCCTTAAAGGAACACTAAAGGTTTGTTTTTTATTAGATCAATTAATTGCTGTAAGCTAGAGCATTTAAATATCACTTACCTCGTTTTTCCTTTTGACTTCCAAAATATAGTAATCCAAGTTTGAAAATGCCATTTCCTGTCTCTCCTCTTCTTGCTTTCCACCAGCACCTGCATGGTGGAAAGCAGAATGTTCTCACCCCCTCCCCATGACTACAGCCCTGCGTGAAGATGCTCTCTTAACCCTCATAGGCATGGAGGCTAAGCCTAATGGAAAGTGTAGTTCCCATTAGGCCGTGATGTAGCAAGAATGAACACGCACCGCAAGGAAGTCAGTGAGATTAATAATTCAGGCGTGACGGAGGTGAATAAAACAGCTCAATTTCAACAGGTATGAAACTAGTTATAATGCAAAACATTACTTTTTACTTTATCAGCTACTGTCAGACTTTAATTTAAGAGGAAAATATATTTGTCTTTACAACCCCTTTAAGGCCACGTACACACGATCGAACATGTCCGCTGAAACTGGTCCGCAGACCAGTTTCAGCATGTTCGATCGTGTGTGCGGCCTACCGGCCAATTTTCCAGCGGACAAAAGTTTCCAAATATGCTTAGAAACCTGTCCTCTGGAAACCTGTCCGTCGGACATGTTCGATTGTTAGTACATGAAATCATCGGACCAAAATCCCGCGCATGCTCAGAATCAAGTTGACGCATGCTTGGAAGCATTGAACTTTCGTTTTTTAATTATGTCTTTGTGTTCTACGTCACCGCGTTCTGGTTCGAGGGGATTTTGGTCCGATGGTGTTGTACGCACATCAAACCAACAGACCACTTCAGCCTGGTCCGATGAAAACAGTCCGTCGGACATGTTTCCTCGGACATGTCTGATCGTGTGTACGCGGCCTAAGAAGAGGTGGGTCTTACGTTTTTTCCTGAAGGTCCGATGGTTTTCTTTTATGCGGATGTTTGTTGGTAGAGCGTTCCATAGCCGTGGTCCTTGGACTGCAAATATTCATTCTCCCTTTGATTTGTAGTTGTATTTGGGAATGTAGAGGAGGTTTTGGTTTGATGATCGGAGAGTGCGATGGGTGGTTTAGTGTTTTATTTTCTCGCATAAGTATTGAGGCGCCTTTCCTTGTGTGCATTTGTGGGTAAGGCAGAGGGTCTTAAATGTGATCCGATCCTTTACTGTTAGCCATAATCCGTTATATTGGTTGTTTTTTTTCCGGTGATCCGAAAGTAAAGTTGAGTGTCATCCGCATAGGAGTGGTAGCACAAATCTTACTCACTGATGATTTTGAGGAGTGGGCGAAGATAGATGTTGAAGAGCACGGGTGACAGGGGCGATCCTTGAGGGACTCCGCAAGAAACGGTGCACGTTTCCGAGGTGAAAACTCCTAGTTTCACGGTTTGGGACCGATTTCCTAGGAAGGAAGCGAACCAGGGTAGATCTGTGTCTAACTCCAGCTACTTCTTTGAGACGAATGAGTAGAGTTGTGATCTACTGTGTCGAACTTAGGTCCAGTAGCACTAGTAGGCATGATTCTCTGTCATCTGCTACTTCGAAGGAGTCATCCCATATTTTGAGCAATGCTGTTTCTGTGCCATGACCTGGGCGGAAGCCTGATTGTAGTGGGTCGAGGAGTTTGTGGGTGTCCAAGTGGAGTTGTAGCTGCTGTACTACTGCTTTCTCCATAATTTTGTTCAGGCTTGTTATTGGTCTACGGTGGTTAAGGTCGAGGTTGTTTTTTTTGTTTTGTTTTTTAGGAGGGGTTTGATTATCCCTTGTTTAAGGGAGATCGGAACAATACCTTTGTGACAGACTCAACCAGGACATCCCCGAACCATCTTATGTCTAAAATCTAAAATGTCCAATAGGGGCATAGGATGACTGAGAAATGATATCTTGGACTACCTGAGATGGTAGTATTATGTAATTATTATCCACAATATATTCCAGAAATATTTACTGGTTATTGATTCTGAACTCAATGGGTTAATTGTAAGAGTGACTCATTCATACTGTTAGATGCTAATGCCATCACCTCCAGCCATCGCTCTGTTCTCTGTGCTATTGTGTGTGAAGATGTCCTGTGTTTACACTTATGATAATGTGTACTGTATAGCAGGTGAGAGGAGATGGGACGTCTACTCTGACAGGTCATATCTCGGAGTCACCTCGTCTGGGTAAATAATTAGTTAATTAGCTCATGTTAATTTATGTTCTGGTTACCTCTTTAAACTGTATATAAGGCTGTATTCTTGGTTCTATTAAACACTCCATGTTCAGCAGACAACAAGTCTTGTCTCGTTGTGTGTTGAGAGCAGCTGGACTATCTGATATCTATATCTAGACTGATAGGAAGTGGTATATGATGGAACCACTCAATCGGAGTGTGGAACGTTCCGCTACAACCTTCTTTAAAACATTGATTTACAAAATGTGTTATGGTGGGTGCCAAAATATCGGTACATTCTTTCAGTAATATAGTGGAAATTATATTACCTGGTGATGTGCTGTCTCTGAGGCTTCTGATGATGTTTTTGGTGATGTAGATGGTGATTGGCATCAGCGATAAATTTGACGATTGTGGAATATTTGTATTTTTTTTTTCTTCTTGCTCTAACTGACTTGGGGTTGTTGTTTTTCTCTGTTGAATTTATTTCCTGAATGATTTTTATCCTGTTGATAAAGAAATCTGATAATTCATTACAGAATTTTTGAGTGTCATTTGGTGGGGTTCATAGTCTGAGCGACTAATTTGAACAGTTCATGGGGGTCGGTTTAGGGCTTTTGAGATGGAGTTTGAGAAGTGATCTTTTTTTGCTTTGAAGATTGCTTTGTGGTATTTCTTGGTGAGTACTTTGTACTTTGTGTGGTTTTCCTTTGAAAGGCTCTTCGTTCTTGCTTCAGTAGCGTGAGCGTGTCATTAAACCAGCCAGAGTTTTTTTTACGGATTTGTACTCTGCGTTTTTGGGGCGACTGCATCTGCTGTTTGTAGTAGAGCTGCAACTAACGATTATTTTCATAATCGATTAATCGGCCGATTATTTAATCGATTAATCGGATAAAATCATTAAAAAAAACGTAATGTGGAATTTTTTCGTTTATTTAACAGTAATAATGAAAAAACATGTTACACTCAAACGGCAGATTAAAAAACGTTTAACATTAACATTACACAACTTTGCAGCAGTACTATTCCTACCCGGGAACACCAATGCTGGGGCACTATTCCTCCCGGGAACACCAATGCTGGGGCACTATTCCTCCCGGGAACACCAATGCTGGGGCACTATTCCTCCCGGGAACACCAATGCTGGGGCACTATTCCTCCCGGGAACACCAATGCTGGGGCACTATTCCTCCCGGGAACACCAATGCTGGGGCACTATTCCTCCCGGGAACACCAATGCTGGGGCACTATCCCTCACGGCAGGGCTTGACAAATTTGCTTGGAATCTAGGAGCCAGCTAAAAAAGTTAGGAGCCAGAAAATGCGCCCCGTCCCGACGAGCTTGCGCGCAGAAGCGAACACATACGCGTGAGGTATCACCGCGATTGTTGGAGCGAGAGCAATAATTCTAGCTCTAGACCTCCTCTGTAACTCAAAACATGCAACTTGTATTTTTTTTTTAAACCTCGCCTATGGAGATTTTAAAGGGTAAAAGTTTGACGCCATTCCACGAGCGGGCGCAATTTTGAAGCGTGACATGTTGGGTATCAATTTACTCGGCGTAACATTATCTTTCACAATCTAAAAAAAAATTGGGATAACTTTACTGTTTAATTTTTTAATAAAAAAAAATAAAAAATCCAAAAAAAGTGCACTTGTAAGACCGCTGCGCAAATACGGCGTGACACAAAGTATTGCAACGATCGCCATTTTATTCTCTAGGGTGTTAGAATAAAAAATATATATAATGTTTGGGGGTTCTAATTATAGGGAAGGAGATGGCAGTAAAAAATAACATTACAGTTGCTGTTTAACTTGTAATGTCAAACGGCCACCACCAGATGGCGCCAGCTCACAGAAGGAAGAGCTTGGGACTTCACAAGGCCGCAAAGCCGCGGCCTCAATTAGCGTTTGCCGCGGACCCGCGGCGATCGCGCGGCGGAGGTGGTGGGGGCGCACGGAGACACAGGATCCTGTGCCTCCGTGCTCCCCCGCTGCTCGATCGCGGCGGGCCCGCGGCAAACGCTAATTGAGGTCGCGGCTTTGAATGGGCGGAAGGGCGGACCGATTAATTGATAATGAAAATCGTTGACAACAATTTTCATTATCGATAATATCGATTAATCGTTTCAGCTCTAGTTTGTAGTAGTGCTTTGTTTGTGTTTGTTCCATTGAATGGGCATTCCTATTTTCTCCGATAGCCTGTTTTTGAAGAGTTCGGAGTGAAGTTTCTTCTGAGATCTTGTCCATTGTGTGGTTATTGGGTTTCTGGTAATTTTGAAATTGATTGTGTGGTGGTCCATCTATGGTAAAGGTCTGTTATGCAGTGTGTTGATATCCAAATTTTGTTTGAAGATGAGGTCGAGTGTGTGCCCTGATCCATGCCTAGGAGCTTCTATCAGTTGCTGCAAACCTAGTTCTTCCAGTTGGTTGATGCAGGCGGTGGCGATGGGGTCCTGGGTTGAGTTAGCCCAGAGGTTGAAGTCCCAGAGTAACAGAAGGTTTTGGTTTTCAAGGAGTATGTTAAAATGAATTAGGTGAAAGGAGAGGAAATGTATCTTTGATCCTGGTGGTCTGTAGCATAGTAGTATGTGGACGGTGTCCTGGGGTGTTTTTTGAAGTTGTAGCGCAAGCGTTTCCATGAACAGCAAAGAGTTTTGTCGCTTTGGTTTGATGATGGAGAGGTGGGATTTGTAGATCACTGCTAGGCCTCCTCCTCTTTGTCCTCCTCTTTGTCCTATTCTATGCTCGGTTTGAATGCAGTAGTTCTCAGGCACCAATTCTGTTAGGATGGTGTTACAGTCGGGTGATAACCAGCTTTCCATGATAAAGAGGCAATCAGTGTTTTTGTGGGTGATGAAGTCATGGATTTCCTGTCTGTGCTTGACTGCAGATCTGGTGTTGATCAGGGCGCATGATAAGTCTTGAGGTTGAGGTGGAGCCTTCCTGTCTTTGGAGCTTGATTGTTGATCGATACTTAGAAGTTGTTCTTTCCGTAGTATATTTTGAGTGGAGGTTTGTAGTGCTGAGGCGCCGTTCCTAAGGCTGTAAAGTGTGTCCGCTGAATATTTGATGTAGCACATGGTTGAAAGAAAAACCTTTGGTAGTGATTGGATGATGCACTGATGTTACTTATGAAATGTCGATAAGGATGATCCAGGTGCCGAGTTGACGATGATCCTGGAGAAATGACTGCTGGTAAGATGGCGAAAGATGGTGCCTACGTGATGATGGAGGTGATGATGCTAAAGAGGGAAAATAAAAACCCACGATTAAGCTAAACCGCTCTCCTGTTGATCCAGAGGAAGGCGGAAAAAAAAACACTGAGCCTGCCAATTGCTACCGGAAGGGGAAAAAATTCCTTCCTGATCCCTCAGAAGGCAATCGGTGCTCCCTGGATCAACTGCCTAAGTAACTTGTGCCCAATGTAACTTACCTGGCTGATGGTATTGAAGCGATGAGGAGGGTGAGGTTAAGCATGATGGGGGGATCAGGTACAGGCAGAGAGCCCGTTAGGGTGTCCCAGGATGGTATGGCAGTAACTCTGTGTAGGCTTTGAATTGGTTCCAACTACCTTGGGCTGTTACTGGGTACAGTAAGATGCCCACCGTTCAAGTTGCCAGGCCTCGCTGCTGGGTAAGGGGGCTCATCAGGAGTCCTTCCTGGTGGTCAGGGGGCCTATTCAGCGGAGAACTAACCTCAGGGCATTCAGGGGGGAGCCTGGGAGACTGCTGCAGCAGACGCCGGATGTAGCAAGATGGCCATGGCTCCGGAAGCCTAGGCCAAACCCGCAGACTTTCCTGGAGAATCCCCGGAGGGCAAGGTTCCAACAAACGGCGGCACTACAATGCTGTGAGTGGCTACAAGGTTCCTGTGGCTGAGGTGGGCTAGGATGCCCAATATGGAGGATGACTTACAGGTGAGAGGATCCCTTGGAGCTCCGACCAGGGGGAGGTGGGGGGGTGCCCGGCGGGTGGTGACGGTCTTAGCATCGGCGATCCGACAGGCGGGGGGGCTCCAGCTGTAGTGCAGCTGGATGGTGGGGTCACGGCCGTTGAGCAGAGGACCAGTGGGAGAGCCAACAGGAGCGAGGGGAGAACCGGGGGAGAGGATCAACGCAGCCCTGGATGTCTGGCTGTCAGGAGCTGCCGCACGCACGTAATATTATACATTATATACTCCTTACCCCTGCACTATATACTCTATGTTGTACATTACATTCTCCTTACCCCTGCACTATATACTCTATGTTGTACATTACATTCTCCGCAGTGCGCCCCCCTACCCCAGAGCACCTGACCCCCCCATGTTGAGGGCATGCTGCCCGGTACGGCTCAGGAGGGGGGGGGGGGCGCTCGCTCGCCCCCACTCCCTTCCTGACCGGCCGGCGTGCTTTGGATACGGGTCTGGTATGGATTGTGGGGGGACCCCCACGCCATTTTTTTGGCGTAGGGGGATCTCCTTAAAACCCATAACAGACCTAAGGGCCCGGTATACTCCTGAGGGGGGGAACCCATGCCGGATTTTTATATAAAATCCGGCGGGGAGTTCCCTCACAGGATTCATAACAAGCGCCGCCCACGTGTAGAATTGGTGGGAATCCACGTTGGATCCCGTCGCTTCAATGACGGCTTTGTCTCCATCGCGGCAAGCCAGCTCGGCGCTGGCTCCCGCGATGGGGCTCGCAGGTCGTCAATCTCACCGAGAAAGGGAGCGAGATTGACACAATATCGCGGTCACCCACTGTGTGTGTGTGTGTGTATATATATATATATATATATATATATATATATATATATATATATACACATAATATGTATTATTTTTTGTTAAACCCATTTTCTACCAGCTGGACATTTTATATCTGATGATGTGATTGGAGTACAGACTTTTACATGGTGATAATAATGTAATAACATCCTCACACTTTGGAACCGTAAAGGGGTTGTAAAGGAAAAACATTTTTTTTTTCATAATAAGCATCCTTTACCTGCAAACATTCCTCTTTTCACTTCCTCATTGTTCGTTTTTGCTCAGAAGTTGCTCTATTTCTTCTCTGTTCTGTTCACTTCCTGCTTGTCTGATTTTACTGACCACCGTGAAGGGAGACTTTACTGTGGTGGTCAGTAACGTGCTCGCCCTCTCCTGGGAACTACATCTGTGCGGCAGGACGCTCTCTACGTGTTAGAGACTTCAAGGAGGTGTGAATTACTGGGTGTGCCGCAATGCATACTGGGAAATGTAGTTCTTACATGAACGAGCGCGGCAAACCAGGAAGTGAAAGAGAACAGTAACTAGAACGCCGGAGCTGATATAGATGAAGGAATTTAATAGGTATTTACTCTTTTTTAACAGAATCATTACACTATTCTGTCGGTCTACCTTGCAGACATTAATTTTAGGATTTTTTTTTTCCATTACAACTCCTTTAAACAGAAAGTGATAATGGGGGAGGAGTCAATAACCCAATGATGGTGATCTTCAGGATCAGTTTAGTCTTCTTGGTTGTTCTTCCCCCCTATCCTCACTCTCTGCCCTCTGGTAGGGCTCAGCCCCGCTGTTATTCATGACTAAATCATGGACTAAGTAAGGAAGTGCAGGACTTCTTGTGTTGGGAAGATGGCAATGAGTGATAGAGGGGGAGGGGACACTCGTCCTATAATCCCCTCATCACTGTCACCCCTATAAAAGACAGTTCCCGTTGTTTCCTCACTCTCTGACTAAGGTCCATAAATTAAGAAATTATCTGGTAGGAGATCAGAGGACCCATTTAATAACCCCAAACTGGGGGGTGTTCAGGTCATCTTTACTCCTGACCCCTATACTATATTCTCTATGTTGTGCATTACATACTCCTGACCCTTACACTGTATAATTTATATTGTACTCCTATATATTATATTCCTGACCCCTGCACTATATACTCTGTTGTACATTACATCATTCTGATACTATATAGTCCTATCTGTTGTATCTTATATAATATGTTGTACATTACATAGTCCTGACTTCTGCTCTCTCCCCTCTACCCACTGCTATATATACACATAATATGTATTCTCTTTGGTTACACCCATTTCCTACCAGCTGGACATTTTATATCTGATGATGTGATTGGAGCACAGACTTTTACACAGTGATAATATTGGGATAACATCCTCAAACGTTGGAACCTTAACGTGTTTGTTAACCCCAAAAAAATGATTTGCTGGTCCCTTGTGCTGTGTAATATGCCCCCCTCTAAACTTTAATTCCCCCGAAGCCGCCACTTCCTGTATGCCCTCTCTGCACAGACCATGAAAATCAGGGCTGCTCTGCTCTGATCACCGATTGCTCTGCTCTGATCACCGACACTGATTGCGTCCCTTTGTCATACGCTAGTTTCTGTGTATTTCCATCTCCGCCTTCCAGCGCTATTGCCAAAATTACTAAATTCTCACTGCCAGCCCCTCTATCATATCTTGCCATAGCACACTGTAATAATCCCCTCATCACTGTCACTCCTATAAAAGACAGTTCTCGTTGTTTCCTCACTCTCTGACTAAGGTCCATGAATAAAGAATTGATCTGGTAGGAGATCAGAGGACCCATTTACTAGTTACCTTGAGGGTGGAATTGTAAGAACCTCAGAGACAAAGCTGCCCGATGTGGGCGGAGTCCTGGTTTAGGGGAACCAATCAGCTCATGTCTAGTAATAATCTTTGTGTTTCTATTTTAGTAGATGGACGGGAGATGAGGAAAACCTCAGAGGATTGTCTCACTTTGTCTCCAGACTATAAAGTAGAAGATGAGGACATCACACAGTATAGTCCAGGAGAAAACCCGACTACCTCAAGTGTCCATCCGGCACCACACAGTGTAGATGGACCATCGTATTCCTCTTATCCTGAGGAACCTCAGACTGTGAGGGACGGTGGCGTCCTTCCAATAGAGAAGGGCTTTTCCTGTACTGAGTGTGGGAAGTGTTTTCCTTCTAAATCCAATCTCAATATTCATAAAATATCTCACACAGGAGAAAAGCCGTATTCCTGTCCTGAGTGCGGGAAATGTTTTTCACAGAAGTCCCATCTTTACAGACATCAGAAATGTCACACAGGGGAGAAGCCGTATTCCTGTCCTGAGTGCAGTAAATGTTTCTCAAGGAAGTTCCATCTTTGCAGACATCAGAAATCTCACACAGGGCAGAATCTGTATTCCTGTCCTGAGTGCGGGAAATGTTTTTCACAGAAGTCCTATCTTTCCACACATCAGAGATCTCACACGGGGGAGAAGCCGTATTCCTGTCCTGAGTGCGGGAAATGTTTTTCACAGAAGTCCAGTCTTTACACACATCTGCGATCTCACACGGGGGAAAAGCCATATTTCTGTCCTGAGTGTGGTAAATGTTTTTCATTGAAGGCTAGTCTTTCCATACATCAGAGATCTCACACGGGGGAGAAGCCGCATTCCTGTCCTGAGTGCGGGAAATGTTTCTTACGGAAGTCCCATCTTTCCACACATGAGAGATCTCACACGGGGCAGAAGCCGTATTCCTGTCCTGAGTGCGGGAAATGTTTTTCACAGAAGGTTATTCTTTCCACCCATCAGAGATCTCACACAGGGGAGAAGCCGTATTCATGTCCTGAGTGTGGGAAATGTTTTTCAGATAGGTCCACTCTATACACACATCAGAGATCTCACACAGGGGAGAAGCCGCATTCCTGTCCTGAGTGCGGGAAATGTTTCTCACGGAAGTCCCAACTTTACACACATCAGATATCTCACACGGGGGAGAAGCCACATTCGTGTCCTGAGTGCGGGAAATGTTTCTCACGAAAGTCCCATCTTTACAGACATCAGAGATCTCACACGGTGGAAAAGCCACTTTCCTGTCCTGAGTGAGGGAATTGTTCCTCACTAAAGTCCTGTCTTCCTGTACATCAGGGATTCCACACAACCCTCGAGGTGTATTAGTGAGTGTGGGAAATGTCTTGTATATGAATGTTGCTGGACATCACAGCTCTTTTGTGGGGAAGAAGCACACCCTGATATACACCTCAGATATACTCCATGGCTGATCTTCATCATGTAAGAAACAGTTCATAAGGAGATCAGAGATCACCAAAGACATGGATGAAGTGTTGTACCGTGTTGGCCATTAATAGCAGTAGAAAAATAAAAAGTCATTACCTCTCGTTAGCTGAGTACATTTTGTGGTGTAAGATTTCACAAACTCTTATGCCGCGTACACACAGTGGTTTTTTGTCTTGTAAAAAAAACTTTTTTTCTCATGAAAAAAAAAAACTAATTTTTTCAAACTTCATTTTAAAAAACGACGTTGCCTACACACCATCGTTTCCTGAAAATGCTCCTGCAAAGCGCGGTTACGTACAACATGTACGACGGCACTTTGTTCCATTCAAGCTTGCGCCATTACTTGCTTCTGAGCATGCGCGGGTTTAAAAACGTTGTTTTAAATGTCGTTTTAGCCCACACACAATAATTTTTTATGACACAAAAAACGACATTCTGGCATGTTCGAATTTTTTTTTTTGTCGTTTTTCAGAAGACATAAAACAACATTTTGCCCACACACAATCATTTTAAATTATGTTTTTTAAAACGTTGTTTTATTTCATCACAAACAACGACCGTGTGTACGCGGCATTAGAGTGAGTGAATAACTTGTATAGCTCTACAAATGCGAACTGAATCTCCTCAAGGCGCTTATTTCCATCCGGTGTTATCCTTATCCTTTAGAGGAGATAAGTCTTAAGTTTTTATCCTGAAGGCCCGATGGTTTTCTTCCATGTGGATGTTCGTTGATAGAGCGTTCCATAGCCGTGGTCCTTGGACTGCAAATCTTTGTTCTCCCTTCGATTTGTAATGGGACTTGGGGATGTGGAGGAGGTTTTGGTTAGTCGATCGGAGAGTGCGATTGGGGGTGTAGTGTTTTACTCCCTTGCATAAGTATTGAGGAGCCTTTCCTTGTGTGCATTTGTGGGTGACCTGATCCTTTACTGTTAGCCAATGAAGGGTCCTCAGTGAAGGGGTGATGTATTCCCAGGGTTTTTTCCCTGTTACCAGCCTGGCTGCCATGTTCTGGATGACTTGTAGATGCAAACTCTGGTATTTTAGTAGTCCTAAGTAGAGTGTGTTTGCATAGTGGAGTCGAGAATTGATGATTGTTCCGACTACTACCGCTGTGTCCTCTTCCGGGATAAATGGGTTGAGTCTCCGCAGTAGGCGGAGAAGGTAATGGCATCCACTGACTACTGATACTATTTTCGCATCCATCGACATCTGAGTCAAGGGTGACTCAAAGGCTTTTGACCTTGGTACTTGGGGTGATGATCTGTCCAAGGATGGTGGGTGGTGTCCATGAGGTCCTAGCTTTAGTTTTTCGGTTTGCGTAGAAGAGAAGAAGTGCTGTTTTGGATCCGTTGAGTTTGAGGGAGCTCTCAGTCATCCACTTGCCGAACAATGCCAGGCATTTGTCTAATCCATGATATTGGTAGTTTTTTCGGTCATCCGAAAGTAAAGTTCAGTGTCATATGCATGGGAGTGATCTAAAGGTCTATTTAAATAAAAGGTTAAAGGGGTTGTAAAGGTAAAAAAAATGTTTTCCCATAATAGCTTCCTTTACCTTAGTGCTGTCCTCCTTCACTTACTTAAATGTTGATGTCATCAGCAAGCCATCTGTCTTGGGTTGCCTGCTATAATGTGTTTATTGCAAGTAGGCCTAGTGTGCCTCTTAAGGGTCTTTCATCTATTGTTATTTGTGATAATTAACTCACCTTGTGTCTGTCTGCTAAGCAAACCATTGTGGGTTGTGTTTGTATTTGTAATAATGTGTATTGCCCAGTACACTGTATTCAGTATTGTAAAAGCGGGCAAGTCTGACTTGGAATAAAAACTTCTCAGTCATCCAGGTGGCTAATTACTGTAATGTTTATATTATATGTCTGTTGTTCTAATTATATTCCTGTGTGCAGTTTGTATTGTTAGGGTAATATGATCAGGAGGGGGATGTCCTCCTATGGTGTATATATTCTGTGTTAGTATGTTCAAATAAATATGTTCCGGCTGTACAGCCAAATAAGTCCTGTCTAGTTCTTGGTTGCAATATATGGCTATAATATCTATCTTCAGACTGGAGGAAGTGGTATTTGATGGAAGAACGCAAACGGAGTGAGAAGCGATTTTGTTACACTAACAACATACAAAGCCACCCACAGTATCACCCCCAGCTACATCACCAACCTCATCTGCAGATGTTGCCTGAATCATCCTCTCCGCTCTTCCCAAAGTCTCCTGCCCTCTAGCTCCCTTGTTGCCTCCTCCCATACTCACCCCCAGGACTTAAAAGTGCTGCGCTAACTGTTGCTATATATAAATTCTGTATAATAATAATTCACAGCTTCTCCAGCCACAGTGATTAGCAATGATGGCAATGAACCCGGAAGTGACCTAATGCATATCACTTCCGGGGGTCATTCTGGCTACAGGGATCAGTGATCGGATGTTCTCTGGTCTTTATCTCTCTTCTACCCAGTGGCACCCACCATGCTAGGCCCACAGGTGGGATAGTGGAGCCCAACAAACAGTAGGTGTATATTGAATCCATATTGCATCAGTTTGGAAAACTCGCCCGTGTGAGGATATCTGAGAGCGCTCTTATGCCACGTACACACGATCATTTTTCGGCTTGTAAAAAAAAACGTTTTTTCCAACTTCATCATTAAAACATTGTTGCTGACTACACGATCGTGACAACAAAAAAAACACTTACGACGGCACTATAAAGGGGAAGTTCATGCGGATGACGCCACCCTTGGGGCTGCTTTAGCTGATTTTGTGTTAGTAAAAGACGATTCGTGCTTTTCTGTCTGTTACAGTGTGATGAATGTGCTTACTCCATTACAAACGGTAGTTTTACCAGAACGACCGCTCCTGTCTCATAACTTGCTTCTGAGCATGCACTGGTTTTTCATGTCGTTAAAGCCCACACGATCATTTTTTGATCTTTGTTTTTTTACAAGCCGAAAAACGATCATGTGTACGTGGCATCACCAGAATGTTCCAGAAGGATACTGCTGGTCTCTATAACAAATGATTCCACCATTGTAGGAAGGTTTTGTAATGTTTCCCTGAACATCGTAATTTGGCAATTTCCACCATTAGCCATGCCTGTAAAAAATGTAATCTTTGCGTTTGCTGATACCAGACTGGTAATATTATAGCTTTCCATAACCAGGAAGGACCCATATCTTGTCCAATTATGAAGCAGATATCTGGCCTCACTTACAGCTTTGCTGTCAGACCTAGAGGATCCTCTACTGTGCTCCAGCTCGTACAGTACAGGGCCAAAGTTATTTGCACTAAAACCAAAGTCCAAACCTAGAGCTCATCTCTAGTGGTCAGTGTAGTGGCCTTTTTATTGGTGACCAGTTGAAGAAGGATCGCATATCTGTGATTAGTGTACTGGCCCCTTACTGTACATTGGTGACCGATGGAAGAAGTGCCCCCTTATATCAGTGGTTAGTGTAGTGGTCCCTTACATTGGTGACCAATGGGAGAAAGATCACCTTATATCAGTGGTCAGTGTACTGGTCCCTTACTGTACATTGGTGACCAATGGGAGAAATGCCCCCTTATATCAGTGGTTAGTGTAGTGGTCCCTTCCATCGGTGATCAATAGGAGAAGGATCCCCTTATCTCTGGTCAGTGGGAGAAGGAAATTCTTAGATACTCATCAGTGGGAAGACTTCTCCCTTACATATCATTGATGTCAGTTGTTACTCAGACACAAACAAATTACATTTCTCAAGGAACCCCTAGAAATCTTTGGAGGAACCCTAGGTGAGAAAGGCTGGAATGCAGCGAGGCATGGAGGTGATCAGTCTGTGGCACTGCTGAGGTGTTATGGAAGTCCAGGTTGCTTTGATAGCGGCCTTCAGCTCATCTGCATTGTTGGGTCTGGTGTCTGTTATCTTTCTATGGTCAATACCTCACAGATTCTCTATGAGGTTTAAGTCAGGTGAATTTGCTGGCCAATCAAACACAGTGATACCATGATCATGGGACCAGGTATTGGTAGTTTTGGCAGTGTGGGAGGTGCCAAGTCCTGCTGGAAAATGAAATCAGCATCTCCATAAACCTGGTCAGAAGAGGGAAAAATGAAGGGCTCTACAATTTCCTGGTTGAGGGCTGTGCTGACTTTGGACTTGATAAAACACAGAGGACAAACACCAGCAGATGACTTGGCTCCCCAAATCATTGCTGATTTCGTGTTACCGCATGTTAGTAAAAGTTTGGTGAGAGACGACTTTTCAGTCTTTGTGCTTTTCAGTCTGTTACAGCATGACGAATGTGCTATCTCCATTATGAACACTAGTTTTTACCAGAACAATCTCATAACTTGCTTCTGAGCACAAGCGTTTTTTCCCCTCCTTAAAGCATACACACGGACGTTTTTCACGACGTGAAAAATGACGAGAAAAAATAGAGCAGGTTCTAAATTTTTAACAAGCATTTTTCTAGTCGAGAAAAATGCTCTGGGACATACACACAATCGTTTTTCACCACCAATTTAAAAAATTGCATTTTCTCGTCATGAAAAATGGTCATGTGTACGCTGCATAAGAGTGATCTGGGGGGCTGTATAGATTTCTGATCTCATTTACCCTGCAGACGGCCCGATACCCTGACCGTGACTCCGCCAAGAAGCATCTTACTGAGCGCCATCTGTGCATTGGAGTGTAGAGGAGACATTGGAGGTCTAAAACACCCCCCATGTTTCATAAAGAGGACCTGTCTAGGGATGAGCCGAACACCCCCGAGTTCGGTTTGCACCAGAACATTCGAACAGACCGCCCGTTCGCGCAATCATTTAGAACCCCATTGAAGTCTATGGGACTCGAACGTTCGAATTCAAAGGCACTCATTTTAAAGCCCATTATTCAAGTTATTGTTGGAAAACATTTTTGAGAACCCTGGTCTTGCCCCAGGGAACATGTATCGATGGAAAAAAAGGTTTTAAAAACGGTTGTTTTTTCTGGAGCAGCGATTTTAATGAAAAATGTCTTTAAATATCGTGCCTGCCAGGTGTTTATAGTAGTGGCACGGGTTTAGAAATGTCCCTGCACAACATGAGATTACTATAAGAAAAGAGAAATGTAATACTGCTTGAGGCTTTAATGTACTGTTCATTGAAAAAAATAGCATGAGTTTCCCCGCCACCACTCCCCCCAGGTCATTACAAGACTCAGTGCCAATCCTGACCTCCCTGGGGCCCTAAGCAAAATGACATGACACATTTAAAATGAGAAGCGGGGGGCGCTGACGACAGTGACATGTCACATTAAAGAAAGTTGAGAAGCGGGGGAGGGGTGTTCTGCTGTCGTAAATGACTTAGCCAGCGAGTTTAGTAGCGGGTGACGGGCGAAAATTACTTCTCACCAGGCGGGGCCTCTAGTAATTTGGAGGCTTGCATAGTGAGCCTATAGCGATGATCGGCCCTGAAAAGACCCTTTGGCCCTATATACTTTGAACAGCAGTATACAGGCGGTGCAGTTAAACAGGGGCAGAAAAATTGGGCCTTAGGCACAACACAACACTGCAACCCCTCACAGATACTGTAATTGGAGTGCAACAAAGAGCCACATGCAAAGTATTGCATCAAAAATTGCTATTAGAAGCCCCTGTTAAACGGGGACAGAAAAATTGGGCCTTAGCGGCGGAGCCCAGAAACAAAAAAAATCTTACTAGCTATCAGCAAGATCAGTGAAGAGAAAAAGGATATTCCATCAGCAGCATAACAGACAGTCACTCAGCATAGGCAGTCTGAAAGGGATCTGACATTTCAAAAAATTATTCAGTTACATCTGCATCAGGTGCTTGGTAGCTGGTGTTGATCCAAGCCTGATTCATTTTTAAGAAGGTCAGTCGATCAACGGAGGTGGTGGAGAGGCGCACCCTGTGATCGGTCACAAAGCCTCCAGCAGCACTGAATGTGCGTTCTGAAAGAACACTGGATGCAGGGCAAGTCAGTAGCTCAATTGCGTACTGTGCAAGCTCTGGCCATCCTCAAGACCCAGTCCGCCAGAGGATTTTTGGTGGGGAAGGTGTCCAAGTCAGATCTTGCCCCTAAGTATTCCTGCACCATGTAAACCAGACATTGGCGATGGTTGCTGGAACCGGTCAGACCTTGGGGCTGCGGACTAAAAAATTGTCTGAACGCATCGGTCAGACGGTCACTTTCTCCACCGCTCCTTCTGTGACTCACCGAAGCCTCAGCAACATGTTGTCCAGGATTTGGTAATCCCCCCAGGTTCTGGGAACGCGTTGCACAGACCCTTCTGCAAGGCCTCCCGCAGAAGTTTCATCTTCTGCTCCCTCTGCGTTGGCAAGATAAGCTCCGCAACCTTACTCTTGTACCGTTTCTTGTAGAGTTTCCAGCCAGTAATGATCCCTCTCCTTAATACCACGAACATGAGGATCCTTACACAGGCTTTGCAGGATCAGGGAGGCCATGCAGCGTAGGTTTGCTGAGGCATTCGGGGCACAGTCCTTTGGGTCACTAAGGACGACAGGATCCGCAGCCACCTTATCCCAGCCATGTAAAAGTCCATGGGTTCCTTGGGACTGTAAGTGATCCCTTGAAGACTGCTGCTAATGCTGATTGCTAAGCTCCACCTCCATGCTGCTTATACAATAATCCTCCCCCTCCTCTTCCTGTGTGCTAGGTGGGCAAACAG
The DNA here is from genome assembly GCA_029574335.1 of Rana kukunoris. Lineage (NCBI taxonomy): Eukaryota > Metazoa > Chordata > Amphibia > Anura > Ranidae > Rana > Rana kukunoris. The sequence goes on from CM056052.1 coordinate 13,791,981, forward strand.
GACCACTGTCTGGATAAAGGGGGTCTTGAGAGGTAAGGAAGTCCTCCTCTTCCTCCCTCTGTTCTGCCTCAAAGGCCCTTTCCATTATTCCACGTAGCGTGTGCTCCAACACAGCAAATGTGTTTAAGTGCTATTAAACAGCAAACGTGCAGTAACAGCAACTATGTTTAGGTGCTATTAAACAACACACGTGCAGTAACAGCAAATGCGTTTAGGTGCTATTAAACAGCAAACGTGCAGTAACAGCAACTGCGTTTAGGTGCTATTAAACAGCAAACGTGCAGTGACAGCAAATGCGTTTAGGTGATATTAAACAGCACACCTGCAGTAACAGCAACTGTGTTTAGGTGCTATTAAACAGCACATGTGCAGTAACAGCAAATGCGTTTAGGTGCTATTAAACAGAAAACGTGCAGTAACAGAAAATGTGTTTAGGTGCAAATAAACAGGACAAGTGCAGTAACACTGAGTATGTTTATGTGTAACCTAAACAGCACACAGGCACACAGGCAATACAACAGGTTAGAACACTGCAGCTAGCACAATATCCTGCCTGACAAATAGGAATAGCTGATCTAGCTAAGCTATACAGGGTATACATATATGTACAACTCCTAGGGATGTATATATATCCTCTACACACTGTAAATTAAGCTAAACTGACTAGCCTGCCTGCTCTATCTAGCTATCTAAAAAGACTATCTCTTTCTCTCTGACTGCTCTCATTAACAATGCCGCAACACACTACACGAGGCCGCCCAGCAGGCGGCCTTATATAGTGTGGGGCGTGTGCTAAAGCCCAAATATGGCTCTTCGTTTTTTGCGCGCTGTGATTGGCCAAGCATGCGGGACATACAGCATGCTTGGCCAATCATCAGCGCGCAATGCCGCAGTGAATTATGGGCCGTTGCACGTCACTTGAATTTGGCGGGAACGACGCGTTTTGTTCAAATTTTTGCCGAATGTACAGACGATGTTCGAGTCGAACATACGTTCGAATCGAACACGGAGCTCATCCCTAGACCTGTCACCTGCTCAAAGATATCACATGGGAGTTTGTTAACTCCTTGTAATAGCAATTCAGCTAAATAAAAAATAATAATAAGCAAAACAAGTAAAAAATAAATAAAACAAGTAAAAAAATTAATAATGATAAAGTTATATTAAAACATTAAAAGTAACCCCCATTACATACACATATGTAATTTACATAGCAATCTGCCTGGTGACAATGCATGGACATTCCTTCTGTTCATTAGATGGCGATAACTTCTATGATACTTGGCGCCATCTAAAGGCCGAATTCTAATTTTCAGGTTTAAATCAATGGTTGGTCTACATCAGGGATCCTCAAACTACGGCCCTCCAGCTGTGGTAGAATTACACATCCCATGAGGAATTGTAACACACTGACATTCACAGACATGACTAGGCATGATGGGAATTGTAGTTCCTGAACAACTGGAGGGCCGTAGTTTGAAGACCCATGGTCTACATAGTTACATATAGTTAGTCAGGTTGAAAAAAGTCCATCCAGTTCAACCACAAAAAAAAAAACAGTACACATACACCCAACTCCATCCCACAGTTGATCCAGAGAAAGGCAAAAAAATAGCAGAGCGATGATCCAATTTGCTACAGCAGGGGAAAAAATTCCTTTCTGATCCCCCAAGAGGCAATCGGATTTACTCTGGATCAACTTTACCTATTAATGTCAGTACTCAGTTATATTATGTGCATCTAGGAAAGTATTAAGGCCTTTCTTAAAGCAATCTACTGAGCTGGCCAGAACCACCTCTGGGGGGAGTCTGTTCCACATTTTCACAGCTCTTACTGTGAAGAACCCTTTCTGTATTTGGAGATGAAATCTCTTTTCCTCTAGACGTAACGATTGCCCCCTTGTCCTCAGTGTTGACTGCAAAGTGAATAACTCAACACCAAGTTCACTATATGGACCCCTAATGTATTTGTACATGTTGATCATATCCCCCCTTATTCTCCTCTTCTAAAGAGTAAATTTAGTTCTTCTAATCTTTCCTCATAGCTGAGCTCCTCCATGCCTCTTATCAGTTTGGCTGCCCTTCTCTGTACTTTCTCCAGTTCTCCGATATCCTTTTTGAGAACTGGGGCCTAAAACTGAACTGCATATTCCAGATGAGGTCTTACTAATGATTTGTACAGGGGCAAAATTATATCTCTATCTCTGGAGTCCATGAAGTCCAGTTTCATCAGTCCAAACCGTACGGCCCATCGGTCTGTCGACCAAAGTTTTAAAACTTGCTTTAAAATCGGACTGATGGATGCCTGACCATCGGTCCAAACTGATCGTTAGTACGCAAAAGCATCGGTTCAAAAACCCGCGCATGCTCAGAATCAAGTCGACGCATTCTTGGAAGCATTGAAATTAATTTTTTTCAGCACGTCGTTGTGTTTTATGTCACCGCGTTCTGACACGATCGGTTTTTGAACTGATGGTGTTTACTACAGTGGTGACCCAATGAAAATTGTCATCGGGTTGGACCGATCGTGTGTACGCAGCCTTATATATTTGAAGATTTTTTTGTGTTTGTCCTACTATCTTTAGCAATCTATCGTTCATTTCAAATTTTTGCATCCTTGATTTCCTTTTTACTCTTTACATTTTTCTTTTATTATTTTCGAGCATACCCGGTGACATACAGAAGGGAAGCCATTCATTACATTGTTTAACAATAAAATAAGAGAAGAAAACAAAACAAAAAGAAGGCACCCACATAAATCATAGACACATCTTTCGTAATCACATCTTTTAAACAAAAAAAAAAGAGAGTATGTCTCTTTCCAAAGCGTATCCTTTCGCTTCCCTCTCGTCCTACAGTCCTTTGTCCAGACCTCTGAGGACCTTTGGATCTGTGGGTGCCTTCCCTTCACCCCATCAAGCCGATAAGCCCCCCTACCTCCAGGGGATCGCTATGTCCCCTACAGGGAGGGGTAGCCAAACTGGCCCCTGTAATGTCCCCCTCTGCCCTAACATTCCCTCCACCCCCCTCCCCAACAAAACAGAAACAAAAATAAAAAAAACACCACCTCTCTCATCCACCCTCCCCCCTCCACAGGGCCAGGCCCCCCTTTTAATATACATCTATCCAAGCCTTCCCTTGTTCTGAGTATCTGAACTCATTCTATTCGGCCCACGTTTCAAGATATACTTTACGTTTCTGTCTGGAGGTCCATACCATGTCCATACCATGTCCTCCATTCTATTCATATCTTCTACTCTATTAAGCCACATCTTTACCGTTGGCCATTGTGTCTGCTTCCACATCCTTGGGATACAGGCTCGAGCAACATTTAAAAGATGGCAAACCATGGATTTCCTGTAGCCCTTTACCGTCGACTCCGAATCTTGTAATAGATAAAAGGGCCATTCATCTGGTAATTTCTCTATACTAAATTTCTGCACTATTCCCTGGACTCTTGTCCAAAAATGTAAAATCTTTGGGTACAGCCACAGAATATGTAGTAAGGTACCTTCTTGCTTACCGCACCTCCAGCATCTATCCGAGATGTCTGGGTAACACCTTTTTAATACTACCGGAGTACGATACCACTGAGATAGGATCTTGTAATTCATCTCCTGTGTTTTCACACAGACTGACGATTCAAATATATTCCGGAGTATTTTACTCTTTTGCTCTTCTGTAAAGGGTCTTCCTAATTCCATCTCCCACTTGTTAAAGAAGGGGACTTGAAAATCCTCCGTCGGTGCGTTCAGTAATTCACTGATTCTTAAGAGGGTGTGCCGAAGCACTCCACTCCCACTACAGTACCCTTCAAATCTTGTAAGTTTACGTTCGTAGTTTATAGGGGGTTTCAAAGTGTCCAAAAAGTGCCTCAACTGTAATGCCCTCCAGATGTCCAATCGGTAAGGGAGCCCACCTGTTGCCATTTCCCGCGTAGTATGCCATAAGCCTTCTTTCATAAACTGAGATGCCTGTATCAGACCCTGGTCAATTAGTCCACTGAAAGGTCCCTTCCTTAGCCCTGGTGCGAACTGTGGGTTCCCCAGAATTGGATAAAGCGGCGAGTCCAAAGTGGACAGTGTCCCTTTCACAAGTAACCCATAGGCCACTTTCAGTGTTGGGCCTATCAGTGGATGTTTCTTAGTAAGTAACGGCAAGTCTCTGTAACAGCACGCTGCCAAGTGGAGTACGCTACTGCATTGAGCTTGTTCCAAGCCCGGCCACAGTTTCTCGCCACCATGTCTCCCCCAGTCTATCAGGCGGATTAAAGTAGCCGCCTGGTAGTATCTGAAGATATCTGGGGCCGATACACCTCCATCTCGTTTTGGTAAACATAATGTGTGATTCTTAATTCTTGGACTTTTATTGGCCCATATAAATTTATTAGGGCTGTGCAAATTAACTTTTTTTGTAATTTTTTTAATAATTTTTTTTTTTAATAATTTTTTTATTATTCAACGCATGATATTATCTTACATATTGTGCACATATTCAAGTACAAAAATGCAATACGTATTAAATAAGTAAAAATATGTGTTAAACTCTTATTTCCAAACTTGCACTCTTATCTATACCCCTTTTATATTTTATTGTGCTTTTATTTTGTGTGTATTTTCATGTACCACCCACCCCCCCCCCCATCCCTACCCTTCCCGCACCACCTAATCATACTCATAAGTATTTGATTTTACCTCATTTATTTTCTCATTTCCTTACACTACCCTTCTTCAATCCTAATATTTATCTCCTAAGTCCTTCCCTTATCGACTGTGGAGGCGAGAGTCTATCATCGCACAGCCAGGTTTGCCATATTTGATTGAATTTCCTGGTGTCCCCCCTCTGGCTATATGTTAATCTTTCTCTATGGAGTAGAGAGTTCACTAGTAAAACCCACTGCCTTCCCGTAGGGACCTCTGGTGCCATCCAGTATCGTGCTATGAGTTTTCTTGCTAGGTATAATATCCTAGTTAACATATGTACATTCCAGTAGGGAGTGTTTCCATCTCTATGGCCCCCAGTATATATATCAGAGGATCCAATGGGATGGATATCCGTGCAAGTCTACTTATGTGCTGAGAGATCTCCCAATACCGGTGCAGTTTTGGACATCTCCAGATCAGGTGAATAAAGTCGCCCTGATGTATTTTGCACTTCGGGCATAGCGGGGAATCTCTTCCTCCCCACCTATATATCTGCTCTGGCGTTCTATATGCCCGGTGCAGTATAAACAGCTGCGATAGTCTGTGGGATGCTGATATCGATACTACTGGGATACATTCTACGGCCCTTTCCCAAAGGCTTTCGTCTATATTCCCTACGTCTTCAGCCCATTTACTACGACATTTTAAGGCTGTATAGTCCTGTGCCCTAGATATTATTTCCCTATATATTTTAGATATTAGCCCTTTCCGATCCTCTACTCCTAACACTGTCTTAATTAGGGGAGCTTCCGATATTATTAGAGATTGTATTTTTTGTTGTGCCTGTAACGCGTGCCGGAGTTGGAGGTATTGGTAGAATCCCTTTGATTCTAACTGGAATTCTTGACACAACTGCTCATATGTCTTCAATACCTCTCCTTCATACAGCTGCTTGAAATATTGTATCCCTTTCTTTTTCCACATAGTAAATCCCTTTAGATCTTGTATTTGCGGGTACCTTGGGTTATTCCATATCGGGGTAAGGGGCAGCGTCCCCCATACTCCCAAAGCTTTCCTGACCTCTCCCCATACCCTTTTGAGTAAAATACCTGACGGGGCTGAGCGTGGTATACTAGGGAGGTCCATTTCCAGGTGTGATGCTGCCACCAATGCAGGATTGCAACTTGTTACCATATTACAAATAGAGTCCTCGTTTTTTTCCCATCCCCATCCCGCTAAATGTTGGATCTGAGCAGCCAAAAAATATGTGTGGAACTGCAAGGCCACCCCTATCCTTACTGTACTGAAGGGTGGCCAAGCTGATCCTAGCCACCTTTTTCTTCCATATCAGAGCTCTCATCAATGTTTCACTCTGTTTGAACCATTTATTTGTAATCCACATAGGGGAATTGTGAAGAACGTATAGAAGCTGTGGTGCCCAAATAATTTTAATTAGGTTTGCTCGGCCCACTACCGACAGAGGAAGTTTGCACCAGCTGTTGCATTTCTCCCTCTGTCTAGCCAATAGTGGGACCAGATTTAACTGCAGGTATTCCGCCGGATCTGGCGATATCACTACTCCTAAATATTTGAATCTATTGCTTATAACAATCTGCTCTGCTCCAGGTGGCAATGGTGCCTCCATTGGATCTATAGGCATCAGGGTTGACTTTGACCAATTAATAGTAAACCCTGAAAAACGTCCGAACTTCCCAATGATCTGCACACCGCATGTAACGATGCAGAGGAATCGCCCAAATAAATTAGCGCGTCATCTGCATACAGTGATATCTTCTCTTCCCTCTGGCCCCTACGGAATCCCATCACCTCAGTGGAGTTACGAACATATATAGCCAGAGGTTCAACCGCCAAAGCAAACAACAATGGGGACAGTGGGCACCTTTGCCGAGTCCCTCTATGGAGCTTGAATACAGATGAAAAACTATTGTTGATGCGAAGTCTAGCTCGGGGGTCAGAATACAGCACCTTCACCCATTTTATAAACCTGTCTCCCATTCCAAATCTTGCCAATACTTCCACGAGGTAGGGCCACTCCACACTGTCAAATGCTTTGGCAGCATCCAGTGAAAGAATGGCCCTACCACCCGGGTTGTCCACCGGCATCTGTAGATTCAGATAAAGTCGCTGTATATTATCCGCGGTAGAACGAGATGGTATAAAGCCACATTGATCCCTATGTATCAGTTTTCCTATCTTCCGTCGGAGATCCAGTAACGTCACGGACACCGGCGGGGCTTGAAGTGTCCATCTGAAGGGCTCCTTAGCTGTGCCTTCATATCTGCATGTCGGCGGGACCTTACTATCTGCCACATGCAAGGGCTGTTACACTTCCCTCTATCAACCTGGGATTTTACAACCATCCACTGGGAGTTGTGATAGTTCCCTTCATGGGACATCTACATGCCGACGGACTGATGTTAACCTCTCCTCATCTGGATTCAGCAGTGGTATCATTGTACACATTTTTATACCAGTATCATACTTGGCTACATGTTTTTATGACTGCTTTTGGTACCGTTTGGTATTACTCGCACCATTTTTACAGTTTATGTAGCTACATTGATTTTATCTCCAGTGCAATATTTATTTTGTTACCTACTTGAAGATTATAAAAGTTTTAATGCTATTCCCATCGAGCCCTGCCTTGTGTGTTTTTTGTATCCTATCTATTTTTCCAGTGGTTGGTAGCTGCACTGGGAATCAGCCGGCAAGGAGATTAGCTAAAAGTAGTTGGATCTGTATGTGCATTATAATTAATCGAAATTAGTCGATTAATCGATTAAAAAAAAAAACGATTAATCGAACACAAAAATTTTGATCAGTAACAGCCCTAAAATTTATTGAACATAGTTTGCGTCTGTTTGAAGAAGGATTTTGGTATAGCGATGGGGAGTGTCTGGAAGAGGTACAGAAATGTTGGTAATATGTTCATTTTAATGATATTAACTCGTCCAAACCACGAGTGAAACCCCTTCATCCATCCATCCAGGAGGCCCCGCGTTTTCGTCAATAATGGTGTAAAGTTAAGTCTGAAAACCTGTGTCAGGTCCGCCGGGATGGAAGTGCCAAGATATGTAAGTGACTTGTCGGTCCATTTGAATCTATGCCTAGTATTCAGGGACCGCATCTCCTCCTCCGGAATCCCCACCCCCATTGCTTCAGATTTATCGTAGTTTATCTTAAAATTTGATACGTCACCGTATAACTGCAATTCATTTAGCAATTTAGGGAGGGATTCCATCGGGTTCGCTAAGGAATACATCATGTCATCCGCATAAGCGGAGATCTTATATTCATTACCTCCAAAAGACAGTCCTTTAATATCTGGGTTCAATCGAATTCTACTTAATAACGGTTCCACCGATAACGCGAATAAGAGGGGGGATAGTGGACATCCCTGTCTTGTCCCGTTTGAGAGCTTAAAGGATGGCGACAATATTCCATTCACTCTAACCTGTGCCGTTGGGTGAGTGTAGTTACTTCTGATCCATTGTAGCATCTTGTTGCCGAACCCCATGTGTCCTAAAACCATGAACATAAATTCCCAGTTTATCCGATCGAAAGCATTCTCGGCATCAGTACCGAGGAAGACACACGGGGTTCCGCAAGAGTCAGCCAAATGGATCAGATTCAAAATCTTGATCGTATTGTCCCTGGCTTCACGCATCTGCACAAATCCCACCAGATCTTTATGAATGAGCCCGGGTATATATTGTTGTATGCGTATTGCTAAAATTTTGGCAAAGAGCTTCAGGTCCTTATTAAGTAAAGAAATAGGTCTATAGCAGTGATGGTGAACCTCGGCACCCCAGATGTTTTGGAACTACATTTCCCATGATGCTCGTGCACTCTGCAGTGTAGTTGAGCATCATGGGAAATGTAGTTCCAAAACATCTGGAGTGCCGAGGTTCGCCATCACTGGTCTATAGCTTCCACATTGAGAGGGGTCCTTACCTTCTTTGGGTATAACAGCTATTACCGCTTTTAGAGTTTCAGTGTGAAAAGAACATGTATCACCTAGTCCATTGAACATTCTAACCATAAAGGGACCTAATTCTGGGAGGAAGAGTCTATAATAGAGTATAGTAAACCCGTCTGCACCTGGTGCTTTCCCTCCTTTCCCTTTTTTCACTGCCTCCTGTAGATCTTCTAAAGTAATAGGTTTTTCCATATCTTGGCTCATCTCTGCTGTTAAGGTAGGGATGCCTGAAGTTTCTATATACGTTCCCATTGTCTCTTGTTGTTGAGGGCTTGTCTGTAAATTATATAGGGCACTATAAAAGTCCCTGAATGACTGTGCAATCTCTCTGGGTAATACATGTTCCTCACCTCTTGACCCCTTAATCATAGGAATATAAGTCTTTGCTTGTTGCTCTCTCAGTGAGTTTGCTTCCCACATTTATTGCCAAATTCGTAATTCTGCCTTCTGCCATTTTGTATCGCCCTTTTTGCTCTGTAAAAAGGTAATTCGGTAATTTGTTTGCGTGCCGTCATGAGCTCTCTCTCTACATCAGGGTTAGCTCTATGTTTATGCCGCCTTTCTAAATTTGTAATCTCTGACATGAGGGTTGTTATTCTCCGTTCTCTATCCCTTTTGATCCTAGCCCCATGTTTCATAAGGACCCCTCTAATCACCGCCTTGTGGGCCTCCCACACTACCCCCAGGTTACATTCTGGGGTATCGTTGATCTGAAAATACCATTTTAACTCCCTCCGGACTTCCTCCAGGACTTCCTCATCCTGTAACAGCCTCTCGTTCAATCTCCAACTACCCGGTCCAAAGGACCTGGAGTCCCCTAATTTGTATTCCAAAAGAATTGGAGCGTGGTCGGTCCAGGAGATTTCCCCTATTCCGACTTCTATAACTGCGTGGAGTTGATTGTGCGGTATAAAGTAATAATAAATACGTGAGTATATCTTGTGCGGTACCGAATAGAAGGAGTAATCTCGCTCCCCTGAATGCATCAGTCTCCATATATCTATTAGTGTCCTGTGTTGTAACAGCTGCCGGATACGTTTCCGGGTACCCCCCGTAACTGATGAGACACTGGTTGAGGTGTCCAGAGTAGGTTCCAGGGGGACATTTATGTCCCCGCCCATAATCAACTGACCTTCTTGGAAGCCTGTTAGTCTGTCCAAAAAGTCCCTCAGGAACCGGTCTTGTTGTACGTTAGGGGCGTAAAAAGTAGCTAGCGTAAATATTGCTCCTCCTATCATCCCTTTTACCGCTAAATATTGCCCATCTGTATCTACCAGGGAATCTTTTAAAGACCATGGTGTACTAGCTGATATAAGTATTGATACTCCCCCCTTCTTCGCCGCCGGATTCGTCGCATGATATACTGTTGGGAAGAGCCTATTTTTAAGGAAAGGGAGCCCCCCTTTTCTAAAATGTGTTTCCTGTATCAAAGCTATATTTCTCCCTCTTTTTTTCAAATCCTGCAGTAAGATACGTCTCTTTTCCGGGATATTTAGTCCCTTGACGTTAATTGTAACCACTGATAGGGCCTCCATTTCTAAGTACCCCTCCGGTTCCTTAAAAAGGGGCCCAGACGTCCAGAGAGAGGGGAGCAAGAAGAGAGGAAGGGGAGAGGGAGAGAAGGGAAAGAAAGAAAAAAAAAACCCCAACCCTGAACCCTCCCACCTGACCCTATGGACCCCTACTCTAAACTGATACCCTAAGGCAGAGAAGGGGAAATTGGTTGTCCTCCTCCTCTCCTAGGGTATCCCAAAGCACAAGCTTTGATCACTCAAAAAAAAAAACACCCCCCTGAGTAAAAACCTAATGGGGGTTATTGACCCACGCATCCCCTGGTGAGGGGTCCCCCGTCCCCTCCATACGCGCCTTCTCTCTACATAAGTATGCTATAAACCCGCTCTGAAGTACATTAATTATCCCTAAGTCTTTCTTCCTTACAAGCATAAGCCTTTCCTGATGAGTCTTAACCACTTTAGCCCCGGGCCTGTTTTTCAGATTCGGTGTTTACGAGACTAAAACATTTTTTTTTGCTATAAAATTACTTAAAACCCCCAAACATTATATATTTTTTTTTCTAACACTCTAGAGAATAAAATGGCAGTCATTGCAATACTTTTTGTTACACCGTATTTGCGCAGCGGTCTTACAAGCGCACTTTTTTTGGAAAAAATTCACTTTTTTAAATTAAAAAATAAGACTCGTTGCTCCAGAGTCTTTAGTCCATCCTCCCCCTCTCCCATACGGGCCTCCAAGCCCTGTATTTCAGATCTGACTATCTCCAGATCCCTTGAGTGCGCTTCTTCCACTTTTGAAATTAAGTCAACTATGTCAGACCTTGTAGGGAGCGCTTGAATTAGGGCTTTCCGAGTCTCCATTTCACTTTTGAAATCTTCCCGTGGGGGTGGGGGGGCAGCAGATCCTGCCAGAATATTAGACATACGCGGACTCTGCAGGGTGGTCTGCAGTACCTCCACGTCTGCTCTGACCGCCATACAAAGTTGAGATGCTGTCTCTAAAGATTTTTTCCCAACACACCCCTCCGTCTCCGGGACCAATCCCAGCAGCCCACTTTTACCTTCTGAGAGCCGACCCACTCCCCACAAAGCTGAAAAATACTGTGATATTTCTGGTTGTTCAGTGGGTCTAGGTACAGGTGTCTGGTTTATCTGTGCTGCTGCAGCTGCCTTACGTGAGGTGCGACTCTCTCTTGGTCTCAGAGATCGCATACCTCACATATCTCATATAACCTGTACCTGTACCTGCCTAGTCAGAAGGATCTGGACTACTAAGACTCTGAACCAAACTCGGGCCTTTTAGATTAGTTCACAGTTCACAGGCTCTCTCCCACTGAGGCTATTCAAAAAGACAACACATGACAGTCACCATTGCAGGCCCTATTGCCTTTGCTGACCTCTCCTTTAAAGCAATATAAAAGTGATAAGTGATAACAGGACAGTTCTTACTCTTAAAAATAACTATCACTTTTCGTTCTTATTCGAGCGTACTGCTGTTTATATGATGTCCTGCTCGTTTCCAGCTCTCCCCCTCCCGTCTAACAGCAGAGTACCTTAATGTTTCAGCGCTTGCTTCCGACAGCGAGTGGGGAGTCTGTCTGTCTGCCGCGTGTGTCAGCGTGTCAGCAGTTCAGCGTGTCAGCAATTTCCAGGTCTCGTAACATCAGTGTGGCAAGGGATATCTCGGTTCCAGGCTCTGGGTTCCCAGCTCCAGTTCTATAGCTCAGCGGTGCTATAGCTGCACGCCAACGGGCAGGTAGGGTCACTGCGATCCCCGTGTGAATCCGACTCAGCTCTGCACGGCTGGGTATGATCAGGCAGTCAGGTCCTCAATACCACAGCACCATCGCCCGACAAAGAGCAAGGTGTCCCAGGCGCTTCACTGCTCCGATGCGCCCCGATGCACTACGTCCGCTGTGCTGCACTGACTGCGGCGAAATCACCGGATGCCCGCCGTAGATACCACACTCAGAGCGGGCGGCAGGAACAATCAGACTCGCGTAATGAAGGTAGGATGGGAGCTCACCAGTGCACTCCCTCACACGGCCATGCGTAGCCACGCCCCCCGATTTCCTTTTTACATGTATAAGGCTGGCCAAAGGAATTTGTAGGCGAAGTCTGCTAAGTATTTAATCCCCCTCCCCTGTTGGTTCTGGTGTTGGCACCATTTTAGGTTGGAGGGGGAGGTTCTGAGCAATGGCAGCAGCAGCAGCCTTGTGGCGGTGCCTCTCCCAGGCTTCATTGGAGCAGGGCCGCCCGCCCAGCCATTGGTCTTTCCCGGCGGGCATACTGGCTTCGGTGGAGGAAGGGGGAGCCCGCTCATCCGGCTATCAATTATGCAGGCAGCGGGGGGGGGTCCACGTTTGTTCCTCCTACGCTAATTCTGTGGGGGATGAGCTGTCAGCTTCTCCCGGTGTGAACTCCAGGCAGCATGGAATGGGAGCCTGCCAGCCCCCAATCCACTCCTCCGGGCTAAGCTGGTTTCTGCAGGGCCACCCGCTCGTCCATCCTATTTTCCTTCCGGGCTCACGCTGCTGCTCGAGGGGAAGGGGGGCCGTCCATCCATCCACCCGCCACTCCCCTGGGCACACGCCGGCATCCTGCAGGGCCACCTGCTCCTCCTCCCTATCTTTTCGGGCTCACACTTGGGGGGCGCCCATTCACCCACTTACTCCTCCAGGCGACCGCTCGCTCGTCCACACGGGTGTCATGGGGGGGGGTCATCCTCGGGTCTCATTGGCAGCATGAGGGGGGAGGCTGTCCCCCCTTCATCTCCCAGGGTCACTCTGGCTGCATGGGAGGGGTTGTCCTCCAATTTCAGCAGAGATTAAGCTGATAGCATGGGGGGAGCGGTCCAGCCGGTTAACGCTGGTAGTCTTTCCTTGCTTTGCTGCCATTTTGGCACAACATACTGTCTGCGTTTCCAGTCATTCATGTTTCTGCCCTTGCCATCTGTTGCAGCATTTCTGCCTTTGTGTTTTGCTGCGGTGTTTCTACCCTTGCGTTCTGTTGAAGTGTTTCTGCCCCTGCGTTCTGTTGCAGCGTTTCTGCCACTGCATTCTGTTGCAGCGTTTCTTTCACAGTGTTCTGCCCCTGCGTTTCTGTCGTAGCATTTCTACCTCTGCGTTTCTGTCATAGCGTTCCTGCCCCTGTGTTTTTGTTGTAGCATTTCTGCCCCTGTGTTTTTGTCATAGCGTTTCTGTCCCTGTGTTTCGGTCGCAGCGTTTCTGCAACTGCGTTTTGGTCGCAGCATTTCTGCCCCTGCGTTTTTGTCATGGCATTTCTGTCATGTCGTTTGCCCCTGCGTTGCATAATAACTTACTCCTGGTAGGTGCGGGGGGGGGTTTCAGTCCTTGGGTCCGACGGGGTCATGTTGGCCGTGCAGTTGTCTTAGCATCCTCTCTGCGTTTCAGTCTCTCTCTCTGCCTTTCAGTCTCTTTCTCTGCGTTTCAGTCTCTCTCTCTGCGTTTTAGTCTCTCTCTCTCTCTCTCTCTCTCTCTCTGCATTTCAGTTTCTCTCTCTCTCTCTGTGTTTCAGTTTCTCTCTCTGCGTTTCAGTTTCTCTCTCTCTTTCTCTCTCTCTCTCTGCATTTTCAGTTTCTCTCTCTCTCTGCGTATTCAGTTTCTCTCTCTCTCTCTCTCTCTCTGCGTTTTCAGTTTCTCTCTCTCTCTCTCTCTGCATTTTCAGTTATTCTCTGCGTTTTCAGTTTCTCTCTCTTTCTGCATTTTCAGTCTCTCTGCGTTTTCAGTCTCTCTCTCTCTCTGCGTTTCAGTCTTTCTCTGTGTCTGCGTTCAGTCACAGCATTTCTGTCTCTGCATTTCTGGCCCAGCATTTTGTCTCTGCGTTTCTGGCCCAGCATTTCTGTCTCTGCATTTCAGGCCCAGCATTTCTGTCTCTGCGTTTCCGGCCCAGCATTTCTGTCTCTGTGTTGGTGGCCCAGCATTTACGTCTCTGTGTTGCTGGCCCAGCATTTCTGTCCCTGCGTTGCTGGCCCAGCATTTCTGTCTCTGCGTTGCTGGCCCAGCATTTGTCATATGTTTATGTCTCTGCGTTCAGTCGCAACATTTCTGTCATGCGTTTCTATCTCAGCATTTAGTTGCAGCATTTCTGGCCCAGCTTTTCTGGCCCAGGTTTTCTGGCTCTGCATTCTGGCCCAGCATTTCTGGCTCTGCGTTCTGGCCCAGCTTTTCTGGTTCCAGTCTCTGCGTTTCTGGCCCAGCTTTCCAGTCTCTGCATTTCTGGCCCAGCTTTCCAGGCTCTGTATTTCTGGCCCAGCTTTCCAGTCTCTGTATTTCTGGCCCAGCGTTCCAGTCTCTGCGTTTCTGGCCCAGCATTCCAGTCTCTGCGTTTCTGGCCCAGCATTCCAGTCTCTGCATTTCTGGCCCATCATTCCAGTCTCTCCGTTGCTGGCCCAGCGTTCCAATCTCTGCGTTGCTGGCCCAGAGCTCCAGTCTCTGCGTGTCTGGCCCAGCATTTCAGTCTCTGCGTTTCTGACCTAGCGTTCCAGTCTCTGCGTTTCTGGCCCAGCATTCCAGTCTCTGTGTTTCTGGCCCAGTGTTCCAGTCTCTGCGTTTCTGGCCAAGCATTAAAGTCTCTGCATTTCTGTCATTTCTGCCCCAGTCTCACGTTTCTGTCATTTCTGCCACAGTCTTGCATTTCTGTCATTTCTGCCCCAGCGCGTCCGCCATAGCGCCTGTCTGTCATTGCGTAGTTGTCGTTTGTTGGTTATCATGTCTCATTGTACTTTGTCATGTTGCAACCTGGATTAGTTAGCTAGTACTCACATCTCGGAATCTGTCTTGTCTACAGATCCATACGGGCTGAGGTTTAGTTTTTAATGATTGTTGACTACAATCTTCTCACCCGTATACCATACGTTTCATGTTAATTCTTACATCTATACAACTACCCACCACTCGGGCTCATTTACTACTCACACCAGGGTGGGGGGCTGTCTTCATGTTCATTCACGCACAGTGGTCTTGACAGTTCTGCTTATGTTCTCATACTTAGGTAGGTGCAGAGGGGTGTTGTTGTTTTCATGTCTGTTTGTCTGTTGTCATAGTTGCTGGTTTACGTTCCTGAGCTTGTTCCAGCAGTTCATTCTTATGGCAGGGTTGTCTCAGGCATCAGGCTCGATCCATCTCCATGGGTCATTGAATTCTGAGCGGATCCACAGGTTCTATAGGGGGTTCCTTCTATGGTTGCCTTCCAGGCGCACGCTACTCCACTGGACGGATGGTTATCTACCCTTGTTCACCTAAATAGGTGTCTTTTGAGATAGATATGTCAAGCTTTGTATCACTTTTGCTTTATTTTACGCCAGGAGGGAGATCCTCTTTCGCTGGAGAGGCCCGGAGCTTCCTACGGGATCCTCGTGGCGATCGGCGAATGATAAGGTCTTGCCACTTTACAGGATCACGTACGAAAGCAGAAATTGTCCGACAAAGTTTCGACAAGATCTGGTCCAATTGGGTTGATGCCTCTGGCTAGGTGCATGCCCCCCCCCCCCCCTGGTCTTATGGTTCTGTTGATTTAGGTTCTGCTCACCCATCCATATCACTTTATGGCTCTTGCATTGTACCTACATTGATTTTTGGTGACCAATTTATAAATGTAATTTGTGATTGAAGGTAAACATTTATCTTTTGACTGCCATTGTTTTCTGTTACTTGTTTGTATGTCAATAAAAAGAAAAACTTTTATTGTCAAAGATAGGTGTCTTTTGCCCTCTTCTCAGGCATACCGACCAGCTAGGCCAAGGCACACCTCAGGCCTTGGTTGTTAGGGACATCTCAGTTCTTACTTGAAGACGCTGACTAGGTATAAGTATAAGGCTGACTACATATCCTGTTATATTCATTGTAACATTTAAACGACACTAGTGTTCCTTAATTTTTATATTTTTTAAAGGCTATTTTCTTATTGTTTATAGCTTTTTTAACTTTGACCGTGAGCCACAAAGGTTTCATTTTTAGCCCTTTAAACTTATTGCCCATGGGAATATACTTTGCAGTGAGTTCACAAACAGTCTTTTTGAAGAATTTCCATTTCTGTTCTGTGTTCATCTGTGCCAATATTCCCTCCCAGTCCAAGACCTGGAGAGCAGCCCTTGTCCTTTGAAAATTTGCTCTCTTGAAATTATGTGTTTTTATTTTTCCTGTATGTGATTTTTGCTTATAGTTAACATTAAATGAAATCATGTTATGATCACTGCTACCCAGGTGTTCCTTTATCTGAACATTAGTAATAATCTCTGCATGGTTTGAGATTACCAGGTCCAACAGAGCATCATTCCTAGTTGGGGCCTCAATAACCTGGACAATAAAATTGTCCTGTAATAGGTTTTAAAATGTTTGCTCTTTAACTGTCCCAGCAGTGCCATTACTCCAGTCAATTTATGGGTAGTTAAAATCCCCCATTATTATCACCGTCCCAGCCCTTTCCATCTGTGCAAGGAGCCGAGTCTCCACCTCCTCATTAACATTGGGCGGTCTATAACAAACTCCAATGATTAACTTTGAACTACGCACATCTGTATGCAGTTCCACCCATAATGCTTCAGCTTCATCACACTCTCCATCAACCAAGTCCTCTTTCACGCTTGCTTTGAGGTCACTTCTCACATAGAGACAGACCCTGCCACCTTTCCTTTTTACCCTATCTTTCCGAAAGAGAGCATAGCCAGGAATATTAATAGCCCAGTCATGTGAGGATTGAAGCCAAGTTTCAGCAATACCGATTACATCATAGCTCTCCTTATGCACCAGAGCTTCCAACTCACCTGTTTTGCCTGGCAGACTTCTGGCATTGGTGAAGAAACACTTAAATGTAGGATTACATTTTTCTCTGGTGTTTTTCTTATAATTTTTAGTATTAAAAATGGCACTCAAATTTTCAATGGCTGTTTGCAACATGGGAACTTTCTTGTCACCTGCCATAACCCTCCTCCCATCTATCCCCATTCCACTCTCCATTAATGTAATGTAATACCACCAAAAGAAAGCTCTATTTCTAGGAAAAAATTACGTAAATTTTGTTTGGGAGCCACATCGCACAACCGCGCAATTGTCAGTTAAAGCGACGCAGTGCCGAAACGCAAAAACTGGGCAGGTCCTTTACCTGAATAATGGTCTGGGTCTTAAGTGGTTAAGTGTCATAAGATAATTTATGAGGGTGTGTTTAGAGGCGGAATTTTGAGCCTTGCTGGCAGTACCAGCAGAGCTCAAAGGACGCTCTAGGGCAGGGATGGCAAACACAAGACCCGCAGGACCTTGTAATGTGGCCCGCACAGCAGCCAACTAATTTTGCCAGGTTTCAGTGAGCGAGCGGCCAGTCTTAGCAAGCATAGATTACAATGTAGAACGAGTGGAGGCGGAGACACTGCGGAGGAGGAGGCGGGCAACAGAGCGGCATTGTGAAGGGAGGCGGAGACGGAGCAGCACAGATTAAGGGGAATATGTAATCATTACATATTCCCCTTACTGACTCAGTGCCGCTATGTCTCCGCCCCCGCCTCCAACGCTGCGTCTCATGCTGCCGCCCTGTCTCCGCCTCCCTTTCTGCAGCCAAGGCGGCTAACAATGCCAGCGATGCCAGCTTTTTTTGCATGCCACTGAATGTTGTGGCAGAGATTGCTGGCAGTTTTGCACTGTGTGCTGCTATTTTACAGTTATCGTAAAAAAAATACTGCTGATGCGGCCCTTCGATGAATTTGAGTTTTCCACCCCTGCTCTAGGGTCTCTTCTTTCAGAAAATATATCACGTTTTGGGGTATTTATATAATGTTCAGGCCTAAAATGATTCTTTAACTCCTTCCCAACCAGTCTATAGCAGAATGACGGCCAGGCGGGGTTCCGTAATCCTGACTGGATGTCATATGACATCCAGAAGGTATTATGTAAAGCAGTGGTCTATTTGCGCATCCCCAACACAGGTGAGGAATCAATAAAACCTACCAAATGTAAAAATAGGAGGGTTAAGGACCAGCGGGATGGCACCAGCTGGTTGCCCTCAAATCACACAGTGATAAACAAAGAAAAGTGTATATATATATATATATATATATATATATATATATATATATATATATATATATATATATGAGTGAAAAAAATATACAAGGACAAGGAAAAATCCCTGAGAAGGTGCTGCAATAAAAAGGCTGGAATATACAGACGTGAACGAATATAAACTTATCACGCTATGAAGTTTTTCTTCCTTCAATTACATTGATTGATCTCTTCACTCCTGGGACCCTTTGGAGAACGTTTGGAGCTGAGCAGAATGCTAATGAGCTTAAAGTGAGAACAAGCCTTGGGATGTCTGAAGACTGAAGGATTCCCTCCCCTGCACTCCTTGGCATTCAAAGACCCTTACCACATGCCTGTTTGATCTCTGTCATAGGGATCCATCTTTTCTGGTAAGGGGGCACTTCGCCCAAACTTTTTCATCCATTGTTTCCTGCACACTCAAGTTTTACCAATGTATGGAAGAATTGATTCTACTATTTCCTGAAAATCGTTTGCATCTTAGAAAAATGGACTGCATATTTTCACCTTTATGAACTTGTTCAGTGAACTCTGAATTTATTAGTTTTTCTTGGTATATATATTTTTTGGAGGTTGCGCTTTTATTTTTGCATTTATATATGACATCCAGAAGAATAAGCCGCTCGGGTGCAGGGCGATCATTGGTGTTGTGTGTCGCTCTGAAAAAACGCATCTCCAGTCTCGTATGTCTCGTAGTCTCGCCTAATGCCCTGTACACATGATCGGAAATTCCGACAAGAAAACCGTGGATTTTTTACAACTGAATGTTGGCTCAAACTTGTGTTGCATACATACGGTCACACAAATCTTGTCGGAAATTCCAAACGTCAAGAACGCAGTGACGTACAATACATATGATAAGCCGAGATCAATGAAGTTCAGTAGGCAGTCCGGCTCTTTTGCTTGACTGAGCAAATGCGCATCGGAATTGCATACAGACAACCGGTACTTCCGAAAATAACTTTTTCCGTTCGAAAAATTAAGAACCTGCTCTCAATCTCTTGTTGGCGGAAATTCCGACAGCAAATGTCCGATGGAGCATAAACACGGTCGGAGTTTCCGACCAAAAGCTCACATCGAAGATTTCCTGTCGGAATTTCTGATCGTGTGTATGCAGCATAAGACATTGGCTCAATCAGTGTCTCTCCTGACAGGGGGGATCTGCACTGATATTCAGCATTGATTATCAGTACAGGCCCATCGCCAGTGATGACCACCAGGCATGCTAATCAGTTCCCACCAGGGATGCCAGTCAGTGTCCACCAGGGATGCCAATCAGTGAACACCAATGAAATAGAAAACTGTCTTATTTATCAACAAAGCCTATCGGGAATACCCAGGCTACAATTTAAAAAAACACACACAAAATTATAACCTAATAACACAAGGTATATTTACAAAAAAAATCCTGAAACAAAGAAAAACTAAATTTTTTTCAACATTTTCTGTCTTTTTTTATTTGTAGCACAACAAATAAAACCCCAGAGGTGATCAAATACCACCAAAAGAAAGCTCTATTTGAGGGGGGAAAAAAGATAAAAAGATTATTTGGGTACAGTGTTGTATGACAAGTGTGAGAGAGCTGGGCCTGGGCAGGAAGGGGGTAAAAGTGCCCGGTATTAAAGGGGTGTTGATTGTGGGCAAAAAAAAAAATTGCAAAACCGTCCCTGGTAGTGAAAGGGTTAAAGGATAAGTTCATCTTCGGGAAGATGTTACATGTTCCTGTTCCTGCAGCGGCTCAGCGATCCGAGACATTTTCCACACTCAAGGCACTACCGATAATACACCTTAAGGGTTGTGTGGGATCCCTGATGTACAGGAAGACAGGACTTCAGTGAGGAACATTTCCCTCACTCAGGACAGGAAAGTGGCTTCACACCCATGTGAGATCTCTGATGTTTGGAAAGACTGGACTTCGCTGAAAAACATTTCCCACACTCGGGACAGGAATGCGGCTTCTCCCCCATGTGAGATCTCTGATGTGTATAAAGATTGGACTTATGTGAAAAACATTTCCCACACTCAAGACAGGAATAGGGCTTCTCCCCCGTGTGAGATCTTTGATGTGTGTAAAGATTGGACTTATCTGAAAAACATTTCCCACACTCAGGACAGGAATACGGCTTCTCCCCCGTGTGAGATCTCTGATGTGTGGAAAGAGTGGACTTCTCTGAAAAACATTTCCCACACTCAGGACAGGAATACGGCTTCTCCCCAGTGTGAGATCTCTGATGTGCAGAAAGATTGGACTTCTTTAAAAAACATTTCCCACACACAGGACAGAAATACGGCTTCTCCCCCGTGTGGGATCTCTGATGTGCGTAAAGACTGGACTTCTGTGAAAAACATTTCCCGCACTCATGACAGGAATATGGCTTCTCCCCCGTGTGAGATCTCTGATGTGTGTAAAGATCGGACTTCTGGGAAAAACATTTCCCACACTCAGGACAGGAATACGGCTTCTCCCCCGTGTGAGATCTCTGATGTCTGTAAAGATGGGACATATCTGAAAAACATTTCCTGCACTCAGGACAGGAATATGGCTTCTCCCCCGTGTGAGATCTTTTATGCACATTTAGATTGGATTGAAAACAGAAACACTTCCCGCACTCAGTACAGGAAAGACTCTTATTTGTTGGAAGGACGGCACCGTCCCTCACAGTCTGAGGTTCCTCAGGATAAGAGGAATACGATGGTCTGGCACTGTCCCTCACAGTCTGAGGTTCCTCAGGATAAGAAGAATACAATTGTCCGGCCCCGTCCCGCACAGTCTGAGGTTCCTCAGGATAAGAGGAATATGATGGTCCATCTACACTGTGTGGTTCCAAATGGACATTTGAGGTAGTCTGGTTTTCTCCTGGACTATACTGTGTGATGTCCTCATCTTCTACTTTACAGGCTGGAGACAAAGTGAGACAATCCTCTGAGGTTTTCCTCATCTCCCGTCCATCGACTAAAATAGAAATAAAAAGATTACTACTAGACATGAGCAGATTGGTTTCCCTAAACCAGGACTCCGCCCACATCAGGCAGCTTTGTCTTTGAGGATCTTACAATTCCCCCTCAAGGTAACTAGTAAATGGCTCCTCTGATCTCCTACCAGATCATTTCTTTATTCATGGACCTTAGTCAGAGAGTGAGGAAACAACGAGAACTGTCTTTTATAGGAGTGACAGTGATGAGGGGATTATAGGACGATTGTCCCCACCCCCTCTATCACTCATTGCCGTCTTCCCAACACAAGAAGTCCTGCACTTCCTTATTTAGTCATGAATAACAGTGGGGCTGAGCCCCACCAGAGGTCAGAGACTGAAAATGGGGGAGAACAACCAGGATGAAGACTGGACTGATCCTGAAGATCATCATTGGGTTATTGACTCCTCCCTCATTATCACTTTCTGTTTAAGGTTCCAAAGCTTGAGGATGTTATCACATTATTATCACAATTTAAAGTCTGAGCTCCAATCACATCATCAGATATAAAATCAAACCACTATGAAATAAGTAAATAGAAAACAGAACAAAATCGTGAGAGAGAGACTCACCTGAAGTTCTGCTTTTCTTGGAGCTCCGTCTGTCTCTTAAAGCACCAGCCCCCTGACTCTATCGGCAAGCTGTATTGGCTGAGAGAAGCAGGTCCTATCAATCCTTTCCCTTTCCTATGTAGTTCCACAAATTGCACTCATTCACATTATCTCTTTGGTGCCCTCTGCTGGCCTTTTTTAAATAAGCAAACACAAATCCATCCCCAGCCTATAATAATAGTACAATAAAGGATCACTAAAGATATTTTTTAAATAACAAACAGGTTATACTTACCTCCACTGTGCAGCTTGTTTTGCACAGAGTGGCCCCAATCCACGTCTTTTGGGGTCCCTCGGCGGCTCTCTCACAAGGTGTTGAGCCGCTCACTGTATCATTTGGCCCCGCCCCATGGCGA
Source organism: Rana kukunoris (assembly GCA_029574335.1). Classification (NCBI taxonomy): domain Eukaryota; kingdom Metazoa; phylum Chordata; class Amphibia; order Anura; family Ranidae; genus Rana; species Rana kukunoris. Next base: position 13,814,128 of record CM056052.1, read on the forward strand.
TGACGTCATCGCCCGGCGCCGTGTACGTTCCAGCCTGAAACGCGGAAGTGCCGAATGCAATTCCTTATCCAACTTACCAGTTCATTGGTTAAATTCACCTGGTCAAAGGCCGCCCAAAACGCCTTTCAACAATTAAAACATTGCTTTACCACAGCTCCAATTCTGCAACTTCCTAATTCCAATTATCATTTTGTTTTGGAAGTTGATGCTTCACAGTGCGTCTTAGGCGCAATACTTTCTCAGCGTTCTCCTGATTCACCACTTCATCCTGTTGTATTTCTCTCAAAGACCTTGAATCCAGCTGAATGTAACTATCCTATTGGTGAAAAAGAACTGCTTGCAATTAAATTACTTACTAGAAGGATCATTACACACCATAATGATTTATACTGATCATCGTAATCTACAATACTTCAAGTACAACAAAACCCTTTCCTCTAGACAGGTACGCTAGAGTCTCTTTTTTGATAGATTGGATTTTTTGATCACCTACAGGCCAGGTGCAAAAAATGGTGAAGCGGATTCTCTTTCTAGACTTTCAGATCCTGTTGAAGAACTTCCTACTCCATCCCTTCTTATTCCTTCTCATAAATTTATACTTGCTAATCTCAATCTAAAACAGTTACTTAAACAAAGTTTGAATACGCAAGTGAGTGAGAAACTTATATAGCGCAGCACATGCAAACTGAATCGCCTCAGGGCGCTTAGTATCCATTCCCTGCTGTATTTTTGCCTTCAGTATAGATGGGTTTTGCGTTTATTCCTAAAGGCCTGGTGATTCATCTCTATTCCGATGCTGGTTGGTAGTGCATTCCACAGTCTAGGTCCTTGGACTGCAAATCTTCGTTCTCCTTTGGACTTGTATCTGGCCTTGGGTATCTGGAGTAATTTTTGGTTGGTGGATCGGAGAACGTGATGGGGGTTGTGGCATTTTAATTTTTTCCCAAAGATATTGGAGGGCACCTCCCTGAACACACTTATGCATCAGACAAAGTGCCCTAAACGTAATTTGGTCTTTTACTGGCAACCAGTGAAGGGATCTCAGGGAAGGTGAGATTGATTCCCAGGGTTTTTTCCCTGTCACCAGTCGTGCAGCTGTATTTTGAACACCTTGTAGACGAGCGATTTGGTACTTTGGGAGTCCGATGTAAAGGTTCCCACCATGACAGCAGTGTGTTCTTTCGGGATAAAGGGAATGAGTCTATGTAGCAGGTGCAGCAGATGTTGGGATCCGCTGACTACTGACTCATTTGTGAATTAATTGTCATGTGGGTTTCAAAAGTGACTCAGAGACTTTTGACTTTGGTGCTGGGGGTGATGATTTGTCCCAGAATAGGCGGGGGTGTCCATGTTGTTGTGGGGAGTCTCTTTCGATTGGCTTGGAACAGAAGAAGTTCAGTTTTTGACCCATTGAGTTTAAGGTAACTCTCCGTCATTCAATTTTCAAAGTAAGGCATTTCTCTAGTCCGAGATAATGATCCTTTTTCTTGCTGATGCGAAAGTAGAGTTGGGTGTCATCCGCATAGGAGTGGTAGAGTAACTTCTGGTTACTGATGATTTCAAAAAGAGGACGGAGATAGAAATTGAATAGTACGGATGACAAGGGGGATCCCTCAGGGACTCTGCATGACACTGTGCGTTTTTCAGAAGTGAAAGGACCTAGTTTCATTATTTGTGATCGGTTTTACAAGAAGGAGGAGAACCAAGGTAAATCTGAGTCTGACACTCTAGCTAATTCACCTTCACAAGACGAAGAAGTTTTTTTTTTACAGGCATAATCAACTTTATATTCCTCCTACTATGATTATCCATATATTAAAAATTCTACATGATGCTCCCTTGGCTGGCCATCTTGGAATAGAGAAAACCACGGATCTCATCCAACGTTATTTCTGGTGGCCTAATATAACTAGCACCATAAAAGATTATGTGGCGACCTGTGAGGTCTGTATAAGATCCAAACATGAGAGACATTGCTAATGTCCTTACCTATTCCTACAAAACCTTGGGAAGCAGTGTCTTTGGATTTCATTGTTAAACTGCCTGTAACGCCATGGCCGTTACGATACTTAGATCGAGCGCAGCTGTATCTTTTCCTAACAGCTGCGCTCCATTCCGTGACTTGACCGCGTCACTTCCGGTGCGCGGACGTCTGCGCTCCACGCTGGAATGCGGAAGTGCGTCCCAGCGTGCTCTGTCTCCTTCCCTTCCTACCCGGGCTATTTAAACTCCTAAGGTTCGGCGGCAGGGTGTTTGGTTATTCTTGTTGGACCCCTGCCGCCACCTAGGACCCCTGGAAGCCCTGCAAGGTACCTCACCCCTGCTGGCTCTGTACACCAGAGGACTCCAACCCTGCCTGAACCTCAGATCCAGCCCTACCAGAGCCTCCAGCTATCCTGCAAACTTCCACCAAGTTGGGACTCAAGTAGCAGCCTCCATCTGCATTAAAGGACATTGGTTCATTACAGTAACGGCCAACTGGAAGGATTCATCCGCACCATCAGCCAAACCGCAAGTACCTTATTAGTCTGGAAAACAAACGTACTGTTTAAAGCAACTACTGTGCTTAGAAGGACTGTGAAGTACTTCCTAAATTATCACATAAACATCTCCGGGAGTTCTGTCTTATATTATGCTTGTCTGCCTTACAATTGATACTGGGATTAACCCCTAGTCTTGTGCTCATAGTTAATCCTGCATCATTACCTTATCTAGCAGCTCAGCCATTCATTCTTTGTAGAGACTTGTACTTTAGTTTTGATCTACTAAGCTTATGACTTAATAAGCTAAGTTTAACATTGTTTTGTTCCCACCGGAGGTTGTGATGATCTAACCCCAGCTCTTAGTTTATCTTGAGAGTGGTTGGTGGTTGTGACCTGAGAGGCCTCTAAGCTGGGATCCAAACTTATAGCCTAAATTCCAAGTTGTCCGCAGAGGCCTTACACTGCCTCCTTCCAATGGATATAACACCATTATGGTAACAGTTGATATGCTTACAAAAATGTCTCACTTCGTTCCACTTAAGAAATTACCTTCTTCTAAAGAAACAGTGCAAACCCTACTGGATCATGTTATTAAATTACATGGCGTTCCTTCACGTCTGGTTTCTGACAGAGGTTCCCAATTTGTTTAGAAATTCTGTCAAACTCGTCAAACTATTTTTTGGTCCATTCCCAATTTCTAAAGTTATCAATCAAAATACCATGCAGCTTTCCCTCCCTCCGGAATTTAGGATTCATCCCATATTTCATGTGTCTCTTCTCAAATCCTATCGACCTAACCAATTTCCTGGTAGGAATCCTCCTGCACCCCCTATTCTACTTCAGGGTGAAGAACAATTATAAAGGTTGAATGTATTCTAGACTCTAGGAAAAGAGGGGATCGTCTACAATACTTGATTTGATGGAAGGATTATGGTATACAAGAAGATTCTTGCGAAGATTCAGAATAAGTGCATGCACCCACTTTATGTAGTCAATTTCATTCTTCATACCCTCATAAACATTCACCTACTAGGATCCCTAGGAGGGTATCCCTTAACAGGGGGGTACTGTAACAGGTGCTTGGCGCGTAATGCGTTCCACACTGGAGCACAGAGCGGCGACCACGCAATGACGCGTGCGTTCGAGCCTGGAACGCGGAAGTGCTGAATGCAATCAGCTGCATTTGGCACACATGCTGCCTTTTTATAAACAGAAACGGCGTGTGTATTATTGTCAGCCGTAGCTCGGTCATGCTACATTATTGCTGCCAGCGCTCTCCACGCTACAGATCAACCTTACAAGGATTCTCCATATCTACATAGCCATTATGCTATCTACTTCCAGGCAACCATTATTGCTGGCACCCTAAGAGAAATTCCTGGTTGACACCCTACACTACGAAAACCTGTGTCTCCAGCCCTACAAAGGGATAAGTAGCACATATTTTACTTGTAGTACCTTAGAAAGATTTTCTGGAGATATTGTTGCGTAACAAATGCTATTTAATGTTGGCTTGTAAACTATCATCTTAACTTGGGACTTGCTGTTGTGCTATGTTTGATTGCTCTTTTATGTGGTTGCTATTAAGTACCACTATTCTTACTAACTATGTGCTTGACATAAGTTCTTATTTGTTAAAGGGCCCTTGCCCCAAGTTACAGAACATTTTCGTTCTAACTTTTCTATGTTAAGGGTTGAAGGTATTTTATACCTACTCTCTTAGTGGCCTAATGCACTGCTGTATGTTTAAGGGATATGATGTAGAGAACCCCCAAACTCCTGTTCTCTAATTGGAGTGATGCCTGGGGTCTAATACTGATAATCCCTTGCATACAGCTGTGCATTGGAATCTCCTAGTGCATTGTATCTTTTTAAGTCTAGGGTACGGTCGCATGTTGTAATGCGCTCACCCCTAGTAGCTCAACGCATCCCTTTATGTGAGAGAGAGATGCTGTAGAGAACCCCCAAACTCCTGTTTGTGTGGAGTGACGCCTGGAGTCCAATACTGAATTCTCACATACAGAGGTGCATTAAAATTCCTCGTTAGCCACAGTTGTGGTTCACTCGCATTCACCAGAGCTGTTACAGATTGACAGCAGCGAAAGCCAATGGCTGCGCTGCTTTCAATCAACCAATGAATGAGCCGGAAAGATGGCCGAGAATCCTGCTCGTTCACGGCACAGGATTTTCGAGGGGTCAGGAAAGTAAAGGGGGGCTGCTAATGCACAGATCTTTTTTCACCTTGATGCATAGAATGCATTAAGGTGAAAAAACTTGTACCTTTACAACCCCTTTAACCACTTGCCGACCAGTCGTCGTCAGCGGGTCGGCTCGTTCCAATGAATCGCCATACTGGTATGTTGGCTCCTTTAAGAATCATACCAGGTGCTGGCGCGTGCCCGATGCACTGCGGGGGACCCGATGCATATGGCAGGCATCCGCGAGGTCCGCCGTCCATCCAGGATCGCGGGCACGAGAGCAAGTACAGGGATCTGTGTGTAAACAGATCCCTGATCTGACAGGAGAGGAAAGACAGATCTGCAGTTCCTAGCAATCAGGAAAAGCAATCTCTCTCCTCTTTTAGTCTTTCCCCTCCCCCACAGGTAGAAACACACATGAGGGAACACATATAACCCCATGATCGCCCCCTAGTCTTAACACATTCACTGCCAGTGATATTTACACAGTAATCAGATCATTGTGGCCCGCGATCGGTTACCAATTCGCTTAAGTGGCCCTCGCTCTTCAAAAGGTTGGGCACCCCTGGTCTAAATAATGTATTACAATTTACCGAAAAAACATTACATTTTAGTCGGCTAAAACGTCCTGCAGATTTTAGTTGACTAAACACAATGAAAAATAAAACAATTCAGGTGACTAAAATACAACTAAAACTAAATAAAAATTTGGCATCAAAATTATTATTGGTCTGCAGAGTCTGAAACGAGCGAGCGGAGATACACTGTGCATGTCTACCAATGTGTGTGACAGATATTTCTATGTAATAAAGTGAGAGATGTTATAGATCTATACTATGTGGAGAGTTCTTCTTGTCTTGGGTCTGAGGCCGCGTACACACGACCGAGAAACTCAACGGGCGAAACACATCGTTTTCCCCGTTGAGTTCCTTGTTCGGCAGTCAAAAAACTTCCTCGCCGGGTTTCTCGGCGAAAAGTGTACACACGACCGGTTTCCTCGGCAGAATACGTCTCCCATCGAGTTTCTTTCTAAATTCTGCCGAGGAAACCGGTCGTGTGTATGCGGCCTGAGACTATACAGACCTATCCCTCCACCCGGCACTGCCAGCAAACATCAGAACTAGTTACCCCAGGAGAATTCCTCTATCAGAGATCTCGCTAGATCTGGGTATGGGGCATAAGACCTAAGACACATACCCCAGATGACTAAGACAAGCAACACCTATGGGAAAAATGAACATTTTACTACCAGCTGAACCCCAGAATGTCCATAAATCCATCCTAGATACATGAACTGAACTGTGTCTGCAGCACAGAGAAGGAAGATTATCCGAGAGGAATACAGGACAGGGAACACAGCTCAGGAAAGTGACCAGGGGATTACAGGCTGATATCAGTCCCTGCTCTACTCTGGACCAATCAGTGCGCAGTATGGGTGGAGGAATGGATTTAGTGTTAATGACCCACCTGTGCTGATCTCTGTAGGAGTGTCCTCCTCTATAAATGTCCCCGTTATTCCATCCTCCTCCATAGACTGCTGATCATCCCTCACATTCCTCTCTTCTTCTGATTTCACCTCAAATTCTATATCGATTGGATCTCCACTCTAAATCAAGAGAATGAGAGAGAATATCATCTGTAAGATATAAGCTTTATTATTGTGACATCACATCTATAAAATCCATACATCCCCCACAAGTCCATGTCTAGATGTTCCGTCCCACCAACCTTTAAATAAGGAGGGATGGTGTGACCTTCCTGTGTGGAATCCCGGGAATACAGAGGTCGGGGACATCTCTCTGGGGGGTCTCTGTAGCTGGATGACTCCACCATGGTGTCCTGGTACAGATCTTTGTGTTCTTTTAGAGACTCTGACTCCTCCATCACCCCACCCTCATCATCCTCCTCTTTTATATCCTCTTTAATATTGACCAGTGTGGAATACAGAGGACAGGGACATCTCTCTGGTGGGTTCCCATTACTGGATCCATCTGTAGGAAACACACACACTGACTAAATACATTGTTTCTATGTGTTTATCAGATGATGGGGGATCTAGGTGGAGCCTCCGTACTGCTCTCTCCTTTACAATAAAGTCTCCTCTTACCCGGTGATGTGAGGGGCGGCTGATTGTCCATCATGACGTCCTTGTAGAGATCCTTGTGTCCTTCTAAATACTCCCACTCCTCCATGGAGAAATAGACAGTGACATCCTGACACCTTATAGGAACCTGACACACACAATGATACAGTCACCATCCAGACACACCCCTTGTCTGTTACTGGATAATGTCCCAGCATTCCCAGAATCCTCCTCACCTCTCCTGTCAGCAGCTCCATCATCTTCTTGGTGACTTCTAGAATCTTCTCCATGTTGTGTCTCTTGGGTTTTAGGGAGTCACATGGAGGCACTGTGATGGTCATGTGATCACCTGACTTCGCAAGAGGAAATCTCTGTATTGAGGAACCAATAGGAATATCATGTTAGAATCCCAGAATCCTCCTCACCTCTCCAGTCAGGTCTGTGTTTTATTAACCACTTGTGGACCGCCGCATGTACATATACATGAGCAGAATGGCACGGACAGGCACATTGGCGTACCAGTACGTCCCTGCCTTGACGCGGGTCGGGGGTCCCCATGGCTTTAGGAGCAATCCGGGATGAGGGGGCGGCTGTTTTTGTCCGCCCCCTCCGGATTGCTCCCAGCCAATCCGTGTCCTCCCCTGTGTGTCACTTCCTCCTCCTGTGTAAACACAGGAAGGGGGAAGTTACATAGTTAGTTACATAGTTAGTAAAAAAGAGGGGGGGATGGTGGGGAAGGGGAAGTTCGCAAGTTATTTAATTGGTAGGGGCTAGTATATTTGCGACTACCTCAGATCTCTCATCAAGTGATGATTATATTGCTGTAACCAATTTACATGACTAGTAAATATATGAAAGGTAATAGGGGGACAACGAAAGGGGTAGGTGGGATTGGTGATCTCAGAGGAGATCAAAAAAGAAAAGGGGTTACTATGGCAACTAAGCAAATGATCTGAAATTCATTTTCAATACAAAAAAGAATTTTAATTATTAAAATATCTGAGCATAATTAATACAAAAAGGGAAATAGATTTGTTCTTAGGAGAACAAAATCAATTACCAAAATTGGTATGGTACCATGAACATTAATAACAAACAAGACACACAATAAACAACATGGTTAGTCAGGTTGAAAAAAGACACAAGTCCATCCAGTTCAACCATAAAAAAAATAAACAAACAAAATAAAACACAGTACATCCCATACACCCATCTCCATACCCACAGTTGATCCAGAGGAAGGCAAAAAAAACCAGCAGAGCGATGATCCAATTTGCTACCGGAGGGGAAAAAATTCCTTCCTGATCCCCCGAGAGGCAATCGGATTTTCCCCCGGATCAACTTTACCTACAAATCTTAATACTCAGTTATATTATGTGCATTTAGGAAAGAATCCAGGCCCTTCTTAAAGCAGTCTACTGAGCCGGCCAGAACCACCTCTGGAGGGAGTCTGTTCCACATTTTCACAGCTCTTACTGTGAAGAAACCTTTCCGTATTTGGAGGTGAAATCTCTTTTCCTCCAGACGTAAAGAGTGCCCCCTTGTCCTCAGTGTTGACCGTAAAGTGAATAACTCAACACCAAGTTCCCTATATGGACTTCTTATGTATTTGTACATGTTGATCATATCCCCCCTTATTCTCCTCTTCTCAAGAGTGAATAAATTCAGTTCCTCTAATCTTTCCTCATAGCTGAGCTCCTCCATGCCTCTTATCAGTTTGGTTGCCCTTCTCTGCACTTTCTCCAGTTCTCCGATATCCTTTTGAGAACTGGTGCCCAAAACTGGACTGCATATTCCAGATGAGGTCTTACTAATGATTTGTACAGGGGCAAAATGATATCTCTATCTCTGGAGTCCATACCTCTCCTAATACAAGAAAGGACTTTGCTCGCTTTGGAAACCGCAGCTTTGCATTGCATGCCAAGTGATGTAATCTCTCCCCTCTGCGGTATTTTCAACAGCCGCTGAGGAGAGAACACATCACACAGTAAGTCTGTACAACACTACACTGACACCAGGACACGTAGGCACATTAACCCCTTGCGACCACCCCCCTGTCACAGTGTCACTGAATGCAGTGATCATATATGTACTGATCACTGCATTTAGTGTCAGTGTGACAGGCAGTTAGTGTTAGGTTCAGGGTAGCCCCCGTACCCCCCCTAATAAAGTTTTAACCCCTTGGTCACCGTCCTAGTTAACCCTTTCACTCCCTATTGCCAGTGTCACTAAGCGATCATTTTTCTGATCGCTGTATTAGTGTCACTGTTGCCGCTAGGTAGCTATTTGTTTTTTTATTGCGTTTTTTTTTTTTACTAAAGACATGTGGCTGAATACATTTTGGCCTAAATGTTTGACTAAAATTTAGTTTATTCGATTTTTCTTATAACAAAAAGTAAAAAATATTGTGTTTTTTTTCAAAAATGTCGCTCTATTTTTGTATATAGCGCAAAAAATAAAAACCGCAGAGGCGATCAAATACCATTAAAAGAAAGCTCTATTTGTGGGAAGAAAAGGACGCGAATTTTGTTTGGGAGCCACGTCGCACGACCGCGCAATTGTCTGTTAAAGCGACGCAGTGCTGAATTGTAAAAACGCCTCTGGGCATTTAGCAGCATATTGGTCCAGGTCTTAAGTGGTAATAGAGATAAGGGTGATGTCATGTGACCTCCCAGAATCCTCCTCACCTCTCCGGTCAGGTCTGTGTATTATTAATAGAGATAAGAGTGATGTCATGTGACCTCCCAGAATCCCCCTCACCTCTCCGGTCAGGTCTGTGTATTATTAATAGAGATAAGAGTGATGTCATGTGACCTCCCAGAATCCTCCTCACCTCTCCGGTCAGGTCTGTGTATTATTATTAGAGATAAGAGTGATGTCATGTGACCTCCCAGAATCCTCCTCACCTCTCCGGTCAGGTCTGTGTGTTATTAATAGAGATCAGAGTGATGTCATGTGACCTCCCAGAATCCCCCTCACCTCTCCGGTCAGGTCTGTGTATTATTAATAGAGATCAGAGTGATGTCATGTGACCTCCCAGAATCCTCCTCACCTCTCTGGTCAGGTCTGTGTATTAATAATAGAGATAAAAATGATGTAATGTGACCTCCCAGAATCCTCCTCACCTCTCCGGTCAGGCCTGTGTATTATTAATAGAGATAAGAGTGATGTCATGTGACCTCCCAGAATCCTCCTCACCTCTCCGGTCAGGTCTGTGTATTATTAATAGAGATAAGAGTGATGTCATGTGACCTCCCAGAATCCTCCTCACCTCTCCGGTCAGCAGGTAGATGATCTCCAGGGTGAGGTTTAGAATCCTCTCAGTCATGTGACTCCGGTCCTCCTCCATCCTCATTGGTCATGTGATGTATACAGATTTACCTGTGGACCAATAATTGATAAGAGAGAATGATCCGGACTGTACTGGTTGTATAATATTAGGATGGAGGTGTATGGGTGATAATATGAGGGGTTCTATCATGTAAGAATGCCCCCCAGTGGTCTTACACACAGATCAACATTCAGTTTAGTGTTTGATATGTTTCTGGGGTCTGGGATCCTCCTTCCCTTTGGCCTTTAACATTTCCCCACCTATGGGGCCGAAACATTCTCTTCATATTGGAGATGTGGGGGGGGGGGGTAGGGGTGTATTATGTAGACATAAAGTTTATGTCTACATAAACCCCACTTTCCCCCCTACATCTCCAATACGATGAGAATGTTCCAGCCCCATAGGTGGGGGAATGTTCTGCCCCTGAAGGGGTTAATCTAGGTCTCCACACTATATATGTGTGTATCATCATCTGCTGGAGATAAAAGACGTCACAGTGACTATGGAGGAAGAGGACGGACATGACGGGGTTACTGGATGTAAATAGAAAATAAGATCTTATTACCTCCTCTACTGCCTCTTCCAACGACGTCTTCTCTCTACTTCCTCCCGACTCACCTCTCACCCGGAACTTCCTGTCTGTATCTGACATCACTTCCTGTCTTCCATAGAGACTTCCTGTCTGCCACCTTGTGGATCTCAGAGGAACTGCAGCATAGAGAAACATCTCGTAGTGTGAACACGTCTTTGTGCTGTGTGTGTATGTACTGTATATCCTTATAGATGGGCAGTGTTGCTCATCGTCCTTTAAAAAAGTAATTAGATACAGTTAAAAATTACTTGTCCGAAAAAGTAATTGAGTTAGTGACTCAGTTACTACATTGGCAAAGTAATTAGTTACTCAGCAAAGTAACTGACTTTTCTTTTGCCGGTGTATGACAACCCCCTAATTTTCCAGCTAAAATTTTGGTTTTGGGATATACTCACTGTATAAGATGACCCCTCACTGTGCCATCATACATGCCTCACTGTGCCATCTGTAACATGCCTCACTGACAGTGAGGCATGTTACAGGCACAGTGAGTGAGGCATGTTACAGGCACAGTGAGTGAGGCATGTGAGACATGTTACAGGCACAGTGAGGCATGTTACAGGCACAGTGAGGCATGTGAGGCATGTTACAGGCACAGTTAGGCATGTTACAGGCACAGTGAGTGAGGCACGTTACAGGTACAGTGAGCGAGGCATGTTACAGGCACAGTGAGTGAGGCATGTTACAGGCACAGTGAGTGAGGCATGTTACAGGCAAAGTGAGTGAGGCATGTTACTGGCACAGTGAGCGAGGCATGTTATAGGCATGTGAGACATGTTACAGGCACAGTGAGGCATGTTACAGGCACAGTGAGTGAGGCATGTTACAGGCACAGTGAGTGAGGCATGTTACAGGCATGTGAGGCATGTTACAGGCACAGTGAGTGAGGCATGTTACAGGCACAGTGAGTGAGGCATGTTACAGGCATGTGAGGCATGTTACAGGCACAGTGAGTGAGGCATGTTACAGGCACAGTGAGTGAGGCATGTTACAGGCACAGCGAGTGAGGCATGTTACAGGCACAGTGAGTGAGGCATGTTACAGGCACAGTGAGTCACTGTGCCATCATACATGCCTCACTGTGCCTGTAAAATGCCTCGACGACGATATCCCTACCTTCTCCTGTTCTCCATATGTCAGACGTCGGCGGCCATCCTCCATTATTCAAAAGCCACGCCTCCTCCTCAGGCTGCCACCGTGATAGGCGGAAGAGTAATTTTCCCAGCAGAGCCTCTGTTCAGTGTTCCGCCTATCACGGATGTCCTCTCGTCTGAGGCCGAGGCTGAGAAGGCATCCCTGATAGGCTGAACACTAAACAGAGGCTCTGCTGGGAAAATGAGTGTTCCGCCTATCACGGACGGAACAGTCAGAGGGGGAGGCGCGCTTTTTTAATAATGGATGGCCGCCGACGGTGACTCACAGGTACATGTGTAATTGCGGTAACGCTGCCAAAGTAATGGGGATGGCGTTACCGCGAGGGGAAGAGTAATCTGGTAGATTACTTGTTACCCTCAAAAGGGGCATCGTTAGGTAACAGTGTTTATTTTAACGCCGTTACTTACAACACTGTAGATGGGTCATCTCCACTCCCACCAAGGGGGATAGAAATATATTACTGCTCGGGGGAGGGGGAGGGGGAGACATTTGGGCCCCTTTGATTTTGCAGTAAAATTGATGTGAGATTTAGTCATGTAGAACATCTGTTATATGGATACAAAGAACCCCAGCCGAGAGTAAAGGGTGGAAATGGCTCCTGATCCCCAGATTTGGGCAATTATATCACCATAAATAGAAAAAAACCTGCGCTATGTGTAACAACTCAAATACCTACAGAAATAACTTATACCGGACTGCTGCTGTAACAAAGGTAAGTATTCCCTTTATCACCTAGAAGAGCATTATGTATCACAGCGCTGTCACAAATACACTAAAATATGATGGGGCGTGGCACAGCTGCCGAGGTGAGTGGACACTGAGCTCTGTGCTACTGCAGATTATCAGCATATAATCAGTAGGGATGAGCCGAACACCCCCCCTCCCCTACGGTTCGTACCAGAACCTTTGAACGGACCGAACATTCGCGCAAACTTTTAGAACCCCATTGAAGTCTATGGGACTCGAACGTTCAAATTCAAAAGTGCTCATTTTAAAGGCTTATATGCAAGTTATTGTCGTAAAATGGGTATGGGGACCCGGGTCCTGCCCCAGGGAACATGTATCAATGGAAACAAAAGTTTTAAAAACGGTCGTTTTTTCTGGAGCAGTGATTTTAATGACATTTAAAGTGAATAAAAAATTTGAAAAATTCCTTTAAATATTGTACCTGCTGGTTGTCTATAGTATGCCTGTGAAGTGGCACGTGTTTCCTGTGTTTAGAACTGTCCCTGCACAAAATTACCTTTCTATAGGAAAAAAGTCATTTAAAACAGCTTGTGGCTTTAATGTGCAATACAATGCAATATGGATGAAAATCATTGAGAAAAATAGCTGGGTTTCCCCGCCCCCTCCCCCTAGGTCATTACAAGCCCCTTTGGCCCTATATACTTTGAACAGCATTATACAGGCAGTGCAAACAAGACAGGGACTGTAGGATTGTTGTTAAGTAGAATCTGTTTGTAATTTTGAACTGGTACTTTTTTAAAGTGTAGCTCCAGCCATAAAATCTATTTTTAAGCTTTTCTGAAAACATAGAGAAGGGTTATCACCCCTGTAACATTTGTTTTGCTGTCTGTGTGCATCTCTTCAGAAGATTGCACCTCACTTTCTGTCCCAATGACAAATGATTTTTTGAAAATTCGTTTTTTTTTTGTGAAACAAGGATTGGTGATAAAGCATCAGTGGACAGGAGACACCTCTTACAGAAGAGAATTTCCCTTCCTAGGGGTAGATTTCCTCTCACTTCCTGTTGTCTCCCTCCGTTTGCAAGTAGGATTCGTTTGTAAGTTGGATGTTTGAAAGTAGGGGCCTGCCGTATTTACCTTGCAGAAATTTGGGCCCTAGGTGTTGGTGTTGCCACAACACTGTAAGCCCTCACAGTTAGACTTGGTGGGCGCTGGAAGGCCATGCTGTGAACTATTAGATCAAGAATTGTAATTACATGCCCCTGTTGAACAGGGGCAAAAAAAATTGGGCCTTGTGCACTGGTGCTGGTGCCACAACACTGCAACCCCTTACAGATACTAGTTGCAGCGCAGAAATAGGCCCGCTGCAAAGTATTGCATAAAAAATTTTAATTACACGCCCCTGTTAAACAGGGGTAGACAAATTGGGCCTTAGGCACTGGTGCCACAACACTGCAACCCCTAATTTAGCTAAGCTAGCATTCAACCGCTGGGCATGTGGATGGCTGGGAGAAAACTTCTTTCATCGCTGCAGCACCTGGGGCAGGGAAATTTGCCTGGTACAATCTGCCGCCGGTGTACAGATAGTAGATTGCACGCAAGTTACTTGGCTGTGACACACCTAATTCTACACCTTCAGTACTATCAGTGCAGGCTTCAGAGAGGACTGAGGGTATAGTGGGGTTGGAGATCCCAGCTGATGAGGACCAAGAAGGGGTCCGCTTTGTTCTTTGGTGTGGGTCTTTGAGGTACGCTTGCCAACAAACTGCATGGCTGGTCGACATATGTCTGGTCAAGCATGTGGTGCTCAAGCAGGTGATGTTTTGGCCACGCGAGATATGCTTGAGATTTATGTTGCAAATAGCAGCGGTGCGATCGGATGCACTCATCTCAAAAAAGGCCCACGCCAAAGAACTTTTGGAATAAAGCTGAGAGACAGCAGCGCCCTGCACAGGCAAGCTCTGCATTGTGATGCAGTCGGTGTGCTGCCCTTAAGCTGGCACCTGGAGGGCATCCTGCCTCATTAGAGATGTACCTCCTCCTCCTCTTCCCTATCAGGCACCCACATGGAGTCAGTGACCTCATCATCCCCTGCCTCCTCATCACTGTAGAAAACCTGGCAGTATGCTGCAGCTGGGGGACAATGACTGCCAGATTGCTGTCCTTCTTGGGCATCCCCTCTCTCTGGGCTTAACGTTACTGCCTTACTCTAGCGGTGTACCATCATCGGAGCCTTCAAAACGCTGCGCATCCTCCTGCAGCATGTACCCAACACTATGGTCAAACAGGTCGGGGGACTCCTCAGGAGGACATGGTGGGGCTAGGGAAGGAGTAACTGATGCCATTGAGCAGAGGGAAGAGGCCTTGTTGGCAGTTGCTCTAGGAATAAATATGAATAACAGCAGCTTTACGTAGCTTTAGGTGCACAATGTGCAGAGGACACAGACACACTGCAGAGGACACAGACAGTATGCATACCATGTAGCTTTAGGTGCACACTGCAGAGGACACAGTACACCACGTAAGAATACTGCAGCTAGCACAATCACCTGCCTGCCTGTCAGTATATTAGTATATTAGGAAGAGCGGATCTAGCTAAACTCAATACAGTGTATAAATATATGAGGTTGGATTCTCTGACTTGCTGCACTACCCATCCGGTATCCACTACAGTCTGATAGGCGTTTGCCTCTACTGTCTCTTCGTTTACCATTCGATATACACCACTAGGTATGAGCCCAACACCCCCCGGTTTGGTTCACAGCAGAACATGCGAACAGGCAAAAAATGTATGCACACACCTTTAAAGTCTATGCGATAAGAACATGAAAAACCATAAGTGCGAATTTTAAAGGCTTATATGTAAGTTATTGTCATAAAAAGTGTTTGGGGACCCGGGTTCTGCCCCAGGGGACATGTATCAATGTAAAAAAAGTTTTAAAAACTGGCATTTTTTCGGGAGCCTTGATTTTAATGATGCTTAAAGTGAAACAATAAAAGTGAAATATTTCTTTAAATTTCATACCTGAGGGGTGACTATAGTATGCCTGTGAAGTATCGCATGTTTCCTGTGTTCAGAAACAGTCCCTGCATAAAATGAAATTTCTAAAGGTAAAAAAGTCATGTAAAACTACTCGTAGCTATAATGAATTGTCGGATCCCTGCACTATAGATAAAAATCATTGAAAAAAACAGCGCCAAAAATTTTGTAAAAAAATGGCGTGGGTGTCCTTCCTAAATTCCATACCAGATCCTTATCCGAGCATGCAACCTGCCGCAGGGAAATGGGGGTATGAGAGAGCGCCCCCCTTCTGAACCGTACCAGGTCACATGCAACCTGCCGCAGGGAAATGGGGGTATGAGAGAGCGCCCCCCTTCTGAACTGTACCAGGTCACATGCCCTCAACATCGGGAGGGTGCTTTGGGGCCCGACCCCGCCCCCCTCTAACATCATGTGACATGACGTTATGTCAGAGGGCTGGCCCCACCCATCAGCGGCTGGCCCCACCCTCAACTATATAACAGCTGTCATGAAAAGGCTGCAGTCGGCTGGACACCTCCCATGGAGGCAGAGTTCTTTTCATTTTATTTTAAACAAAATCTCGGGCCGTCGGCGCTGTGATTAAAGATGGATGGACGGGGCGTGGCCAGCACGGCATGTGAACGGACGCAGGTTCACTGAGCTCCGCACTGATCCTGTAAGAATCCGGTTTCCGGCACCGTTTACACCCGCGATTTTTCGGTCTGACGGATAGGGGAACACTCCCCCACCACTCGGTTGCTGTCGGATCACGGCTGGAGGGTATGATGACCCGGGGACAGAAGACAGACGGCGGCAGGCTGGACTCCCAAGATGGCGCCGCTCCACCATCAGCACAGAAGGCGCGCGGAGAAGACAAGGGGAAGGAGGGGGTGAGTAAAGCCCTGAAAAAGGCTAAAGAGACCCCCGGGGACCCTCCTAAGGACATGAGATACTATGCCCAGATCTGGCAGGGAAGTCCGGAGTGGCAGGTGTGCTTCCCCTGGATGACTGTGCCCCCCAGAGTGACATGGAAACGGAGGAGGAGGAAGAAGTACAGGGAGCAGGGGCCATAATGGAGCAGGCAGGGGAAAGCTCTGGTGACCTGCAAGGGGAAGCATACGACACTGAGGCGGAGGGGGGAGAACAGCCCACGCTGGCTGCCATACTGAAGGCAGTGAACAAGTGCACAGCGTCAGTCAACGGCCTGCAGCTCAGGTTTGGGAGTCTGGAGGAGGAGGTGTGCCTGATCCGCCATGACATACAGAAAATTAGGGAAAGGACCACAGCTGCGGAGGGAAGGATTAGTGACCTAGAGGATAAGCTGCCCCCATTGATCAGAGAAACCCAGGCTACCACACGGCTGGCCAGGGCCGTGGATATGCACGCAGAAGATTTTGAAAACAGACTTAGACGCAATAATGTGCGCATAGTGGGATTGCCGGAGAAGGTGGAGGGACGGGACCCCACGCAGTTTGTGGAAAAGTGGATGACTGATGTTTTTGGCAAAGAAGCATTCACACATCTATACGCAGTGGAGAGAGCACACAGAGTGCCCTCAAGGCCTCTTCCGCCGGGCAATCCTCCCCGTCCGATCCTTGCCCGTCTTTTAAATTACAGAGACAGAGAAATAATACTGAGACTTGCCAGGGAAAAGCGGAATGTCCAGTTCAATGGCACACGGGTCTCATTCTACCCGGATTTTTCCGCCGCAGTGCAGAAGAGCCGGGCTCGGTTCACTGAAATTAAGAAACGCCTGCAGAGGGTGCAGGCACCATATGCTATGCTGTACCCGGCGAGACTCCGAGTCATTCTCAGAGGACAGGCCCACTTCTTTGAGCACCCTGCTGATGCCTCAGACTGGCTGGATGCCAACGAAGGGGCACTCCGTCAGGCCAGGAGACCACCCGCGGCAGAAGATGGACACTCGGACTGAACACTGTCTACCTTGCATACTTGCTCCCTCGCATGAGGGTAATGCCGGAAACACACATTACCCCTATATTTTGGTGCTAAAATGTGAGTTCGGAAATGCTGTTACTACCACACCCAGCGAAGATGATTGCTGACGGGGCTGCCACGGTTGGTGGCCGAATTGAAGTTCGGAGGGACCTGTTGTCCCGCAGTTGCCGGGGTAGCCTGTTGGCTCCCCAAAGTTTGAGCCCACAAAGGGCATATGTGCAGATGGGTGTATACCCCTTACAGGCGGATGGCCTGCTACGAGAGGAAATTGATGCACAGTTGTGCATCTCAGCTTGCTCCCATTTTTCAGTTAATCCAGTGCCCGCTTATACTTTTCTTTTTCTAATTATGGAAGATCTTCCTTTATTTTTTCTGCCACCTGGATGTTTGCCCTGTCCCTATTCCTGGCCTGGCTTAATGCGCTGACACCTTCAACTGGGTGAGTGGAGGGTGGCTGGGGCGGTGATGTCTTTTCCCCTTCTGATGTTATGCATCAACCCCCCTGATGGCGACAGTAACTGTGTTATCATGGAATGTCCGGGGACTGCAAGACCCCCTGAATAGATCAATGGTGTCATCCCTGATGAGGAAACAGTTACCAGCTATTTGTGCACTCCAGGAGACTCATTTAACCCCTGATTCTGTGTCCTGCTTGGGGTATCGGTGGGCGGGCAGGGTGTACCATTCCACTCACACCTCTTATTCTAGGGGGGTGAGTGTGCTGGTGCATAGTGCACTGGACTTTGAAGAATTACAGGCGGATGTGGATGCTGAAGGCAGATATGTTTTTCTTTTATGCAAATTGTTTGCTTTTAAATGTATTCTTGCTTTTGTATATGTGCCTCCCCCGTACAACAATCAGGTACTACGGGCTTTGGTGGAGTTCCAGGTGAGGTTCCCAGAGGTACCCTTGTTTGCCTTCGGGGACTTCAACTGCTACATGGACCCTAACATGGATAAACATCCGCCGGGGGGTGGGAGGAGGGGGGTGCGTTGTACGGCCCTACGGAAACTAGTAGAGGAAGTGGGGTGGAGGGACCCTTGGAGAGCTAGACACCCAGGGGAGAAGCAGTTCTCATGTTTTTCTAAAAGCCATTCGACCTTATCAAGGATAGATCTCTGTCTGTGTTCTCATGCTGCTGAGAGGTATGTTGTAAATGTGGCGTATGGCCTGAGAAGTGTATCGGATCATTCCCCACTGATTGCATCCCTAGAGGTGCGTCCCCCTTCGGCGGTGGCCAAGGCCCCGTGGAAGATGAACGCCTTCTGGTTGAACCTTTTCACTTCCCATGACCACATAGAGGCCCGCATTGAGGAATATTGGCGTGTGCACGCTGACTTTGACAACATGGCGGTCAACTGGGAAGCCTTTAAGGCTGTCCTAAGGGGCTTACTTATCAAGGAGATCCAGGCCACCAAGGGACGGTCAAATGCACACCGGGAGGGGGTGGAAAGGATGGCAGAAAGGCTAGAGACCAAATTCATTGCAGACCCGTCTGACAATAATAGGGGGGCGTGGCTGTCGGCGCAGGATGCCCTGTACCGGGTCACGACCTCGGGGGCGGAGAGGAAGCGCTTTTTCCAAAAGGCGGCATTCTATGAGGAGGGTCAGCATACTGGTCGCATGTTAGCAACTATCGCCCACGCCCAGCAGTTGTCGCCCTCTATAGGGGCGCTGCGCACTGCCGGTGGGGGGGGTGACTAATTCCCCTGATCAAATCCTTTCCGAACTAGTAGGATTCTACTCCTCCCTGTATGATTCCAAAAGGTCATATTCACTAGACTCCCTGGCTGAGTATTTAGACCCTGTACAACTGCCAAAGTTGTCGGCCTCCCATAGGGAGATGCTTGATGCCCCGCTGTCCCTCGGTGAGTTGCAGATGGCGACCAGCCTGTTCCCTAACTCGAAGGCCCCCGGGGACGATGGCCTTCCAGCGGAAGTATACAAGCAGTATGGGGAGTTGATACTCCCACACCTGCTGAAGGTCTTCAATGCTGCGAGGGAGGTGGGCACGCTCCCCCTCTCTATGACCAGGGCAAACATTGTTCTGATTTTGAAACCTGATAAGGATCCTCTTGACCCGGGATCATACAGACCGATCTCCCTACTACAGAACGATGTAAAGATTCTCGCCAAGGTACTGGCGGTCAGACTGAATGAGGCTATCTCCACTATAATTCACTCTGACCAATCAGGCTTTATGCCGCAGAAGTCGACGGCGATAAACTTGAGGAGACTCTTTATTAATATGCAATCACGGGCAGACAACGCTGGGGACAGAGCCTTGCTATCGTTGGACGCCCATAAGGCGTTCGACAGCGTAGAATGGGAGTATCTTTGGGCAGTGATGCGGAAATTTGGTTTTGGGGAGGGATTCATTACATGGGTCCAGCTCTTGTACTCATCCCCGGTGGCGGCGATAAGGGAGGGGGGGAGAGTCTCGCATACTTTTGATCTTCACAGAGGCACGCGGCAGGGTTGCCCCCTGTCTCCCCTCCTCTTTGCACTGGCCATCGAGCCCCTCGCGGATATGATTCGGACTAACCCCTTGGTACGGGGATTTCAATATGGTGATCTGCATGAGAAGATCATGCTATATGCGGATGACACCATGCTGCTCCTGGGTGACACTTCTGAGTCACTAACGGAGGCCATTAAGATAGTGCGACGGTTTGGGAAATACTCGGGTTTGACTATTAATTGGACCAAGTCCTCCCTCCTTTTGCTGGACCGACGGCCCGCGGCGCCCATTGGCACTATACTGGACATCCCGGTGTCTGAGTCTTTCAGATACCTGGGTATTCAGGTTACCGCTTCCCCATTGGATTATATTGGCCTTAACTTGACCCCCTTGATCAATCGCTGCCGCGATCGGGTCAAGGTATGGAGCAAGCTGAAACTGTCACCGGTTGGGAGGGTGAACCTCATAAAGATGATCCTTATGCCACAGCTGCTCTACGTTCTACACAACGCCCCAACAGTTATCCCCCTGAAAAAGTTTAGAGTCATTAACTCAATCTTTCGCTCCCTGATCTGGCTCGCAAAGCCCCCGAGGGTTAAACTTGAGCAACTACAGCGCCCAAAGGAAGCAGGTGGATTGGCGTTGCCCAATTCATGGCTCTATTACCTGGCCTCTCAGTTACAACATATCGCAAGGGTGGCGGGACCCCAACGGGACTTGCAGCTGAACTTGAGGGACTCCTCGGCTCGACTGCTCAGATTCACGACTGGGGGAGAAGTGATGGAGGGTTTGGAGGCCTTGCAATATGCTAAATCTAACAAACGGTTCCCCACATACAACCTCATGCAGAAGATCTGGAATAAGGCTAGGATGATGCAGGGAGGGACAAGGTACACTAAATACAGCCCCATTTGGGACAACGCGTACTATCAAGAAATAGCTAAATTACAGTATGGGCAGAAATGGAAACAGTATGGGATATCCCTGTTATCACATATAATTAGAGCGGGTGAGCTGAGGCCCTTCTCGGAGCTCAGAGAGGACTTCCAGCTGCCAGCATCCATGCATTTTTACTATTTGCAGCTTAAACATGCATTTGACGCACAGAGGGAAGCGGATATATGGTCCATGGATTTGGCACCGGTCTTTAACTTCCTGTCTGATGTGTCTACCTATAAGGGTTTCATATCTAATTGCTATGCCATGCTGCTGAACCTCTTTCTGCCAGGGGCCCCTCTCAAGGCGGTAGCCCGGTGGGAACGGGATGTGGGCGTGTTCGAGGAGGAGCAGTGGGAGGAAGCCTTACAGGCGGTTCCTACAAGCTCCCTGAACGTGGCGCACAGACTGTCACAGCTCTACATTCTTCTAAGGACACATTACACACCTGCCAGATTAGCGCATATGGGTTTGGGGGTAGACCCCTGCTGTACTAGATGCTGCAGGGACCACGGAGATCTCATCCACCTGCTATGGCGCTGCCCGAAGCTTCACCGGTATTGGACAGGGGTTGTTGACACTATTAGCGGGGCCTTCCAGATACAGGTTCCATTGGAACCCAAGGTCTGCCTGTTGGGGATAACGGATGGCTTGCTGGCGGAGGATATCCCAAAACAGGCTATTGGCAGGGCTCTGTTTCAGGCTCGTTTAATGATACTGAGACACTGGAAGGACACTGAACCACCTAAGGTACAGGAGTGGATTAAGCAGATGGGGGTTACGTTGAGGCTGGAGAAGGTGGTGTATCAGAGAAGAGGGGCCAGTGGTAAATATGAAAAGTTATGGGCCCCGTGGCTCAATGTTCCAGGTCTGGCTCCGATAGACCTTGTGTGGGATCGCCTATTTTAGGACCCTGATAACTTGATTTTTAGCTATCTCTATGCATCCACTGGAGAGGTGGGGGGGAGAGAAGGTGATAGAGACCCTGTAACGGGAAATGATGTTTGGCGTAGTGTTAGGATGCTTTATATGTGTATCATTCATTGTGATATTGGTTGAAAAAATGTTCTGGAGTTCTGTATGTTATTTTCTGTATTTGCTCAATAAAACTTTTGTTTGAGAAAAAAAAAAGATGGATGGACGGACATTGCCGGACACTTTTTTTTTTAAATAAAGTAAGTCCAAAACTGACTCCTGTCATTTTTACTTTTTTGGTTAATGGGTAGGGGTATAATGTTCCCAATACCCATAGGGGGGCCAGGTTCTGGGGGCCCCCTTTTTAATCGGATTACGATAAGCCCCTGCCCGCTGACCCCCACAACACCTGGCAAGGGTTGTGTGGAAGAGGCCCTTGTCCCCATCAACATGGGGACAAGGTGTTTTAGGGGGACCCCAAAGCACCCTCCCATGTTGAGGGCATGTGACCTTATACACTCTCATCCCCCCTTTTCCTGCAGCCTGCTAGGTTGTGTGCTCAGATAAGTGTCTGGTATGGATTTTAGGGGGACCCCCCACCATTTCTTTCTATTTTGGCACAGTGTTCCCCTTAAAATCCATATCTGAAGGGCCTAGTATGTCTTTTTGGGGGGACCCCATGTCATTTAAAAAAAATAGTTCAGGGTTCCCCTTAATGCCCATAACAGACCCAAAGGGCCTGGTAATAGACTGGGGGGACACTGGGGGGGGGGGGCAATACATTACAGCCGCAAGCAGATTTAAATGACATTTTTTCCTTTAGAAATATCGTTTTGCTGCTCTCATTCATTACACTATGTACTGCTGCCATGTAAGCAGAATTACATTATGTGGGGCATGGACTTAGCCCCCTGAACCGTGATTGGCCAAAGGCACCCTGCCTTTGGCCAATCACAGGCATACAGGTACGTCCCCTTTAAGATGCGAGCCGTGGGTTTGCGAGCGCGCCGCCGCCGGCATGCTCACGACCCCGGTCGGAAGCTCTGTGGCCGCACCAGGGGAGCCTGTGGACCTGATCGCCGCTGGTGTCCGGCGATCGGGTCACAGAGCTGAAGAGCGGGGAGATGTCAGTGTAAACAAACCTTTCCCCGTTCTTCCTAGTGACACTGTCAGTGATCGTCTGTCCCCTGTCATAGGGAACGACGATCAGTGACATGTCACACCAAGCCACGCCCCCTAACAGTAACACTGCCAGTGTCATTTTCACAGTAATCAGTGCATTTTTATAGCACTCATCACTGTAAAAATGACAATGGTCCCAAAATGTTGTCAAAAGTGTCCAATGTGTCTGCCATAATGTCGCAGTCACGATAAAAATTGCTGATCGCCGCCATTACTAGTAAAAAAAACTATCCCCTATATTGTAGACACTATGGGCCAGATCCACATACCACTATGGGCCAGATCCACATACCTGAGTAAATGGGCGGCGTGTCCCATTTACTCTACGCCGCTGTAAGTTACGGCGTATCCTTATCTACATAGAAATGCCGCTGTAACTTAACATTACGTACGCCTCTATACAGCAGGGGTAACTTTACGCCGGACCTACGCTTACGCAAACGACGTAAAAACACTGCGCCGGGCGTACGTACGTTCGTGGATCGGTGGATCTACCTAATTTGCACATTCGACGTGGAAGCGCCCCTAGCGTCCAGCGTAAATAGGACACTTTAGAACGACAGCGTAGGACGACGTATCTACGCAAAAAAACGGCGTATCTTGTTTTGTGGATACAAAACAATGATAAGCCGGCGCAGATTTGAAATTACGGCGGCGGATCTGGAGATCCGCCGCCATAATTGTTTGTGGATTTGGCCCTATAACTTTTGCGCAAACCAATCAATGAACGCTAATTGTGATTTTTTTACCAATAATATGTAAAATACGTATTGGCCTAAACTGAGGAACATTTTTTATTTTATATATTTCTGGGGATATTTATTATAGCAAAAAGTAAAAAATATAGATTTTTTTTCAAAATTTAGGCTCTTTTTTTGTTTATAGTGCAAAAAAGAAAAACCGCAGAGGTGATCAAACACCACCAAAAGAAAGCTCTATTTGTGGGGAAAAAAAAGGACGTCAATTTTGTTTGGGAGCCACGTCGCAATTGTCAGTTAAAGCGACGCAGTGCCGAATTGACCAGCGAAATGGTCCGGGGCTGAAGCAGTTAAACGAATTGGGGACTAAATGAATTGCACTAGTTCTGGTATCAATGTGTCAGATCCCTTCAAGACTGCCCATGCTGATGCTCAGTGACTATGCTGTTATGCTGAGTGTCTATCCTTTTCCTCCTCAATGATCATGCTGATAGTTTGTAAGAACATTGTTGGTTCTGGGCAACGCCACCAGTGGCTAAGGCACAATTTTTCCACAAGAGCATATAATTAAAATTTTTGATGCAATACTTTGCAGCAGGGCTCGTTCCTGCGCTCCAACTAGAGTATCTGTGAGGGGTTGCAGTGTTGTGGCACCAGCACCAGTGCCTAAGGCCCAATTTTTCTGCCCGTTTAACATGGGCGTGTAATTACAATTTTTGATGCAATACTTTGCAGCAGGGCTCATTAGTGCGCTCCAACTAGAGTATCTGTGAGGGCTTACAGTGTTGTGGCACCACCTAGGGCCCAAGTTTATGCAGAGTATATAAGGCAGGCCCCTACTTTCAAACATTTAACTTACAAACGACTCCTACTTGCAAATGGAAGGAGACAACAGGAAGTGAGAGGAAATCTACCCCTAGGAAGGGAAATTCTCTTCTGTGAGAGGTGTCTCCTGTCCACTGATGCTTTATCACCAATCCTTGTTTCACTAAAAAACCTAAATTAAAAAAAAAAAAACATTTGTCATTGGGACAAAAAGTGAGGCGCAATCTTCTGAACAGATATGCACAGACAGCAAAACAAATGTTACAGGGGTGATAATTTATTTTTTGGCTGGAGCTACACTTTCAAAAAGTACCAGTTCACAATTACAAACAGATTCTACAAAACAACAAACCTACAGTCCCTGGGCCAGATTCTCAGAGGCGTTACGACGGAGTATCTCAGATACCCCGTCGTATCACCTTTTTTTTGTCCTCGTATCTATGCGAGTGATGCTTAGCATCACTTTTGCATAGATACGCTTCTACATCCGACAAGTGTAAAAGCATTACACTTTCGGATCGTAGGTGTAATGACAACTCCGGCCACTAGGTGGCCTTCACGTTGTTTTTTCATTTGCATATGCAAATGAGGCTAGTGCGGCGATTCCCGAACGCTTTTACGCCGCCCCGTCGTCGCGTACGTCGTTTACGGACTCGTAAGGTTACCCCAGCTTCTATGTGGAGTAACCTTACGAAGTTCCGTCGGGTGCCGTCGGACGCCATGTTAAGTATGGTGTCGGGTCAGCGTCGGCTTTTTTCGTTGCTTACGTCGTTTTACTAACTCGTTCGCGAATAGGGACTTGCGTAAATGATGCTCACGTCGTTTTAACGTCGGTTTCAACGACGCTTCCCGACGTGAGCTGGAGCATGCGCACTGGGCTTTTCCCCCGGCCGGCACATGCGCAGTTCGTTCGACGCGGGGCGTGCTTAATTTAAATACAAGCCGCCCCATTTGAATTGCGCGGGTTTACGCTTGGCGATTTACGAGACGCCAGCGAAAACTACGGAGCAAGTGCTTTGAGAATAGAGCACTTGCTCTAGTACGCAGCGGCGGCGTAGTGTAAATGGCTTACGCTATGCCGCCGAAAAAATATGAGAATCTGGCCCTCTTTCTTGTTTGCACCTCCTGTATACTGCAGTTCAAAGTATATAAGGCCAAAGGGGCTTGTAATGACCTGGGGGATGGGGGGCGAGGAAGCCCATGCTATTTTTCTCAATGATTGTCATCCATATTGCAGGGACCAGACATTACATTAAAGCCGCAAGCAGTTTTAAATTACTTTTTTCTTATAGTAATCTCATTTTGTGCAGGGACAGTTCTAAACATGTGCCACCTCACAGGCATACTATAGACACCCAGCAGGTACGATATTTAAAGGAATATAAAAAAAAAATTCACTTTAAGCATCATTAAAATCACTGCTCCCGAAAAACCGTCCATTTTTAAAACTTTTTTTTTGCATTGATACATGTTCCCTGGGGAAAGACCCGGGTCCCCATACCCGTTTTAGGTCAATAACTTGCATATTAGCTTTTAAAATGAGCACTTTTGATTTTGAACATTCGAGTCCCATAGACTTCAATGGGGTTCTAAAGTTTGCGCAAACGTCCGGTCCGTTCAAAAGTTCTGATGTGAACCGAACGGGGGGTGTTCAGCTCATCCCTACTTCAGAGGTGGTTCTGGCCAGCTCAGTAGATTGCTATAAGGAAGGTCTGTATTCTTTCCTAAATGTACAGAATATAACTGAGTACTAACATTAAGGCTGCATACACACGATCGGTTCAAACCGATGAGAATGGACTTAAGTCTAGTTTCATCGGTCCAAACCGCCCGTGTGTATGGCCCATCGGTCCGTCGTCCATCCAAAATTTTAAAACTTGCTTTAAAATCTGACCGATGGACGCCTGACCATCGGTCCAAACCGATGGTTAGTACGCAAAAGCATCTGTCCAAAAACCCGCGCATTCTCAGAATCAAGTCGACGCATGCTTGGAAGCATTGAACTTCGTTTTTTTAACACGTCGTTGTGTTCTACGTCACCGTGTTCTGACCCGATCGGATTTTGGACTGATGGTGTGTACGCACATCAGACCACTTCAGCGGTGAACTGATGAAAATGGTCGGTCGGACCATTCTCATCGGTTTGAACCGATCGCGTGTACGCGGCCTTATAGGTAAAGTTGATCCGGGGAAAATCCGTAGCAAATTGGTTAATGCTCTGCTGGGGTTTTTTGCCTTCCTCTGGATCAACTGTGAATATATGGTATTGTACGATATTTTTAATTTCAGTTATTTTTTTTATGGTTGAACTGGATGGACTTGTGTCTTCTTTCAACCTGACTAATGCCCCGTACACACGATCCGAATATCGTATGACAGATCGTACGACTTTTTTTGCTTAATTGTCGCAAGTAAAATGAAATAGGTTATTAAAGTCACGAAAATTCTTATACGACAGAAAAAAATTATCGGAAGTGATGTCATGTGTAATGTATTTGTATTGTATTTTCGGACGACAACTATACTGACTAAATGAAAATCATCTATTTGACATTTGACATTGAACATTTTTGTGCTTGCTCGATCGAATAATATCAGATGAACTGTCCCGATCGGCTCTCGAAAGTAGTGTACACACGATCCAAAAATCGTACGATTCTTCCTCGGATGATCGTGTGTAGGGCCAGAACTGTAACTATGGCTGCCACTCAATGTCCTCCACCCCTCTCTGCCAATTCCTCCATTGGCTGCCATTCAGTGTGCTCCACCGCTCTCTGCCAATTCCTCCATTGGCTGCCATTTAGTGTCCTCCATCCCTCTCTGCCAATCCCTCCATTGGCCTCCATTCAGTGTCTTTCACCCCTCTCTGCCAATCTCTTCATTGGCTGCCATTCAGTGTCCTCCACTCCTCTCTGTCAATTTCTCCATTGGCTGCCATTCAGTGTCCTCCACCCCTCTCTGCTAATCCCTTCAATGGCTACCATTCAGTGTCTGCTACCCCTCTCTGCTAATTCCTCCATTAGCTACCATTAAGTGTCCTCCACCCCTCTCTGCCAATTCCTCCACTGGCTGCCATTCAGTGTTCAGTGTCCTCCACCCCTCTCTCTGCCAATCCCTCCATTGGCTGCCATTCAGTATACAGTGTCCTCCACCCCCCTCTGCCATTTCCTTTATTGGCTGTCATTCAGTGTTCTCCACCCCTCTCTGTCAATCCCTCCACTGGCCTCCTGTCACGTACCTGGTTGGAGGCCTAAGTGCAGAGAGGACTCCCCTTGTGGCTAAGTACAGTACACCCCTGAAAATGGTACAGAAGGTGTAGTGCCCAAAGAGGCAGAGGTTGCCGGATAGGTACAGGAAGTAGAGCCGATGGTCATCTGAAGTATACCGGATAATGCAGGCTACACAGCCGGGCCAAAGTCTCTAGGAAGTATCAGTAACACTTGGCAATGGTGTATGCAAGAGACGGTAGTGGAAGCCAGGCCGGGGGCAAACACTTTAGATCCGACAGGAGGAAGAGGCAGGTAGCAGGAACAGGCTCAAGCCAAGGCCAAATACAGGAATGCAGGCCAGGAACAGGTAGCAGTAGCAAAGTTTGTGATGCAGACCGGCATCAGACACTGGAGATAGCAGCAAAGTCAGTTAAGCAAGCCAGGGGGTCAAACCAGGAGAGCAGATTAGACAAGTCAGGAAAAAGCCGGGTCACAACAGGAAATTCACATAGAATATGCAGAGGCTCAGGAACACAGGAAGGCTGACGACAATCCAGCAATGTAATGGGCTCAGCGGTAGTCTTATATAGGCCAGTACGTGGCCACATTTGTCACATTGTGTGTATGCGCGTACACCAATTAGCGCCTTTGCACATGCGCGTTTGCACCATTGCGGACCTGTGTACGTCTGTTTGCACTAGTGCGCATTGGCAATGTGCCGTAAGCATCTATTACCAGTACTGGCACTATTGCAAGTTCTCTTACGGCCATTACCCTGACACCTCCATTCAGTGTCCTCCACTCCTCTCTGCCAAATCCTCCATGGGCTTCCACTCACCCAACAAATAAAATTCAAAATACTAACAAAAACTTACAAAGCCATCCACAACTTCCCCCCAGCTACATCACTAACCTAGTCTCTAAATGCCAACAAAATCATTCTCTTTGATTCTTCCAAGACCTCCTGCTCTCTAGCTCCCTCATCACCTCCTCCCATACTCGCCTCCAGGACTTCTCCTGAGCCTCTACAATCCTATAGAACTCCTTACCCCAATCTGTCTGACTATCTCCTACTCTTTCCACCTTTAGGTGTTCCCTGAAAACTCATCTATTTAGAGAAGCCTATCCTGCCTCCACCTAACAACTGTACATTTATTTTCTCCATCAGCCCATCCCCCACAGTTTTCACCTTTTGTATCACTTGACCCTCCCTCTTAGATTGTAAGCTCTCAGTATCAGGGCCCTCTGACTCCTCCTGTATTGAATTGTATTGTAACTGTACTGTCCTCACATTTTAACCACTTGCTAGCGGCCGTACGACTTTGTATGGCTGCAGCGCAGCCCTGAATCCCAAACAGGCCGTGTTTTTACGGCCGCCCCTTTCCTCGCTCCCGAGCACGCAGCGGGGAACTCCTGTGCTGGCCGTGTCCCTCGGACACAGCCAAACACAGATCGTGGTAAATAGCCAATCACAGCGGCTATTTACAACGCGATCTGTGCGGCCAATGAGAGATGATCTCATATGTAAACATATGAGATCACCTCTCATTGCCCACTCTCTACTCCTCACACAGACAGCGCGCGTGTGAGGAGGGAGAGAGAACTGTAAGAGCGACTTGAAAAAAAAAAAGTTACAAATCAGTGCCCCAGGACCACCTGTGCCCCCCAGTACCACAGTGCCCACCTGTACCACCGTGCCCACCTGTGCCACCAGAACCACCTTTGCCCAGTGCCCATCTGCCACCTCAGTGCACATCTGCACATCCAATCACAGCGGCTATTTACAGCACGATCTGTGCGGCCAATGAGAGATGATCTCCTATGTAAACATAGGAGATCATCTCTCATTGCCGACTCTCCACTCCTCACACAGACAGCGCGTGTGAGGAGGGAGAGAGAACTGTAAGAGCGACTTGAAAAAAAAAAATACAAATCAGTGCCCCAGGACCACCGTGTGCCCACCAGTACCACCTTTGCCCAGTGCCCATCTGCCACCTCAGTGCACATCTGCAATCAGTGCTCACCTGTGCCACCTCATCAGTGCACATCAGTAGCTCAGTGCCATCTGTGCTGCCTAATTAGTGCCATCTGTACCGCCTCATTAGTGCCATCTGTGTGGGTTCATTAGTGCCATCTGTGCCGTTTCATTAGTGCCCACCTGTGCCGCCTCATCAGTGCCCACCCGTGTCCACCAGTACACAGGCCTCATCGGTGCACATCAGTACCCATCTCATCAGTACCCACCTCAGTGCCATCTGTGCCGCCTCAGTGCCATCTGTGGGCATTTGTACTTTCCTGGCTTGTTAGGGTCTCAAGAAATGAGAGAGGCCTTCAGTACATCAGGTGTGATCATTTGTTATGATTTGCACTATAGCATGTAGACTCTAAAACTTTCACACAGACCAAAAAATTTCCAAACACTTTGGGTTATTTTTATCAAAGACATGTAGCAGTATAAATTGTGGCCAAAATTTATGAAGAAAAATTAATAATTTGCTAAATTTTATCACAGAAACTAAGAAAAAACGTTTTTTTCCTAAATGTTTTTTTTTTTTTTTAATCAATAATGCAAAAAATAAAAACGCAGAGGTGATAAAATACCACCAAAAGAAAGCTCTATTTGTGGGAAAAAAATGACAAAAAAATCATTTGGGTACAGTGTTGCATGACTGAGTAATTGTCATTCAAATTGTGAGAGCGCTGAAAGCTGAAAATTGGTCTGGTCAGGAGGGTGTTTAAGTGCCCAGTATGGAAGTGGTTAAAGAGCTGTTGGCGCTTTTTAAATCCTGTATAATAAAAATAAAAATGTATGACTGCCTAGTCCAGCCTTTCTCAGTCAGGATTCCTCCAAAGGGTTCTAGGGTTTCCTTATCACTTCCTTGGGCTGTATATGGAAGTGTCACCTACCAGACATTTCTGGATACTGAAGATTGTCATCATTGCACCGACACACACTATTTATTTCATTTAACACATTTTTTATTATAATTTTAACAAGAGTAGAACGCATAAAATAGTAAAAGTAGAAATCCAATTGGTCAGGAAAATGACATGTCTGGAATGTGGAGGCGGAGTCATTATTACTTTGTGTACAATACAATACACAACGTGTTACATTATAACAAAGTATTGTAGAAAAGATCACACCATAGAAAATGGGGGAGAGGAGAAAACAAACCCGGATATGAAGGTGACATTTGTGTAAGAGGAACACCTTAACAATTATCACCATTTTATTCTCCAGGGCCTCTGCTTTCAGAAAATATATGTTTGGGGGTTTTATCTAATCTTTAGGCCCAAAATCTGCATTTTACCATGTGTGCAAAAATAATGGAAAACCAGCTCTGGCAGTGAAAGGGTTAATGTGAGCTAAATGGGATCACTGTGCTGTGGTCACACTCTAATCATTAGAGCTCCCCCTAGCTGCAGCCTGGTAATAACATTGCTAGGAGGTCTATTCATTTATCTGCTCCATACTTCCCATCTTTATATAAACATCTCCTGACATTTAGGGGTAAATATTAGAACTTTCGCATAGCAATTTGCTCAGTGACAATGTATGTACATTCCTTCTGTGTGAATGGGGAAACATTGAATGTTATTAGACTGTTTGCTGAGCTGGTTTAATATTTTTCATTGATTTAAAATGAAAAATATTGCATTTGGACACTAGATGGCGCTAATTGCTATAGCACTTATGCCGCGTACACACGGTCGTTTTTTGCTATGAAAAAAAACAAAGTTTTTTGTGAAGTAAAAAACGACGTTTTTGAAACGTCACTTTCAAAGACGATGTTGCATACACACCATCGTTTTTTTCACAAAAAACGAGGTTACGTTCACCACTCTTTTCCATTGAAGCTCGCTTCATAACTAGCTTCTGGGCATGCGCGGGTTGAAAAACGTCGTTTTAAACGACGTTTTTGCTACACACGGTGACTTTTTGTGAAACAAAAAACGACGTTTTGAAAAACGACACAAAAAATTCAAGCATGTTGGAATTTTTTTTTTGGTCGTTTTTTTTTAAGACAAAAAACGACGTTTTGCCCACACACGATCAATTTAAATGACGTTTTAAAAAAACGACGTTTTTTTTCATCGCAAAAAACGACCGTGTGTACGCGGCATTAGGGTCATCTAAAAGTTGAATACAGTATTTTTGGTTTTGTATCAATGGTTGTTTTAATCCTGTAGTTCTATTTTATTTATGTCCTTCGCTGGCTTCTGTACTCATAAATGCATGAGTATGATCTCAGGTATTTGTATGAAACCCCCCCGACATAGTAAACTAAGGGGTCTATGCAAAATAATATGTTGGGTGAGGGTAACAAGCATTGATCCAGCCATGAGAAATTCTGTCTGTATTTCAATAAACACAGTGACTACCTATAATCGTCAGCTCCAACTAGTGGTCATAATGAGGTATAAGTTCCAAAATACCGCAATCACGAAAAATAGTTTCATACCGCATTACGGCCACTAGATGGACCCCAAATTACTATATGAAATAAAATAAGACCAACATGTGACATGGATGAATGAATGATTGTCATATATGTTCATCTATTACATAAAAACTAAACAAGTAAGTGAAGTGGTGAACTATTGAGCCAATCAAACCACAGAGAATATCTCCCTTCAACGTGAAAACAGAAATGATTTACACAAAATCAAACAATATAAATATTTTACAATCAATAACCCCTCCCCAGACAAGATATGTAGAAATATAGACAAGCGGTGTTCCCTCTCGTTCCGCACTCCGCCAAGCCACCCAACCCACACAGGAGCAAAGGAAAGAAGTTCTAGTAAGTAGAGCCTTAAAATAAAGGAAATCCACTTCAAAATTTATGTCTCGGCTGTGTAAAGTTTACTGATAAAGAAATATCAGATCTCACAGCTTGTAGTTCTGTAATGCCACATAAACACAATCAGATCTTCCGTCGGAGAAACCTTGAATGGTTTTTCTGACGGAATTCCGCTCAAGCTTGGCTTGCAAACACACGGTCACACAAAAGTTCTCGGAACTTTCAACCGCCAAGGACGCGGTGACGTACAACACTATGACGATCCGAGAAATTTAGGTTCAGTGCTTCCGAGCATGCGTCAAATTGTTTGCGGAATTTTGCGCATTGGAATTGCTACAGACGATCGGAATTTGGTGGAAATTCCGACAGGAAAAGTCCAATGGAGCATACACACGGTCGGAATTTCCATCCAAAAGCTCACATCGGACTTTTCTTGACGGAAACTCTGACCGTGTGCACGGGACATAACCCGCTATGATGTCCTTCATTTCAAGGCTCTACTTACCTCTCTACACCTCAAAATGTACTCAGCCAATGAAAAGCCAACATGGTACAACACTTCATCCATGTCTTTGGTGATCTCTGATCTCCTTATGAAGTGTTTCTTACATGTTGAAGATCAGACATGGAGTATATCTGAGGTGTATATCAGGGTGTGCTTCTTCCCCACATGGCCAACAACATTCATATACAAGACATTTCCCACACTCAAGGCACTAAAACACCTCGAAGGTTGTGTGGGATCCCCAATGTACAGGAAGACAGGACTTCAGTGAGGAACAGTACCCTCACTCAGGACAGGAATACGGCTTCTCACCCATGTGAGATCTCTGATGTGTGTAAAGATTGGGCTTGTGTGAAAAACATTTCCCGCACTCCGGACAGGAATGCGGCTTCTCCCCCGTGTGCAACATCTGATGTGCGTAAAGATTGGACTTCCGTGAAAAACATATCCCGCACTCAGGACATGAATACGGTTTCTCCCCCGTGTGAGATCTCTGATGTGTATAAAGACTAAACTTCTGTGTAAAACATTTCCCACACTCAGGACAGGAATACGGCTTCTCCCCCGTGTGAGATCTCTGATGTTTGCAAAGACTGTACTTCTGTGAAAAACATTTCCCGCACTCAGGACAGGAATATGGCTTCTCACCCGAGTGAAATCTTTTATGCCTATTAAGTTTAGATTTAGAAGGGAAACACTTCCCGCACTCAGTACAGGAAAGCCTCTTTTCTGTTGGAAGGACGGCACCGTCCCTCACAGTCTGAGGTTCCTCAGGATAAGAGGAATACGATGGTCCGGCGCCATCCCTCACAGTCTGAGGTTCCTCAGGATAAGAGGAATACGATGGTCCGGCGCCATACCTCACAGTCTGAGGTTCCTCAGGATAAGAGGAATACGATGGTCCGGCGCCATCCCTCACAGTCTGAGGTTCCTCAGGATAAGAGGAATACGATGGTCCATCTACACTGTGTGGTGCCGGATGGACATTTGAGGTAGTCGGGTTTTCTCCTGGACTATACTGTGTGATGTCCTCATCTTCTACTTTACAGTCTGGAGACAAAGTGAGACAATCCTCTGAGGTTTTCCTCATCTCCCGTCCATCTACTAAAATAGAAATAAAAAGATTATTACTAGACATGAGCAGATTGGTACTGCACTTCCTTATTTAGTCCATGATTTCATCATGAATAACAGAGGGGCTGAGCCCCACCAGAGGTCAGAGAGTGAGGATGGGGGAGAACAATGAAGATGAAGACTGGACTGATCCTGAAGATCACCATTGTGTTTTTTTAAATCCATTTCAATCGAGTTTTACAAGACATACAGGTTAATCCGCTGTGAGCGAACACATATGAAAGGTTGCTCTTAGTATACATTATATTGCCAAAAGTATTGGGACACCTGTCTTTACACACACACCTGCATTTTAATTGCATCCCATTCTTAATTTGTAGGGTTCAATATTGAGTTGGCCCACTTTTTGCAGCTATAAGGCCGCTTACCCACGGGGGGACATGTCCGCTGAAACATGTCCGACGGACCGTTTCCAGCAGACGTGTCTCCTCCGGATTTTCATCCGACGGTGTGTACACACCATCGGATGAAAATCCCCTCGGCCAGGGAACGCGATGACGTGGCGGTGACGTTGACGCAGCCACGTCACCAAACGAGGAAGTGAAATCCTTCCGCGCATGCGTAGAATCCATTTGAGTTCCAGTTCTGTCCACTGGTTAGTGTACTAACCAGCGGACATATCCGACGGACAGGTTTGTAGCGGACAAATTTCAAAGCATGCTGTCTGCTCACCCGTACACACGATCGGATTTGTCTGCTGAAACGGTCCGTTGGACCGGTTTCAACAGATAAATTTGATCGTGTGTACGCGCCATAACAGCTTCAAATCTTCTGCGAAGGCTGTACACAAGGTTTAGGAGAACCTACACTTTCTTATTTAGTCATGAATAACAGCGGGGCTGAGCCCCACCAGAGGTCAGAGAGTGAGGATGGGGGAGAACCAAGATGAAGACTGGACTGATCCTGATCGTTGGGTTGTTAATTCCTCCCTCATTATCACTTTATGTTTAAGGTTCCACAGTTGGAGGATGTTATCACATTATTATCAATATGTAAGTCTGCTTCAATCAAATCATCAGATATAAAATGTCCAGATTGTAGGAAATGGGTGTAACAAAAGAGAATACATATTATGTGTATATATAGCAGTGGGTAGAGGGGAGAGAGCAGAAGTCAGGACTATGTAATGTACAACATATTGTATGAGACACAACAGATAGGACTATATAGTATCAGAATGATGTAATGTGCAACATAGAATATTTAGTGCAGGGGTCAGGAGCATGTATTGTACAATATAAATTATATAGTGTAGGGTCAGGACTTGTAATATTGGTATTCAGTAATCAGTGGAAGATTAAATGTTTACATGAGACAAGTTGCAGAGATCCCACACTGCTGCCTCCCATCTCCTGAGACTGCACTCAGTGACTTGGGTCTGAGACTATACAGACATATCCCTCCACCCGGCACAGCCAGCAGACAATAGAGCAAGTAATCCTGGGAGGAGAATTGTTCTGTCGGAGATCTTACTAGTTACATGTATGGGAAGGAGGCCCAAGATACATGTCCCAGGTGTCTAGGTCTAGTAATATCTATGATGACAATCAACATTTTGCTGCCAGCTGATCCCCAGAATCTCCATAAATCCAGTCTAGAGACATAAATTGTGTCTGCAGCACAGAGAAGGAAGATTATCTGAGAGAAATACAGGAATACAGGACGGGGAACACAGCTCAGGATAGTGACCAGGCTGATATCACCCAGTCCCCACCCTACTCTGGACCAATCAGTGAGCAGTATGGGTGGAGAAATGTATTTGGTATTAATGACCCACCTGTGCTGATCTCTGTAGAAGTGTCCTCCTCTATAATTAGCCTCATTATTTCATCCTCCTCCATAGACTGCTGATCATCCCTCATATACCTCTCTTCTTCTTCTTCTGATTTCACCTCAAATTCTCTATCTATCAGATCTTCACCCTAATCCAAGAAAAATAAATAAAACTTCATTGGTAAAATATAAACTCAGCATTCACACATCATCTTCATGAGTCCATGTTCTAGATGCTCCTTCCCACCAACCTTGTAATGCTGAGGGATGGTGTGACCTTCCTGTGTGGAATCCCGGGAATACAGAGGACGGGGACATCTCTCTGGGGGGTTCCTGGTATTAGGTGGCTCCATCATATCCTTGTGTCCTTCTGATAACTCCTCCGTCACTCCATACTCCTCATCCTCCTCTTTATACTCTTCTTTAACAACAATAATATAATCCCCAAGATTTTTACTCTGAAAGATATTTTTTTTTAAATATATATCAATTACAACAATACAGATAATGTACAGATCCTAATGATACCATCAGTGATTGTTCCTCATCTACCTGATGATGGTGGGGGATGGTGTGACCTTCCTGTGTGGAATCCCGGGAATCCTGAAAACGGGGACATCTCTCTGGTGGGTTCCCATTACTGGATCCATCTGTAGGAAACACACACACTGACTGAATACATTGTTTCTATGTGTTTATCAGATAATGGGGGATCTAGGTGGAGCCTCCGTACTGCTCTCTCCTTTACAATAAAGTCTCCTCTTACCCGGTGATGTGAGGGGCGGCTGATTGTCCATCATGACGTCCTTGTAGAGATCCTTGTGTCCTTCTAAATACTCCCACTCCTCCATGGAGAAATAGACAGTGACATCCTGACACCTTATAGGAACCTGACACACACAATGATACAGTCACCATCCAGACACATCCCTTGTCTGTTACTGGATAATGTCCCAGAATTCCTGGCACCGCTCACCTCTCCTCCATCATCTCTCTGGTGACTTCTAGAATCTTCTTTGTATTTCTCTATTCTATCAGGGAGGGAGGTGGAGGCAATGTGATGGTCATATGATCTCCAGTAAATGTGTATATAGAATGCGCTGCCAAGAATATAAATAAAGATTATTAAACAGTTTGCCACATGCAAAAAATAAAGAAATGAATGACACCAGAAAATACAACTAATGTCCAAAGAATCAAAAAGACCCCTTCACATATTAGTTGCTTGAAAAACAATGGCTGGTGCCATTAGCAGCCCTCAAAATTTTGTTCAGAGCGTGGGGAACATAACAGCTTTCAATTCAATAGATGTGTTCCCCACCGCGCGCTGTCATATACAGCCCCTCCCCCTTGTCCGGGCACTTCGATAGACCGATTACCTATCCCAGGATTAGATGGGTGATCTGTCTATCAAAGTTTCCTGGACAAGGGGGGAAGGGCTGTATATGCCGGATTGTGGTGGGGAACACAGCTATTGAATTGAAAGCGGATATGTTTCCTGTGCCTTGAACAACCAGGTGGCGGCGATAGCCCCATCTCCGGCTTCTCTCCTCTCTTACCCAGCACAGGTAGGCTGCACTGGGGACACATGGCTGCAATGGGGACACATGGCTGCAATGGGGACACATGGCTGCATTGAGGACACATGGCTGCATTGGGGTAATTTGGCTACACTGGGGACACATGGGCAGGCTGCATTTTTGGGCACGGATAAAGTTGTTGTTAATATTTATCTTTATAACCTAATTCTGCATAAAACATTTAAGTGTCATTTCATGAGATAATTTATGAGGGTGTGTCTAGGGGCAGGACATAGTAGGGGTTGGGCCGGGCAACTTGTGGCGAGTAACCCTTGAGGCCTGGCTAGTAGCTCAGGACTTGAAGTTTTTTTTTTTTTCAAAAACATTTTATTAATTTCAAAACAGAAAATAAAAAGAGACGAGGTACAAAAGAAAAACAAAAAAGACACATACCAGAACAGTACAATGGAATACATCTAGATATAAATAGATGGTTATGACTGTTATCTCGTAATAAGTTCTAGCATAGGGATATAAGATGCAAGGTGTTGGATTCACCACCTGCGCTTAGTATACTTACTGAAAAGAGGAGAAAGAAGGCAGAGAAAGAAAAAAAAGGGGGGGGGAAGAAGGGGGGAGAGGAGGCATTCCAGGAGGGTAGCGAGATTCTGCATCATCAGATATAGGATGTATTATAGGAGGGAAGAGAATGCAGTTTAGCAATGTAGCACAACTTATCAAAAACCACAAAGATCTGATGACAATATTTATATATCCAAACAATGAGGTAATAGAGGTAGCGGGTATCCACAAGGTCAGCCATTAAGGGAATGAGAGAGGGGAATATGAGAAAAAACACATTCCCGGTATGGCCCCTATCTGAGAACGTGAAGGGGCAGGTCAACAAATTGCATTGTTCAGAGGCAGATAGGTTAAGCTTAATAAAGGACGACCATTTCTTGTCAAACTTGTCCCTCGATTGCAAAGGATGGGTATGGAGGTTGTAACGGCTACCCAAGTAGGGAGAGGGTATCAGCCGTTGAAGACGTCCTTTTCCTTGGCAAGTTGCTATGCAAGTAAGTCCAGTATAAGCTCATCCACGAGAGCCAGAGGGAGAGTCAGGTCCAGTTGTAAAACGAACAGAATAAATATCCCATCGCATGCCCTTTCAAGAACGACACGGAACTACGTTTTGAAGGGTCAAGTAGACTAGCTTTTAATGGTACATCTCTTGGTTTATATCTAGTTACAAGCTGGTGAATAATCAAAAGGAACAATGGAACTCTCCGCCCCCTCCTTACACAGGGGGTAATTATTACAATGAAGCAATCAGAACAACAATTAACATGAGTCAATTATCTAATAAGGTAGCCTGACAAGGTGGCTAGGCGAGACGTCTCGTCTGTAATTCCCCACTATACAATCTCTTAAGGTTAAACACAGGTCTTTCACACACACAATAGATAAATTAACCTTTGGGATAGACAGGTGCATTAGCATACCTAAAGAGAGGTTTTAGGAACCAGGCTGATTCAGTTCCCATCCCCATCTAGGCAGACAGAGGATATTTACACCTCATAATATTCCACTGCATGATTATTATAGATGTACAGGCAAAATACATAGTTCCGTTACAGAGGTCTAGATTTTCCCTGTATAATAAGGTCTTCAAGCTCCTAATCGTTTCTACGAGAGATGGGGGGGTAGGCGAGATCCAATGGTTCAGGATAGTCCTGCGGGCTACAAGTAATGCGATGAGGATCCAATGACAAAGGCCTTGAGGAAGGAGGTTATAGGCTAGTGGTCCTCACTCTCAGGTGGGCAGCCAAACAGTAAAAGTCTGGGTTCTTTCTCTAGAAGACAGTTTGTCACCTCGTGTGTATAACATAGCACCCTAGACCAGAAAACTGTAATAGCAGGACAGTTCCATAAACGATGAGGCAGAGTAGGTTTGTGCTTTAGGCACCATGGACATGCTGGGCCTATGTCAGGGGAGCGTGTCATGGAGAACGGGTAATATGCTCTGTGCTTTCGTTTAAATTGCGTTTCTCTCCGGGATTCGAGTCATAACCCTTGTGAGTCTATAACCTTGAATAATAACCCAAGAATCTCACTTTTAGTAAAAAATTTTTTTTAGACCTGAGCACTTACGGAAGGGAGTCGAAGATTGTTTGGATGGCAGGGATATCTGTCCGGGGGGAAGTGGAAAAAATAAGTATATCGTCGGCAAAAAGAGCCACTCTCATGTCCTCCTGTCTGAAAGGTAACCCACGAAGAAGAGGAGTAGCACTAGGAAGACGTGAGAGAGGCTCTATGGCAAGATTAAAAAGCAAAGGGGAGAGGGGACAGCCTTACTTCGTGCCTTTATGTAGCCTGAAGGAGGGTGACTGTATCCCTGCTGCGGTCACCGTGGCCGAAGGTGCAGAGTACATGTTGTGGATAAAGGTATTAAAAGGACCCACCAGTCCAAATCTGTGCATAACCATGGATAGCCAACGGAAGCTGACATTATCGAATGCCTTTTCGGTGTCTAATGTAATTATAGCTACATCTTGCGAGGGGTGCGTTTTTGCATAGTCAAGAGCCGCAAGCACTTTGCGGATGTTGGCGGATGCAGATCTCCCGTTGGTGAAGCCTGACTGTGCGCGATGTATAATGGAAGGCTATATGTCCCCTAACCTAGAGGCCACTATTTTAGAAAGTATTTTGGAATCCACATTTAGTAAGGAAATAGGACGGAAAGAGCCAGGGTCCAATGGGTCCTTGCCCTTCTTGGCGAAAAGCTTGATATTGGCTAAATGGCCAGGTCGGGAGGTATGGACCACTATTCCAGATGGAATTGTAAACAGATAAGAGTGTAGGGGCAACCTCTGGCTGCTGCATCTTAAAGAATTCAGGGGAGTAACCATCTGGACCCGGGGCCTTACCGGTGGAGAGACCGCCAACAGCATCCCTGATTTCTCCCAGGGTGATGGGGGCGTTCAATCGTGTTAAAAGATCAGGGTCAATTTGTGGCAAGACAACGCTGTCCAGCCATTCCTGTGCCAAGTCAGTATCTATTGGCTCCAGACCATATAAATGGGTGTAAAAATCCTCTAACATTTTATTGATATCTTTTGGCTCTGTGGACATCGAACCGTCCGGATTGCACAGTGCAGTGATGTGTGTCGAAGTGAATGTACCTTTCGTAAGTCTCGCAACTTCCCGGCTTTATTACCAAATTTGTGGTAGTGAAGCTGTGAAGCAGATAGCTTCATCAGCTCCACTCTTTCTGCCAAGGTATCAAACTGATCTTTAGCGTCCCTCCAAGCATTAAGGTTGTCATCGGTGTGATCAGTATTAAGAAGTGATTGGGCCGTCCTTACACGGATGCTAGCGTCTAGGAATTGCTTTTGAGTGTTTTTTTTATAGGCCGAGGTAAATAATATAATCCTCCCCCTCAAATAGGACTTATCCGCCTCCCAAAATAAGTTCGGGTAATCTAAATGTTGACTATTGTTATGCACATAATCAGACCAAGCCTCTGACAGCATTGTTTTAAAGCTTTCGTTTTGGGTTAAATAAGTAGTGAACCTCCATTGTCCAACCCCTGAGCTGGTTTGAGGAGTGTGTAGCGATACCGAGATAGGAGAATGGTCAGAAATCACCAGTTCATGTATATTTGTAAGGTTAATCTTAGGTAGTAGAGAAAGAGTACACAAGAAATAATCCAGCCTAGCGAAGGAGCCATGGACAGGAGAGAAAAAAGTATACTCTTTGTCTAAAGGGTGCTGCAACCACCACGTATCAATCAGGTTAAGGGCCTGGACCATGTGGGAAAAGTGTGTTGAACGGGACAGGCGAGCCATGGATGAGGGAGAGTGTGTGCCGGATCTATCTTCCCGATTGCAAAAAGTAGAATTGAAGTCTCCCCCTACAAGGTGAAGGAATGTCTCCATCGGCTGACAGTAGGGACATCAGTTTAGTAAAGTAAGCTTGGTCGGGAGAGAAAAAGTTAACCGCTCAGAGGTCCCAAGGAGCTAAAGCTGAAAGGTAGGATCCAACCCCTGGGTGCAGGCACTGCAATTGTATGCAAAATTGTATGGAGAAAAACCAGGACGGCCGCACTCCAAAAAATGTTCCTTTATAATAAAACAGATCACAACATCAACATGTCACAGCAAAAAACAGAAAAGAGGTGACGCGTTTCACACCAAAATACAGTGCTTATTCATAGCTTCGATTCATAGCTATGAATAAGCACTGTATTTTAGTGTGAAACACGTCACCTCTTTTCTGTTTTTTGCTGTGACATGTTGATGTTGTGATCTGTTTTATTATAAAGGAACATTTTTTGGAGTGCGGCCATCCTGGTTTTTCTCCATACAAGCTTGGTCGGGAGAGTTGGGAGCATAGACATTGTACACCCTGATCACACCCGAAGGGAGCTTGAGATGCACAGAGATCCGCCTACCCTCCTCATCTCTATCGACCGAGAGCAAGTCATAAACTAGATTTTTATGGAGCAAAATAAGTGTGCCTGCTTTGCGACCGGTGGAGGCTGAACCTAAGACCTTCCCCACCCAAACCTTCTGCATACGGAAGAAATCACTTTACCCCAGATGCGTTTACTGCAGCAGGGCGATGTCGGCCTTAAGCCTTTTTAAATGTCTTAGAACTTTCATGCGTTTAACGGGCGACCGCAGCCCCTTAACATTCCAGGAAACTACACAAATCTGAGCCATTGATTATGCATTGTGGGGCTACATGTAGGATAGTGTAAAGGTGAGTTACTGGACTTAAGCTGACCTTGTATATCGTGAAAGAAAGCGTTGATTCTTATTGTTCGGGGGTAGTTCAGGCGGAACCATCCTCTCATTAGGAAAAGGGGTGCAATTAAGAGGACAAAAACGAAGACAGAAAAAGTAAGAAACAAAAAAAAAAAAAACATTAATTTGAGACTTCACTTTTTTCCACATGCATTCCCACCACAGGACGTACCATCAGACCACAGCCATGAGACTGAGTCCAGCACTGCTCTTTTTAAAGAAGCAGCGGAAGTAAATAAGCATTGTCAAATGAACATTAATATATCAATTCCGCCAAGAGAAAGCCCAACAGTGGGAATGCATAAGGGCCCCCCAAAAAGGGGAAAGCTCTAAACTATAGAGACACACTGACATAGAACACAGTGAGGATTAGACTGATGTGTATCACCAGATTAAACATGGCTAGCCATGGTGATCTGTACTGTAACAACCAATGCAATAAACTATAGCTGCAAACTTGTCTGGCATTATGCAATACTAATGCCAGGGACACTGGCTCTACCATTGGGCTGAACCCCGTTTGACACTGAACTAGGTATACCACAGGGCTGCCAAAGGATCAAACGGAGCAAGCCGCCCCCCCCCTTGATCAAAATTAGTACCAAAACTCCCATCGATCAACCAGATTCTTGATGAACAAGTGTAGTCGCGGGTTTCCGGCGATTGGGCGGGTCTTTTCTAGGGCTTCTCTGGTCTCTGGGGCCTTGTTTAACTCTGTCAGCATAGGTGTCTGATGTTGCTTGGTCGGTCGTGAGCGTCTGGAGATATGCACAAGCTTTGTCCAGGGATTGCAACGTGAGCTGGTCTCCATTCAGGGCTTGCAAGCGTAAGATGGCAGGTTATGCAAGTGTGAAGCAAATACCCCTCTTGTATAGTTCAGCGCACACCGGTTGAAATAATAATTTAAGTACCTTGCAATCACAGGCCTGGGACGGACGCGGTCCTCTGACACAGCGCCTATACGGTGAGCTCTTTCCACAACACACCTCCAGCCTAGGCCCAAGGACTCGGGTAGGGTGGCGGAGCATATGTCCAGCAGGGAGCCTGGCTTGTATGACTCAGGGAGGCCAATGATCCTCAAATTATTCCTCCTGGAATGGTTCTCCAGGTCTTCCATGCGATCATGGAGGTGTTGTTGGTCTTGTATGAACCGTTCCAGGGCTCCGCTCATATTATATTGATCATCCTCTACCGAGGATATACACTGTTCTGCAGTGGACAACCTCAGGGAATGCTCCCTGTAACGGAATGAACCGTGACAGACTGAGATATTCCTATGTCTAGGGTCACCTTATGTCCACTAGGGCCATAGGGTGACAAAGAATCATAATTCACATATTACAGATTGGACATTATTAATACTTCATTTCAGGACTGAGATATCACAAGGAGTTCATGATGACATGACCAGGTCAACCAGAAAGTGAGTCATACCTTTGTATAATAGGCTATTGAAATATCTTAAGGTGTTGGCTATTCACTGTAAAGACATTCCGTTGAAAAGGTGTTGATTGCACCCACTCTCACAAGACTCTGCCATTGTGTGATAGTGTTTGGTTTTTATGTCATTGTCTACAGGAATGTCATGCTATCTGAGTTAACTCTATTGATGCGGTGCCGACAAGTCTAGATGGTTAGCTTACCTGAATGCCTTTTAGAGTGTGATTGAAGCCCCCCAATGGTGTGAAGGGAGGTGGAGACTACATTGTCCTGTGACTAACTGCATTATGCT
Source organism: Rana kukunoris (assembly GCA_029574335.1). NCBI lineage: Eukaryota > Metazoa > Chordata > Amphibia > Anura > Ranidae > Rana > Rana kukunoris. The sequence continues at coordinate 13,858,144 of CM056052.1, forward strand.
TGAGACTGTATAAGAAGCTGAGAAAATACCAATAAATTGTCATATCTTTTGAAGCAAGTGCAGAGCTTGAGTCTCGTCTTGTTTATGGGAATGGATATGGATCGTGTATGCAATATTGTCGGAGTGTGTCAGATAAGCTTGTCGTGGTTGGATGGAAGGTCGTAAGCGGTGGTGACCGTTACACTCCCCTATTTCCTTGCGGAGTTGTTGCATGCCCACAGCAACTGCCTTTTCCACAGCAGCCGTGATGGTGGGCAAGGGTAGTGCCGCCACGGCTTTAGCAATCCTCTCATGTGTGCTATCCTGTTCAGTACAGCTGATAGCTAGAGTGTCCATGTCCTCATTAGGCAGATTGCCTTGATCGAGGCATCCGTGTGCTGGCTGAAGCTGGGCGCCCTGTAGAGGAGAGGTACCTCGTGTTGCGGCGGCCATGTTAGGCAGGGCCGTTACTTCCGACGGGATGTCCATAGCGCCGGCTTCTCTGGGTGTCTGCTGCTGTGTGAGGTATCGCTCCATGCTCGGTAGCTAGGGCGATATGTGGGCGCAGTAAAACGCCAGATTCCGGGGCAGTGCCGGGGCTTTGTAGGCAGGTTACCAGGCGGTCTGAACGGAGCCTCCGGAGCTTGCTTCCACTACATGCAGCAGTTGAGGACTTGAAGTTTTGAGCCCTGACATTAGTAACAGATAAACACGTGACCACTTCCAGGTGACCCCACATGGATGACACTCACCACAATGGATGGATCTTCTATTACTAGATAGATCTCACTGCGCATTCTTTGGTTGGACCCGCTGTGTATCTTGTCACCAACTTGACCATTCACATTGTTGTGGAAATTTAATGAAGATGTATTTAATATGTATTGTCACCCGGTGTTAGTACTCCCGAAACCCGTTGTAAAGAGCAGATTGACGCTGGTTGAGTCCCGTCTGGTAGTGGAATACTTCCTAGGATTGGAGAGAGGTGTTTGCAGAGTGGGGATATGTCTGCCAGCGAAAGGGCCCCGTGTGCATTGCACAGACGTTCATCTGGAGGGGATATGTTCACTCTGCAAGGACATTATTGGTTATAGGCAGATGTACGCTCTTTTCTCTGCTGTGTGTCTGATCAGCTTATGTCAGGACATGTAGTGTACACCTGCAGATAACCTACCATCCCCAGGAATGGTAGTATAATCTGGGTATGCGTTGTTCTCTAGAACAATGCAGACTAAGGATTCATAGCCAGCGGTAAATACGGGAGTCTTTGAGTTGTTATGGTCAGAGACAGAGTTCATGTTTGATAGTCATGTGGCTTCCTTTGATTAGTTGAACAACATGGCTTTGTGCGGGCGTAGCATATCTACTTTATGCTACACCGGAGAAACATTAAGAGGCAAGCATGCTATTCACAAAGAATATGCGCTCAACGCTGCGCCGGCATAGCGTATATTTGTCGGCGTAAGCCTAAGTAGGTGGAAGTGGGCTGGAAGTGGGCGTGATATATTATAATGAAGCGTGACCCCATGCAAATGATCGGCTGAGCTTCAAAAAATGAACTGTGCATGCGTCGTCTCTTGGACACATCCCAGTGCGCATGCTCACAGTCACGCCAAAATAGCTGCTTAAGATACGATGAATCACTGCCTACGACGTGAACGTAACCTACGCACAGCCCTATTCACGTAGTACTACGTAAACAACGTAACATACGACGGCTGTTCGCTGATCCATACAATGCTGGGCATTGTTTACTTCCACTGGACATTTTCTACTCCCACTGGCCCCTCTAAAGTCTAAACTCGTCCTTTGTTTAGAAAGTTTGGAGACCCCTGATATAGACTGATGAGGTGAGAAGGTGATTGGTGGAAAAGGTGACACATCTCCAAAATGGAGTGTTTTCCGGCCCTGTAAGTGGGGAAATGTTCTGTCCCTGAAGGGGTTAATCTAGGTTTCCACACAATATATGTGTGTATCATCATCTGCTGGAGATAAAAGACGTCACAGTGACTATGGAGGAAGAGGACGGACATGACGGGGTTACTGGGTGTAAATAGAAAATAAGATCTTATTACCTCCTCTGTCTGCTGCCTCTTTCAGCGACGTCTCCTCACTACTTCTTCCCGACTCACCTCTCACCCGGAACTTCCTGTTTGTACATGACATCACTTCCTGTCTGTCTTCTGTCTGGTTGGATGTGAGATCACCACCTTGTGGAGCTCAGAGGAACTGCAGTCCTGAGAAATATATTGAAGTGGTCTTGTGCTCTGTGTACTGTATATTGGGTCATCTCCACTCCCACCAAGGGGGATAGAAATATATAACTGCCTAGTCCAGATTTTATCAGCCAGGGTTCCTTTAAAGCAGGGGTGTCAAACTCAATTTTGTCGAGGGCCACATCAGCAGTTTGGTTGCCCTCAAAGGGCCAGTTGTATATGGGTCGCACTACATACAGAATGCAGAGTTCAGGATTTTGTCAGGATTATGCTACGTACAGAGTGCAGGGATTCAGGGGTGCACTATATACATAGGGCAGGGATTCAGGGGTGCGCTACGTACAGAGGGCAAGGATTCAGGGGTGCGCTACGTACAGAGGCCAGGGATTCAGGGGTGCGCTACGTACAGAGGGCAGGGATTCAGGGGTGCACTACGTACAGAGGGCAGGGATTCAGGGGTGCGCTACATACACAGTGCAGGGATTCAGGGGTGCACTACGTACAGAGGGCAGGGATTTAGGGGTGCGCTACGTACAGAGGGCAGGGATTCAGCGGTGCGCTACGTACAGACAGCAGGAATTCAGGGGTACGCTACGTACAGAGGGCAGGGATTCAGGGGTGCGCTACTTACACAGTGCAGGGATTCAGGGGTGCGCTACATACACAGTGCAGGGATTCAGGGGTGCGCTACGTACACAGTGCAGGGATTCAGGGGTGCCCTACATACACAGTGCAGGGATTCCGGGGTGCGCTACGTACAGAGGGCAGGGATTCAGGGATTGATATATATCAGGTTGCAGGTTTTTGCTGCATTTTCTGACAGTGCGCCAAAGATGAAGCATGTAGGAATTTTAGTGCACTTTCAGAACATGCAGAAAAAACACAACCTAATAGAAATCAATAGGACTGTGGGTAAAATGCAGGAAAACTGCGGATACACCAGCAATGGGCCAAAACCAGTGTAAACCCACCTAAAAGCACAAGGGACCAAGCACTACCACAGGCTGATGACACAATTCTGAACTATTTGGCTGCAGTTATAACAACTACTGCTGCTGGAGAAAAAAGTTTAAAAATGAGGGGAAGGGAGATAAGAGTCGCTGAGCTCACACTTGGATGGTCCCTGGAGATATCCTGTGTACCTTCTATCTGCCGGTGTGTTGCCATATTCTGCTGCCTATCGCAGAATGCTATGGAAGCCAGCAAAATCAATCAAATCAAACTGCGCATTCGCGATGCGTTCCAACCGCAAGTGCGCTGCGTTCCAAAAGATGTACGACAGTACAAGTGAACCCGTCAGAATATGTCACAGTGACTTGTCTGTATGATTCCCCTATCAAGATGGTTCCTTGCCGATGGAAATCTCCAGGGCGACATGGAGGAAAGTGGCTCGATCCGCTCGCTCGGCCTCCTGGCTCTTTTTTTAACATCCTCCAATCCACGGGGATGTTAATGAATGAGCCTGGATGCCGCCCGAGGTTCAGAGAACCATCTTGATAGGGGAATCATACCGACAAGTCACAGTAACTTATTCTGATGGGTTCACTGGTGTGTACTGTCGTAAATCTTTTGGAACGCATCGCACTTGTGGTTGGAATGCATCGCGCATGCGCAGTTTGATTTTGCTGGCTTCGGTAGCATTCTGCAATAGGGAGCATAATATGACAACTCACCGGCTGCTCTGTTCAAAATTTCCCAGCCCCACGGCTCCTTCACTCACTGCAGTCTGCACGGACTTCACACAGGAAGAGGGGAGGGGGAAGGCAGAGCAGACTCGGCCTCTCCCATTTGTGTAGGGGGGAACTGTGCACTGTGACAGTGTAATAACCACATGCAGATGTAGACAGACACCCCTGCATTTACACACAGCTTCTCCTGTCCCATAGAAGTTTAGAGACAGGAAAAAATCTGGCTTATACACCGCGCTGCTGTGAGAACAAGCAGTGGAGGCTGGCGGGCAACATGACAAGGCTTGGCGGGCCGGATTCGGACCACGGGCTCCGGAGTGTGTATGAAGAGGTGGAGCCCCTGAGTGTGTATGAAGAGGCGGAGCTCCTGAGTGTATATGAAGAGGTAGAGCCCTGAGTGTGTATGAAGAATTGGAGCTCTGAGTGTGTATGAAGAGGCGGAGCTCCTGAGTGTGTATGAGTGTGAGTGTGTATTGTGCACACACAATAGGACAGCGCTGTGACACACGATGCTCTTCTAGGTGATAAAGAAGCGAGGGGAACGCCGGTCGGCACTTTGGGACATAAGATGTGTCTCCATCCCATATTTGCGAATAAAGACAAAGGAGTCTGGGACTTTGATTGAAACAGTGGACCTGAGGGGGTTGCTAAAAATGAAACACTAGAAATATGCATACATGTGTTGTATTGATAGTAAGAAAGTAGAAATAAAACAGGTAGCGTGTACAAAAAGCACAAGGCATAACCACATAGTACATTGATATAAACATGACATCGTATAAACACACATAGCAATACATTATTGATCGATGTAATCACATATGAATCCATAAAAACTAAGCAACACTCAACAACATATGATGATGTGATCATACAAGTTGTAAGAAAAAAGGGGGTCATAAAATTTGAAAAGAGTCCCATTTGTGCAATTGGCTGCATCATTCATTGAAGGGCTGACGCGTTTCATCTAAAAAACACTCCTCAGGGGCAGATGCACTGGGATATCTGAAATAACAGAGACAATTCTAATCAGGATATTGACCAGAAAAGACATAGTCAAATCTGGGTACTTACAAAAATTCCAGGCATGGTGTATGTAACATTCACCACCGTTTACGACCTTCCATCCACCCACGACAAGCTTATCCGACACACTGCGACAATCCTACATACACGATCCATTCCCCAGAATCAAGACGAGACTCAGCTCTGTACTTGTTCTAAAATGAATGAATGCTTTAATGGTTTATTCTCAGCTTTTTATGCAGTTACAAGCATGTGACAGTAATCAAAGGGACAATGAAATCTCCACCCCCCTAATCACACACTAAGGCTAATTACTAATTAGTGTCCAGACATTTCGGCACCGATCTTGACGAGACACATTCCTTTAGATAATGACATTCCACCAAAACACCCTCACACAATGAGTTGACCTCAATCCACATCGTTAGACAGACGTACTGTCTCCGGCAGAAAAGTCTTAACACCTGGGCATCAATAGGCTATCACACAGTGTAATCACACAATGAAAAGGTCTTAGGAGCCAGCCTCATTTAGCATTTCAACAGCCTATTACACAGAGGAATGAGTCACTGTCTGGTTGACCTGGTCAGGTCAACATAAACCACTTGTAATATTCCAGTATATCCTGCAAACATGAATTATTATTAATGTCCCATCTCATGTAATACATGAATTATGATTCACTAGCCACCCCATGCCCAAAGGGGCACAGGGTGGACTCAGACCCAAGAGTTATCAGTGACGCTGACACAGGAGTATCCCCCATCCTTCCAAAGTCTCTGGTTGTCATGGGTCATTCCGTTACAGTGTATGTGAAAGACTGGGTCAAAAGGCTGTTCGTCACAGGAACAGAGGTGGCAGCAGGCTACTATTTTGTCATGAAGCCAAATATTCCGTTATGATGATATGTGGGCACCTGTAATGGATGGATAGATCGATCAGAATAGGCCCATGGAGGTAGGAATGAGTGCTTACTAAGTAGCCTAGGTATAAGGGTGGTGAGGTATTGCCTTTGTGTGCTGAAAGGCAGGGGTCAAGACTGTAGTGTCTGTATGCAAGTGTCAACAAGCTGGGGAGATGCTTAAGTAGTGTCCCAAACATGCATGAGGCCGCCACCAGCATCACGTTGGGCTCGACAGTGCGGGAGGGGTGGGGCCCGGGCCAGGCGGTGTGATCCCGCCCAAAAACCAATGCCACGTGAACCAGCTGTGTCGGCTGAGATGGACATTGTACGCCCATCAATGCGATGCCCAAAGGACGTCACACAGATGAATTCATGAATAGAATTTACTGTGTTATTTCAGATATCCCATTGCATCTGTCGCTGAGGAGTGTTTTTACACGAAACGCGTCGGACCTTCAATGAATGATGCAGCCAATTGCGCAAATGGGACTCTTTTCAAATTTTGTGACCCCTTTTTGGCTTCTCGCCCTGCAGTCATTAAACACTGGCAGGAGGGAGAGGAGAAGAAGCAGCTTTCAGGAGCTGCAGGGAGAGACGCACAGGAGATCATTTCCATTAAGTGTAATAAAATAAATTCATGTACAATAGAATGAATACTTGTACATTATACAATTTAGAATTATTATATTACGTTTATAAATGGTTACAAATATATTATTGATTAGGATATAGGAAATTATGAAAAATGTTTATAATTCAATAACAATTATTTATACAACCAACTATATTACCGACGACCATATTTATCGGCGTATAACACGCACCCTAACTTTAAGAGGGAATTTTCAGAAAAAAAACTTTCCACGTCCCCCTGCGTATAACACGCAGGCACAGTTTATCCTTTATTTTCAGGGTAAAAAAGTGAGTGTTATACGCCATTAAATACAGTATAAAGAACTGAATAAAGATTTCCTGAACCATCTTGAGTTAATGAGATATTTCTCATCACTAATGCTTTTTTTGTAACCTGGTAAACTACCAAATCATAAAATATGAGAAGAGACAGATCAGAAAGAGGGGAGTGAAAAGTAGAGAGTGAAGAGTGAAGAAAGATCCACCGGGTTAATCCAAAGGTTGCAATCAGATCTGTCTAATCAGCACCAATTCTGGTCATCTACCATGGCATCAAAACATTGTCATTAAATGATGATGGCAAGAAGTGTTCTATCCAGGGTCGCCATCATTTACGGAATGTTGGTTTTGTTCAATGGCCGCCATTTTGGCGCGTATCATAACATTGTTCATTCTTTGTTTTGTTTCATCCAACGCCAAATAAGAGGCTTTCCAAGCTCTCGCCACAGTTTGTTTTGCTGCTGTGATCAGAAATACAAAGAGCCTGAATTGGGGAGGAATCAGGCCATCCGGTTTGAGGTAAGTAATGCAGTGACGGGATTAGGTTGAAGGGTTATTTTTGAAAATTTTGGAGGCATATGTAAAAATGTATTTCCAAAATGTCTGTATTATTGGACAGGACCACCAAATATGTCTATATGTCCCTTCCTTTGTACAGCAACGGAAACAATGATCGGGATAGTCAGGGATACATTCAGCAATTCTGGTTGGTACCAGTTAGTACTTTGTAATTGGTTTCCATGGCTAATACATTAGGGCAGGGGTGGCAAACTCAAATTCATCGGGGCCGCATCAGCAGTATGGTTACCCTCAAAGGGCCGGTTGTATAGGACTATGCATCTACTCTCTATTATCATAAATAATTGCCTCTGCATTCAGTTGCTACTGGTTTTAATAATCATTTAACCACTTTAGCCCCGGACCATATTGCTGCCCAATGACCAGAGCACTTTTTGTGATTCGGCAGTGCGTCGCTTTAACTGACAATTGCGCGGTCGTACGACGTGGCTCCCAAACAAAATTGGCGTCCTTTTTTTCCCACAAATAGAGCTTTCTTTTGGTGGTATTTGATCATCTCTGCAGTTTTTTATTTTTGCGCTATAAACAAAAATAGAGCGACAATTTTGAAAAAAATTCAATATTTTTTACATTTTGCTATCATAAATATCCCCCAAAAATATATAAAAAACATTTTTTTCCCTCAGTTTAGGCCGATACGTATTCTTCTACATATTTTTCGTAAAAAACAAATCGCAATTAGCGTTTATTGATTGGTTTGCGCAAAATTTATAGCGTTTACAAAAAAGGGGGTTGTTTTATGGCATTTTTATTAATATTTTTTTTTACTAGTAATGGCGATGATCAGCGTTTTTTTTCAGCACCGAGACATTATGGCGGACACATCGGACACTTTAGACACATTTTTGGGACAATTGGCATTTTTATAGTGATCAATGCTATAAAAATGCATTGGATTACTATAAAAATGCCATTGGCAGTGAAGGGGTTAACACTAGGGGGCAGGGAAGGGGTTAAGTGTGTTCCTGGTGTGTTCTAACTGTATGGGGGAGTGGCCTCACTAGGGGGAATCACTGATCTTATGTTCATACATTGTATGAACAGGAGATCAGCGTTTCCCCCGCTGACAGGACCGAGAGGTTTGTGTTTACACAAAGCTCCCGGTCCCCGCTCTGTAACGAACGAGCGCGCGATCACGCCTGCCGGGCACACCCGCTAGAGGCTGCTAAAGAGAGGACGTAGAGCTACGTGCTCCTGCGCAGCAGTGCCACCGTCCTGCCGTATAACTGCAGTGGGCGGTCGGCAAGTAGTTAAGTAATAACTAGCCTTGAGAACAGAAGCCTATGAAGAATAACAGCAAGCAGATATTCAAATGTACAATTATTTTACAATTTATTGAAACATTTTTTTGGGAACAGTAATTTATTATTTTATTTTTTTAAACAAATATTGCCAGGCACTGTTTATTACACATATAGCAAACACAAGGCATTAACTTTTTTTAACTTTTCTGACTGGATGTCTGACACCATTTTCCTGAGGTCAGCCCGTCGATGTCTGGCTTTACATCTGTGCTGTAGCAATCCGCAAAACAGCATGGAGGTTATCATCAGTAATTCATGATCTGAGCTTGGTCTTATTCAGATTCATGACTGAAAACATATGTTCGCATAGATAGGTGCTCACAAACAAGGACAGAACACAGGCAGCTTGAAGTCGGAGACGTGGCATCGAAGCAGGGGGGAGGAGACGGTAAAAGCTGTCGAGTGCAGTATCCTGGAAATTTGCTCTCAGGCTACTATTCCACTGAAGCTCGATTAATTCCATCTGAGGGTGATGTAGTGCACTGTCAACTTGGATGTTGAAGGGATTGGCAAAGCTGGTAAATGTTACGTTTTGTTCTTTAAAGTCAGAGAAGCGTTGATCAAAATCACCAATCAGCCGATTCACTTTCATAGCCAATCGAACACATGAAAAAGCACCTGGGAATGAGGTTGAGATGCTCTGACAGTTTGGAAAGTGGGCACGACTTTATTTTTCAAGCTGTGACTTCCATAGGCACAGTTTCTCTTGGAAAGCTGTAATTGCGTCATACATTGCCGTTATGAGTTGTTTGCGGCCCTGCAGCCTCAGATTCAGTTGAGCGAGATGCTCTGATATGTCACACAACATGACAAAATCACACAGCCAGTATGGATCCAACAATTCAGGCAAGGGCTTCCCTTTATTTTGCAAAAAGAGAGTCATTTCTTCCAGAAGCTCAAAAAATCGCTTGATAATGGTGCTCCTACTCAGCCACCTTACTTCTGTGTGGTATGGCATATCTGTGTGTTCTGTGCCCACCTCCTTCAAAAATTGTTGGAACTGACGATGATTCAGACCCCTGCAGGGCTGGACTGGGACAAAGGTTTGGCCCTGGACTTTATCCAGACTGGCCCACTTTGACAGGTCTCTCCCATGGTGGCCGGACAACTCCCGCACCCCCCCCCCCCCGGCCACCCAAGCCCCCTCTTCCCCTTCACTAGCCATTCTACTTTATTAGAGTAGAACGGCTGGTACTGGTACTCTTATAGGCAATACCAGTGGGGAAGCTAGACATTATTTCACCCGGGTCAAAGAATCAGTTTGGTGCCCCCCCTAATGGGACAAGATTAGGCAGAAGTGAGAAACTCCCAGGCGATAGCTGTTGAGTCAGCTGTCTGTTCCCTCCCCCATGCTCCTCTGTCGTCCCCCCTGCTCCTCCCTCTGCTTCTTTGCTCCCCCCAGGTGAGGGCTGTGGGGGGAGAGACAAAGGAGCAGAGGGGGGCGGCGGTCCGCTGTCACTGAAGCCGGCCCACTGAGCCTTCGGCCCACCGGGAAACTCCCTGTAGTCCCAATGGCCAGTCCATCCCTGGACCCCTGGCACAAAGAAAGTTCACTGTTTTCGTGACTGTGGACATTATGTTATCCAGTTCCAGAACCTTGCCACACAGAGCTTCTTGGTGTATAATACAGTGGTATGTTATCAGTGGCATTTGTCTGTTACTCTTTTTCATCTTCTCTTTCATCAGTCCATCCAAGCCAGTTTTCTCTCCACACATTGCAGGTGCACCATCTGTAGTAAACCCCACCAACTTTTCCCAAAGCAACTTAATTTTATTTACGGATTCCTCCACTGCATTAAAGATATCCCTTCCAGTTGTTGTTCCTTTTATGGCGACCACATCCAAGAGCTCCTCACTGGCAAACAAGTCTTCCTTCACACCTCTTACAACAATGGCTAGATGAGCCGTATCCATATTGTCAGTGCTTTCGTCAATAGATAATGAAAACGTCAGATAACTGCATGATTCTTCAGCCAGCTGTGTTGTAAGATTCCACGCTAGGTCCCTGACTCGGTCTTTGATGGTGTTTCTTGATAAGCTGACATTGTTAAAAGCTTCTCTCTGCTCAGGACACACCTGTTCACATACCTTCAGCATACACTGCTGTACAAATTCACCTTCTGAAAAGCACTTTGAAGCTTGCGCAATTTCTTCAGCCACAAGAAAGCTGGCTTTCACTGCTGCATCATTTTTTGCTGTCATTTTTGAAAAAATATTCCGTTGAGAATGCAGGCTGCCTTTTAAGTCTTTGACCTTTTGTTGCTTTTCTTGGTGGCTAAGGCTAGCATATTTGGCTCCGTGTTTGGTCTCGAAGTATCGGCGTAAATTGTATTCCTTCATCACTGCCACTGCCTCGTAGCAAATTAGACATACCGGCTTCTCCTCCATTAAGCACAAACATGTATTCACTTTCCCATCTCTCATGAAATTGCCTTCCCTCTGCATCAATTTTTCATTTTGGGGTTGATTGTAGTTTATGGTCCCTATACCCCTGTAAAGTGACATGGAATTGGTCAGTATATCCGAAGTTTACTGCTCTACCTGCCATGGTATGTAACCAGTGCAGTGCTGTAAAGGGCAGGTGCAGACCAGCATGGAGCCCACTCACACTTCTGTAGCAGGTGATGTAAATTTGAAAAAGAGGGTCACACATCACTGGTAACATCCACAAGAAACTTTATTGGAGACTGCTCAGACCGAACACCATGGTGTCCTCAATAAAGTTCTCCTGTGGATGATACCAGCAGTCTGCAACCCTCCTTTTCAACTGGCAGGCATGGAATTATATTTTCCAGATAGACTCCATGGTAGCCTACGTGTGGGTTAATCCCGCCTCCTCTCCAATGCTATAGGACCCCATGCCCATAAAAGTCAGCTCACCTCCCAATACTGGTGTTTCTTTTTTTGTCTTCCTCCATTGGAACTAGGATGCACAGTCGTTCATCGTGTCCCAGGATGGATAGCACACTTTAAGCGGTGCAGCTCGGAGCCCAGCCACGGGCGGGTGGAGAGCTTTTAGCAACATCATCTCTTTCTGTATGGTCGCTGCAGTGTGCCAATGATCCGGAGCTCCACGGCTGGCAAGGTCTGATGTATCCACATGGCAGTCGTTTCTGTGTTATTTTGTTGTTTGTCTAATCTCTTTTCCCCCTCATAGGTGCCTCTACACCCCTTTGCCTATCCTTATGGCGGCTGGAGCACTTTTGCGTTCCAGCCTGCCACGATTTCCGGGTCACGGACGCCATTGCTGGGTACGCATGCGCAGTGTCCTCGATCAGAGCGAGGCTTGGTTTCGCGCATGCGCCGTACAGCGTAATCCCCAGCGGCCGCACAGGCGCCGTTGCGCGGCTTCCTCTTCACGCAGGTACGTGTGTGGGTGACGTCATCGGCGGGGGATTCAAAACTGCTGCTCGTCTGTGTCATTTGGGATTACCCTGACAGGCGAGCGGAAGCAGAGTGATACTCCAGGCAATCCAGGTCAGTGAGAGATGGGGTTGCTGATGCCCCTAGTGGTTTATATGGTGTATTACTCACTGTTTAAAAAAAAAAAAAATTATATATATATATATATATATATATATATATATATATTAGGGTTGTCCCGATACCACTTTTTTAGGACTGAGTACAAGTACCGATACTTTTTTTCATGTACTCGCCGATACCGATACTTTTTTTTAAATGTATCCCCAAATGCAGCCATGTCCCCCACATATGCAGCCATGTCCCCAAACATATGCAGCCATGTCCCCAAACATATGCAGCCATGTCCCCAAACATATGCAGCCATGTCCCCAAACATATGCAGCCATGTCCCCAAACATATGCAGCCATGTCCCCAAACATATGCAGCCATGTCTCCAAACATATGCAGCCATGTCCCCCACATATATGCAGCCATGTCCCCAAACATATGCAGCCATGTCCCCAAACATATGCAGCCATGTCCCCCACATATATGCAGCCATGTCCCCCCACATATATGCAGCCATGTCCCCCCCACATATGCAGATAACAAAAAAACCTGGGGAATGCCCAGGGAATAACCAAGCCTACTTACCCACCAACTCGCAGACAACCAATTAACCTGTCTAACAGTATGCGTTAAAAACAGGGGTTTTGTCCGCACGCATTTGCAAACGCATGCGTGAGCCACAGAGCCGCGCCAAGGCACCCCATAATTCTGTGGTCCTAACACTAAACAGTGAGTGTCCCCACAATGGAGGCACATGCATTCTAATGGATAGATAGGGGCAGGTGGACTGAAGGGGAGCCACCCCTCCTTAACCACTTTAGCCCCGGACCATATTGCTGTCCAAAGACCAGAGCACTTTTTGTGATTCGGCACTGCGTCGCTTTAACTGACAATTGCGCAGTCGTGCGACGTGGCTCCCAAACAAAATTGGCGTCCTTTTTTTCCCACAAATAGAGCTTTCTTTTGGTGGTATTTGATCATCTCTGCGGTTTTTATTTTTTGCGCTATAAACAAAAATATAGCGAATATTTAGAAAAAAATACAATATTTTTTACATTTTGCTATAATAAATATCCCCAAAAAAGATATAAAAATTTTTTTTTTCCTCAGTTTAGGCCGATACGTATTCTTCTACATATTTTTCGTAAAAAAAAATCCCAATTAGCGTTTATTGATTGGTTTGCGCAAAATTTATAGCGTTTACAAAAAAGGGGGTAGTTTTATGGCATTTTTATTATTTATTTTTTTTACTAGTAATGACCGCGATCAGCGTTTTTTTTCGGTACTGCGATATTATGGCGGACACATCGGACACTTTTGACACATTTTTGGGACCATTGGCATTTTTATAGCGATCAATGCTATAAAAATGCATTGGATTACTATAAAAATGCCATTGGCAGTGAAGGGGTTAACACTAGGGGGCGGGGAAGGGGTTTAGTGTGTTCCTATTTGTGTTCTTACTGTGTGGGGGGGGGGTGAACTCACTAGGGGGAATCATTGATCTTCCGTTCATACATTGTATGAACGGAAGATCAGCGTTTCCCCCACTGACAGGAACGAGAGCTGTGTGTTTACACGCACAGCTCTCGTTCCCCGCTCTGTAACAAACGAGCGCGCGCGTGCCCGGCGGCGATCGCGCCCGCCGGGCACGCGCGCGGTACTCGGGGGCGAGCGGGGGGCGTGCGCGCGGGCCGCCGGCGGCGCACACGCGCCCCCTAGTGGCCACAAAAGTCCCGACGTAGCATGACGGGCTCTCGCGCAGGAGAGCCGACCTGCCGCCGTATAACTGCGGCGGCTGGTCGGCTAGTGGTTAAAGGTGCAGGAGCACACCAAACACCCAGCATATAGCACAATGGCTGCAAAGGTGTCTGGTGTGTTGCTGGACCAATACAAGCACCACAGGTGAAACATAAATATATCCACCGCCCCATCTATAGCTGGCCATAGCAGTAAGTAGCTTTGGAAGGCTAAAGCAGATAACAAAAAAACCTGGGGAATGCCCAGGGAATAACCAGGCCTACTTACCGACCAACTCGCAGACAACCAATTAACCTGTCTAACAGTATGCGTTAAAAACAGGGGTTTTGTCCGCACGCATTTGCAAACGCATGCGTGAGCCACAGAGCCGCGCCAAGGCACCCCATAATTCTGTGGTCCTAACACTAAACAGTTAGTGTCCCCACAATGGAGGCACATGCATTCCATATATGCAGCCATGTCCCCCCACATATATCCAGCCATGTCCCCAAACATATGCAGACATGTCCCCATACCTAATGATGATGCCGCCGCCGCCGCTGCACGTTAATCACCGTGCGGCGAACATTACAGGCACCTTTAGTTTGAATAGCTGTTTTGCCCACCACGCCGTGTAAAGACCCTCCCCCTTGCTCGGGATTGGACAGATCCGTCCAATCCCGAACAAGGGGGAGTGTCTATGCGCGGCGGGCAAAACAGCTATTCAAACTAAAGGTGCCTGTAATGTTCGCCGCACGGTGATTAACACGCAACGGCAGCTTTGCGATATACGGCGGCGGCGGGGGGGGGAAGTATTCTATTTAGGCATCGGGGGTATTTGCGGGAGTACAAGTACTCCCACAAATACTCGGTATCGGTCCCGATACCGATACTGGTATCGTATAGGGACAAACCTAATATTATATATATATATATATATATATATATATATATATAAAATAAGATGGGCTTATATTTATATATTTCTGCTTTTTGCTGCACATATTTTTTTTTCTTAGTGGCTTCTGACTCTTAAAGGTGTAGCAACATATTTAAACTTTCCTTTTATATATATGACACCATAGGATCCACTTCAGACCCCCTTTGAGTGGCTGCATCCAGGACATCCAGGACTCATGGATCTCAGCTCTCCTTGCACCCTTTGGCCTCCATACTCCCCTTCACTATCAGCTAGGGCAGTATCTAGCCTTCTTTCTGGGTGCTTGTGTTCCCCCTCGCCTCCTTGCCTCCCCTGGGACAGCGCGGCCGTCCTTCTAAGGATAAGCCACAGCTCTGCCCAGCGGAGCAATGGTTGCACACCACAGAGCCGGCTGCCCCCCTTTCTCCTCCTGGCCACCGGCTCCTTCCCAAAGCCATCCGTATTCGAGGCATCCCACCGTCGCCTCCCCGCCTCAGTTCCTTCCCTCTCCAGCCATCCGCGCCGACCTATGCAGATTTTCAGTGGCCGCGCTTAGGAAAGACCGCGGCTTCACCCGAGGCCTAGCGGCGCACCGCACAAACACAGAGGAAATCCCTCTAAAGTGGCCCAGAAAACCCCCACCTACCCTAGGAGGACCCCCATCCTCTCCCAGTCGCCCACCAGCCTTCTCTAGTGTCCTATCCACCAAGGTGACAGCCCCCAGCTCAGGTCCTTTTTCCTGAATGGTGGCCATCTTGGTAAACCCCAGCACATCTCCCCCTATTTTGCCCCACCGCGTATCCACCACCCCTTTAGCACTTGATCCAGAGTTTCGGCTGATCGCTCTTGAGGGGTCAGGAAGGAATTTTTTTTCCCTTACCGCAGCACACTGGTTAGCACGGCCAGGGTTTTTTTTTGCCTTCCTCTGGATCAACCTGGGAGTGAGGATTTAAAGAATCTTCCCCCCCCCCATCCCATTAAAAACCTCACTGGCACCCCCGATGCTTGGCGACAATGGCTAATCTGCGATATTCTGCAGACACCATCCTGGGTCTGAGGCAATTCGCCACAGTATTACCAGCCATCACCAAAAAGGCCTTAAGAATTGAGCAACTATTGAGAATCGATCGACGATCGACTATCAAAAATTTCAGTTATCCACCCCAGCCTAAGCACATATCATGTGCTTTGATCAACACAAGATCGGCAGTAAAACACTGATTAGAAATCCATGATTTCATTCTACAATACGATTTAGACTGCTTTTTCATTACAGAAAGCTGGCTCACAGCCGACTGTAACACCATTCTAGGAGAACTGGTGCCAGAAAACTATCGTATTATAACCGAAAACAGAATAGGGCAAAGAGGAGGAGGCCTGGCGGTGATCCACAAGACTCACCTTGCTATACCAGTCCTTCAAAACCCTCTTCCATTCATGGAAACCCTCACTCTGCAGCTGCAAACAAATCCCCAGGAGACCGTCCGCGTTCTTCTCTGCTATAGGCCCCCCGGGCCAAAGTCGCAGCTTCTCCCTTCATTGACGGACTTCATCTCCACTTATACCCTTAACAGCAAACACCTTTTGCTACTCGGGGATTTCAACCTCTGGGCCAATTCCTCACAAGACCCCGTTGCTGACGCCTGTATTGACCACCTGGAAGGATTAGGGCTACAGCAACTAGTATGTGGGCCCACACATGCTTCAGGTCACACACTCGATCTTATTTTCAGACAAAATCTGAAAATAAGTATTTGGGAAAATGAACCGTTGCCATGGACAGATCACCATGCAATTAAATTCATAATTTCCAAAACTCCCCCATTGATAAAAACACCTAAGCCGGTGACAACACACTGGACTAGATCTCAGAAGAAGCTCCATTCGGAACTCTTCAAATCTACCTTAGTAAAAAAAATTAAAACAATCCAACCATTTCGAACAGCCTCAGATACACTGGATGCCATAAATGCAGCCCTTCTACAGTCAGCCGACTTAGTAGCGCCAAAATGCAAAGCCCACATCCGGAAAAACAAGTCCGGCTGGTTTAACAACCAGCTGTCGCTACTGAAGCAAGAGCGCAGAAGGGCGGAAGCCGCCTGGAAAAGAAGCGCTTCAGAAGAAAACCTCATCATCTACAAAGCAGCAACAAGAAAATACCACAAAGCAATCTTTAAAGCCAAGAAAAATTATTTTTCCAAGGCTATCAACAACGTCCTAAACCGCCCCCGCGAACTCTTCAAGCTGGTCACGCAGACCATGAATCCAGGCTGTCTTGAAGCCCCCAATTCAGATACCCAAGAATTTTGCAATGAATTATCGGATTTCTTCATCAATAAAATTGAGAGAATCCGGGAAAGCATTGGACAAAACAATACCCCCCTCAACCAACCATCTCCATCGATGCCACAAAAAATATCATCGGTACTTTGCGAAACAGCACAGCGCCTAATGATATCATCCCCACTAAACTGCTGAAGGAATGTGCCGATATCCTGGCACTACCTATCACGCAGCTTATAAACCAGTCACTTAAGGAAGGCATAGTGCCCTCCCTGCTGAAAGAGGGCACAATCCAGCCCATCTTGAAGAAACCCACCCTGGACCCCAAGGACCCAAATCACCGCCGTCCCATAACAGGCCTAAACGTCCTCTCCAAGGTAATGGAGAAAGTAGTGGTACAACAGCTGCAACAGCATCTAGATACCCACAACCTACTTGATCCATTTCAATCGGGTTTCCGTCCCGGACATGGGACAGAGACAGCATTACTCAAAATATGGGATGACGCTCTCGAGGCCGCAGACGAAGGAGAATCTTGTCTTCTGGTTCTACTGGACCTAAGCGCAGCCTTTGACACGGTAGATCACAAACTATTACTGACGCGGCTAGCTGAAGTAGCCAGAGTCGCAGAAGGTGATTTACCATGGTTTTCCTCCTTTTTGGAAAACCGATCACAAACAGTGAAATTGGGACCTTTCACTTCTGAAAAACGCATGGTGTCATGTGGAGTTCCTCAAGGATCACCCCTGTCACCGGTGCTCTTCAACATCTATCTTCGCGCTGTCTTTGAAATCATTAGTAGTCAACAACTACTTTATCACTCATACGCAGACGACGCGCAACTGTATTTTCGCATTTGCAACAAAAAGGATCATCATCGCAGTTTAGAGAATTGTCTCTCTTTGATAGAAAACTGGATGACGAAGAGTTATCTTAAACTCAATAGTTCTAAAACAGAACTTTTTCTGTTTCATGCCAGTCGCAAGAGTTGTCTTAGAAATATTAATTTCGCACGTACATAATTAATATTAGCTATAAAAACCTTCTTGTCTATATAGAAATTAAAGCAAACGATAGGGGTGTGAAAAAGAGAAAAAGGATTACATTTATTGATACATAGAAGAAGCTTATCTCAATCTGATATTCGTAACTATTAACATAACAGATATCACATCTAAAACCAAGATGGTTTCAATGTTACACAATTATACAACTGATAAAATATTGCTTCAATGGACACATCAGTATTTATAGGAAAGGAAAAATCACAGAGATGAAGAAAACTAATGATTAGAAATTACCCAATGTCCCTAGGTGAGGTTACAGGAATAGTGTTGCCAGATTACAAAGATAACTAAGGCCTAACTCAGATATGGTTACAACGGACATTCATGGACTCCTAATATACTTTTAGGCAAAATCATAAGATAGAAGGAAAGTATGAGAGAGCGAGAGAGAGAGAGAGAGAAGGGAAAGAGAGAGGCAGAGAGACAGAGGGAGGGAGAGACAGACAGAGGGGGAGAGAGACAGATAGACAGGGAGAGAGGGGGAGAGGGTACTTTACCAGGCTGTGGTCTACATCAGGACATCCTACACTGCTGATCTCTCTATCAGGACTGACTTCTATCTTTTATACCCCTGAGCCTATAATCTTTCCCTCCAAAAAAACTCAAGTTCCCTAGGATTTGATCATAAGGACCCCCAACCGGTAATTTCCTGCTGTCACATATCTATGCCAAGGGATGTTTAGGAGTTTACATATCCATGCATTAATTGACCCCTGCCAACTTTCCTTGTGATCACTCATTCACCTGTGTATTCCCCTACTTGCATATGACACCTGGCCAGCCTATTGTCTAATTAACACAGTAATGTGTTTTTGTTCAATCAGACAGAAGAATGGCCGGAAATTCTGTAAACACATATTATTGTCTAATTATCCTAATGTGTTTATTTCAATCAGACATCAAAAGACAGGAAATTCTGTTAATACAATGAGGGGACATCTCCTATCAGGAAAGAAATGGGTACTATGAAATGGTATGCCGAGATATCGCCTGACCACGTATCTTTACCAGATTAGGGGTACAAAGATGCAGAGATATATACAGATATATGTATACACACATACATACATATATATATATATATATATATATATATATACATATATACATATATATATATACACACATATAGATACATACACATCAATCAGGGGCATGATAGTTGCATTCAGGATATAAGTATGAAGATTAATCTCTCCACCACAGTCCCCCCTGAAGTTCCTTCTGGAACTTATGTCCTCCTTCAATGATCCAGTATCCGCTCACAACGGCCCAGAACCCCCGACCCTTCCCCCCACCACCACTGTGGCCTCTTCCTTTCTTGAACTCGCCGTAACTCATCCATGTAGACTTGAGACAGTCCTGGTGCCTTTGAGGCTTCAGATCCAAACCATGAGTGTCTGTACTGCAATGTTTCATCACCCCTCTGCATTGGAGGAGTGGAACTCCAACATTGATGGCGGGATCCTTACATATTTAGTCCTGTATCCTGGAAATATGGTGTTATAATTGTCACAATTGGATCGGACCGCGAGACAGCACTTTTTCGGCGTGATGAAGGAAAGTTCAGGAGAGTCTTCTCCATGGCACGTTTGTCTCAAAAAATAATGACTTGGTTTTCGTTGCTTCTTCAGGTGGTGGTTGGGTGGGCCTCCGGACAGTCATGTATCAATACAAAAGGAGAACGTCAGTGTACAGTTTCTGGAGGAATGTCAGATAGGAGCAGTGGGGTGGCTATAAAGCTGTAGGTAGACTAGGGGAGGTAGAATTACATTTGGGAGGTAAAAAAACAGAAATGCCCAGGGATAGTTTGGTTTCTCTAGGTGTACAATATGGCACTGGCGGGCGGAAATGCTCACGCCTCTTATAAAAAAAACAAAATTATATGACTGATATCCTAGTTACATTATCCTGAGAAGATGGATGAAAGAAACCAAAATAACAACTTAGAGAGTATACTATTACAGAAGGAAAGGACGAGAGGTGAGTAATGAAAAAGAATAAGGAAAATAGAGGAGAAGAAAAAAATAATACACCTAAAAGTAAAAACCTACCGATTTAATGCTGCTCCAACCAATATCTTAAGTTTACATTCCACTTTAAATCGTTAAAGAGCATTGAATCGGTATCCAAAAAAATAAAAATACTTAGTTGCCCTGCCAACTTTAGCTGATAGTGAGAAAAAAAATATTTTCGTTAAAAACGACTCCTCTCTCATACGAGTAATTGGTGGTATTTTTGCCGGTCAGGTACACAGATAATAACGAGAGAGAGATGATTAAAATTTGTAGAATTTAGGTAAACCTGACGCACTTTATTATTACAAATTGAAGAGGCTTATCCCTAGAACAACAAGAAAAAAATAAAATATAGTTCTAGAGTCCTCTCTTAAAAGAGGAACAAAAAAATAAAAAATAAAATAAAAAATAAAGATAGAAAATAAAAATAAAAATAAAATAAAAATTTAAAATAGACTCTTTCCCTTATTAGTGATCAACAGGTGAACATGATCATGGTCACTCAACAATTCAAGTCGGGTTAAAAACACAAAAATAAAAACTTTAAAAGGAGAGGCTAAACAATGGTTGCCAAAAAAACTCTTAGACTTTAGTCAAACCTGACTGTACTTATTACTAAAAAAATTTAGAGGCTTTTCCCCAAACCAAACACTGCATTATTAGTATTTTCAGGTCTATGCACTATTCCCCTCCTTCAGGTGGACAAAGTTCAAACCTTTTGGAACTTTTCTCACCTGAATGAAATGAGAAAGAGAAAAAAACTTTAAAAAATTAAAAGTAAAAATTATAACCATAACACTACAGGGAGAACAACAAAAATAATAAAAACTGATAAAATAAAAAATTAATAAGAAAAATGAAAAATTTGATTAAAAAAAAGAATAAAAATAGAGAAAAAACAAATGAATAAAGAAAAATAACTTAAAAAGTTATAACAATGAAAAGCAAAAAAAAAAAATTCTCATCGAGAAAAAAAAAATTATAAAAAAGTGAAATAAAAATTAAAAATTTTGTTTGAACATGATACTGGTCCGGATTGGAACAGGTTTCCTCAGAAATTTGTTTCTCAGTTAGTGGCTTTTCTGTTTCTTGAGAGAAGATACCTCGAGGTGCACATTCTCATAGTTTTGGCGTTCATTCTCCTGATAATAATGCACATTATTACTTGCATCAGGGAGAGCAATAAAGCTACATAGATAAGGACAACAACAGGGTGGAGCAAAATGTTTAGGAAAGCTGTAGCGTTAGGACTATACCCAAATACCCCTTCCCACCAGGAGATCTTAGCATTTGCCTCTAAAGCGTGGGATACTTGGATCAACTTATTTTGATCATGGGTGAGTCATATGGTGGCTTGTTTCTCGGCATCTCTTAGCACATTTAATATTTCATCCTGTTGCCCAAAATCTAACAGCCAAGCCCTTAATTCAGCCCCAAATCCCAGAGGAAGTTTCAGTAAGTGTAAAGAGGATGTCGGGTTTGCCAAAAAACCTTTCCTCCGGGCGACTCGGGGTGTAACCTGGGATTCCTTCTATATCCATCCAAAGGACAAGAGAATAGGTACAATAGACTCCCCGAGGTAGTGTACCCAGTTGAGTACAATTCAACCTAATGCTGACAACAGTGCATCACTAGACATGTGATACCAGCACCTGTACCCCAGCATTCGGTATTGAGTCCAACAGTTCAAGAATCACCCTAGTTCCATGACTAACACCCCATCGGTATCCTCCAGGACAAAGAAACAAAACTTGCCTATGTCCTACATAATACCTAGGTGTTTTCTCCCTCACAATGATCTCCCCATTCAGAATACAGAGTGAAATACCTTCCCAACATTCCTCATTCACCACCGTGTATTGACCTGAAATGTTAAAGACATTGTGGTCATGCTTCTGACAGAGGGAAATATCAACCTGCCCCCAGCTTCCGTACCCTCTGATCACATGTGGGTCACTTAGCCACAGATGCAACAACATGGAATCCCCAGTCAGTAAGGCCATTGATGTCCACAGATCTATAGACCGAGTCCGCACTTCCATCCATGGGATCATATAGCACCTCACCTTTCACAATCCAAACCAGTACAGCCCATCCAGGCATTTGACCACTACTTTGGATTCGTATAAGCGATGAGTTGTGTTAAAGTCTTACTGAGTGGTGACGCCAACTCCTTAGGCTACTGCCCTTCATACAGATATTTGTATAATCAGCTTGATACTGGTCGATAACTCCACCTGCCCCTGCATGTACGCCAGAGCCAATGACATGTTTTTTGTCCTATACTCTATCATACCCTCTTCCAATCTGTTAACATGGTCAACGAAATCTCGAGCCATATTAAACTGGGTATTTATGTAACTTTGTTGCATGTTGTCACGAATGTCACCAATCTCTCTGAGCAACAAAGCCGTGCTTATTTTCTGAAGCCATGGCTGCGAGTTTGTTCCTCAGGAGACCACCTTCCATCCTGTTACTAACACCCATCCTGGCTCCTATTCCCCCTATATAGTGCTGAATACACCCCTGCTCTGTTGGGTTACTCCTCAGAGATAAGCGTCCTGCGTGAACCTCAGTCTGTGTCTGCACGTTTCTGGGAGCAAGCCACTGGTCACTTGAGTTAGTGTATACTCCGCACATACAGGGTAATAGGTTTCTTATCAACCACTGTGAGATGCTGAAGCGACGTGTTACCGGCCTACTGTACCCTGTTAGCCATCGTTTATTCCCTTCTTTTAACAGGGCATGTTCCTGTATGTAGTTACTCACCTTACTCGTGTCGGGATTCAACCTCTCAGGTGAGACATCAACTAGGGGTACCTCACATGTCCAGTGAACAAGAGCTTCTCTGTAGGACTGCTAAGCTTGAGACCCTACCTCTGCGAGGAAGTTTTCACCCCCTTGATGTATCACCTGGCATCCTCTAGTTTGGCCAACAGACACCTTATTATGCAAAGGTGCCAGTCTCCTGGGTACCTGCCCCACATACATTTAGGTTATCGTAGTCACCCATTCAAACATTTCCTTCTTTCCATTCCTGCCTGGATTCAAAACCCTCAGAACAGGATGGACTCCAGGGTTTAACCCAATAGGGTCTGATAGCTTAGTACCCAAGTCGACCGTGACATATGCACAAAGTTCTGTCTCTGCCCAAAGTTCCATCCCTGCCCCTAGGGATGGGAATAGAACGAGTTGGATTACCTAACCCCTCACGGATATGTAGCCCAGGGTCTCCCAATGTGTTCCTGATTATCTCCAGCTCTATAGTAATTACAGTACCCAATGACCCACCTCCCACTCTAAAGACAGTTGCCCTTGAGCCTCTCTTTTTCCTAAGTATGGGAAATAGTCTGGATACCCAGATTGAAAACCACCTGCCACCAGGTGCACCCACTACCTCCTAGAGGCTGCACACCTTCTCCCCCGCTCTATCAGTAATTAGACTATGTTATCCTTCACCACTACAAAACAAACTGCCTCCATTATTCAGACAGGACCCACATGGAAGACAGGAGTCTAGTGCCACCCTGGGGTACTGATCTTCTTGGCATGCAGGTCACAGACCACCCATTAAAGTACACAAGTAATCTAGGACAGGAAGGACACCTTTTGCTATTAACTAAGGAGAATACTGCATGCCCACATATATATCGGAAGCGAGGGCCCTTGGAATAGCCAAGAGCTGGTATCTTTTCATACGATCTTCCTACACACCTTTTCTCCAGACTCAATCAAAACTATATAATACAAGGTCAGACCTATACACTTTCAACTTGTATGCAATCAGGCAGGCCCTCATACCACATGTCTGCAGGTAAATCTAAAAGAAATTGTAAAACACAAATTGCATAATGTGTATCCAGCTCAAGGGACTGGTGCTACCCAACACAACTGACCAATATCCTAAGGAAAAAATAAAATAAAAAAATCCCTTGCAGTACTGAACAGTAGGGGGTACACAAGGCGATCAGTGTACCTGGACACACACCGCTATTCATTAGGCAATTGGTAACAATTAGCCACCACAACTGACAAAAAGAAATTCTAGGAGAAAAATAGTGTTGCACGGTGACACGGAAGGAAACCGTTGTGAACTCCATTTGGGGACATACAGATAGCTAGGGACATTAGCATACCTTAGCCTGAGGCAATATAACCTTGTACAGCCAGGCTTAACAGCGGGGGGGGGGGGGGGGGAGTTTAAGCTGTGCTAAACACATGTCTGGCCAAAGTAGCATCAGTTCCTTCACTTTTTTTTTTTTTTTTTTTTTAGCTATGGAACTACACGTGTCAGCATGGCTGATCTTCGGTAATAAGAAAACAGATATGCCACGGATCTATGGCTGATCCATTTCAAACTCTGGAGAACACCCCAAAACTCTTTTATCACAAAACAACAGTACCCCTGAACGCTACTTAGCCTAATATATGTGTTAGAGTGCCAATTATCCCCTGCCGTCTTACTCAACTTTTCATTAAAAAATTTTTATACGTAGACTTCAGTTAGTTGGTTCTGCTATTCAGTGGATCAGAACATACCATCCACGTTAGGTGGTCCAAAAAACATGGTCCGATGGACTGACAACTAGACGGTAGTGGTCATGAAAACCTAAAAACATAGTGAAACCTGACTGACTGACCAACTTAAAGTTGTCTTATTCTGAAAGACTGGAAACTCAGTTATCAAATCTGTAAAACACAAAATAAAAGTTAGTAATAAACATTCAAAAACAAAAAAAAACATTCTTATCCTGGAAACAAGTCAATGGTTATTTACCGGTAACAATACATTAGCATATGAAACACAAATTTTCATTACATTACATTCCCTGTGCACTTTTTAAAATACCAAAAAATTGTTGAGCTCAACTTTTCATTTATATGTATTCTTTAATACATATAGGGCCAGATTCACGTATTCCAGAGCATCTTTGCTCTGGAGTAACGCTTCTGATTTGCGTTGCGCTGCCGAATTTTTAGGAGCAAGTGCTGTCATTCACGAAGCACTTGCTCCTAAAGTTGCGGCAGCGCATCGCAAATGAGCCGGCGGAATTCAAATGTCGCGGGTACGGGGCGTGTAGTATGCTAACTACGCGCGATCCCGCCGCCGACGTACTGCGCATGCGTCGAGTGTCAAAACATCCCCGTGCGCATGCTCCAAAATCTGTGAATGAACGTCAATGACGTCACATTCCCATTCATGACCGTTTTACGCAAGCGACGTTTTTTTTTTTTTTTCCCGACGCGATGACGACGCCTATACCTAACATAGGATACTCCAACCCCATGTAGGTATATCTATGCGCCGCGTATCCCGTCCGGAAACGTCGTAACGTCACTGCGTCGCGCCGGATTTCGATCGTGAATTGCCGATTTCCGCTCATTAACATATTTTTTGAGCGTAAATCGGCGGGAACGCCCCCGGCGCCATTTTTAAGTTGAAGTAACGATGCGATGGCGAAACTCAGTTACGCTCATCGCATCGGAACTTCAACCCGGCGTTTCTTGTTTTCTGGTTACAGAAAACAGAAACGCCGGCTCAAAGCCACTGTTACGCTGGCGGATCACTCGATCCGCCAGCGTAACCTTTCATGAATCTGGCCCATAGACTGCCACGTGGACTTCATTTATATATATATATATATAAAAAAGGAGGAAAAGAAAAAGATGTTTTTCTTTTTTCCTTTTTTATAGTATACTAATAGTTCCCCCCAAAAAAAGAAAAATGTATTCACCATGGTTAAAAATGAGCAGCTCAAAACACAAACACAAACACAAAGTGCCCCCTTTGTCTGGCAAGACAGTTATACTTTACCATACTGAGCACACTGAAAAACTTCAAAACAACAAACTGTTTCTTCTATGGAAGCAAAGTTACAGTTAATATTAGGAGGCTTTTTTACTTTTGTTTTACAGTTCAATTGTTTGCATGACAATACAGCTGTTCACACATTCTCACAGACCTGGAAAGAAGGGGGGGTCATTTGGGCTGTCAGCAGCTGAGAACACACGTCACACACACACCATTCAATGTGTCAAAGAAATAGGTTGAACTACAGAACACCATTCATAATTTTAAACTTTAACAAACACAAAACATCACAATCCATGGATCTCACACACTTCCGCACAACACACTTAGCTAGGTCAAATATGACCTCAAGACCATACACAGATCATCCTGTTCTTTATCATACTTGAATCCATAACCTCTGTTCCTCACTACTACATTTTAGTGGCTGACCCTGCTTGTCCGTATTAGAAAATACTCACCTCATCAGTTCTGTTCATCCCTGTACTCCAAGCATCCTTTAAAATACCGTTTCCAGTCCAGCGATTCCCAATATTGCATATTTCACAACCCAAGGTCCACATTTATCTATCATTTCTTCCTTCCGGGTCAAGTGGTAAGGTTCCCCACGGTTAGACCCTGGAAACGATTTGATTTCCCATCCTTTTATGGACGAAGGACCTTGAGTTGCTCCCGCAGACCTTTTTTACCAGTCGCATTCCCCAAAGCTTAGCTAGAGCTTTGATCAATAATTGGGTCGACAGGTACCGCCCCTGCCGCCTTTACCACTCTTCTTTCACTACTTGTCAGAACCTTGACTGACTATAGTCCTTCACAAGGTAGCCCGGAGATTTTCCCAACTTAATAAGTTTAATCTCCCCGTGGACTTTCCATTGTATTTTAAAAGAAATGCTTACTTACCACAGATCTTCCCAAGCATTAAGCTTGATTAGACCCTATGATTGTTTGTAGGGTAGGAGGCAATTCTAACTGACGTTCAATGATCATTTAGCAGTCACAATATAGCCAGTGTTTGCAGATCTAATTACACCGTTAGTTTACACAGAAAGATAGATTCACATACATCCAGATAATTCAGTGTGATTTAGTCTCCGTTTCCCCTGATGCGATTTGCCATGTGACCTTGGACCCAAAGTCGCATTACAAATCGCAGCCTACTGTTTTCAATAGCCCCCATTCCAATCTATGTGGCTCAAAGCTGCAGCGACTGTTAAGGTACCTGCAGCATTCTGATGCGACTTCTGGATCAAAAAAAACGCATGCAAGGCCACACCATAGTCGCACTACAGCTGCATCTCACAATCGCATCCTGTATCAGGCGACTTTGGAGTTGCATTAGGGGAAACGCAGCCCAAAAGCATAGGTGCGTTTCACTCACAAGATTGGCCTAATATTCAAAGGGTTCACTGAAATTTATTTTTGGCAGAGACACACTGGGCCAGATTCCCGTAGATTTGCGGTTTCCCGGCGTAGCGTGGCGTATTCCATTTACGCTACGCCTCCGCACCTTTTACGGGCAAGTGCTGTATTCTCAAAGCACCTGCTCCGCAATTTGCGGCGGCGCAGCGCAAATAGGCCGGCGCAACTGTGCGTATTTTAAAGTAGGAAGGAGGGGGGTGTGCTGTGTCTAAATTAAGTGCGCCCCCCGCGCCAAACGAACTGCGCATGCTTTGGCCATAAATGTAGCCCACTGCGCATGCTCCATCGTACGCTGCCAATTGGTTTCAACGTGAACGTAATTAACGTACAGCCCCATTCACAATGAGCTACGTAAACAACGTACACAACGGAAAAACCAGACGTTGTCCATACCTAACATGGTGTACGCCAGACCTACGCAAGGTCACCCCTCCTTCTAGCAGGGGTAACCATACGCTCACCCAAACTACGCTAACTACGACGATGGCACGCAATTACGCTCAGGAATCGGCGTACAACGCTCATTTGCATATTCAACGCAGAAATCGACGGGAACGCCACCTAGCGGCCAGCATAACATTACAACTTAGATCCGACGGTGCAAGTGACTTACGCCAGTCGGATCTAGGCAAAATCCATGCGTAACTGATTCTAAGAATCAGTCGCATATATACCCAGGGCCAGAAACCAGAGACACAACGGTGTATCTGGAGATACACCGTCGTACCTAGCTGAGAATCTGGCCCACTGTTTTCAAGATTCCAAACAGCATCCTTATTATTCGCACTGACACCCTGCTGCAATTTCATTTTATATATATCTACATTATTCAAAATCAGTCTCATCAACATAAAGGGTTACATAGACAAAAAGTAAAAGGTTAAGTTCTGAAAAGTTAGTTTGTTAGGTAAAAAAAAACGGTTAAAACAAAAGACTTAAAAACCGGCTCTGTATACCATACAAAAAAATCATATTTATCCAAACTTCAAACTCTCCTCACACGGGGCACCATTTGTCTTAGAAATATTAATTTCGCACGTACATAATTAATATTAGCTATAAAAACCTTCTTGTCTATATAGAAATTAAAGCAAACGATAGGGGTGTGAAAAAGAGAAAAAGGATTACATTTATTGATACATAGAAGAAGCTTATCTCAATCTGATATTCGTAACTATTAACATAACAGATATCACATCTAAAACCAAGATGGTTTCAATGTTACACAATTATACAACTGATAAAATATTGCTTCAATGGACACATCAGTATTTATAGGAAAGGAAAAATCACAGAGATGAAGAAAACTAATGATTAGAAATTACCCAATGTCCCTAGGTGAGGTTACAGGAATAGTGTTGCCAGATTACAAAGATAACTAAGGCCTAACTCAGATATGGTTACAACGGACATTCATGGACTCCTAATATACTTTTAGGCAAAATCATAAGATAGAAGGAAAGTATGAGAGAGAGAGAGAGAGAGAGAGAAAAGGGAAAGAGAGAGGCAGAGAGACAGAGGGAGGGAGAGACAGACAGAGGGGGAGAGAGACAGGGAGACAGGGAGAGAGGGGGAGAGGGTACTTTACCAGGCTGTGGTCTACATCAGGACATCCTACACTGCTGATCTCTCTATCAGGACTGACTTCTATCTTTTATACCCCTGAGCCTATAATCTTTCCCTCCAAAAAAACTCAAGTTCCCTAGGATTTGATCATAAGGACCCCCAACCGGTAATTTCCTGCTGTCACATATCTATGCCAAGGGATGTTTAGGAGTTTACATATCCATGCATTAATTGACCCCTGCCAACTTTCCTTGTGATCACTCATTCACCTGTGTATTCCCCTACTTGCATATGACACCTGGCCAGCCTATTGTCTAATTAACACAGTAATGTGTTTTTGTTCAATCAGACAGAAGAATGGCCGGAAATTCTGTAAACACATATTATTGTCTAATTATCCTAATGTGTTTATTTCAATCAGACATCAAAAGACAGGAAATTCTGTTAATACAATGAGGGGACATCTCCTATCAGGAAAGAAATGGGTACTATGAAATGGTATGCCGAGATATCGCCTGACCACGTATCTTTACCAGATTAGGGGTACAAAGATGCAGAGATATATACAGATATATGTATACACACATACATACATATATATATATATATATATATATATACATATATACATATATATATATACACACATATAGATACATACACATCAATCAGGGGCATGATAGTTGCATTCAGGATATAAGTATGAAGATTAATCTCTCCACCACAGAGTCAACTGGCAACAACCTGGACACCTCCGCCCATTCTGGGCCAAATCATCACCCCTAGCTCCAAAGTCAAAAGTCTCTGGGTCATTTTTGACTCCTACATGACAATGGACGCACAAATAGGGTCAGTAGTCAGCGGATCTCACCATCTGCTGCGCCTACTACACAGACTTATTCTGTTTATTCCTAAAGAAGACACAGCGGTCGTGGTGGGAGCAATTATAAACTCCAGACTGGACTATGCAAATGCCCTTTACCTCGGTCTCCCTAAGTACCAAATCACTTGTCTGCAAGTCGTTCAAAATACGGCTGCCAGACTTGTGACTGGGAAAAAACCCTGGGAATTAATCTCACCTTCACCGAGATCCCTTCATTGGTTGCCAGTAAAAGACAGAATTACTTTTAAAGCCCTCTGTCTGACACATAAGTGCATCCATGGGAAAGCCCCGCAATATCTATGCGAAAAGATAGAAGCCCACAATTCCAATCGCGTCCTGCGATCCACCAATCAAAATCTGCTCCAGATACCCAAAGTCAGATACAAGGCCAAAGGAGAAAGAAGGTTTGCTTTCCAGGGTCCCAGACTATGGAACGCTTTACCAACCAGCATTCGGTTGGAGGAAAACCACCTGAGCTTCAGAAGACAGATTAAAACTCTGCTCTTTTGAAGGCCTTGAGAGACAGAAACAACAAGCGCCCAGAGGCGATTTAGTTCACATGTGCCGCGCTATATATGTTTTTCATTCATTCATTCAGAAATACAACACGGATCTCGGCATATAAGCGAGTAAAAGTGAGTGTTTCTGAGCTTACAACTATGGGGTATACAATTTATACGTATGAATATTCATAAGATATGGGTATGTATCTAGGTGTGATCGTATAGTTTAGTCCAATCAAAGTCCATTTCTTCTTTATAGCAAGGGAACAGTTAAATGGGTGGTCACATCACGTGACTGGCAAAAAAACTTTTTCAAGAGTCTCTGGCCAGTTCAA
Source organism: Rana kukunoris (assembly GCA_029574335.1). Classification (NCBI taxonomy): domain Eukaryota; kingdom Metazoa; phylum Chordata; class Amphibia; order Anura; family Ranidae; genus Rana; species Rana kukunoris. The sequence goes on from CM056052.1 coordinate 13,888,772, forward strand.
ACTGGTCTAGTAGAAAATTTTATTCCGAACAGGCCTTATCAGCAGCCTGTGTCTGATTCCCAAGGACAAAACGAAGAAGCTGTGAACATCTGTGAAAAAGCAAACAAGGGTGTATTATCAATCCTTAAAGTGAACGTCTATATTTATATATCTATATCCAGAGCTTTTTTTCTCAGAAAATAGGTGCAGGAACTCAACCACGACCCGTTCAGATTTCACAAACAGTAGAAGGGTCTTAAAGGGGCATTAAATACCAGAATTGCATTACATACAGTGTGCAGAGTTCAGGGGGTTACAAAGCAGTCACTTGTAAACACAGAAACCAAACTTCTGTGTTTACAAGTGATTGTGGTGAGCGGGCACCAAAGGGTCTGAGCCAAAGGTGGTGGAACTGAGTTCCACCAAGTTCCCCCAGAAAAAAAGCCCTGTCTATATCTATATCAACATTATCAGACCCCTATATTTTATTCATTTCTCTCCTCTTGGCCCCCATGTCGGGGTCACTACCATATCTTCCCTACCTAGTATGACACCAAAGGGTCCACAGTACTATTTCACATCTATGTGGAGTAAAGCTCTTCTTAGGGTGTATGTGGATACATATCTTTACTCATTCATATCATCCATCTTGGTATCATACAAATTTGCTAATCTGACAATCTGATAACACTCTATCTCTTTCTTGGGGGTCATCTTCCTTTGTTCTAATTGCCATTGTATTTCACATTTAGCACACCTGAGAAAAACAAATAAACAAGCAATCCTATAACGATAATTCCTATGAGGACAAAAACATATCTGTTGAATCCATGGAAACTTACCATATCAAAACAAAGTGTAATCTGAGTTTTTTATATTTCCTATCATAATGTCACATTGTATACCTATTTTCCCTACTAAACAAGGAGGTATTACAAAAGGTCTCCAGTTATATTTAGCATAAAATGTATTTTCACAATAATACAACATTTGTGATATTCTTGACATACTAGTTTGGGCAGCCTTGTATTGCTTAAACTCAAAATGAAAGCAAACAAGTACTAGGTGTGTGTTTTTTTTGGCCTATGTGAACATATCTAGCAATTACTCAAATGACTCCTTATGTCTGTTAGCATGTGTAATTTGTACAGGTGATTTTGCTCTATATCCTTGACTGCTAAGATCAAGCAAAGGCATAACAGTAGTTTACTCATCTTTTGAAATTAGCTGTACTTTCTTGCAATGGCTGGCATGTATCCACATCACTTTACAGCTGTAGCAGTTATCAGGAACACTTGGTAGGGTCCTTCAGACTTTGGTCCTTTCACATGTTCTTTACTAGGACCCAATCATCTGGCTGTAAATCATGTGTTCCAGTTTCTTGATCTAGAATTGAATCAAAAACAAACTTGTGCATCGCAGTTAGTTGCTTGTATTGGACAATTACATAACAGCTGTCCTTGATCAAACAGACATTGGCGGTACGGACGGAGCTCCCCGTCTGTGCGTCCCTCACTCAGACCACGCCCCCCGGAAACGACTATACCTTCTTTGAATGACTGGTTTATAAGCTGCGTGATGGGTGGTGCCAGGATATCGGCATATTCCTTCAGCAGTTTAGTGGGATGATATCATTCTGTGCTCTGCTATTTCGTAGGGTATCAATGATGTTTTTGTTCAATGTGTCCTTGATGGAAATGGTTTTTAAAGTGAAATTTGTTGCTTGTGGCGAATTTGTGTGGGTATTAGCCGTATGGTTGAAGGGAGGATTAATGGGAGTTCTATTTTGCTGAATGCTTTCACAGATTTGTTAAATTTTTGATGAAATAATCTGATAATTAATTGCAAAATTCTTGGGTATCAGAATTGGGGGCTTCAAGACAGATTGGATTCATGGTCTCGGTAACTATCTTGAAGAGTTCGCAGGGACGGTTTAGGGCATTAGTGATGATAATGGCGAAATTATTTTTTTTAGCTTTGAAGATTTCTTTGTGGTATTTTTTTGTTATTACCTTATAGATGGTGTGGTTTTCCCCCGAAGAGCTTCTTTTCCAGGCGGCTTCCGCTCTCCTACGCTCTTGCTTCAGCAACGACAGCTGGTCATTAAACCAGCTGGAGTTAGTTTTCCGGATGCAGGTTTTGCGTTTGGGCGCTACTAAGTCGGCTGACTGTAGTAGAGCCGTGTTTATGGCATCCAGTGCTTCTGTGGCTTTTTGATGTGGTTGGATTGTTATAATTTTTTTCCCTAAAGTAGTTTTGAAGAGCTCTGAATAGAGCTTCTTTTGCGATCTAGTCCAGTGTGTTATCACCGGTTTTGACGTTTTTGTTAAGGGGCATTTATGGTGATTGTGAGTTTAATTGCATGGTGGTCTGTCCATGGCAACTATTCATTTTTTTGGATGTTTATTTCCAGATCTTGTCTGAAAATAAGATCGAGCGTATGATCAGACGTATGTGTGGGCCCACATACTAGTTGCTGCAGATCTAATCTTTCCAGATGGTTAATGCAGGCATCGGCCACAGGATCCTGTGAGGATCTAGAATGGTGTTAACCAAAGCACACGATATGTGTTTAGGCTGGGGTGAAAATGTATCATTTTTGACTGTTGATCGTCTATCACGTCTCAACAGTTGCTCATTCCTTAGAGCTTTTTTGGTGACAGCTGGTAATATTGAGGCAAATAATTTTAGATTCCAGATGGTTTCTGTGGAATACCTCAGTTTAGCCATAGTCTCAGAAACCACGGGAAAGGAGATATTGATTGGGGGGGTATTTAGGGGTAATAGGAAAGGAAGATTTTTAAGTGGTGCCCCACTTGCTGCTTTTTCCCTCCCTGTTTGATCCAGAGGAGGGCAAAAAAACCCTGGCCGTGCTGTGCCAATCTGCAGCGACCGGGGAAAAATTCCCTCCTGATCCCTCACGGGCGATCGGCCAGGCCCTGGATCAAATGCTGAAAGGTGAAAGTCCCTAAATTCTCTCTGTTAGAGCCCAAGGAGAAAAGGGCCTTTTGGGGGTTGGATTTTGGTTTATACGTACCCCTGAGTTCAGAGATGGGCAACCAATTACCCTGATCGGGGTGTGAGTGGTAGGGGTTGTCGCAGTTACTGGGGGGGTTGAAAGGGGAGACCAGGACTGCAGGGGTGTAGCAGGGTGGGAGTAGTAGGCCTGAGCCGGGGGCTGAGGTTCCAGGACAGAGGGGGGGAGATGGTGGAGTTCCTCCTGGGGGGCTGGGGAGTAGATTGAAGTTTGAGGGAGAGGGGTTTCAACCCGTTTTTTTTTTCACCACGGGGCGCGCGCTAGGCCGTGGCTGAATCCGCTGACTTTCCTAGCTGCAGGCGCCGCCATATAATATCTAATGTATATATCAATCTAAGTCTTCCAATGGCCCCTGAATGAGTACATAGATATATGCATGCATAAATACATGCACATACATGTACAGGTAACTAAACTTGGCCAACCTCCAAATCTTCCAGCGGTACCCAGAAAGGTCACCGCCAGCCAACGTGTGGCTATCCCAGAAACGAACCAACCATGATACCTGCCCTTCACAGGAAGGGCCGATATGATAGCACCTCATTGATTTCGGGTGGTCTTGTAGCATTTAATCGTTCTATCCAAAATGTTTCTCTCTGGAGAATGTGCCGCCACGTGGGTCCTGTGGTACAACTTCTAGTACCATAAATTGCACAATTTTGGTGTCGAATTTATGGTAAAGAGGCGGCTAACCGGGGTAAGCATTTTGGCAAATTGGGAATAGTAGATGTGATCATCAGTTTAGGTGCGGAAAACTGCAGACATGTTGCATAATCCCACACAGCTCCGCCCCGCACATCACACATGGGTTTGGGTGTGAACCAGACATAGAAAACAATTGTTATCTATGTGTCTTGCACAGATGTGCATTTCCCTAGTGCAGAACAACGCAGATCTCTGCAGATGGTGAGAATAATGACCCCGAACTCTAAACTGATGACCTGTAAAGACTTTTATAGTGTCACCGATGAGAAATGTTTCATATCACAGATTTTCATCATTACACCGACACACACTCTTTATTTTTCTTCATTCAATAAACTTTTTATTATAGTTACATAGTTACATAGTTAGTCAGGTTGAAAAAAGACACAAGTCCATCCAGTTCAACCATAAAAATAAATAAAAATAAAACAAAGTAAAACACAGTACATCCTCCCATACACCCAACTCCATACCCACAGTTGATCCAGAGGAAGGCAAAAAAAACCAGCAGAGCGATGATCCAATTTGCTACCGGAGGGGAAAAAATTCCTTCCTGATCCCCCGAAAGGCAATCGGATTTACCCCGGATCAACTTTACCTACAAAACTTAGTACTCGGTTATATTACGTGTATTTAGGAAAGAATCCAGGCCCTTCTTAAAGCAATCTACTGAGCTGGCCAGAACCACCTCTGGAGGGAGTCTGTTCCACATTTTCACAGCTCTTACTGTGAAGAAACCTTTCCGTATTTGGAGGTGAAATCTCTTTTCCTCCAGACGTAAAGAGTGCCCCCTTGTCCTCAGTGTTGACCTTAAAGTGAATAACTCAACACCAAGTTCACTATATGGACCTCTTATGTATTTGTACATGTTGATCATATCCCCCCTTATTCTCCTCTTCTCAAGAGTGAATAAATTCAGTTCCTCTAATCTTTCCTCATAGCTGAGCTCCTCCATGCCTCTTATCAGTTTGGTTGCCCTTCTCTGCACTTTCTCCAGTTCTCCGATATCCTTTTTGAGAACTGGTGCCCAAAACTGGACTGCATATTCCAGATGAGGTCTTACTAATGATTTGTACAGGGGCAAAATGATATCTCTATCTCTGGAGTCCATACCTCTCTTAATACAAGAAAGGACTTTGCTTGCTTTGGAAACCGCAGCTTGGCATTGCATGCCATTATTGAGCTTATGATCAACTAAAACACCCAGATCCTTCTCCACTACAGATCCCCCCAGTTGTACTCCCCCTAGCATGTATGATGCATGAATATTCTTAGCCCCCAAGTGCATAACTTTACATTTATCAACATTAAACCTCATCTGCCACTTAGTCGCCCAATTAGACAGAGCATTGAGGTCGGCTTGTAAATTGGAAACATCCTGCAAGGACATTATTCCACTGCATAGCTTGGTGTCATCTGCAAATACAGAAATGTTACTTTTGATCTCAGACCCAATATCATTTATAAATATATTGAAAAGTAAGGGACCCAACACTGAACCTTGGGGTACACCGCTGATAACCTTGGACCATTCAGAGTAAGAATCATTAACCACAATTCTCTGAATTCTGTCTTTCAGCCAGTTTTCTATCCATTTACAAACTGATATATCTAATCCTGTAGACCTTACCTTACACATGAGCCGTGTGTGGGGAACTGTATCGAACGCTTTTGCAAAATCCAAGTATACCACGTCCACTGCCACGCCTCTGTCCAGGGTTTTACTTACCTCTTCATAAAAAGAAATCAGGTTTGTCTGACAACTTCTGTCTTTCATGAATCCATGCTGTCTGCTGCTTAAATAGTTTGTTTCCAGCAAGAACTCATCCACGTGGTCTTTTATTAAACGTTCCAGTATCTTCCCAACTATAGAAGTTAAACTAACAGGTCTATAGTTACTAGGTAAAGACTTTGTTCCCTTTTTAAATATGGGCACCACATTGGCTTTATGCCAATCCAGTGGTACTATTCCTGTCATTAATGAGTCCCTAAATATTAGATACAGTGGCTTTGAAATTTCAGAGCTCAATTCTTTTAGGATCCGTGGGTGGATGCCATCTGGTCCAGGTGCTTTATCCACCTTTATTCTGTCTAAATATTTCTGGACCATATCACTTTTGAGCCATTGTGGATTTGGGGCTGTGTCACTCCCACCCCCTATATCGACATGAGCTCCCCCATTCTCCATTGTATACACCAGGGGTCTCAAACTCCCGGCCCGCGGGCCAGTTGCGGCCCGCAGACCAAGATTTTGTGGCCCACTGTCAAGCCCTTCCCCCGGACAGTGTCATACTTTGCAGCGCATGCAGCAGGGCCGGTACAAGGCAGGGGCGGGAGGGGCGAGTGACCCTGGCGCTACCAAGTCTAACAGGGGGGGGAGCGCAATCAGCCGCGGCCGCCAGACCAGTTGGATTGTCTGTCACTCACTTTCACTGAGTGACAGACAGCGCAGGCAGCGGCTGTGGCACACTGTGTGCCGACTGCGCTCCTCTGTCCTGGTCCTGGCTCCCTTTCATTCTTTGCGTTGCCTCTCGCCCCCCCCCCCCCATGAAAGCTGGTATATTCCCGACGTGCGCCGTCACCGCGTGACGTCACGCCGGGGGTGAGAGGTGACTGAGGCAGAGAGGAAGGGAGGACTCGCGCGGAGCTGTGTCTGGAAAAAAAAAAAAAAGGAGGACAAGACACGAGGAGCCTGCTGCCTGCCTCAGCCTGCTACTGTCTGGAGTGGAGTGTGTGGAGTGGACTGTCTGCAACAGAAGAAGAAGTGAAAAAAATATAAAAAAAGTAAGAGACAACTTAAATTAGTCTGTATTGGGGAGGGGGGATTGGACTGAGGTGACCATCATATTTTTAATTAAAAAAAATGTCAGAATTATTTTTTTTTTGTGTTATTTTAAGCTTGCCTTCCTTGTCTGCATAAAAAAAAAACCTTAATTGCAGCCTCACTGTGCCGTCACACGCAGCCACTGTGCGCATCACACGCAGCCACTGTGCCCATCACACGCAGCCACTGTGCCCATCAAACGCAGCCACTGTGCCCATCAAACGCAGCCACTGTGCCCATCAAACGCAGCCACTGTGCCCATCACACGCAGCCACTGTGCCCATCACACGCAGCCACTGTGCCCATCAAACGCAGTCACTGTGCACATCAAACGCAGTCACTGTGCCCATCACACGCAGCCACTGTGCCCATCAAACGCAGTCACTGTGCCCATCAAACGCAGCCACTGTGCCCATCACACGCAGCCACTGTGCCCATCACACGCAGCCACTGTGCCCATCAAACGCAGCCACTGTGCCCATCAAACGCAGTCACTGTGCACATCAAACGCAGTCACTGTGCCCATCAAACGCAGCCACTGTGCCCATCACACGCAGCCACTGTGCCCATCACACGCAGCCACTGTGCCCATCAAACGCAGCCACTGTGCCCATCAAACGCAGTCACTGTGCACATCAAACGCAGTCACTGTGCCCATCACACGCAGCCACTGTGCCCATCAAACGCAGCCACTGTGCCCATCAAACGCAGCCACTGTGCCCATCACACGCAGCCACTGTGCCCATCAAACGCAGCCACTCAGCTGTGCCCATCAAGGTGGCTGTGTTTGATGGCACAGTGGCTGCGTTTGATGGTCACACTGGCGGCAATTGATGGGCAAACTGGCAGCAAGTGATGGGCACACTGGCAGAACACACTGGCGGCAAACTATTATTAAGATTGCATCAGTTGTACATTTTAAAATTTTGGTCCAATACTTGATGCGGCCCAGCCTCACCCAGCTTATACCTCCAGTGGCCCCCAGATAATTTGAGTTTGAGACCCCTGGTATACACAGAGCTGAAGAAAGCATTTAATAAATTTGCCTTCTCTATGTCCTCAGTCACCCACTCTAGATTATTTTGTAAAGGGCCTACATGCTCAGACTTGACCTTTTTACTATTAATATATTTTAAGAATTTTTTGGGGTTTGTCCTACTATCTTTTGCAATCTGTCGTTCATTTTGAATTTTTGCATCCTTGATTTCCTTTTTACATATTCTATTATATTCTTTGTAACATTTAAACGACACTAGTGTTCCTTCATTTTTATATTTTTTAAAAGCTATTTTCTTATTGTTTATAGCTTTTTTAACTTTGACCGTGAGCCACATAGGTTTTATCTTTAGCCTTTTAAACTTATTGCCCATGGGAATATACTTTGCAGTGAGGTTCCAAAGAGTCTTTTTGAAGAATTCCCATTTCTGTTCTGTGTTCATCGGTGCCAATATTCCCTCCCAGTCCAAGCCCTGGAGAGCAGTCCTCATGCTTTGAAAATTTGCTCTCTTGAAATTAAGTGTTTTTATCTTTCCTGTATGTATTTCTTGCTTATAGTTCACATTAAACGAAATCATGTTATGATCACTGCTACCCAGGTGTTCCTTTATCTGAACATTAGTAATGAGCTCTGCATGGTTTGAGATTACCAGGTCCAACAGAGCATCATTCCTAGTTGGGGCCTCAATAAACTGGACCATAAAATTGTCCTGCAATAGGTTTTTAAATTGTTGTCCTTTAACTGTCCCAGAAATTCCATTATTCCAGTCAATTTCTGGGTAGTTAAAATCCCCCATTATTATCACCGTCCCTGCCCTTGCAGCCCTTTCCATCTGTGCAAGGAGCCGAGTCTCCACCTCCTCATTAACATTGGGTGGTCTATAACAAACTCCAATGATTAGCTTTGAACTACGCACATCTGTATGCAGTTCCACCTATAATGCTTCAACTTCATCACACTCTCCATCAACCAGGTCCTCTTTCACGCTTGCTTTGAGGTCACTTCTCACATAGAGACAGACCCCTCCACCTTTCCTTTTTACCCTGTCTTTCCGAAAGAGAGCATAGCCAGGAATATTAATAGCCCAGTCATGTGAGGATTGAAGCCAAGTTTCAGCAATACCGATTACATCATAGCTCTCCTCATGCACCAGAGCTTCCAACTCACCTGTTTTGCTTGGAAGGCTTCTGGCATTGGTGAACAAACACTTAAATGTATTGTTACATTTTTCGCTGGCGTTTTTCATATGATTCATATAATTTTTAGTAGTGCAAATGGCACTATAATTTCCAATGGCTGTTTGCAACATGGGAACTTTCTTGTCACCTGCCATAACCCCACCTCCATCTATCCCCATTCCACTCTCCATTAATGTCTGACCCCTAACTGACCTGTGTGCCCGATGTAATTCACGTTCACCCTCCCCCCTCAAGTCTAGTTTAAATACTCCTCCAGCATTCCCCTAAACCTCTCCCCCAGCACAGCAGACCCCCTTCCACTCAAGTGCAAACCATCTTTAGCATATAGGTTGCACCCCAATGAAAAGTCATCCCAGTGCTCTAGAAACCCAAATCCCTCCTTCCTACACCAGGTCTTTAGCCATGCATTCAGCTCTCTAATCTCCCCCTGCCTTTCCTGTGTTGCGCATGGCACAGGCAATATTTCAGAGAATATCACCTTGGAGGTCCTTCCCTTCATCTTGCAGCCTAGTTCTTTAAATTGATTCTTAAGGAGCCTCCACCTTCCATGTATACTGTCATTGGTTCCAACATGTTACTTATAACAAGATTGCAGTGATAGAATCAGGGAATAGTAAAGGAAGAAATCCGATTCGTCAGGAAAATGACGTGTCTGGAATTTGGAGGCGGAGTCATTATTAATTTGTGTACAATACAATACACAACGTGTTACATTATTATAACAAAGTATTGTAGAAAAGATCACACCATAGAAAATGGGGGAAAGGAGAAAATGAACCCGGATATGAAGGTGACATTTGTGTACGAGGAACACCTTAACAATTACCACCATTTTATCCTCCAGGGTCTCTGCTTTCAGAAAATATATGTTTGGGGGTTTTATCTAATCTTCAGGCCCAAAATCTGCATTTTACCATGTGTGCAAAAATAATGGAAAACCAGCTCTGGCAGTGAAAGGGTTAATGTGAGCTAGATGGGATCACTGTGCTGTGGTCACACTCTAATCATTAGAGCTCCCCCTAGCTGCAGCCTGGTAACATTGCTAGGAGGTCTATTCATTTATCTGCTACATACTTCCCATCTTTATATAAACGTCTCCTGACATTTAGGGGTCTAGTCATAAATAATTGTACAGCAATTTTCCGGGTAAAAATACATGCACATTCCTTCTGTGTGAATGAGGGGAAAATGGAGTTTAATTGGCTATTTTCTGGTCGAATAATTTCCATTGATTTAAAATAGAAAATATTACATTGGCCACTAGCTGGAGATAATTGCTATTATACTTAGCGCCATCTAAAGTCCAAACATAGTATTTCTCATTTTAATTCACTGGTTGGTCTAACAGTGTTGTCTTATTTAAGTTCTATCCTTCAGTGTGTACTGTACTGATAAGTGTATGAGTATGATCTCAGGTATTAGTATGAAGACATGTCTGATGAAGGGAAATAAGACGTCTGTTTTTCAAAGAATTTATTGGACTAATGTGACAATCATTCATCCAGCTGTTACAATTTCTGTCTGTGATCTAACACAGTGATTTCCTATGATCATCAGCTCCATCTAGTGGCCATAATCGGGTATTTTTTCCTGAAATACCTCAATTAGTGCAATACTGCATTATGGTCACTAGATGGAGTCAAGGAAATCAGAGTATGAAATAAAATACGGCCAATATTCATCACAGCTGGGTGAATGTCGGTCATAAACGTTCAACTATTTTTTACACCACAAAATGTACTCAGCCAGTAAGAGGTAATGACTCAATTTTTTTTTTTCTACTGCTATCAATGGCCAACACGGTACAACACTTCATCCATGTCTTTGGTGATCTCTGATCTCCTTATGAACTGTTTCTTACATGATGAAGATCAACCATGGAGTATATCTGAGGTGTATATCAGGGTGTGCTTCTTCCCCACATGAGAGCTGTGATGTCCAGCAACATTCATATACAAGACATTTCCCGCACTCAAGGCACTAATACACCTCGAGGGTTGTGTGGGATCCCTGAAGTACAGGAAGACAGGACTTCAGTGAGGAACAATTCCCTCACTCAGGACAGGAATGTGACTACTTCCTGTGTGAGATCTCTTATGTCTGTAAAGACAGGACTTATCTGAAAAACATTTCCCGCACTCAGAGCAGGAAAACGGCTTCTCCCCTGTGTGAGATCTCTGATGTGTGTAAAGATTAGACATCACTGAAAAACATTTCCCACACTCAGGACAGGAATACGGCTTCTCCCCTGTGTGAGATCTCTGATGTGTGTAAAGACTGGACTTCTGTGTAAAACATTTCCCACACTCAGGACAGGAATATGGCTTCTCCCCTGTGTGAGATCTCTGATGTGTGTAAAGACTGGACTTCTCTGAAAAACATTTCCCGCATTCAGGACAGGAATACGGCTTCTCTCCTGTGTGAGATCTCTGATGTGTGGAAAGGTGTGACTTATGTGAAAAACATTTCCCACACTCAGGACAGGAAAACGGCTTCTCCCCCGTGTGAGATCTCTGATGTGTGGAAAGTGTGGACTTATCTGAATAACATTTCCCACACTCAGGACAGGAATATGGTTTCTCCCCCGTGTGACATCTCTGATGTGTGGAAAGACTGGACTTCTTTGAAAAACATTTCCCGCACTCAGGACAGGAAAACGGCTTCTCCCCTGTGTGAGATCTCTGATGTATGTAAAGACTGGACTTATCTGAAAAACATTTCCCGCACCCAGGACAGGAAAACGGCTTTTCCCCTGTGTGAGATCTCCGATGTGTGGAAAGATGTGAATTCTGTGAAAAACATTTCCCACACTCAGGACAGGAATACGGCTTTTCCCCTGTGTGAGATCTTTTATGCACATTAAGGTTGTATTTAGAATGGAAACACTTCCTGCAGTCAGGACAGGAATAGCTCTTCTCTGTTGGAAGGACGGCACCGTCCCTCACAGTCTGAGGTTCCTCAGGATAAGAGGAATACGATGGTCCGGCACCATCCCGCACAGTTTGAGGTTCTTCAGGATAAGAGGAATACGATGGTCCATCTACACTGTGTGGTGCCGGATGGACATCTGAGGTAGTCGGGTTTTCTCCTGGACTATACTGTGTGATGTCCTCATCTTCTACTTTACAGTCTGGAGACAAAGTGAGACAATCCTCTGAGGTTTTCCTCATCTCCCGTCCATCTACTAAAATAGAAATAAAAAGATTATTACTAGACATGAGCTGATTGGTTCCTGCTGTGCTCCAATCAAATTATCAGATATAAAATGTCCAGCTGGTAGGAAATGGGTGTAATAAAAGAGAGTACATATTATGTGTATATATAGCAGTGGGTAGAGGGGAGAGAGCAGAAGTCAGGACTATGTAATGTACAACATATTGTATAAGATACAACAGATAGGACTATATAGTATCAGAATGATGTAATGTACAACATAGAGTATATAGTGCAGGGGTCAGGAGTATGTAATTTACAATATAAATTATACAGTGTAAGGGTCAGGACTCATAATATTGGTATTCAGTAATCAGTGGCGGATGAAATGTTTACATGAGACAAGTAGCAGAGATCCCACACCGCTGCCTCCCATCTCCTGAGACTGCACTCAGTAAATTGGGTCTGAGACTATACAGACATATCCCTCCACCCGGCACAGACAGCAGACAACAGAGCAAGTAACCCTGGGAGAATAGTTCTGTCAGAGATCATGCTAGACCCGGGTATGGGGTAGAAGACCCAAAGAACATGCCCCAGGTGTCTAGGTAAAGCAACATCTATGGTGTAAATCAACCTTTTGCTGATCCCCGGAATCTCCATAAATCCAGTCTAGATACATAAATTGTGTCTGCAGCACAGAGAAGGAAGATTATCCGAGAGAAATACAGGAATACAGGATGGGGAACACAGCTCAGGAAAGTGACCAGGGGATTACAGGCTGATATCACCCAGTCCCCGCCCTACTCTGGACCAATCAGTGAGCAGTATGGGTGGAGGAATGTATTTAGTGTTAATGACCCACCTGTGCCGATCTCTGTAGGAGTGTCCTCCTCTATAAATGTCCCTGTTATTCCATCCTCCTCCATAGACTGCTGACCATCCCTCACATACATCTCTTCTTCTTTCACCTCAAATTCTATATCGATTGGATCTCCACTCTAAACCAAGAAAATTAGAGAGAATATCATCTGTAGGATATAAGCTTTATTATTGTGACATCTGTAATATTGGGGGTTGTTAGCTCAAGTGGGATATGCGCTTTAAGCGATTCACGCCAGTCCAGAACTCTCTTTAAGGGCTTGTTGGCCCACTTTTATTGAAAAGGCAAAAATAAACAAAAGTCCAAACATAAGTTTCCCACGCAGGGGGTTTTCACTGTCCACAAAAATGATATTTTCAGCCTCCTGGCTTACGCATGCAAAAGAAAATACAGAGCTACCTGGCTCTCCTTAGCAGTAGCACAACTGCTCAAGCTCCAGCATGGAGCCTTCCTGACTCCTATCAGCAACCTCACTCAGGTCTCTGGGGTCTCACAGTGCAGCCTGCACTCTCCAGCTCCAGTGCACACCTGCACTCTCTGGGGTCTCCCTTGCAATCCTGGTCTCCTCGGGAGGGTGGAGCCCAGAATGCTGGTCCTGAGTCTCCTATCAGGCTCACACACACCTGCACAATCAGTGTGCTGATCTATCTGAAAATATGGACCCAGGACTGGGGATTTCATCCCACCCAGATCTCTGTGAAATCCCCGGGCTCCAGGTCCCAAAATGGACTTTATTAACAAATGAGGAAACTGGAAGGCCAGTTTCCTCTGTAAACTAGTAGTTTCCTGGAGCCCCTCAACCAGACCGGTTGAGAACCCTGGGTCACCACATCCCTGGGGTACCAGACTACTACACATCACATAAATAAATACCCTTGTCTACTCAAGTTGATGTTCTAGATGCTCCATTCCACCAACCTTTAAATAAGGAGGGATGGTGTGACCTTCCTGTGTGGAATCCCGGGAATACAGAGGGCGGGGACATCTCTCTGGTGGGTTCCTGGTATTAGGTGGCTCCATCATATCCTTGTGTCCTTCTGATAACTTCTCCATCACTCCATACTCCTCATCCTCCTCTTTATACTCTTCTTTAACATCAATATTATCATCCCCGAGGTTTCCACTCTGAATATACAATAAAAATGACATCAATGGTAACAATGCAGATAATGTACAGATCCTAATGATACTATCAGTGATTGTTCCTCATCTACCTGATGATGGTGGGGGATGGTGTGACCTTCCTTTGTGGAATCCCGGGAATACAGAGTAAGGGGACATCTCTCGGGTGGGTTTCTGTAGCTGGATGACTCCACCATGGTGTCCTGGTACAGATCTTTGTGTTCTTTTAGAGACTCTGACTCCTCCATCACCCCATCCTCATCATCCTCCTCTTTTATCTCTTCTTTAAACTCAACTTTAAAATCTCTCAGGTCTCCACTCTGAATATAGAATAAAAATGACATCAATGGAGATAATGTACAGATCCTAATGATACTCTCAGTGATTGGAGAAATAGACAGTGACATCCTGACACCTTATAGGAACCTGACACACACAATGATACAGTCACCATCCAGACACACCCCTTGTCTGTTACTGGATAATGTCCCAGAATTCCCAGGACCGCTCACCTCTCCTGTCAGCAGCTCCATCATCTTCTTGGCGACTTTTAGAATCTTCTCCATGTTGTGTCTCTCTGGTTTTAGGGAGTCACATGGAGGCACTGTGATGGTCATATGATCACCTGACTTCACAAGAGGAAATCTCTGTATTGGAGAACCAATAGGAATATCATGTTAGAATCCCAGAATCCTCCTCACCTCTCCGGTCAGGTCTGTGTTTTAGTAATAGAGATAAGAGTGATGTCATGTGACCTCCCAGAATCCTCCTCACCTCTCCGGTCAGCAGGTAGATGATCTCCAGGGTGAGGTTTAGTATCTTCTCAGTCATGTGACTCCAGTCCTCCTCCATCCTCATTGGTGGTGTCATTTGATCTACACAGGTCTCCTTGTAGATGGATAACTTTGGGACATAAAAGTAACAATTATTTGGATGGTATTAGTCACACAATAATAGGATGGGGGGAGGGGGGACAGGAGTGTTGCTGTACATTTAACCACCTTAATATCTGACACATTTACCCCCTTTCTGCCCAGGCCAATTTTTAGCTGTAATGATAATTACTCATTACAGCGGGGGGAAAGGAAAGTGGCTCCTAGGGACTACTTAAGAAAATTAGAACTTGACAGATTCAAATGGCGGTAGTAAAGTTTCTATCCTACAATGTAAAAGGTCTGAACTCTAAAGGAAAAAGAATACAGATTCTTGAGGAAATCAAACAGTATAGAGCAGATGTTGTCCTCATACAGAAATCGCATCTATCACTGAACTCTAACATAAAATTGTACTCTCCAACATATCCTACCTGGTATTATGGGGATGCCATTACAAATCGTGCCAGAGGAGTGGCCATTGGTTTTTCCAGAACAGTAGACTTCGTCCTCAAAGCGAGGTCTGCGGATTCAGAGGGCAGATATTTATTTCTGAAAGGAGATATTGGAAACACCACTTATACTCTGGCTAACGTATATGCCCCAAATGTGCATCCCATAAAATACTTAGGTAGAATATTAGACAAATTACAAATTTTTGCGGAGGGGTACATGATATTGATGGGAGACCTAAATTTTGTTATGAACCCGAAAGAGGACAGCACTTCTCAAGGGAGGGAGACGAACAGTGCACACTTACAAAGAATTAAACGGAAAATGGCAAATTGCCAGGTGGTAGATGCCTGGCGGGCCTTCCATCCAAATAAGTGTGATTACACGTTCTTCTCACCTCCCCACGGAAGTTACTCAAGAATCGACTATGCTTTAGTGGACCATAGGTTGCTAGACTATATCACCAAAACAGAAATTGGCATTATGACCATATCAGACCATGCCCCGATCACAGTGAAAATTGGCATAACACACAAAGACAATAGTCAGAGATTATGGCGCCTTAATGATTACTTGATTCGGGACGAGGTGGGAGGAGGGAGGGTTGAGGAAGAGTTAAAACATTTTTTTGAAGTCAATGACACAGAAGAAGTCTCCAGGGCAGCGTTGTGGGAATCACATAAGGCATATATTAGGGGAATTCTGATATCGGAGGGGGCACGAAGGAAAAAGGAGAGAAATAGGCAGCGGAACTTACTGGTTAAAGAAATAGCCCACTTAGAGCAAAACCATAAAGAAAGGGGACAGAAAGAGACATACCTCAACTTAATAATAAAGAGAAATTAATTAAAAGAGATTATGGAACAAGAATCCAGGAAAAATTTAAACAACATTTATTCCATTTATTCCCAAAGAAGACGTAGCAGTCGTGGTGGGAACAATAGTGAACTCCAGACTGGACTATGCAAATGCCCTTTACCTTGGACTCCCTAAGTACCAAATCTCTCGTCTGCAAGTCGTTCAGAATACGACCGCCAGGCTAGTGACTGGGAAAAAAACATGGGAATCAATCTCACCTTCGTTGAGAACCCTTCACTGGCTGCCAGTAAAGGACAGAATTGCTTTTAAAGCGCTCTGTCTGACGCATAAGTGCATCCATGGTAAGGCTCCGCAATATTTATGCGAAAAGATAGAAGCCCACAATCCCAATCGCATACTGCGATCCACCGACCAAAATCTGGTCAAAATACCTAAAGCCAGCTACAAGTCCAAAGGAGAAAGAAGGTTTGCTTTCCAAGGTCCCAAACTATGGAACGCTTTACCAACCAGCATTCGGTTGGAGGAAAACCACCTGAGCTTCAGAAGACAGATTAAAACTCTGCTCTTTTGATGTCAAGAGAAACAGAAACAACAAGCGCCCAGAGGCGATTCAGTTCGCATGTGCCGCGCTATACAAGTTTTTCATTCATTCATTCATTCAACATTACTTAGAGAAATATATATATATGGGGAAATAAATCGAGTAAACATCTGGCAAAAATGGCACAAAAAAAGAAAGCCAGGAACTACATCGAAAAAATCAAAAGGCAGAATAGCGAAATGGTGTATGCAACCGCAGATATTGCAGAAACCTTTAAAAAGTATTATGGAGAACTGTATAATATTCAAAACTTAGAAGAGCAGTCAGGAAAGAGAGAGGATAGGATTAGGGCCTACCTTGACAGGGCTGGATTAGCAAAGGTAGACGAAGGAGAAAGTTCAAAATTAGACAGACCCATAACGGAAGAGGAAATCAAAAATGCCCTAAAAAATATGGCGGTTGACAAGAGCCCAGGCCCAGATGGGTTCACGGTTCTGTATTATAAAAGATTTGGCGAAATATTAATACCCAGATTATGTGCTTATTTCAATGACCTGGGGACAAAGTAAGAACTGAGCAAAGAAGCCTCAGCTGCGGTGGTCGCAATCATTTTAAAAGATGGGAAAGATAGCTCCCTCTGCTCAGGGTACAGACCCATATCTCTTTTAAATATAGACACAAAGCTATTCGCTAAAGTGTTAGCAGAACGATTAAAAGGAGTAATACAGGGCTTGATTCACCCGGACCAGGTAGGGTTTGTCTCCAATAGAGAGGGCAAAGACAATGTTATTAGGGCATTGCTCTTGATGCAGGGCATCGGGAGAGATGGGGTCCCCAGCCTATTCCTGTCAGTTGATACCGAGAAAGCCTTTGACAGGGTAGACTTGGGACTCATGATGTCTACACTTGAGGCGGTAGGCCTAGGAAATAGGTTCATAAATTGGATCAAAACACTCTACCACCAGCCTACAGCAAGAATTAAGATCAATGGTGCCCTCTCGGAACCCTTTGGGATGAGGAATGGGACTAGACAGGGTTGCCCCCAGTCCCCCCTTCTCTTTATCCTATCCCTCGAACCCCTATTAGCCTCGATACGTAAAGACCCTGACATCAGGGGGATCCTAGTCGGTGGATAAGAACACAAGCTGTCAGCCTTTGCAGGCGATGTCTTGTTCTACCTAGCAGATCCGGTAAAGAGCATCCCTAAATTACTACAGACTCTGCAACAATATGGGGCCATCTCTAATTTTAGGATTAACGTGACCAAATCCGAAATTTTAAATATAAATCTAAATAAAATCGAAACGGGACGGGTCAAAGAGATATGTGCTTTTCCATGGAGAAAATAATTAAACTACTTGGGGATAAAACTAGCTAATACGTTTAAGAGGATATATAATATCAACTTTATACCATTGTTAAACGACATTAAAAGTGAACTAAAAAAAAATATAAATAAGCCCATCTCATGGATGGGACGTATTATCTTAAAAATGATCTATTGGCCAAAAATTTTATATAAATTTCAAATATTACCAATTAGGTTGCCACCCCAATATTTAAATATCTTAAATTCTGTAGTAATGAATTTTGTGTGGAAAAACAGAAAACATAGAATATCCTTAGGTACCTTGAAACAAGATAAACAAGATGGCGGTCTGGCGGTCCCGGACATTAAAAGCTATTATAAGGCAGCAGTACTCTCTAGGGCGGTGGAATGGGTCAGAGACAACCATGGGAAAAGATGGGTACAAATTGAAAAAGCCCAAGATATGACACAATTAAGAAAAAATTTATGGATACCGGCACATCACCGATCACTGAATCACAATATTTATGGTTTGACAAGAAGCACTTTGAAAATATGGGACAGGAACTCACCAATAGTAAATACAACTCTCCACTTACTAATTTAAAGGAAAATCCGTATTTTCCACCTGGGGAAAAAGAAATAGGAGGGAATTGGATTAAAAAAGACATCATCTATTTAGGTGATATTATAAAGGGTGGAGGGTTGGCCACTTATGAGGAGTTGAAATCTAGACAGGAGATCTGGAACTTAGACGGGTGGCGCTATGCGCAGCTAAGTCACTTTATTCGGCAACTCCCCCAACCATTACAGTCGGGAGCGGAGCTGACACCTATGGAAATGGTTTGCACAGCTGAGAACACGAAAGGCACGATTTCTAAACTATACAAAATACTTATTAAGATAGGGGCACGAGGAGCAGCACCGTTAGTAGAGAAATGGGAAAGGGAGTTAGGTATAGGTAGGGGAGAAAACTCGGTAAACAAGATAGATTCGCAAACAGCGGAGATGAACTATAAGTGCATCACTGGGTGGTACATTACACCGGTGAAAACTAGTAAATACAAATTAGATCAGTCTGCTGAATGTTGGAGAGGCTGCCTTGGGAGGGGTACCATGGCACACATATGGTGGTCCTGCCCAATAATTCAAAAATATTGGGACTCTATACTACGCCTAGTAAAAGAGATCACAGGCACGGAAATTAAGAAAGACCCCTGGGTGGTATTATTCCATTGTAGCTAGGTAGGCATTAAAAAATATAAACAATCATTACTCCCACATATGCTGAATGCAGCAAAAAAACTGATCCCAAAAAAATGGCAAGACACCGAATGCCCACAGATATGGGAATGGGTGGAGGGATTAGAAGAAACCTATAGGATGGAAGAGTTGAAGGACAGGGGCTCAGAAACCAATAACAACTTCCGGGCTAAATGGCATAAATGGAAGGCGTATAAAAATACATGGAACTATGTAGAGGGTTCAAGGGTGACTCCTTGAAACACGACAGAAATAGATATAAGTAAAGAAATATTAATAAAAATACCACATGAGAAAGTAAAGTGTCCAGGAGCCCTGGGAGCCAGGTGAGAGGGGGGGGGGGGAGGAAGGGTGCAGGGAGGGGGACTCGGGGGGATGCCTCCGATACGATCATTTTTTTCCAACGTTTTAATTATTCTGTTATGGATACATTTTTGAAACAGGTATACGATAGAGATGTAACAAGAGGAAAAAAAAAAAAAAAAAGTTAAATATGCAGAAACAGATACCGCAAGGATTCACAGATGATGCAAAAACCGCTAGTAGAGACAATGAAGCCTCAAACATGAGAGGGTCTCAAAATGACAGGTATAAGCTGATGTGAGGGGGGGAAAAATTTTGCAAAAAAAAACTTTTCTGTTATAAAATTGTGGAAATAAATAATTGTCTTCATAACTTTAAGCCAAACTGTATTCTGATACATTTATTGGGTAAAAATAACCCAATTGAGTGTATATTATTTAGTCTGTAGGAAAGTTATAACATCCACAAACTATAGGATATATCTGAACATTGATCAATACTGATGTATCTAATTTCTTGAGGCCCTAAAATGCCAGGACAGTACAAATATCCCCCAAAATGCCCCCCTTTTTCAAAGTAGACAGTCCAATGTGTTTAGTAAGAGGTATGGTGAGTTTTTTGAAGCTGTAATTCTTTTTGTTACAATTGTTTTGTTTTAAATGAGGAAATCTTTTTTTTTTTCAAAAAGTGTGAGAAGCAGGTTATTTCTCACACACAGCATGGGCATACTTAGAATTACACCTCAAAACACATTCTGCTCTGCCCCCCAAATATAAGGGTACCACATATGTGAGACTTATTCACAGCCTAGATGCATAGAGGGACCCAAAATCCAAGGAGCACCTTTGGGCTTTCAAGGACCATAAATTAGACATATCGGGGTAGATTCACGTACAGAGGTGTATCTTTGTGCTGGCCCATTTATGCTACGCCGCTGCAACTTAGAGAGGCAAGTGCTGTATTCACAAAGCACTTGCTCCCTAAGTTACGGCGGCGTAGCGTAAATGGGCCAGCGTAAGCCCGCGTAATTCAAAGTAGGAAGGAGGTGGGCGTCATGTATTTAAATTAAGCGTGACCCCATCCTAATAATTGACCGCTCGAACTTGGCATGCGTGCATGCTCAGAATCACGTTGAAAAAACTCCCTAAGTGACGTCGGCGTGCAATGCCTACGACGTGTGAACGTAACCTACGCCCAGCCCTATCCACGTACTATGTAAACGGCGTAAATAATGTAAAATTCGACGGCGTCGTTCCCTGGCCCATATCTTTGCATTAGCTGTGCCTCATACAGAAGGGGTAACTTTACGCCGGACCTAAGCCTTACGCAAATCGCATATATTAATGCGCCGGGCGCATCTACGTTCGTGAATCGGCGTATCTTACTCATTCGCATATTTTTAATGGGAACGTCGAATGCGTCCATACGCCGGCGTAAAGTCTTTCTGAATCCGGGCCCTAATTTCCCGACTACCTATTAGAGCTGCACGATTCTGGCCAAAATGAGAATCGCAATTTTTTTGCTCAGAATAAAGAGCATGATTCTCTAACGATTCTCGCGGCGTAAAACCTTTCACATTATACAAAAAAATTTGGGATAACTTTACTAGTTCGTTTTTTATTCTTAATTCGTTAAAGTATTTTTTACTTTATTGTATAAATTAATTGCATTTGAAAGATCACTGCCAAATACAGTGCGATATATATAATATGCAGAACAAAAATATGTATTTTTTTCTTACACAAAGTTGTTAAATAATAAAATGTTAAATGTCTAATACACAGCATATAAATACTAATAATACTAATTTCACCCCAAAACACATTCTGCTACATTTTATAGAGTATGGTGATACCACATGTGTGAGACTTTTTTGTGATTTTGCAACACAAATCCAAGGAGCACCTTCAGGAGTTCTAGGTACATAAATTACACATCTCATTTCCTGACTACCCATCGCATTTCGCATTTCTGAAGTCCTTTAAGCACCAGGACACTAGAAACACCTACAAAATCACCCTATTGTGGAGAGTAAACACCCCAACAATTTCTTTAAGAGGCACGGTCAGTCTTTTGAAGAATTCATTTTGTTGTCCAAAGTTTTTGAAAAATGTGGAAGAAATATATATAATATATATATATATATATATATATATATATATATATATATATATATATATATATATATATATATATATAATTTTACATACAGTATGAGGATTTAATTGACTTCTCAAGTCTTGTACACACGATCGGATATCTGATGGAATCTAATCCGATGGATTTTTCCGTCGGATATCTGATGAAGCTGACTTTCATCAGTCTTGCCTACACACTATCAGTCAAAAATCCAACTGTGTTCAACACGGTGACGTAAAACACTACGACGCGCTGAAAAAAATGACGTTTAATGATTCCGAGCATGCGTCGACTTGATTCTGAGCGTGCGTGGATTTTTGACAGATGATCGCTTTTTTCTAACAGATTTTTATCCATAGGAAAATTTTAAAACATGTTCTATTTTTTTTCACCGATGGGGCCCACACATGATCGGTTTATCCAATGAAAACGGTCCATTGGTCTGTTTTCATAAGACAAACCGATCATGTGTACAAGGCTTTAGTCTTCATTTTGTTAAGGCAGATATTTGCCAAAAGGTATACACTGTTGTCTACGGTGCATGGGCGCCGTAGGTAAGAGTGCAGCCGCAGTGAGAATTCCATTCATAAAAATGGCAATACCGTCTTTGCCGGCTTTCACGCGCATGCTCGGAGTGACGTCTTCGGCCAATCACAGCGCCTGAGTGTCAATACCCGGAAGTAACCTTCCAGGTATCTGTGGAGAGATGTCTGCGGCCAGAGGGGGACACAGGGATGGCTTAAATCTAAGGTAAGTGAAGCATAATGAGCTAGTATGCTAGTGATACTAGCTCATTATGGCCTTGTCTTACAGGTGTTTTTTTGTTTAAAAAAAAAAATTCAGGGTTTACAACAGCTTTAATGATAATTTGTTTGTACGGAATATATATGCAGTGGAAACGAGAATACACTTTGAGCTATGCACTCACATCTGTCTCGGTGTGGTCATTGCTCCCGCGTGCACGTGAGGACGTGGTAACACGGTGAATATGAATATTTATTTTATTAGCTGCAGTATCTTTGGAATACCACACAAAGACCCATAAGCATTGATGGTTGATCTAACACAAAGATGTCAGTTTAATAAGATATTTCTCAGCATGGACATACCTAGAATTACACCCCAAACACATTCTGCTCCTCCTCCTCCTGAGTATGGTGATAACACATGTGTGAGACTTTTTTAATGTCTGAACTGATTATATACCGGACATTGGGCTGAATTCACTAAGTAATCTACTTAGTGCAATTCACAAAAAAATGCTACTAAAATACCACAATACCACACGAGCTATTTTATTAAGTGATTCAATATTTTAGTAGTTAAAGCTTGCGGCCATTTTAAGCTGGTTATAGCCAGTGTCCTTAACAAGCAGAAAAGAGCTGGTTGTTAAGGAGTGAGCAGCCGCTGGCATCCTTAACAACCAGTAACGGTCATGTTTGTTAATGATTGGGCGGCTGCCATTTCCTTAGTAACCATGAGGCATTTGCTGTCAGTGAGATTCCCTACTGACAGTAGAATGTAAACAAAATAATCGCCAGCATTTAAAAGTTAAGAAAAAAAACAACATTGTGGGGTCCCCAATCCATACTAGACCCCCATTGACAGTTGCATGCTGGGTGGATGACATTGTAAGGGGGCGGAGTCACCCAGTGATGTCATTGGGTTGATCCACCCCTTACTTTATTTAGTGGTGGGAGGCTGCAGGGCTGTCATTTCATTTGGTGGGAGCCAAGCGTCAGTGTGTGTCAGTTTTTTTCTCTGTTTGCGTCAGTGGGTGGTGTTCATCGTGATTGATGTTGGATCTACTTCTGGATACATTTTTTTTTTAAGGGGGTTGAATAAAGGAATTGTCAAAAACTGTCTGTGTGTTTTACTGACTTCTACCACTTTTTTGGGTGAATAAGTAAAAGTACTATGTACCCCATGGCCATTCACATAGGGGTCGAGATCTGCCCCCTTGTTAAAGGAGGCTTCCAGATTCCATTAAGACCCCCACAACCACCTGACTGGGGTTAAGGCCTTTGTCCTCATTAACATGGAGACAAGTTGCCTAGGGGAGCCCCCTGCCCCAAAGCACCCCACATGTTGATGGCATGTGGTCTAGTATCATTCAGGAGGGGCTGCACTAAATTGTCCCCTCCCTTCCTGGCCTTCTGGGCTGCATGCTAGAATAAGGGACTGGTATGGATTTTGGTGGGGAGCCTACACCATTTTATTTTATTTAGCGAGGGGTAGTTCTTAAAATGCATACCAGACAAAGGGCCTGGCATGGATTGGTGGGGACCTCATGTTTTTATTTTTAAATGTGGGCAATTCATTTGTTTACATACAGCAGATGACTTAGGGTTGTTAAGGACACAGCGGCCGCATGATTCTTAACAACTATGTTGTTTACTGATTGTTAAAGGGGTGGTTCCCCTAAAAAGAAACTTTTAACTTTGCCTGTCTCTTCTTAATAACATTTAGAATCGGCTGGTAGTTTAAAAATAAAAC
Source organism: Rana kukunoris (assembly GCA_029574335.1). Lineage (NCBI taxonomy): Eukaryota > Metazoa > Chordata > Amphibia > Anura > Ranidae > Rana > Rana kukunoris. Next base: position 13,912,866 of record CM056052.1, read on the forward strand.
ACCCGTACATACCATTTTCGGCATGTAGTCTCACCGCCGCTTCCGGGTCTGGCAGCCGGGGACAGGCATCCGATCGACGCATACAGCGCGTCACGAGATGCAGAAAGAAGCCGAACGTTGGTGCGGCTCTATACGGCGCATGCGCACCAACGTTCGGCTTCTTTCGGCATCTCGTGACGCGCTGTATGCGTCGATCGGATGCCTGTCAATGAAGTAGGCCCTCCCATCCCCGGCCGCCAGACCCGGAAGCGGCGGTGAGACTACATGCCGAAAATGGTATGTACGGGTGTTTTTTTTTTAAACTACCAGCCGATTCTAAATGTTATTAAGAAGAGACAGGCAATGTTAAAAGTTTCTTTTTAGGGGAACCTCCCCTTTAAGGATTCCAGCACCTGCAGACTCCTTAACATTTGGTTAAATTCAAACACATTCCTTATATATTGCATGCCTCATCGCTGCTTCATTGTCACATGCATTAATTTATTATTTTACTGCTGTGAGTTGACTTTAACACTGTTTTATGTGGTATTTACTGAACTTTTTTCCTTCTGGAAATAAATAATAATAAGGTAAAGTGAATTGACATTTTCAGCATTTCATGCAGTATTTGGGAAATTTGTCAGATCACCTAAATACCGCATTTGATCTGCCTTCGAGAATGGAGCCCATTGTATCTTGTGTATCACACAAATCACCAATTGTGTAAAACCCAATGTAGTGTAAGGGTCACCTCTGTATGAGTGATGAGGGATATAGCTTAGTGTGGCGTCATCTATAGAAGTCCCAGTTCCTATAAGAAAGCAAGCCTATGGTCCCCCAGGAATGCCATGTTCACTGGTGTGGTGTCTTGCAGGTATGTAGTCAGTGGGATGTGCAGATGAGTCAGTTCAGCACACAGGCAGAGACACTGTCAGAAAGCAGGCAACGGATCAGTCCTGGCAGCAGCCAGACTCATGGTCAATAAATATACCAGGCAAAGTACAGCTGGCAGGCGGGGACACAATAACTGGTGTGGAGGTGATCGGAAATACAATAACTGATGTGGAGGTGATCAGGGACACAATAACACATATTACCAGATTGTAGCTCCAAAATTAGGAGAATATTCTGGCCCCATAATTGGGGAAATGTTCTGACCCTGAAGGGGTTAATCTACAAATAATAAATGTTGGGGCAGCGCTTGCACTATGGACAAAATTTCTGAATCCACAACACGATAGTTCCAATACACCTTTCTGATAACAAAGTGTCAGACAACTCCTGGGGTAACCTGGCAGCACCTACTCAGAAATACCCCGGCTGTAGATGATTAGGTGTGCTGGGCTCTGTAGTCCCACAGCGTTTGTGGTGCCCGAGAAACAATAGACGTCTCTATAGCAGTAAATGGGAATACGGGGAGTTCTGGCTACAGATACTCTGATGTGTTTGGATTGGAAAATTACAATATTTGTCCATGAGGGCTATTGGCAGATGAATAGGTCCCACCCCCTCCCAGATTCCGTAACCATTAATAGCCCAGAATAAATTAAACATCTTCTATAGCATCATATATCACTAAATTCACACAAAACGTTATAATCATCAATAACTGGTAAAACGATATAAAAAATACTATAAATATGCTAAGAAAAGATGAATCAAAAGCAAATAGCCCAATATCAACATTCAGTCCAGTCGGAGCAATTGTATTCAGCTGAAAAATCTATTTTGATTCCCATCTGGATGTCTTTTTTGATAAAATTGCCCCCTCCCCCACTCCGGGTTCACAGTCTCATTCCTCCTAAATCCTGTCCCTTTCAGACTCCTATTGTGAGACTCATCATAGTGTCTCTGGAGGGGCGCTGATCATTCCTGTGTAAAATCTTACAGAAATCTTCCCTAATCCCGACCTTTAATTATCATTTCATTCCCCCCACATACAATGTCTGGAACCGACATTTACTGACATCAATAACTCCCCTCGTGGTACAGACCATAAATTCCCTCATTGTAATATACGGTGACACATCTCCAAAATGGAATGTTTTCTGGCCCTGTAAGTGGGAAAAGTTCTGACCCTGAAGGTAGGGTGACCACATTTCCAAAGTACCATTCAGGGACACCCTCCCTTCCCAAAAATCAGCTTGTTCTGTAACGAATCACAGCACAGTGATTGGACACAAGAGGCGGGATTTATGATTTCTCTAATCACAAGCAGGGGGCGGGGATTGTGCTCCTTCAGGCATTCCTGGGCAGGACAAGTACTGTCAGTGAGTAAAGCGATGATGTGGCCACCCTTTTTGGGGGCATCAGATTGGCCCGGGGGGTGGCTGTGTCAGTTTCCTTCCGGGACACTGTATTGTCCTGGAATGAAGGTGCCCGGGACAGACCTGAAAAATGCGGGACTGTCCCGGGCAATCCAGGACACTTGGTCACACTACCTGAAGGGGGTAATGAAGGTCTCCACACTATATATATATACATATATGTGTATCATCATCTGCTGGAGATAAAAGACGTCGCAGTGACTATGGAGGAAGAGGACGGACATGACGGGGTTACTGGGTGTAAATAGAAAATAAGATCTTATTACCTCCTCTGCTGCCACTTCCAACAATGTCTTCTCTCTATTTCCTCCCGACTCACCTCTCACCCGGAACTTCCTGTCTGTACCTGACATCACTTCCTGTCTTCCATAGAGACTTCCTGTCTGCCATCTTGTGGAGCTCAGAGGAACTACAGCAAGAGAAACGTCTCGTAGTGTGAACACGTCCTTGTGCTGTGTGTGTATGTACTGTATATCCTTATAGATGGGTCATCTCCACTCCCACCAAGGGGGATAGAAATATATTACTGCTCGGGGGAGGGGGAGGGGGGACATTTTGGCCCCTTTGATTTTGCAGTAAAATTGATGTGAGATTTAGTCATGTAGAACATCTGTTATATGGATACAAAGAACCCCAGCCGAGAGTAAAGGGTGGAAATGGCTCCTGATCCCCAGATTTGGGCAATTATGTCACCAATATAAATAGAAAAAAACCTGCGCTATGTGTAACAACTCAAATACCTACAGAAATAACTTATACCGGACTGCTGCTGTAACAAAGGTAAGTATTCCCTTTATCAACTGTTAGTTAAATCAAGCTGTATGAGGAGCACACAGACAGATATCGTGTCTCTAATAGTAACATATTTTGTCTCAATGAAATAATCCATCTTTAAGCTAAAAGGTTCACTCACCTTGCATTCGGTCTGCCATTCATTCAATAACAAAACACCACCACCTTGTTCTCAGTTCGCCATCGCCGCCATCATCATCCCCCTGCCCAGCTAATCACGGCTCCTTTTATTCCCACAAACAGGAAGTGATCACTGTGACAGTTCGTGTAATCAGTATTTATTAAAGCAATAAAAGGGAAAACAAGTATGAGTAAGGTGGTACAGATGGGTCAATTGTGCGTCCGTGAGAACCTAATCCAGATCTCTCTCCCATCTCCATATGTAGGCAGGTGTGGACAGAGGTGCAGCGAAACAGCTCCGAAACCAGGTGGGGGGTAGGATCTTCACTAACAAAAAGACTCTCAAACGGGGTGAGAGAGGAGGAATCCCTGATTGTATGACCTTGCTTTTTAAAGAAATGGTGTAGTTGCCTATAGCGCCCGAAATTCATCGGTGGGCCCTGTTGCCCCACAGGAAAGGCCTCATAATCTAGAAGCTTACCGCCTTTCATAAGCTTGCTGCAGCTGGCGTTACCATCATCCACCCATGACCCGAAAAGGCCATTTGTTCGTATCGTCTTACGTCAGGGAACCCCAGGCCACCTTCCATCTTAGGACGTTTCAACATTGCAAGGGCTATCCGGGGCTTACGCGCATTCCAAATTAACTCAGTCAGCATGCTGGAGACGCAGTCAAAGAATAATCCGGGTAAAGGATTCGGGGCAAAATTTTTATCACGTTCACCCAGCCAAACCAGGTGAAGGCAGTTTGAGTCCACAGAGAGAGGCCGGCTTTAATTGCAGTAAGCAGGGGAGGGAAGTTAGCGTTGTATAAGGTGTCAAATCTATCCGTAATTTGTACTCCCAGGTAGCATAGGGATGCCCTGGCCCAGGAAAAAGGAAAGGCGTCCTGAAGTCTTACCGTCAAACCCGGGGGCAAAGTGATGGGGAGGATCTCAGATTTCCCACAATTTACTTTAAAATTAGACAGGGTTCCAAAATGATTAAGTTCCTTCAGCAGGTTTGGCAATGAGATCAGTGGGTTCACGAGGTGGAAAAGAACATCATCAGCATAAGCCGAAAGCTTATCTCCAACCTGCAGACCTCTGATGCCCTTATTGGCCCTAACGGTCTGGAGCAAAGGCTCCAGCACCAGGGCAAAAAGGAGGGGCAAGAGAGGGCACCCCTGCCTCGTACCGTTCCTGATGGGGAAGCGGGAAGAAAAGGCGCCATTCACCTTCACCATGTGCACCTGGTTTAGAATATAGGGCTAAAATTGAGGCCAACATGCGAAGACCAAGTCGCTCCTGCAGATATGACCAGTCAACACGGTCAAATGCCTTTTCGGCATCGGTTGAAAGCATGAGATAGGGCTGAGGGTCTGTACGGGAGCGAGCCCAGTGGATAAGCTAAATCACTCTCAGGGAATTATCCCTGGCTTCCCTGCCCAGAATAAAGCCTGTCTGATCAAGGTGCACAAGTCCAGGCAGCAGATGTTTAAGCCTATTAGCTAAGATTTTCGCTAGAACCTTCACATCTAAATTAAGGAGGGAAATAGGTCAGTAACTCTGTGGAGCAGCAGGGTCCTTGCCCTCCTTCGGGATCACAGTGATGTGAGCCAATAATGCTTTAGAGGGAATAGCCTTGCCTCTGGCTATGGAGTTAAAATAGCTCAGCAAGGGAGTCTCTAGGTGAGAAAGAAAGGTCTTATAATAAACCTTAGTGAACCCGTCCGGGCCCAGGCTCTTCCCGTTGGGCAAGGATTCGATCGGCGACCTAAGCTCAGTCGGGGGTAATTGGCAATTCTAAAGTTGAGGACTGATCGTCCGTAAATGAGGGGAGTCCCGACTTACAGGAGTGAGCGAGGAGGCTCCAGTTCCTTTGCCATCGGAGGTGAGGAGAGTGTGAAGGATGTTGGTGACTCTGGTAGATGAAAAGCTGGGAGTCACATTGCTCTGGTGAGTGGGGAAGCACTACTAAGGGGGCGCCCTCACCATCACGTGTGTAAGAGGTGGAAGAAGGCCGTAGCTACACTCCAGCTGGCACAGTTTGGAGCACAGATAACTTTCACACCTTATCAACTTTTCATTGATTGGTGGATTTTTCTGAACACTAAATTGAGCAAAAAATATTGTATGATTACAGGAATTTACACTGATTTTTAGTATATTAATTATAGCAGCAAGTATTAGAAGATCAAAGAAGTAGGCACAAAGATCAGTTCTAACAATTGCCCCCCTTCCCCTACCGATCACATGCTCCTGTCCGCCATGATTCCTCCTGCTGTCCTCTCTTATCTGTGGCAGAGATGTATCTTGGCCTAGGCCGACAAGGCCTGGGCCTAGGGCGGCACTTTGCGGGGGGGCGGCAGCGTTTCGCGCCCCCCCCCCCACATGAAAAAAACCCCAAACGTCTTCCCGAATACAGAGGCAGCCACCCGCAGAGATTGCTTCCCGCGGCTGGCTGCCGTTCTGTATGTGTCACTGTCACAGCCGCATACTGTGGGAGTGTGGGGAGCGACTGCTAGTGCCGCCCCCCCATAGATCTGATGCACGGTGTGCACGTTGTTTAGTCGGTGGATGCTCCGCCTCCCAGCCTCCGCGCGGGCATCATAGCATCTGGTCGGGACGGGAGCAGGAGGAGGAGTAAGACTGAGAGCTTCATCTAATGGCAGGTAAAAAATTTGATGAGAGCTCCGAGCTGTCTGATGTCTAACCCCCCCCCCCCCCTCCACTTCCCCGGCCTCAGTGTGAATGAGAGAGCTCCATGCTAGCACACCACTAGCACTAGTGTGAGAGGAGGGCAGGGCTGACTTCACACCACAGGACAGCGGCAGCCTCAGCTTCTCCCAGCTACCACAGTAAAGGGTTAATGCACACTGACCAGTGGGTGAGTGCTCGGCTCTGCCCGGGTATGGAGGGGTAGTGTCACATATATGGATGGACTGTCCTGTGCAGTGCTGTATATAGATGCATACTTTGCTGTCACCCCCCTCCCCCGCTTATTAACTTTTCTTTATTTTACATGTGAATACATACAGCATGATGTCTAACCCACAACCCCCCCCCCCCCCCTCTTATTAACTTTTTTTTTACATGTGAATACATACAGGCTAATGCACTGTGTGGGGGCTGAAATATGGCAGCTCCGTTTTTGCTGGGACTTGTAGTGCACTGTGGGGGCTGAGATATGGCAGCCTCCTATGCTGGGACTTGTAGTGCCCTAGACTGTGGGGGGACTGAGGAAACCTCATTCTGCCACTGAGGGCACTAAAAGTCCCAGCAGAGTGGGCTGCCATTCTTCCATCCCCTGTAGTCTAAGGCACTACAAGTCCCAACATAGGAGGCTGCCATATCTCGGCCCCCCAGAGTGCACTACAAGTCCCAACATAGAATGCTGCCATATGTCAGCCCCCCAGAGTGCACTACAAGTCCCAGCATAGAATGCTGCCATATGTCAGCCCCTCCAGAGTGCACTACAAGTCCCAGCATTGGAGGCTGCCATATGTCAGCCCCCCCTGCAGAATGCACTACAAGTCCCAGCATAGGAGGCTGCCATATGTCTGCCCCCCAGAATGCACTACAAGTCCCAGCATAGGAGGCTGCCATATGTCTGCCCCCCAGAATGCACTACAAGTCCCAGCATAGGAGGCTGCCATATGTCAGCCCCCCCAGAATGCACTACAAGTCCCAGCATAGGAGGCTGCCATATGTCAGCCCCCCCAGAATGCACTACAAGTCCCAGCATAGGAGGCTGCCATATCTCAGCCCCCCCCAGAGTGCACTACAAGTCCCAACATAGGAGGCTGCCATATCTCAGCCCCCCAGAGTGCACTACAAGTCCCAACATAGGAGGCTGCCATATCTCAGCCCCCCAGAGTGCACTACAAGTCCCAGCATAGGAGGCTGACATATTTCAGCCCCCCAGAGGGCACTACAACTCCCAGCAGAGCAGGCTGCTTTTACAGAACAGGAGAAGGAGCTGGGGGGGGGGGGGGGTTGTACTGGGAGGGGAGAGAAGGAGGCACAGGTTTGAGATGAGGGGGGATTTTTTTTCTGAACGTGAGGATTTATGCTGGAAGGGTGAGATGGGGAGGATTTGTGCCGAGAGATGTAATTTGTGCTGGGAAGGATGATATTCACTGGAAGGGGTTATGAGGGTGAGGATTTGTGCTGAAAGGGGGTATTTTTACTGCTAGGGGTAGATAGAGGGGGTGGGGGTCTGGAAGGGGTGTGGTTTAAAGATGATAGGGCGGGTCTTAAATGGTAAGGGGTGTGGCTTTGACAGGAAGTGTGGAATTTAAATTAGGGGGTGCATGAATTTAGTCAGGCCTAGGGCAGCAAAAAACCTAAATACACCTCTGATCTGTGGGGACACACGACTCTCCTCTCCTCTCACATGGAGTGCAGAGCGGCGCTGTCAGTTTCCTTCAGTTTAGGTGCGGAAAACTGCAGACATGCTGCATAACCCCACACAGCTCTGCCCTGCACATCACACACGGGTTTGGGTGTGAACCAGACATAGAAAACAATTGTTATCTATGTGTCTTGCACAGATGTGCATTTCCCTAGTGCAGAACAAGGCAGATCTCTGCAGATGGTGAGAATAATGACCCTGAACTCTAAACTGATGACCTGTAAAGACTTTTATAGTGTCACCGATGAGAAATGTTTCATATCACAGATTTTCATCATTACACCGACACACACTCTTTATTTTTCTTCATTCATTAAACTTTTTATTACAATGTTACTTATAACAAGATTGCAGTCATGGAATCAGGGAATAGTAAAGGAAGAAATCCGATTGGTCAGGAAGATGACGTGTCTGGAATGTGGAGGCGGAGTCATTATTAATTTGTGTACAATACAATACACAACGTGTTACATTATTATAACAAAGTATTGTAGAAAAGATCACACCATAGAAAATGGGGGAAAGGAGAAAATAAACCCGGATATGAAGGTGACATTTGTGTACGAGGAACACCTTAACAATTACCACCATTTTATTCTACAGGGTCTCTGCTTTCAGAAAATATATGTTTGGGGGTTTTATCTAATCTTTAGGCCCAAAATCTGCATTTGTAATAACATTGCTAGGAGGTCTATTAATTTATCTGCTACATATTTCCCATTTTTATATAAACATCTCCTGACAGCAATTTTCCGGGTGAAAATACATGTACATTCCTTCTGTGTGAATGAGGGAAAATGGAGTTTAATTGGCTATTTGCTGGTCGAATAATTTCCATTGATTTCAAATAGAAAATACTATATTTGCCACCAGCTGGAGAGAATTGCTATTATACTTAGCGCTATCTAAAGCCCAAACATTTTAATTCAATGGTTAATCTAATACACAGTGATTTCCTATGATCATCAGCTCCATCTAGTGGCCATAATCGGGTATTTTTCCTGAAATACCTCAATTAGTGCAATACTGCATTATGGTCATTAGATGGAGTGAAGGAAATCAAAGTATGAGATAAAATACGGCCAATATTCATCACAGCTGCGTGAATGTCAGTCATAAACGTTCAACAATTATTATTTTTTTAACAGACCTCCAAGGCCGTGTACACACAATCAAACATATCCGATCGTCTGTACGGGCTAGCAGACAGGTTTCCAGCAGACAAAAGTTTTAAAGCATGATTTAAAACTTGTCTGCTGAAAAGCGGTCTGTCGGATATGTCCGCTGGTTAGTACGCCTAACCAGCGGACCAAAATCTTCTGCATGCGTCGAATGGATTCGACGCATGTGTGGAAGTATTTTAGTTCCTGGATTGGTGACGTAGCGGCATCAACGTCACCACGCTGTCTGTCCACGGGGATTTTGGTTTGAACGTGTGTACACACATCAAACCAAAACATCCCAGGAGACATGTCCGATGAAAACGGTCAGTCCAACCGTTTTCATCGGATATATCTCCTCGTGTGTACGCGGCCCCAGTGTTTGTGAAATCTTACACCACAAAATTTTCTCAGCCAATGAGAGTTAATGACTCAATTTTTTTTTTCTACTGCCATCAATGGCCAACACAGTACAACACTTCATCCATGTCTTTGGTGATCTCTGATCTCCTTATGAAGTGTTTCTTACATGATGAAGATCAGCCATGGAGTATATCTGAGGTGTATATCAGGGTGTGCTTCTTCCCCACATGAGAGCTGTGATGTCCAGCAACATTCATATAGAAGACATTTACCACAACTCAAGCCACCAATACACCTCAAGGGTTGTGTGGGGTCCCCAATGTACAGGAAGACAGGACTTCAGTGAGGAACATTTCCCACACTCAGGACAGGAACGTTACTTCTCCCCCATGTGAGATCTCTGATGTGTGGAAAGATAGGACTTCTGTGAAAAACATTTCCCACACTCAGGACAGGGATACGGCTTCTCCCCCGTGTGAGATCTCCGATGTGTGGAAAGATTGGACTTCAGTGAGAAACATCTCCCGCAGTCAGGACAGGAATACGGCTTCTCTCCTGTGTGAGATCTTTTATGCACATTAAGATGACATTTAAAATGGAAACACTTCCCACACTCAGTACAGGAAAGCATCTTCTCTTTTGGAACGACGGCACTTTCCCTTACAGTCTGAGGTTCCTCAGGATAAGAGGAATACGGCTTCTCTCCCGTGTGACATCTCTGATGTCTGTCAAGACTGGACTTCAGAGAAAAACATTTCTCACACTCAGGACAGGAATATGGCTTTTCCCCTGTGTGAGATCTCTGATGTGCATAAAGATTGCACTTCATTGAAAAACGTTTCCCACACTCAGGACAAAAATACGGCTTCTCCCCCGTGTGAGATCTCTGATGTGTGGAAAGATGGGACTTCTGTGAGAAACATTTCTCGCAGTCAGGACAGGAATACGGCTTCTCCCCTGTGTGAGATCTTTTATGCACATTAAGATGGAAATTAGAAGGGAAACACTTCCCGCACTCAGTACAGGAAAGCCTCTTCTCTGTTGTAAGGATGGCACCGTCCCTCACAGCCCGAAGTTCCTCAGGATAAGAGGAATATGATGGTCCATCTACACTGTGTGGTGCCGGATGGACATTTGAGGTAGCTGGGTTTTCTCCTGGACTATACGGTGTGATGTCCTCATCTTCTACTTTACAGTCTGGAGACAAAGTGAGACAATCCTCTGAGGTTTTCCTCATCTCCCGTCCATCTACTAAAATAGAGATAAAAAAAGATTATTACTAGACATGAGCAGATTGGCTCCCCTAAACCAGGACTCCGCCCACATCAGGCAGCTTTGTCTCTGAGGATGTTACAATTCCCCCCTCAAGGTAACTAGAAATGGCTCCTCTGTAGGGGGGCAACTAATGATTATTTTCAGAATTGATAAGTTGGCCGATTATTGTTTTGATTAATCGACAAATTAGATAAAACTCACAAAAAAAGGTTGGTGTATATTGGAGTTAATATTCTTGAATATCTATATACAGCGATACAGAGATCAACATTAATAAAATATAAAAAAGAGGTAAAACGCTGTTTTGCAGATGATCAGACAGGAGTGTAATATAATATGATGGATGACAGACTCCCTTGTCATAGACAGGTAGGTGGGTACAAGCTCCCTGCACCTGATGTCACTTATGCTGGCCGTACACAAACTCATTTTTTTTCACAAAAAAACATTTATCCAATGGGGGCGTGGTCAGCCGAGAAACTGTATGGCTGCATTATAAGGGAGCTCCTCAATAACAGATCTCCCCGAGCGAATTTCAAAGCGACCTGAGAGCCCTAAATCATACCATCTGACACCGAAACCCCCTGGATTAAAGCAACCATGCCGGCTAAGAGAAAGAACAGAGAGGGGCCCCGTAAGCTCAGTGCATTCTGCATCCCGGCCGGTCTGCAGAGAGAGCAAGATGGCACTTCCCCCTGCTTTCACAGCAGCAAAGAACAGCGCACTGTTCCCTCTAAGCATTGGGGGGAAAACTTCTCAGCTACACAGCTCCTGCCTAACAGCGATGGCCTGGATGACATATTAAGTCCTGTAAAACAGAAAAGGAGGATCGCTGCAAAACAAGGTAACTCTCATGCATCCCACACTGACTTTGCCAGTAACCTGGATAAAAATCCTTATGATGAGAAACTTCATGCTATGCCCACTGCAGATGTACCGATACTTGACACTACTTTTAAAGATATGATGATGTCACAGAGAGGTGCTTTGCAGCATGATATGATCAGCCTTATGCATAAATCGAAAATGGAGATTGATGCTCTGTGAGTAAAAGTAGATTATGTAGAGAACAAAATGTGCGATTTTACTACTGCGCATAATGAGCTTGTGGACTCCCACTTTGATTTGGAAGAAGTGAGACTACTCAGAATCAAAGTCAAAGACATTGAGGAAAGAAATCGAAGAAACATAACATTTTGAGGTATACCTGAAAATGTGAAGCCAGCAGATCTTAAACACTTCATTAAAACCACAATTTCTGATCCAATCCCTTCTATTCCCCAACAAGAGCTGGAAATCAATAGAGCACAGACTGCCTAAACCGCATTACATAGCAGAGAAGATGCCAAGAGACATCATTGCCAGAATCCACTTCTTCAATGTTAAAGAACAACTGATGCATTGCGCTCATCACCACGCGCCACTACCAGAGCCATATTCTGGCATAATTCTTTACTCAGATTTGTAACAAGCGACAATCCTAGATCGCAAGAATCTAAACACAATCACTAAAATGCCAAGAAACCATGGCATAATTTATAAATGGGGTATCCCCACAAAAATTCTTGTGGAACATAAAGGCACCTCATACACTATCAATGGAATGGAACAAGGTTTGAAAATACTTTGTTCATGGGGTTTACTCCCAAACCAAGAACCCATCAAAATGGACACCACCACACCTGGCCCCATATCCCAATTCTGGTAAACAGCTTGAAAGTCTTTTTCTGTCAAAGTTTTTGTCTCATTTCCCAGTTCCATTTTGAGTCTTTATAAATCTCTCTTATGCCCACTCATCAGGGCCTACTGATGCTCAGGGAATCCCGACCTCAGAAATATTCCTCCCTGAACTGCTGCCCAAGTTCTTACCCCCCACCTGTTCCGTAGTACATAACTATGTATACAGGAGTTGGAGTTCAACAACTCATGGTTTTACAGAATTTATGAGGTTTTATTTACCCTGGTTCAATCCCTTTTTCCCCTTTTCCGTTCTGATGCTTGTATTCAGTTTTTAAAGCAACACCACCACTAGTGGTAAAAAATTATTACTACACCTCAAGTCTGGTTCTATCATCTATTCACAAAAAAAAATCCCCTACAAGGATGAAACTATACTCCAGCACTCTTTGAAAATACAACATGCCACTTAAACTTATGTCGATGAATGTCAAAGAACTGACCGACCTCTACAAAAGAAGATCACTATGGTCTGACGCAATGAAATTAGGAAGTGACATTGTTTGCATCCAGGAATCCCACTTTGCTAAGGATAACTCGCCTACCTTTAAACATCACAATTTCCCCTCACATTTTTCTCTCTAGCAACAAAAAAAAAAAGAAAAAAAAGGAGGTGGTCACAGCTATTAAAGTCACTGTCTCGTTCCAACAAATTGATCTCAAGACTGAGACTCAAGGAAGATACATAATTCTGGTTGCCACCTTAAACAACTTGACATGTACGATTGTCAATATATACACCCCTAATAAAAATAAAAAATTCATCCAACAAGTAATCGGAAAAGCAATGAAAATCCTGTGGCAGGTGCAGCACTATGAAGTGCCTCATGCGCTGTGGCATTAGAAGAATTGTGATATCTCTGACTTTTCAGTCCAACAAGACTGTCTATTACTCTGAAATTCCTCTATTGCCGTTCTATGGAAGCAGTAGGTTTAAAGAGCACCAAATGCTTAAAATAACTTCACTTTTCTTCATATAAAATACTGCTGCTTTGCAGCAGACAGTCCATGTACAAAAACACGTGATGAATAAGTATAACAGAAAATGGTGGTTGAAATATTCAATCTTGTCATTTAACATAAGATGGTGAATATAATTCTTTCTTCAGTATTTACTCTCTCTCTTTCTCTCTGTAAGTTATCAAAGCATTCTCTGATTTCTCTGAAAGGTATAACTGTGGTTTGAAGGTATGAAGGTTTGATATGGTTCGGGTTTGAAGGTTTGGGTTTGGTGGAACTACAAGTGAACACACAGCTAAATCAGTATACAGTTCTAATCACACTATTTACAATAAGAACATATAACTGTATAATTACCTAATTTTGCCCTCTGGCTTCCATAAGAACGGATCTCTGTATGTCTGCTCTGTGTCCTCTGTGGTGGAATGAACTATTTTGCAGAGCATGTGCTAGAAACTTCCTAGACAGTGGATGCAAAGCTGGCTGTGACGGGTCAAAACTCTGCTCAATGTGAGATTAGCTGTGATTGGGCCAAGGCTTCTAATGAGTCACAAAAGCTTAACTCTATGCTTTCCGGTATGAATTAAACTGTGAATAACTTTGCTTACCTCCTGCCCCATACAAACAAATGACTCTTAAAGGCATATTTTTTCTTTTGCTTCTGTGAACACAACATACAACTGTTATATAACATCCAAACACAAAATCACAGTGAATAACTCTGCCTTTGACTCTCACATATAAACATGTGCTCTACATTAGGTTCTTATCAGGTTTAGCTGCATATACATGTAAGTTATATTAGCTACCTAGGACAGGTTCTAGCTGGCCAGCTACAAATCCAACAAGGCCACCTTGTTATGTGGAGATTTCAACGCACCAATGGACCCAGATATGGACACCTCCAAGAAAAACAAAAACCCCTAGAAAAGGGACTTTCCAACATCTTTGCAGCAGAAGACCTGTACGATCCCTGGAGATGCATACATACCACAGAAAAAATACTTCACCTTCCTACTCCAAACTGAAAAATCTCCTCCCAAAAGTAACGAATGCTTCCATTCACAACTTAACGTGGTCTGACCACGCTCCAATTACTCTAGAGGTTAATTCTAACCAAAATTGCCCCAACAATTATCTATGGAGGAACAACACGTTTATCCTGTCCCAGGAGAAACATAGATCTGTAATGAAAAATAGCCTTAAAGAATTTTTTGATTTGAATGATAATGTCAGTCAATAACTCTAATCTATGGTGTGCCCACAAGGCTTATGCAAGAGGTCTTTAAATTCAAATAACTGCCAATAAGGAAAAAAAAAAAAAAAAAAAAGAAACAATGCGATCAATTCAATACTAAAAGAAATTTCCACCCTTGAAAACTCACACAAAAAAAAAATAAAAAAATATATATATAATCTTAGAACGCCAACTCAATAATCTCAGATGTGATCGTAGGTCCATTCTAATTACCGATCACATAAAATATATCAAGAAACTAAACTTAAAATACTACTCCCAAGGTAACAGAGCAGGTAAATTACTGGACTCACAAATAAAACATCGTCAACAAAAAAACAAGATTCACAAATTGATCCACCACACTTCAGGGAAGACAATTCTCAACGCCAAAGAGATCGCCGATACCTTCTCATCATACTATGAATCACAATTTGAAAAATGACACCAGTACTTCCCAACCACACACTACCAACATAACATCCTTTTTGGACAAGATTGCTCTACCATCCATTGACCCTACTTCATTAGATTTACTCAAGAAACCTTTTTCTAACGAAGAAATCATCAAGGTCATACATGACCTACCAAAAAATAAAGCCCCAGGTCGAGATGGCCTCTCAGGAGAGTATTACACGACCTTTGAAGATACCCTAGTCCCCCATCTCTCCAAATTGTTTAACCAAGCAGCAAATTCTGAAACTTTTTCAAAAGAACTACTAAAAGCAGTAATTATCACCTACCTAAAACAGGCAAAGATCCCACCTCCCCTCTAAATTACAGGTCCATTTCTTTACTGAATTTAGATCTGAACATCTACGCAAAGCTTCTGGCGAATAGGCTTGTTAATATAGTACCTACGTTAGTCAAACCTGACCAAGGTGGTTTCGTCAAAGGTAGACAGGCCCCAGATAGCACAAGACGAATGCTCAATACTATTAATTCATTACATAATAAACGTACACCTGCCCTACTCTTAGCTTTAGATGCCGAAAAAGCTTTTGACAGAATGCATTGGGATTATATTCCAAAAACCTTAACAGAATTTGGCTTCAGTGGCTTTATTCACTCAGCAATCCTGCCTTTATATACCCATCCTAATGCAAAGGTTTACACATCAGGTATTTTATCTAGTAACTTCCCCTTATCTAATGGAACCAGACAGGGCTGCCCTCTTTCCCCTAAAATGTTTCCCTTAGCTATTGAACACCTTGCGGAATATATACGATCATCCCGAAATGTTAGTGGTATTAAAATCGGCCAGGACAAGCACAAATTAGGTTTATTCGCAGACGACATCATACTGATACTAAAGAAACCGGAAATTTCCCTTCTGGCAGTACAATCAATTCTAGAAAAATTGAAAGATGTCTCATACTATAAAATCAATCAAAATAAATGCTATGAACATCCCGGACTTGACAATCAACTCTCTACGCACAAAACACAAATACAACTGGGATAATAATTCGATAACATACTTAGGGATTCAACTCACTTTCCCTCCAACTAAAATGTATGACGCCAATTTCCCCGTACTTGACCAAATAACTTGCAACCTTCTTCTAATTAAAAAAACTCACTTATCCTGGGTTGGTAAAATAGCTGCTTTCAAGATGCAAACTTTACCTAAATTTCTATATCTTTTTAGATGCCTCCCCATACCAATACCTGCCAAATTCTTCACACAATTAAAACAGCAAACTCAGACAATTTATCTGGAACAAAAAACAAACCCAGAGTGGCATTTTCAATTCTCACTACTAACAAACTCTTTGGTGGGATTGGCCTCCCAGATATTAAAAATTACTATTTCGCTTGTATCCTAGAATAGATGAAACACTGGTTTACCCCTGCAAAACACAAATTATGGTTAAATATTGAACGTGAAGTTACAAACAATCCTGACCTGACAATTCTGACCTACGGTCTCAATTCTCAACCTAATAAGGATAAAAACTACACTATTTGTTTGGAAACAACATTCTCTCACAAACCAAGCATATTGGGGAAAAAAATCGAATTTATCTTTACCTACAGAAGTTATTAACTATTATAGAATCAGACTCTCTGTATCCGATTGGATTAGCAAAGGTTATTCTCTGTACGAAAACCTACCCTGATCTGTCAAAAATATCTGTATGAGTAAGATTGGCAAGTGTACCTGACTAAAAGATTTCAATCCCAATGACTTGATCGACTTCCCTTCGACTCTTTGGGAGTATTTCTCCCCTCAGAAGTCTGACAATAAGAAAGGCATCTTTTTCTTTTATGACATATTATCCTCTCAACGTTTTGCCAAAAATACAAACATGTTGAAATGGGAAAGAGATCTGGATCAAACCTTCTCCCCCAATCTAAAATCATTTCAAACAATAAATAAATCATCCTCTTGCATTGAACGTTGGAATAATGCCCAAAAAATTATCAATAGATGGTATTTAACCCCATATAGACTATCTAAAATCTTTCCATCAACTTCCGACATTGGTTGGAAATGTAATGAGCAAACGGGTAATCTCCTACACACGTTGTGGAGTTGTAAGACCCTAATAAGCTTTTGGAACTCTATGTCATCCTTTATCGCAGACCTGACTGGTAACCTTGCCAAACTTACTCCTGCCACAGCATTACTAGGCATCAATCTTGACAAATATCCCGTCATATTCAGAACTATTGTATTACATACATTAATTGCTTCAAGAATTACAGTGGCCTCTTTATGGAAATCTACAGATGCACCGAATCTACCTATGGTGATCACCTGAGTGAATACCCAAGCCCATTTAGAACTAATGCCAGCCTACAAGAATTATTCTCTAACCCTTTATCGCAAAAAAATGGAAAAATGTGGTAACATCATCTTAGAGCTTCCAAATATTTAAAAGATTCCTTACTCTAAAATGTATCCTTCATTTTGAAGAAGTATAGCCTATATCATAGAACCTTAGATTTAGAAATGTATTAAAGGCAGTTTTTATTTATTTTTGTTTTCTCCCTCCCCCTCTCCATTTTTACGTCTAGTTGTACAGGTTATACCAAGAATCATCTTGGTGACCTCCCAGTCCTACAGTATGTACCCAATTGGGGTAGGCTGGCCTAGATCACCAAGTACCAAACATCTTCTCTGATAAATGTAAATGTTTGCCTATACAAGGTGATTATGTTACTTATGTTGTGTATCGAATGCAACTATTTCTATTGTATTGTGTTATCAAACCAAATAAAAATTTATTGTTTAAAAAAAAAAAAAAAAAATTCATCCAATTTTCTAACCATTAGTGGGTCAAATCGGCGTTCTTTTCCCACCACAGTGACGGGAAAATTGGAAGGAGCAGAACAGAAAACTTTTCTCCATAGAACAAATTCTCACATGGTGGGTGTGGTTTTTACTCACAAGTTACATTCATTTTATAATTGAATAATTTAAGAAAGTGGAATTTTCTATCTACACTCGTCCATTCATCGAATGTACAAATAATTTTCATACAAATATGTGAATGTGAATATTCTCATCCAATAATAGATCCGCGTATGACCAGCATAGGACATTTATAGCAGCAGCAGGATTTTATTTCATCATCTGTTATGATGGGATAAAAAAATATTCCTTTATAGTACAAAAACATCAGATAATCACTACTATAAGGGAGTCATTTATACTGTGACATAGTGAAAGTAATATATCTTATATCATATATATATATATAATAATAAATATACCCAGAAGTAGGAGATATGGGGATTTTACCTGGGAGTCACACATGGAGATATATGGAGGTTAGAAGGGGAGGGGGACTTTTATATTAAAGTAATACTGAAAGCGGAGCCTTTTTTTATGGATATAATAATTTTATATATAATGCACAATACTAGTAAACTTTTACTTCATGTAATAATAACCTCCAGCATGGGCGTGGTGTGAAGGGGTGCAGGAGTCACCATAGCAACCCGCGTTCAGCTCCAGGGGGCCCGCAGCTCCCTGCTTCCATCAGTCATCTTACATGCTGAATTTTACATTGATAAAATCCTGGAAACAGAATACAGGTCCGATCCGCCTTGTGTCTCCCAGGGACCCAGCTGAGCTCTGGAATCCAGTCTGGTGCTTTTAGTTTGCTTTCTCCCCAGACCACACCCCTCCTGCTCCTATTGGCTGGAGGAGAGAAATCCGATTTCCCCAGGGCAGGGACGTGTGATGCTGGCCGCTGCCAGCCTGGAAGCGTGCTCACTGCTGACAGAACACACTGACACATAGCGAGGACAGGACGAGAGAGCTGAGACAGGAGTTCAGATAACAGCAGGGGCATCGGGGGGCCCGAAAAGCCCCAGGTCTCGATTATCCCTAATAACATTATTAGCCTGAGCCGTTTCCATGGGCAACAGGATACGATCTCCAGCTTATGCAGCGCGGCTGAGTGAAGTTACTAAAATACAAAAACATACTTGGGGGGCACACCCTAAACATGCTATACATCTAAGATGGTTCTGCTATAAGACCGTACAAAACATATTATAGTGCACACTTGCAAAAATGACATTTATCCTGCAAGGCTAGGTAAAAACACCTGAACATATAAAAAAAATATGGGGTTTGGTCACATTATATGGACATATAGTGCTAAACCCACTTACTGCAACAAAGTTCCCCCGAATTAGTGGGTCTATTGGTCTGGAGCACCCCTCCCCCTCTTCATTACCTCTTATTAGTGACCAGTGCATAGGAGGAATCCCTTCAGTTCTCCCATATAGAGGAGTGTATAGAGGGTTTATCTCCCAAGGTTGAGACATAGGTTCTTTGATTCTATTAACAGGTTAGGACCCACTAATTCGGGGTACTTTGTCGCAGTAAGTGGGCTTAGCACCATATGACCATATAGTGTGACCAAACCCCTGTACAGTATTTTTGAAAACATTCAGGCGTTTTTAACTAAGATAAATGTCATTTTTGCATGTGTGCGCTATAATCTGTTTTGTTTTGAGTGACGTTACCGACGTACAAATAGTCCCGCCTCCGGGTCCAGGAAGAGGCGGGAATGACACTGCAGCTGTGCTGGGCACCGAGATCCCCACTCGCTCTGTGTAAATGGCCAGGCAGCGGAGCGGCTCTCATATCCTGGCTCTCGCTCCCTGGTATGGTGCATGCAGCCTGTTGTGAAGTGGTCGGAATGAGCTGGGCTACACTATGCAGGTAAGACTGAGCTGCAGGAGTGTCAAGAGGTCACATGTCACAGGGGTGGTCAATGTATTTGTCAGGGGGGTCAGTGTATGTGTCGGGGGGGGAGAGTCAGTGTATGTGTCGGGGGGGGTCAGTGTATGTGTCGGGAGGGGGGGGGGGTCAGTGTATGTGTCAGAGAGGTCAGTGTAGGGGTCTGGTAGGTCAGTTTAGTGGTCAGCATGGATGGGCACTGGTCCCCCAGGCAGCAACCAACAAGCGAGCCTAACCCCCCTGCCGAGCAGTTAATTCCCCCCGCAGGCCGCCGGGCTTGGACTTCAGGCTGAATCCCCTGGTCTTTTTCACACCTAGCAAAGCCCTGGATAAGAGATATTCTGCTGTGTGAAAAGTGTTAACTCAGGTACAGTAAACACACATAGCCCTCCACAGCACCTGTCCTGCCTGCCAAGACTCACACAGACACACACTTAGAAAAGTTCTGAGGGGCCTGGGGGCGGGGGGGCTCGCAATTAGTTAAAGCACTGATTTACAAATGACAAGAAAGAGACACACAGACAGAGCCCCCCTCCCCCAAACTGACACATCTCATTAACTACTGTTGTGGACATTTCATGAAGAAGTATTTAATATGTATTGTGATAGTGTCACCAAGTGTTAATACTCCCGCAGCCCGCTCTAAAGAGCTGACTGGGGCAGACTGACGCTGGTTGAGTCCTGTCTGGTAAACTTCCTGTGATTGGAACGAGGTGTTTGCAGAGTGGGGGTATGTACGCTGGCGAAGGGCACCTGTGCGATCATTGGAGGAGATATGCTCGCCCTGCAAGGACATTATCAGTTATAGGCGGATGTACTCTTTTGTCTCTGCTGTGTGTCTGATCAGCAAAGGTCGGGATTCGCAGCGTACACCTGCAGATAACCTCCCATCCCCAGGAACAGTAGTATAATCTGGGTATGCGTTGTTCTCTGGTATAATGCAGAATAAGGATTCCTAGCTGCGGTAGTTATGATCAGAGATGAAGTTTATGTTTGGTTAGATTCCATGCACCCCGTCTCTGCCCGGACATGCCCATAAATCTTTAGTCATTATTCATCGATTGTTTATATTAACTCATTCTGTTGGAAGGATGTTGTGTGCACTTCCCCCCTTCCCCTTCCTGTAAGTGCCCTCCCATTTACTGTTTGCCATTTCATGTGATGTAATTTTCTATT
Source organism: Rana kukunoris (assembly GCA_029574335.1). Lineage (NCBI taxonomy): Eukaryota > Metazoa > Chordata > Amphibia > Anura > Ranidae > Rana > Rana kukunoris. The sequence goes on from CM056052.1 coordinate 13,933,592, forward strand.
AAGGAAGCGATTGGCTGTTGTGGTGATCACTTCCTATTTGTCAGAGCTTTTTTTACGAATAAAAAAAGAGCCAGGCACACTGGTCTCTTCAGCAGTCATGCTGATGGAGCTGAGAACATGAGCTGTGGTGATGTCTGTTTACTTGGGGGATATACGGGAAATAGAATGATAGGTAAGATGCATTATATCATTAAACGAAATGTGTGCTTATTAGCACAGGAGAAATGGTGTGCACATGGCGTACAGCCTCATCTCCATGACAACCTGCAATGTACAGATCCCCAACTATTAACCCCCCACTGCCTGTGAGAAATGATAGGTGTAAAAGAACTAGCATTCTTCAAGTAGTGGCTGCTGGTTAAATAGTAAAGGTGCCTGGCCATTAAAGGGTTAACTGATCCTCCCACTTAACTCCCTCTCCAGCAGCTATGGGGTTAAATCTACATCTGTCCAACACTGTGCACTGCCCTACCGACACCGCCCACTGCCCTACCGACACTGCCCTACCGACACTGCCCTACCGACACCGCCCACTGCCCTACCGACACTGTCATTTGTTTTATTATATTTTTCTACGTTTTTCTTACTATTTTTTTAGGCTCTTGCTAGTTAGTTTCTTTTTTTTTTTTTTTAAAAGGTGCCAAACCCTGGTGATCTTTGATCGCTTTCATGTTGTTTAGGTAGATCTCCACCTCTCATAGGTTTCCTACCCCGCTTTACACTGTGTTAACAACTATTTTCATAATGGACTATAATCGATTAGTTGTTTCAGCCCTACATCTCCGAATCTCCTATCAGTTCATTTCTTTATTCATGGACTTTAGTCAGAGAGTGAGGAAACAACAAGAACTGTCTTTTATAGGAGTGACAGTGATGAGGGGATTATAGGACGAGTGTCCCCACCCCCTCTATCACTCATTGCCGTCTTCCCAACACAAGAAGTCCTGCACTTCCTTATTTAGTCCATGATTTAGTCATGAATAACAGCGGGGCTGAGCCCCACCAGAGGTCAGGGAGTGAGGATGGGGGAGAACAACCAAGATGAAGACTGGGCTGATCCTGAAGACCACCATCATTGGGTTATTGACTCCTCCCTCTTTATCACTTTCTATTTATCAACATTGTGTTCCAAACAAATGAGATATAAAATGTCCAGCTGGTAGAAAATGGGTGCAAAAGAAGTCAGGACTATGAAATGTGCAATATATATATATATATATATATATATATATATATATATATATATATATATATATGATACAACAGATAGGATTTTATAGTACCAAAATAATGTAATGCACATTATAGAGTATATAGTGCAGGGGTCAGGAGTATGTAATGTACAATATAAATTATATAGTGTAAGGGTCAGGACTCATAATATTGGTAATCAGTGGAAGCTTAAAGGTGTTGTAAAAGTAAAATTTTTCCCCTCTGTAATCCAAGGGAGGGGGCTAGCACGACAATCCACACCAGGGAGAAAGCCTTGCATTACTGTGTGGAGTTACGGACAGAAAAACGGGAAGTGGGGATTTCTCAGAAGAAATAAGGACATTTAAAAGCAAAATCAAAGGTAAGTAAAGGAGGACTGCACTAAGGTAAAGGAAGCTATTTAAGGAAAAAAAAAATTGTAACTTTACAACCCATTTAAATGTTTACATGAGACAAGTTGCAGAGATCCCACACCGCTGCCTCCCATCTCCTGAGACTGCACTCAGTGACTTGGGTCTGAGACTATACAGACATATCCCTCCACCCGGCACAGCCAGCAGACAACAGAGCAAGTAATCCTGGGAGAATTGTTCTGTCAGAGATCTTAGTAGACCCAGTTATGGTGAAGGAGACCCAAGGTACATACCCCAGGTGCCTAGGTCTAGTAACACCTATGGTGAAAATGAACATTCTGCTGCCAGCTGAACCCCAGAATCTCCATAAATCCAGTCTAGAGACATAAATTGTGTCTGCAGCACAGAGAAGGAAGATTATCCGAGAGAAATACAGGAATACAGGACGGGGAACACAGCTCAGGAAAGTGACCAGGGGATTACAGGCTGATATCACCCAGTCCCCGCCCTACTCTGTACCAATCAGTGAGCAGTATGGGTGGAGGAATGGATTTAGTGTTAATGACCCACCTGTGCTGATCTCTGTAGGAGTGTCCTCCTCTATAAATGTCCCCGTTATTCCATCCTCCTCCATAGACTGCTGATCATCCCTCACATACCTCTCTTCTTCTTCTGATTTCACCTCAAATTCTATATCGATTGGATCTCCACTCTAAACCAAGAGAATGAGAGAGAATATCATCTGTAAGATATAAGCTCACATTAATAATCCACACATTGTATCTATAAGTCTAGTCCTGTTCTAGAGAACCCATTCCACCAACCTTGTAACAGTAAGACAAGGTTTGATCTTCCTGTGTGGAATCCCGGGAAAACAGAGGACGGGGACATCTCTCTGGTGGGTTTCTGTATCTGGATGACTCCACCATGGTGTCCTGGTACAGATCTTTTAGAGACTCGGACTTCTCCATCACCCCATCCTCATCATCCTCCTCTTTTATCTCTTCTTTAATCTCAACTTTAGACTCTCTCAGGTTTCCACTCTAAATATAGAATAAAAATGACATCAATGGTAACAATGCAGATAATGTACAGATCCTAATGATACTATCAGTGATTGTTCCTCATCTACCTGATGATGGTGGGGGATGGTGTGACCTTCCTGTGTGGAATCCCGGGAATACAGAGGACGGGGACATCTCTCTGGTGGGTTCCCATTACTGGATCCATCTGTAGGAAACACACACACTGACTGAATACATTGTTTCTATGTGTTTATCAGATGATGGGGGATCTAGGTGGAGCCTCCGTACTGCTCTCTCCTTTACAATAAAGTCTCCTCTTACCCAGTGATGTGAGGGGCGGCTGATTGTCCAGAATGACGTCCTTGTAGAGATCCTTGTGTCCTTCTAAATACTCCCACTCCTCCATGGAGAAATAGACAGTGACATCCTGACACCTTATAGGAACCTGACACACACAATGATAGAGTCACCATCCAGACACACCCCTTGTCTGTTACTGGATAATGTCCCAGAATTCCCAGCACCGCTCACCTCTCCTGTCAGCAGCTCCATCATCTTCTTGGTGACTTCTAGAATCTTCTCCATGTTGTGTCTCTCAGGTTTTAGGGAGTCACATGGAGGCACTGTGATGGTCATATGATCACCTGACTTCACAAGAGGACATCTCTGTATTGGAGAACCAATAGGAATATAATGTTAAAAAACCAGAATCCTCCTCACCTCTCCAGTCAGGTCTGTGTTTTATTAATAGAGATAAGAGTGATGTCATGTGACCTCCCAGAATCCTCCTCACCTCTCCGGTCATGTCTGTGTTTTATTAATAGAGATAAGAGTGATGTCATGTGACCTCCTGGAATGGCACGTACAGGCACATTGGCGTACCTGTACGTCCCTGCCTAGATGCGGGTCGGGTCCGGTCGGGACCCCACCCCCCGGTACATGCGGCGGTTCCCGTGGCTCTGGGAGCGATCCGGTACGAGGGGGCGGCTATTTCTTTTTGTCCGCCCCCTCCGGATCGCTCCCAGCCAATGCGCCTGCTCCCCTGCTCTGCACTTCCTCCTCCTGTGTAAACACAGGAAGAGGGAAGTGATGTGATCTCTGCTCACAGCGTTTTTTTCAACCAGCGCTGAGAAGAGATCACATCGCACAGTAAGTCTGCACAACACTACACTGACACCAGGACATGCAGGCAAACTTAACCCCTTGCGACCACCCCCCTGTCACAGTGTCAATGAATGCAGTGATCATATATGTACTGATCACTGCATTTAGTGTCAGTGTGACAGGCAGTTAGTGTTAGGTCCAGGGTAGCCCCCATACCCCCCCCAATAAAGTTTTAACCCCTTGATCACCGCCCTAGTTAACCCTTTCACTCCCTATTGCCAGTGTCACTAAGCGATCATTTTTCTGATCGCTGTATTAGTGTCGCTGTTCCCGCTGGGTAGCTATTTTTTTTTTTATTGTGATTTTTTTTACTAAAGACGTGTAGCTAAATACATTTTGGCCTAAATGTTTGACTAAAATGTAGTTTATTTGATTTTTCTTATAACAAAAAGTAAAAAATATAGATTTTTTTTCAAAAATGTCGCTCTATTTTTGTATATAGCTCAAAAAAAAAAAAAAATCTCAGAGGCGATCAAATACCACCAAAAGAAAGCTCTATTTGTGGGAAGAAAAGGACGCAAATTTTGTTTGGGAGCCACGTCGCACGACCGCGCAATTGTCTGTTAAAGCGACGCAGTGCCGAATTGTAAAAACCCCTTGGGTCATTTACCAACGTATTGGTCCGGGTCTTAAGTGGTTAATAGAGATAAGAGTGATGTCATGTGACCTCCCAGAATCCCCCTCACCTCTCCGGTCAGCAGGTAGATGATCTCCAGGGTGAGATTTAGTATCTTCTCAGTCATGTGACTCCAGTCCTCCTCCATCCTCATTGGTGCCATCATCTATAAAGGTTTCCCTGTAGACAGATAACAGAGAATTATCTGGATTGGATGTACAATAATCAGATGAGGATATTATTATACAGGATTTATATCAGGAGGGAATATGAAGGTCAGTAGGTACTTAAGCACTATGATCCCCAGTGAGAAAATATTGATCTGGACAGTTTAGTGATCACTATGATTCTTGCAAATTGGGAGTCTTGTAAAATTTGACCTCCTGGATCACAAATTCCATACTATATGTTGGGTGTGAAAAGAGGAGGAGATCCAGGAATCAGGATAAAGGTCAGGACAAGCAACAGACGAGCGCATCCAAGAGATGAAGCCGGGGTCACTACACAGAAAATCAATCCAAAGAAACAACAGGCAGGACGAGGAATAGCAAGAAGGAGCTCAGAGACAAATGAGAATATTGCTCAGCCAATGGGAGATTATCGCAGCATGACTTACATAATGAAGGAGATGAGGGGGAGGGGAGGAAGTCACTTAAGGTGACCATAGATACATGGAAATTCAGCTGGTTCAGCAGGGATCGGTCACATTTCCATCCATGTGTGGTCACTGTCGGATAAAAGTCACTCGATCAGCAGCTGCAGCCAATAGCTTCATCACTGATCTGTGTATTCTGAGAGCGGAGGAGCGCCCCCCATTGTCAGAATACAATAGTTTAGCAGGGAGGATCCCCCCATCCCCCTCCAATGTGTGGATGGGGTAATCGGTTACATTTTTTAACTCATCCTGCTGGCTGAACCATGTTTGGACAGCTTTGGAAGGAAGATATATTAATCATCAACTAATCCCCCTGAAGGGGTTAATGTAGGTTTTCACACTAAGGCCTGGATTTCCATACATCGGCGCATTTATATATGCCGCCGTAGCGTATATGTCTTTTACGCTACGCCGACACAGCGCGGAGAGGAAAGCATGGAATTCACAAAGAAAATGCTCCCAACTCTGCGCCGGCATAGCGTATATTCGGAGCCCAGCGTAAGTGGAAGTAGGTGGAAGTGGGCGTGATCCATGGTAAGGAAGCGTGACCCCCATGCAAATGATGTGCCGAGTGCCAGGCAAGTACTTAGAACAAACTGCGCATGTGTCGTGGCTGCCTCCTAGTGCGCATGCTTACGATCACGTCAAAACAACTATTTTTCCTATTTTGCCTATTTTTCGATGTATCTTGGTTTTTGGCATGGATACGACGGCGCACATTTGTACTTACGTTGGCGTATCTGTAGATACGTCGGTGTAAGTGCTTTGTGAATCCGGGCCTATATATGTGTGTATCATCATGTGCAGGAGATAAAAGACGTCACAGTGACTTTGGAGGAAGAGGACGGACATGACGGGTGTGATGAACTAAGAGTGCAGAGAGAGAGCACACAGAGGCGAATCACCAGGAACTCGATGTGTTGGTTGTTTGTTTGGGGATTTGGGGTACAGGAAGGGGGAGAATTTGTTCACAGGACAAACAATAGACACAGCAATGAAGAGTGATCCTCAGGGTGACAATATGGGACAGCAAAGGGGGGGTAGTCCACAGGGCAAACAGAAGGCACAGCAATGAAGAGTGATCCTCAGGACAGAAATATGAGACGGTAAAGGGACAATAGTCCACAGGGCAGAGCAGTGTTTGGTACGAGGGGGGGGGGGGAATTAAAGTCTTTGGCATATGGGCAGAGCAGTGTTAGCACATCAGGGCAGTAAGACACATTCCTCCATGGAGCAATGTATCATCACACAGATAGTCCACAAAGGATGGCCCAGAGAAAATTGGGATCCTGTACTTAGGGACAGAAATTCAGGCAAGCAGGTGTAAATCCAGAACAGGGCAGAGATCCAGGCAGACCGGGATAATTCCAGAACAGGGCAGAGATCCAGGCAGACAGGGATAATCCCAGAACAGGGCAGAGATCCAGGCAGACAGGGATAATCCCAGAGCAGGGCAGAGATCCAGGCAGACAGGGATAATCCCAGAGCAGGGCAGAGATCCAGGCAGACAGGGATAATCCCAGAGCAGGGCAGAGATCCAGGCAGACAGGGATAATCCCAGAGCAGGGCAGAGATCCAGGCAGACAGGGATAATCCCAGAACAGGGCAGAGATCCAAGCAGGCGGGGCTAAGCCCAGAACAGGGCAGAGATCCAAGCAGGCGGGGCTAAGCCCAGAACAGGGCAGAGATCCAAGCAGGCGGGGCTAAGCCCAGAACAGGGCAGAGATCTAAGCAGGCGGGTCTAAGCCCAGAACAGGGCAGAGATCTAAGCAGGCGGGTCTAAGCCCAGAACAGGGCAGAGATCCAAGCAGGCGGGTCTAAGCCCAGAACAGGGCAGAGATCCAAGCAGGCGGAGCTAAGCCCAGAACAGGGCAGAGATCCAGGCAGGCGGGGCTAAGCCCAGAACAGGGCAGAGATCCAGGCAGGCGGAGCTAAGCCCAGAACAGGGCAGAGATCCAGGCAGGCGGAGCTAAGCCCAAAACAGGGCAGAGATCCAAGCAGGCAGAGCTAAGCCCAGAACAGGGCAGAGATCCAAGCCGGCGGGGCTAAGCCCAGAACAGGGCAGAGATCCAGGCAGGCGGGGCTAAGCCCAGAACAGGGCAGAGATCCAGGCAGGCGGGGCTAAGCCCAGAACAGGGCAGAGATCCAAGCAGGCGGGGCTAAGCCCAGAACAGGGCAGAGATCCAGGCAGGCGGGGCTAAGCCCAGAACAGGGCAGAGATCCAGGCAGGCGGGGCTAAGCCCAGAACAGGGCAGAGATCCAAGCAGGCGGGGCTAAGCTACGGTGACCAGACATCCCCGGTTTCAGGGGAGAGTCCCTGGATTGAGGACACTGTCCCCAGACCAAGTCTGTCCCTGGTTTTGTCCCCAGATTGAATTTGAACAGGGGCTGGGGCAAGTTCAAAGACATTCAGTGCAGAATAAATAAAAAAAAAATCTGAATTACTCACCTCCACTCTGCCGCTCCTACTAGCTTGGGGGGCGGGTGTATTTTTTTCATTATCGGTGCCCCTTTCGGATGATCATGTGCATATTTCTTCAGTGCTAAGCCCAGAACAGGGCAGAGATCCAGGCAGGTGGGGCTAAACCCAGAACAGGGCAGAGATCCAGGCAGGCGGGGCTAAGCCCAGAACAGGGCAGAGATCCAGGCAGGCGGGGCTAAGCCCAGAACAGGGCAGAGATCCAGGCAGGCGGGGCTAAGCCCAGAACAGGGCAGAGATCCAGGCAGGCGGGGCTAAGCCCAAAACAGGGCAGAGATCCAGGCAGGCGGGGCTAAGCCCAAAACAGGGCAGAGATCCAGGCAGGCGGGGCTAAACCCAGAACAGGGCAGAGATCCAAGCCGTCTCACACACAGTCCATAATGACTCAGCAGTTCTAAGCACCTTCCAGCTTCCTTCTAGTGAGGTCTGTAACCATCAGCCCCTCTCTGTGTCCATCATGGAAGACGACTCTCACCAGACTGTCCCCCTTCTTTATTATGTGTGTTCTGAATTCAGTCAGAGACCTCCCCTCAGATTCAGGGGGTGCCGAGTTGTCTGGTTCTATCCTACCACAATATACAATCATTTATGTTCTTCTTACTGAGGGGGCCTCATGTCCTCCCCATGTGGGGACCCCGGAACTCACACACCCCATTATACAGATACACTGACTGTCTTATACATCGCATCCGGATTACAGATTGTCAATTTTATAAAACATGATAAAAATGTAAATATCTAATATTTCTGACCTTCATCACAGTGACTATGGAGGAAGAGGACGGACATGACGGGGTTACTGGGTGTAAATAGAAAATAAGATCTTATTACCTCCTCTGCTGCCTCTTCCAGCAATGTCTTCTCTCTACTTCCTTCTGACTCACCTCTCACCCGGAACTTCCTGTCTGTATTCCATAGAAACTTTCTTTCTGTGTATAAGTGAGATCACCACCTTGTGTCTCTCAGAGGAACTGCAGAAACATCTGGTAGTGTGAACACGGCCTTGTGCTGTATATCCTTATAGATGGGTCATCTCCACTCCCACCAAGGGGGATAGAAATATATTACTGCTCGGGGGAGGGGGAGGGGGGAGACATTTTGGCCCCTTTGATTTGGCAGTAAAATTGATGTGAGATTTAGTCATGTAGAACATCTGTTATATGGATACAAAGAACCCCAGCCGAGAGTAAAGGGTGGAAATGGCTCCTGATCCCCAGATTTGGGCAATTATGTCACCAATATAAATAGAAAAAAACCTGCGCTATGTGTAACAACTCAAATACCTCCAGAAATAACTTATACCGGACTGCTGCTGTAACAAAGGTAAGTATTCCCTTTATCACCTAGAAGAGCATTATGTGTCACAGCGCTGTCCTATTGTGTGTGCACATCAATTATCACACATACACTAAAATATGTGGAGACATTCATATATAAAGTGCTAGGGGCTCCAATAATATTCTCTGCACATCTACTGCGCACACTTTACACCTACTTCATTCATCGCATGGGGTTTATCAATAAATGAAGTAATCTGATCCATCTGCAAATTCATACACAACATAAAGTGCTTTGTGCTCAAGATGCTGTTCCCTGCAGATCCACTGCTTCCACTTTACACCTACTTCATTCATCTTATGGTGTTTGCTGCTTTATTTAAAAACAAGTCCACAAATCAGTGAAAAGTTGATAAGGTGTGAAAGTTCTCGGTGCTCCAAACTGTGGCAGCTGTAGTGTAGCCACGGCCTTCTTCCACCTCTTACACACGTGATGGTGAGGGCGCCCCCTTAGTAGTGCTTCCCCCCTCACCAGAGCAATATGACTCCCAGCTTTTCATCTACCAGAGTCACCAACATCCTTCACACTCTCCTCACCTCCGATGGATCCTCCTCGCTCACTCCTGCAAGTCTGCTGCACTTTATGTCAGTCTCCCTCCTAGACTCAGCTTCCTCCTCTGACCACTGTTCCAGCAGGAGCTCCGCCTCTTCATACACATTCAGGAACTCCGCCTCTTCATACACACTCAGGGGCTCCGCCTCTTTATACACACCCAGGGGCTCCGCCTCTTCATACACACTCAGGGCTCCGCCTCTTCATACACATTCAGGAGCTCCGCCTCTTCATACACACTCAGGGCTCCGCCTCTTCATACACATTCAGGAGCTCCGCCTCTTCATACACACTCAGGGCTCCGCCTTTTCATACACACTCAGGAGCTCCGCCTCTTCATACACACCCAGGGCTCCGCCTTTTTTATACACGCTCAGGAGCTCCGCCTCTTCATACACACTCAGGGCTCCGCCTTTTCATACACACCCAGGGCTCCGCCTCTTCATACACGCTCAGGAGCTCCGCCTCTTCATACACACTCAGGAGCTTCGCCTCTTCATACACACTCAGGGCTCCGCCTTTTCATACACGCTCAGGAGCTCCGCCTCTTCATACACACTCAGGAGCTTCGCCTCTTTATACACACTCAGGAGCTCCGCCTCTTCATACACACTCAGGGGCTCCGCCTCTTCATACACACCCAGGGGCTCCACCTCTTCATACACACTCAGGAGCTCCGTCTCTTCATACACACTCAGGAGCTCCGCCTCTTCATACACACTCAGGAGCTCCGCCTCTTCATACACACTCAGGAGCTCTGCCTCTTCATACACACTCAAAAGAAATACTAAAATCTGCACTCACTGAGGTGGGAAGCTGCCACATTTAGCATTGGTAGTTATACTGCAACTGAAGGGTCATCTTGACTGAATACCCAATCAGTGCAGCCGTTATCTCACCCCAAACAGGGCAAATTCACTCCAAACCCAAACAAGTGATGTGTTTATTGGTCCCTTATTGGTGGGGGGATAGGAGAAGGATCCCCTCATATCAGTGATCAGGGAAAGAAGGATATTTTTACATTATTATGAAATTGTTGTTACTGAAAGACAGAAATTGATCAATTCACAGGGAACCCCTAAAAACCTTTGGAGGATCCCTGGCTGATAAAGGCCGGACTAGGCAGTAATATATTTCTATCCCCCTTGGTGGGAGTGGAGATGACCCCTCTATAAGGATGTGCTGCCCCAATAGGGGCATAGAATATGAGATGCATAGCCTCAGTTAATATTAGCATTGTTATATAGATTAGAGTTCATATAGTGTGGTTTGCTTAACTATTTTCTCATAGCTAAATCTATGTGTTATCCTATGCTGCCATCTAGTGGCCTTTCTTGCAATGTACATGTTCTCTGTAATTCCTCATTAGTTACCACATTTTCCAGTTTATGTATGCCCCTCCCTACTTCCTGTGGGTAGTACTTCCTGTGTCATTCCCTCAGCTAGCAAGCCACATGTACAAGGACACACATGTATCTGCACGGTACTTGGGAAAGGCATCATCTTTTGACCGCACAATACTATTACCATTCATCTGCTGTTCCTGTTATCTGCTGTAACCCCTGAAGTTAAAGAATAAACACCTCTTTTGAATGAATCGGTATTGACGAGTTCAGCTATCTGACAAGGATTGTCCGCAGTGAGTATATCTACTTATACAGGCCAGGCATAGAGGTCTCAGCAAGGGATATATCGCTATCACAACAATCGGAGTCAGAATAGTCAAAAGATGCATAGAATTCTTACAGCCTGCTGTGTATATGTGTGTGCCTAATCTACAATCAAGCTCAGTGCCAGCCGCCATCTTGTGAAAAGCACATTGTCGCTCAAGCTTACTGTGCTTCATGTGAATGTTGAAAGCTGTTAAATTGAACTGTGTTACCCCACCTGTCTAAGCTGCTGTTTGTCTTCTTAAAGAGACAGTACCATTTTTTACAAAACCGTGAGAAATGTCTAGACAAGGCTCTGAACACTCCTTTATGGCTGAACCAACGCAGATTCATCATGCCTCTGAACCCGCAGACGTACAGGGAGCAGACTCTGCAGATATTGCTGAATAGAGTGTAAGACCCAAGCGTACAATAAAACCAACACAGAAACTCAGAGAAAACTATGAATACACTAGAGATGAGTTCTCCAGCAAGCTGTCAGACCTCTGGGACAAAACTTCACACTGCATGTCAGTTTTGCCACACTTTAATGATCAACCAGCTGAATTAAGAGACTCTATAGATCGCCTATCTGCTGCGTATGAACATTACCAGCGGCTGGCTGCAAAATACACTGCCTTCTTGCAAGACTGTAATATAGAGGACTTTTCAGCAGAACTGACCAATACTGATGCACTGAACCAGCAAAGGGATCTCTTAGTGCAAAATGCTCAGTGTAAGGCAGAACTCTGCATTGCTCAACTGCAAGAGACCAGATCTCACAGATCAATATCAACCAAGCACACTGCACGTTCTTCTAGATCCTCTCGCTCCAGAAGTTCAACATTAAGCGACAAGCTAATAGAGGCCCGCGCTGATGCTGAATCCAGAAAAGCGCAAAGCTCCCTTGCTAAGAAAGAAGCAGAGATGGAAGCTCAAATAAAGATTCTGCAAATAGAGAAAGAGGAAGCAGGTGCGCTAGCAAGGCTGAAAGTCCTTGAACAAGCAATGGGTCAAAGTACTAATTCAGACTGTCTTATCCCAGCAGAACTGGAAGATCCAATTGAACGCACCAGTGAATATGTGCTAAAGCATAATGCTTACAAAGATACAGAGTCATCTCCTATACCTCCTACTAACAACACTGTTCTGACTCTCAACACAGTGACCTCTCAGCTCCAAATGCCTGAGCCTCCTCAAGTCCACAACACAAGTGCATCTACGCAGCAAACCACATCAACTCCTGCCAACAACAAGGTGACTTCCAGCGACAAGCCGCAGCTACAGCCACAGCCAGCAGAAGCCTTAGAGACTACACCAAAGTTAAGCGCCCATGCAACATCATTTTATCCTGGTAAACCTCACCCTTCTTCACCAGAGAACTTTCACACCCAAGGGGTTCCACAAGTTACTTTGGCACCAAAGAGTGAGAGATCAGACTTGAATGACTTCGCCAGATATATGGCACACCATGAGCTCATTAACACTAGCCTCTCAAGGTTTGATGACTGTCCAGAGAGCTACAGGGCCTGGAGATCAACCTTCAAGGCTGCTATTGCTGATTTCAACCTTACTGCCAAGGAGGAACTTGATTATCTCATAAAGTCGTTGGGGCCAGAATCTGCAAATCGTGTTAAAAGACTGAGGACAGTACATGTTGACCACCCAGATGCAGGTCTTGTTGCTGCATGGGCAAGACTTGAGCAAGCCTATGGTAGCTCAGAAGCCATAGAAAGCGCTCTATTCAAGAGACTGCAAAACTTCCCAAAAATAGGGAACAAAGACTATCGCAAGCTCCAAGATCTAAGTGACCTCCTCATGGAGTTAGAGTTGGCAAAGACAGACCCACGTCTACCTGGACTAAGCTTCCTGGACACTGCTCATGGTGTCAATCCAGTGGTGTCTAAACTGCCATACGGCCTGCAAGAGAGATGGGCGCAGCAGGGCTCAAGGTACAAAAGAGACTATGACGTATCCTTTCCTCCATTCTCATATTTTTGCAGGTTCATCAGTGAACAAGCCTGGATGAGAAATGATCCCAGCTTCAGCTTCAGTGAACCCAACTTACCTGCTTCATCATCATCACCATCACCAAGGTATGATAACACAGCAGCTAAACGCAGAGACTTTCATAGAGCAATATCTGTTAAAAGGACAGACGTCTCACCACCCATGTCCTCTCATGCATACCAGAGTGATTTGGGTGGTAGAGATAAATATCCTAATCGTCAGTGCCCTATTCACAAGAAGCCTCACCCTCTTAAGAAATGCCGAGAGCTGAGAGCAAAGACTTTACAAGAGCGCAGGGAAATTCTCCAGAAACTTGGAGTATGCTACAGGTGCTGTGTTTCTTATAGTCATTTTGCCAAGGACTGTAAAGTTGTCATCAAGTGCACAGAATGCAGTAGCGAAAGACATGTGACAGCTATGCATCCTACTCCACTTACAGACAGCCCACAGCAGCTACCTACCTCCACCCCTCTCTCAAATCATGGCGGGGAGCAACAAAGCCACGCTCTAGCCAAGGAGAATGTTTCTTCTTCATGCACAGAAGTCTGTGGAGAAGGTTTAGATCACAAGTGCTGTGCCAAGATATGCCTTGTTAAGGTATACCCAGAGGATCAACCTGAAAAAGCTGCCAGGATGTATGCCATAATAGATGAACAGAGCAACAGATCCCTGGTGAAGCCTAAATTCTTTGAGATCTTTGGCATTGAGGGTCATGCCACACCGTATACTCTCAGAACCTGTTCTGGTCGCGTAGAGACTTTCGGCAGAAAGGTCGATGGGTTCATGGTGTCTCATATCGAAGGGAAAGAGGGCATACTCCTACCAACATTAGTTGAGTGTGACCAGATACCAGACGAACGAGAAGAGATTCCTACTCCAGAGGCTGCATATCACCATCCTCACTTAAGGCACCTTGTTGATGAGATTCCCGCAATGGACATGAATGCTGAAATCTTAGTTTTGCTAGGAAGAGACATTCTCAGAGTACATAAGGTACGTGAGCAGTGTCATGGACCTGAGGATGCCCCTTATGCACAAAGACTTGATCTAGGCTGGGTAATAGTGGGCGATGTATGCTTGGATAGAATGTGTACGTCATCTGAGATCCACTCCTTCAAAACTTACATGTTAGGAAATGGACGTGCATCCCACTTCAAAGAGTGCCCTCACCATTGTGAAGTAAAGGAGAAGCCTCTTGACATCATCCAAGTACCTGATGTCACTCCTATCCTTTGTGACGACAACCTAGGTACCACAGTGTTTTGTGCCACAAGTGACGACAACAAAATAGCCTTGTCAGTTGAAGACAGAGAGTTCATCAAAATAATGGACAAAGAATTCTTCAAGGATGAGTCCAACAGCTGGGTTGCACCATTGCCTCTTCGTGCTGCAAAGGTCAAACTGCCAAACAATCGTGAACAGGCTTTATCCAGATTCAACTCACTTCAACGAACACTAAAGAACAGGCCTGAAATGAAGGACCATTTCATTACCTTTATGAAGAGGATCTTTGACAATGAGCACGCTGAGCCAGCTCCACCTCTTCAAATACACGATGAGTGCTGGTACCTACCTTTCTTCGGAGTGTACCATCCACGTAAGCCAAAACAAATCAGGGTAGTGTTCGACTCCAGTGCCAAGCATCAGGGCGTATCCCTGAACGATATTCTTCTCACTGGCCCTAACCTAACCAACAACCTTGTAGGTGTACTCATGAGGTTCAGAAGAGAGCCAGTTGCCATAACTGCTGACATTGAACAAATGTTTCATTGCTTTATTGTACGAGAAGACCATAGGAACTTCCTAAGGTTTCTGTGGCACCGTGACTACAACATGGACAATGAGATGATTGAATACCGCATGAAGGTTCATGTTTTCGGAAATAGCCCCTCACCTGCCGTTGCAACATACGGTTTACGAAGAACTGCTCTTGATGGAGAACAGGAGTATGGTGCAGATGCTCGACATTTCGTCGAGAGAGACTTCTATGTGGACGACGGACTTAAATATTTACCTACAGTGGAAGAAGCCATAGACCTGCTCCAAAGGACACAAGGTATGCTTTCTGAGGCTAACCTCAGACTACACAAGATTGCCTCAAACAGTGTTGCTGTTATGAAAGCCTTTCGACCTGGCGATCATGCCACAGGGTTTAAAGACTTAAATCTGGGGATGGACATGCCACCTGTGCAGAGAAGTCTGGGCCTTCGGTGGGACTTATTAAAAGACACCTTCGGTTTTCAAGCCAGCTCTGCAGACAAGCCATTTACCAAGCGTGGAGTTCTGTCAGTGGTGAACAGCCTATACGATCCAGTGGGATTTGTGGCCCCCATCACCATACAAGGTAAATCCATACTTAGGCAGCTCTCAGAGACTATCAAAGATTGGGATGCTCCACTACCAATAGACAAACTTTCAAAGTGGGAGTCCTGGAAACAATCGTTACATGCCTTAGATGGAATCTGTATACCACGCTGCTACACTCCAACTTCCCTTGCTACCAGTCAGAGGAAAGAGCTTCACATCTTCTCAGATGCATCTACTGAGGCCATAGCGGCCGTTGCCTACCTCAAGGCGAGAGATTCAGCTAATCTAACCCATGTAGGGTTTCTGTTTGGGAAAGCTAAGTTAGCACCCAAGCCTGAACACACAATTCCTAGGCTTGAACTTTGTGGGACTGTGCTAGCTGTAGAAATTGCAGATTTCATACTGCGTGAGCTAGACATTCAGATAGATGACATCAAATTCTACACAGACAGCAAGGTTGTTCTGGGCTACATATACAACCAGACTAAATGTTTCTATGTCTATGTCAGCAACCGTGTAGAAAGAATAAGAAAATCATCTAAACCTGAACAATGGCATTATGTTCCATCTGAAATTAATCCTGCAGATCATGGCACCAGGCCAGTGTCTGCGAGTGCCTTTGTAAATTCTTCTTGGTTAAAAAGTCCTGAATTCTTGCTGGCTGATCCAGAAGAAACCACGGCTGATGTCTTCAGTCTTCTAGAACCCGACAAAGATCCAGAGGTTCGTCCTGAAGTTAAAACCCTTGTCACCAGAACTGAACAAAGACGTGCCTTGGGCTGTCAACGCTTTGAACGTTTCTCCAAGTGGACAAGGCTGGTACGCACCACCGCAAGGTTAGTTCATATTGCACGCTGCTTTCACACGAAGCCCACAGACGCTCACTGTCAAGGTTGGCACATGTGCCAAAAGCTTCTTTCTGCAAAAGACATTGCTGAAGCTGAACTGATCGTAATACGCAGTGTACAACAGGATGTCTTTGGCTCAGAAATCAGACGTATCCGTGACAAGGGGGACATTCCAAAAAACAGTCCAATTGCTAACCTGAACCCATTCATTGACAATGATGGCACGTTAAGGGTTGGTGGACGCTTAAACAAGGCTAAGTTCAGTGAGCAAGAACAGAATCCTCTCATTATACCTGCTCGCCATCACATCACCACTTTGCTCATACGGCACTACCATGAAGAGGTGAAAGTTTCAAGACAAGGGACTGTAAAGACTTTCATCAGACCTATCACGGAACTCATTTTGCTCTTGCTGTTTGGAGACTGAACTTACTTGGGTATGCTGTTGGATCCTACGTGCGACTTCGAGAAGGAAGTGTCTGGGACTTTAGTTGTCACAACTTGAAGCCTTATATTATAGTTGTTGTTGCATTATATGCATGTTCTCCATTATGTCTTTCAGGTTTTCAAGACATCAAGCAAATTGCGCTGTTGTTTATTTGCATAACTACCGTTGTATTAGGTAAATAGTGGCATTACCATACCAGACGGGGAGTGTGCTGCCCCAATAGGGGCATAGAATATGAGATGCATAGCCTCAGTTAATATTAGCATTGTTATATAGATTAGAGTTCATATAGTGTGGTTTGCTTAACTATTTTCTCATAGCTAAATCTATGTGTTATCCTATGCTGCCATCTAGTGGCCTTTCTTGCAATGTACATGTTCTCTGTAATTCCTCATTAGTTACCACATTTTCCAGTTTATGTATTCCCCCTCCCTACTTCCTGTGGGTAGTACTTCCTGTGTCATTCCCTCAGCTAGCAAGCCACATGTACAAGGACACACATGTATCTGCACGGTACTTGGGAAAGGCATCATCTTTTGACCGCACAATACTATTACCATTCATCTGCTGTTCCTGTTATCTGCTGTAACCCCTGAAGTTAAAGAATAAACACCTCTTTTGAATGAATCGGTATTGACGAGTTCAGCTATCTGACAAGGATTGTCCGCAGTGAGTATATCTACTTATACAGGCCAGGCATAGAGGTCTCAGCAAGGGATATATCGCTATCACAACAATCGGAGTCAGAATAATATTTTTACATTATTATGAAATTGTTGTTACTGAAAGACAGAAATTGATCAATTCACAGGGAACCCCTAAAAACCTTTGGAGGATCCCTGGCTGATAAAGACTGGACTAGTCAGTAATATATTTCTATCCCCCTTGGTGGGAGTGGAGATGACCCATCTATAAGGATATACAGTACATACACACACAGCACAAGGACACTTCAATATATTTCTCAGGGCTGCAGTACCTCTGAGTTTCACAAGATGGTGATCTCACTTCTATCAGGATAACAGACCGGAAGTGATGTCATGTACAGACAGGAAGTTCCGGGTGAGAGGTGAGTCAGGAGGAAGCAAAGAGACGACGTTGCTGGAAGAGGCAGCAGAGGAGGTAATAAGATCTTATTTTCTATTTACACCCAGTAACCCCGTCATGTCCGTCCTCTTCCTCCATAGTCACTGTGACGTCTTTTATCTCCAGCAGATGATGATACACACATATATAGTGTGGAAATGTAGATTAACCCCTTTAGGTGGCCGGAAAACACTCTCTATTTTGTAGATGTGTCACCTTTCCCACCAATCACCTTCTCCCCTCATCCGTCTATATCAGGGGTCTCCAAACTTCCTAAATAAAGGGCCAGTTTAGACTTTAGAGAGGCCAGTTGGAGTAGAAAATGTCCAGTGGAAGTAAACAATGCCCCATCATTGGTGTCAGTAGGAGGAACTGTGTCCTATCATTGGTGTTGGTGGGAGGAATAGTTCTCTATCATTAATGTCGGTGGGAGGAACTGTGTCCCATAGTTTATATCAATGAAAGGAATAGTGCCCCTTTGTTGGTATCAAAAGAAGGAATGGTGCCCCATCGTTGATGTCAGTGGGATAAATAGTACAGCATTGTTAGTGTCAGTTAGGGATGAGCTTCGAGTTCGAGTCAAACTCAAGTTCGACTCAAACATTGCCTGTTTGGCAAACAACAAACATTTTGGGGTGTTTGTGACGAATTCATAAAGCCGCGGAACAACTTGTTAAAGTCTATGGGAGAAATCCAAAATGCAAATTTAAAGGTTAATATGCAAGTTATTGTCCTAAAAAGTCTTTGGGGACCTGGCTCTAGCTCCAGGGGACATGTATCAATGAAAAAAAGTTTTAAAAACAGACGTTTTTTCAGGAGCAGTGAATTTAATAATGCCTAAAGTGAAATATTCCTTTAAATCTTGTACCTGGGGGGGGGGGGGGGGGGGGGGGGGGCAGTAGAGTCAGCATATGAAATAATGCATGTTTCCCGTACATAGAACTGTCCCTGCACAAAGTGTCATTTCTGAAAGAAAAAAAGCCATTAATACCGGACTTGCGGCTATAATAAATTGTCAGCTCCCGGCAATTCAGAGAGAATTCATAAAAAAAAAAAAGTGTGGGGGTCCCCCCAAATTCAATTACCAGGCCCTTCAGGTCTGATATGGATATTAATGGGAACCCCCGCCGTCAATTTAAAAAAAAAAATGACGTGGGGTTCCCCCCAAATATCCATTCCAGACCCTTCAGGTCTGGTGTGGATTTTAAGGGGAACTCCACCCCAAATAACAAAAAAATGGCGTGGAGTTCCCCCAAAAATCCACACAAGACCCCTTATCCGAGCACGTAACCTGGCTGGCCGCAGAAAAGAGGGGGGGCCGAGAGTGCCCCCCCCCCGAACCGTACCAGGCCATATGCCCTAAACATGGGGAGGATGTCCCCATGTTGATGGGGACAAGGGCCTCATCCCCACAACCCTGGCCGGTGGTTGTGGGGGTCTGCGTGCAGGGGGCTTATCAGTATCTGGAAAAGGGGATCCCCAGATCCTATCCCCCCATGTGAATTGGTAATGGGGTACCATTTCACAAAGGAAGTGTAAATAGTTGTAAAAAACACACACGCCGTGAAAAAAAGTTCTTTATTAAAAAATAAAAAAATAATCCACTCTCGATCCTGGCTCCGCGCTCCAACGTTGACGGTAGCCAGCGATGGGTGATCTCCTCTCCGGTCCAGCAATGAGAAGATCGTCCGGGATCCAGAGCGCAGCATCACCGGATCTGTCACATGTATCTGTTACTAATGGCACCAGCCATTGTTTTTAAAGCAACTATTATTTGAAGGGGAATTTTTGATAAATTGTATTTTCTGGTGTTATTAATTTCTTTATTTTTTTTTTTAATTTTTACGTGTAACAAACTGTTTAATAATCTTTATTTATATTTTTGGCAGCGCAGTCTATATACACATTTACTGGAGATCATATGACCATCACATTGCCTCCACCTCCCTCCCTGATAGAATAGAGAAATACAAAGAAGATTCTAGAAGTCACCAGAGAGATGATGGAGGAGAGGTGAGCGGTGCCGGGAATTCTGGGACATTATCCAGTAACAGACAAGGGATGTGTCTGGATGGTGACTGTATCATTGTGTGTGTCAGGTTCCTATAAGGTGTCAGGATGTCACTGTCTATTTCTCCATGGAGGAGTGGGAGTATTTAGAAGGACACAAGGATCTCTACAAGGACGTCATGATGGACAATCAGCCACCCCTCACATCACCGGGTAAGAGGAGACTTTATTGTAAAGGAGAGAGCAGTACGGAGGCTCTACCTAGATCCCTCATCATCTGATTAACACATAGGCCCGGATTCACATACATCGGCGCATATTTATGCCGCCGTAGCGTATCTTATTTATGCTACACCGGCGCAACGCAGAGAGGCAAGCATGGAATTCACAAAGCAAATGCTCCCAACGTTGCGCCGGCATAGAGTATATTCGTCGGCGTAAGTCAAAGTAGGTGGAAGTGGGCTTGATACATTTAAATGAAGCGTGACCCCATGCAAATGATAGGCTGAGCTTCAGACAAGTACTTAAAATGAACTGCGCATGCGTCGTACCTTGGATGCATCCCAGTGCGCATGCTCACAATCACGTCAAAACAACTGCCTAAGATACATTGAATCACTGCCTACTACGTGAACATAACCTACGCCCAGCCCTATTCACGTACTACATAAACTACGTAAAATGTTACGGCGTTCGTTCCCTGGTCCATACCTTTGCATGAGTTGCGCCTCCAATATGGGGAATAACTTTACGTGGGACGTACGACTTACGCAAACCGCGTATATTATACGCCGGGCGCAAGTACGTTCGTAAATCGACGTATCTCCTTCATTTGCATATATGCATCGAAAATCAATGGGAGTGCCAAATCCTCCCAGCGTAAATATGCGCCCACTATACGCCGACATAGGAAAGTTACGTCGGTCGGATGAAGTCAGTTTTTAGGCGTATCTTAGTTCTGTGGGTATGGCGCATATTTACACTTACACAGCGTATCTCGAGATACATCGGCATAAGTGCTTAGTGAATCTAGGCCATAGAAACAATGTACTCAGTCAGTGTTTTTGTTTCCTACAGATGGATCCAGTAATGGGAACCCACCAGAGAGATGTCCCCATCCTCTGTATTCCCAGGATTCCACACAGGAAGGTCACACCATCCCCCACCATCATCAGGTAGATGAGGAACAATCACTGATAGTATCATTAGGATCTGTACATTATCTGCATTGTTACCATTGATGTCATTTTTATTCTATATTCAGAGTGGAAACCTGAGAGATTCTAAATTTAAAGAAGGGATAAAAGAGGAGGATGATGAGGATGGGGTGATGGAGGAGTCAGAGTCTCTAAAAGAACACAAAGATCTGTACCAGGACACCATGGTGGAGTCATCCAGCTACAGAAACCCGCCAGAGAGATGTCCCCGTCCTCTGTATTCCCGGGATTCCACACAGGAAGGTCACACCATCCCCCACCACCATCAGGTAGATGAGTGACAATTATTGGTAGATCTGATTTATACACAGCATGTTTGTTATAATGAATGTTTTATTATATATTCAGAGTGGAAACCTCGGGGATGATAATATTGATGTTAAAGAAGAGTATAAAGAGGAGGATGAGGAGTATGGAGTGATGGAGGAGTTTTCAGAAGGACACAAGAATATGATGGAGCCACCTAATACCAGGAACCCACCAGAGAGATGTCCCCTTCCTCTGTATTCCCGGGATTCCACACAGGAAGGTCACACCATCCCTCACTGTTACAAGGTTGGTGGGGCGGAAAATCTAGAACATGGACTTGTGGGGACAATATGTGGATTTTTTATGTGATGACACAATATTAAAGCTAAATGTCTTACAGATGTTATTTTTGATCATTCTCTTGGATTAGGGTAAAGATCTCATAGATATAAAAGTTGAGGTGAAATCAGAAGAAGAAGAGAGGTATGTGAGGGATGATCAGCAGTCTATAGAGGAGGATGGAATAACAGGGACATTTATAAAGGAGGAACCTCCTACAGAGATCAGCACAGGTGGGTCATTAACATTTTACTTCACCCACAACAGTAACATCAGTCTGTAAAAACAGCAAAGCATGCTTGTTCTTAGGGTTGTCCCGATACCAATACCAGGCGTGCGGCAACATCACAGCTTTCATTTGAATAGCTGTAGTGTTCCCGCGCATATAGACACTCCCCCCTTGCTCGGGATTGGATGGGTGATCGTGATCTGTGCAATACTGAGCAAGGGGGGAGTGTCTATGCGCGCGGGCAAAACACCTATTCAAATGAATGCTGTGATGTTCTCCATGCGGTGGCTTTAGGCGGCAAAGGTAAGGTATGGGGGAAATGGCTGGATGGACATGGCTGCATATGTGGGGGAAATGGCTAGAGGGACATGGCTGCATATGTGAGGGAAATGGCTGGATGGACATGGCTGCATATGTGAGGGAAATGGCTGGATGGACATGGCTGCATATGTGAGGGAAATGGCTGGATGGACATGGCTGCATATGTGGGGGAAATGGCTAGAGGGACATGGCTGCATATGTGGGGAAAATGGCTGGATGGACATGGCTGCATATGTGAGGGACATGGCTGCATATGTGGGGAAAATGGCTAGAGGGACATGGCTGCATATGTGGGGAAAATGGCTGGATGGACATGGCTGCATATGTGAGGGACATGGCTAGAGGGATATGGCTGCATATGTGAGGGACATGGCTAGAGGGATATGGCTGCATATGTGAGGGACATGGCTAGAGGGATATGGCTGCATATGTGAGGGACATGGCTAGAGGGATATGGCTGCATATGTGAGGGACATGGCTAGAGCAGACATGGCTGCATATGTGAGGGACATGGCTAGAGGGATATGGCTGCATATGTGAGGGACATGGCTAGAGGGATATGGCTGCATATGTGAGGGACATGGCTAGAGGGATATGGCTGCATATGTGAGGGACATGGCTAGAGCAGACATGGCTGCATATGTGAGGGACATGGCTAGAGCAGACATGGCTGCATATGTGAGGGACATGGCTAGAGGGATATGGCTGCATATGTGAGGGACATGGCTGCATATGTGGGGGAAATGGCTAGAGGGACATGCCTGCATATGTGGGGGACATGGCTGGAGAGACATGGCTGCATATGTGGGGGACATGGCTGCAATATGTGGGGGACATGCATGGCTGCATTTGGGGACACATTTAAAAAAAAGTATCGGTATTCGGTATCGGCGACTACTTGAAAAAAGGTATCAGTACTTCTACTCGGTCCTAAAAAAAGTGGTATCGGGACAACCCTACTTGTTATAGCCAGGTTCTCAACATTGTGTAAAAAGGCTGTTTGATCCTGTCTTCTCTGATCCTCTCTTTCTTCCACAGTCCACAATCCATCTGCTGATAGTACAGAGCATTGGGGGCACTCTGCACATGCTTAGTTTGGTGTGTGTTGGTGTAGATTTTTCCTTTTTGTTGGGAGAGTGCATGTGATTGGAACAGGGCCAATTAGCACTGCCCAGACAAAAAGTCAGGAGTCATACAGCCTCATAGGACAGAGGAGAATGAAAAATCCTCCTACAAGCTTTAGGCCCCTTTCACACGTGCGGTCCGCTTTTTCATCCATCCGTTTGCGGCTGAAAAAGGTACATACATTGGTCCCTATGTGATTGCAGGTGTCAGTGGATAAACATCTGCTGACACCCGTAATCATCCGCCTCCGCAAAGATCCGATTTTGCAGACGGAAGAAAACCCTATTTTTTCTTTCGTCTGCAGAGCGGGGACTTAACCAGACACTGATAGAAGTCACAGGACTGCTATATACTGCTGATAAGAAAAGGTATTGAGCAGTTTACATTTACTAAGATAATTGCATGTCCATGTTCTGTGTACTGTGGGAGATCAGATATAGTGACTGCAGGGTCCTGGGGAGATCAGATACAGTGACTGCAGGCTCCTGGGGAGATCAGATACAGTGACTGCAGGTTCCTGGGGAGATCAGATACAGTGACTGCAGGTTCCTGGGGAGATCAGATACAGTGACTGCAGGCTCCTGGGGAGATCAGATACAGTGACTGCAGGTTCCTGGGGAGATCAGATACAGTGACTGCAGGTTCCTGGGGAGATCAGATACAGTGACTGCAGGCTCCTGGGGAGATCAGATACAGTGACTGCAGGTTCCTGGGGAGATCAGATACAGTGACTGCAGGCTCCTGGGGAGATCAGATACAGTGACTGCAGGTTCCTGGGGAGATCAGATACAGTGACTGCAGGCTCCTGGGGAGATCAGATACAGTGACTGCAGGCTCCTGGGGAGATCAGATACAGTGACTGCAGGTTCCTGGGGAGATCAGATACAGTGACTGCAGGTTCCTGGGGAGATCAGATACAGTGACTGCAGGCTCCTGGGGAGATCAGATACAGTGACTGCAGGTTCCTGGGGAGATCAGATACAGTGACTGCAGGTTCCTGGGGAGATCAGATACAGTGACTGCAGGCTCCTGGGGAGATCAGATACAGTGACTGCAGGTTCCTGGGGAGATCAGATACAGTGACTGCAGGCTCCTGGGGAGATCAGATACAGTGACTGCAGGTTCCTGGGGAGATCAGATACAGTGACTGCAGGCTCCTGGGGAGATCAGATACAGTGACTGCAGGCTCCTGGGGAGATCAGATACAGTGACTGCAGGTTCCTGGGGAGATCAGATACAGTGACTGCAGGCTCCTGGGGAGATCAGATACAGTGACTGCAGGTTCCTGGGGAGATCAGATACAGTGACTGCAGGCTCCTGGGGAGATCAGATACAGTGACTGCAGGTTCCTGGGGAGATCAGATACAGTGACTGCAGGCTCCTGGGGAGATCAGATACAGTGACTGCAGGTTCCTGGGGAGATCAGATACAGTGACTGCAGGCTCCTGGGGAGATCAGATACAGTGACTGCAGGCTCCTGGGGAGATCAGATACAGTGACTGCAGGTTCCTGGGGAGATCAGATATAGTGACTGCAGGCTCCTGGGAGATCAGATATAGTGACTGCAGGCTCCTGGGGAGATCAGATATAGTGAATGCAGGCTCCTGGGGAGATCAGATACAGTGACTGCAGGTTCCTGGGGAGATCAGATACAGTGACTGCAGGCTCCTGGGGAGATCAGATACAGTGACTGCAGGTTCCTGGGGAGATCAGATACAGTGACTGCAGGTTCCTGGGGAGATCAGATACAGTGACTGCAGGTTCCTGGGGAGATCAGATACAGTGACTGCAGGTTCCTGGGGAGATCAGATACAGTGACTGCAGGTTCCTGGGGAGATCAGATATAGTGAATGCAGGCTCCTGGGGAGATCAGATACAGTGACTGCAGGTTCCTGGGGAGATCAGATACAGTGACTGCAGGTTCCTGGGGAGATCAGATACTGACTGGGCTCCTGGGGAGATCAGATACAGTGAATGCAGGTTCCTGGGGAGATCAGATACAGTGACTGCAGGTTCCTGGGGAGATCAGATACAGTGACTGCAGGCTCCTGGGGAGATCAGATACAGTGACTGCAGGTTCCTGGGGAGATCAGATACAGTGACTGCAGGTTCCTGGGGAGATCAGATACAGTGACTGCAGGCTCCTGGGGAGATCAGATACAGTGACTGCAGGTTCCTGGGGAGATCAGATACAGTGACTGCAGGTTCCTGGGGAGATCAGATATAGTGACTGCAGGTTCCTGGGGAGATCAGATACAGTGACTGCAGGTTCCTGGGGAGATCAGATACAGTGACTGCAGGCTCCTGGGGAGATCAGATACAGTGACTGCAGGCTCCTGGGGAGATCAGATACAGTGACTGCAGGTTCCTGGGGAGATCAGATACAGTGACTGCAGGTTCCTGGGGAGATCAGATACAGTGACTGCAGGCTCCTGGGGAGATCAGATACAGTGACTGCAGGCTCCTGGGGAGATCAGATATAGTGACTGCAGGCTCCTGGGGAGATCAGATACAGTGACTGCAGGCTCCTGGGGAGATCAGATACAGTGACTGCAGGCTCCTGGGGAGATCAGATACAGTGACTGCAGGTTCCTGTGGAGATCAGATATAGAGAATGCAGGCTCCTGGGGAGATCAGATATAGTGACTGCAGGTTCCTGGGGAGATCAGATATAGTGACTGCAGGCTCCTGGGGAGATCAGATACAGTGACTGCAGGCTCCTGGGGAGATCAGATATAGTGACTGCAGGCTCCTGGGGAGATCAGATATAGTGACTGCAGGCTCCTGGGGAGATCAGATATAGTGACTGCAGGTTCCTGGGGAGATCAGATACAGTGACTGCAGGTTCCTGGGGAGATCAGATACAGTGACTGCAGGTTCCTGGGGAGATCAGATATAGTGACTGCAGGCTCCTGGGGAGATCAGATATAGTGACTGCAGGCTCCTGGGGAGATCAGATACAGTGACTGCAGGCTCCTGGGGAGATCAGATACAGTGACTGCAGGTTCCTGGGGAGATCAGATACAGTGACTGCAGGTTCCTGGGGAGATCAGATACAGTGACTGCAGGTTCCTGGGGAGATCAGATATAGTGAATGCAGGCTCCTGGGGAGATCAGATATAGTGACTGCAGGCTCCTGGGGAGATCAGATATAGTGACTGCAGGTTCCTGGGGAGATCAGATACAGTGACTGCAGGTTCCTGGGGAGATCAGATATAGTGACTGCAGGCTCCTGGGGAGATCAGATACAGTGACTGCAGGTTCCTGGGGAGATCAGATATAGTGACTGCAGGTCCTGGGGAGATCAGATACAGTGACTGCAGGCTCCTGGGGAGATCAGATACAGTGACTGCAGGTTCCTGGGGAGATCAGATATAGTGACTGCAGGCTCCTGGGGAGATCAGATATAGTGAATGCAGGCTCCTGGGGAGATCAGATACAGTGACTGCAGGTTCCTGGGGAGATCAGATACAGTGACTGCAGGCTCCTGGGGAGATCAGATATAGTGACTGCAGGCTCCTGGGGAGATCAGATACAGTGACTGCAGGTTCCTGGGGAGATCAGATACAGTGACTGCAGGTTCCTGGGGAGATCAGATATAGAGAATGCAGGCTCCTGGGGAGATCAGATACAGTGACTGCAGGCTCCTGGGGAGATCAGATACAGTGACTGCAGGCTCCTGGGGAGATCAGATATAGTGACTGCAGGCTCCTGGGGAGATCAGATATAGTGACTGCAGGCTCCTGGGGAGATCAGATATAGTGACTGCAGGTTCCTGGGGAGATCAGATACAGTGACTGCAGGTTCCTGGGGAGATCAGATATAGAGAATGCAGGTTCCTGGGGAGATCAGATACAGTGACTGCAGGCTCCTGGGGAGATCAGATATAGTGACTGCAGGCTCCTGGGGAGATCAGATACAGTGACTGCAGGCTCCTGGGGAGATCAGATATAGTGACTGCAGGCTCCTGGGGAGATCAGATACAGTGACTGCAGGTTCCTGGGGAGATCAGATACAGTGACTGCAGGTTCCTGGGGAGATCAGATATAGAGAATGCAGGTTCCTGGGGAGATCAGATACAGTGACTGCAGGCTCCTGGGGAGATCAGATACAGTGACTGCAGGCTCCTGGGGAGATCAGATATAGTGACTGCAGGCTCCTGGGGAGATCAGATATAGTGACTGCAGGCTCCTGGGGAGATCAGATATAGTGACTGCAGGCTCCTAGGGAGATCAGATACAGTGACTGCAGGCTCCTGGGGAGATCAGATACAGTGACTGCAGGTTCCTGGGGAGATCAGATACAGTGACTGCAGGCTCCTGGGGAGATCAGATACAGTGACTGCAGGTTCCTGGGGAGATCAGATACAGTGACTGCAGGTTCCTGGGGAGATCAGATACATTGACTGCAGGTTCCTGGGGAGATCAGATATAGTGAATGCAGGCTCCTGGGGAGATCAGATATAGTGACTGCAGGTTCCTGGGGAGATCAGATACAGTGACTGCAGGTTCCTGGGGAGATCAGATATAGTGAATGCAGGCTCCTGGGGAGATCAGATACAGTGACTGCAGGCTCCTGGGGAGATCAGATATAGTGACTGCAGGCTCCTGGGGAGATCAGATATAGTGACTGCAGGCTCCTGGGGAGATCAGATATAGTGACTGCAGGCTCCTGGGGAGATCAGATACAGTGACTGCAGGCTCCTGGGGAGATCAGATACAGTGACTGCAGGTTCCTGGGGAGATCAGATATAGTGACTGCAGGCTCCTGGGGAGATCAGATACAGTGACTGCAGGTTCCTGGGGAGATCAGATACAGTGACTGCAGGTTCCTGGGGAGATCAGATACAGTGACTGCAGGCTCCTGGGGAGATCAGATATAGTGAATGCAGGCTCCTGGGGAGATCAGATACAGTGACTGCAGGTTCCTGGGGAGATCAGATACAGTGACTGCAGGTTCCTGGGGAGATCAGATATAGTGACTGCAGGCTCCTGGGGAGATCAGATATAGTGAATGCAGGCTCCTGGGGAGATCAGATACAGTGACTGCAGGCTCCTGGGGAGATCAGATACAGTGACTGCAGGCTCCTGGGGAGATCAGATACAGTGACTGCAGGTTCCTGGGGAGATCAGATACAGTGACTGCAGGTTCCTGGGGAGATCAGATACAGTGACTGCAGGTTCCTGGGGAGATCAGATACAGTGACTGCAGGTTCCTGGGGAGATCAGATACAGTGACTGCAGGTTCCTGGGGAGATCAGATACAGTGACTGCAGGTTCCTGGGGAGATCAGATACAGTGACTGCAGGTTCCTGGGGAGATCAGATACAGTGACTGCAGGCTCCTGGGGAGATCAGATACAGTGACTGCAGGTTCCTGGGGAGATCAGATACAGTGACTGCAGGTTCCTGTGGAGATCAGATATAGAGAATGCAGGCTCCTGGGGAGATCAGATATAGTGACTGCAGGTTCCTGGGGAGATCAGATACAGTGACTGCAGGTTCCTGGGGAGATCAGATATAGTGAATGCAGGCTCCTGGGGAGATCAGATATAGTGACTGCAGGCTCCTGGGGAGATCAGATACAGTGACTGCAGGTTCCTGGGGAGATCAGATATAGTGACTGCAGGCTCCTGGGGAGATCAGATATAGTGAATGCAGGTTCCTGGGGAGATCAGATACAGTGACTGCAGGTTCCTGGGGAGATCAGATACAGTGACTGCAGGTTCCTGGGGAGATCAGATATAGTGAATGCAGGCTCCTGGGGAGATCAGATATAGTGAATGCAGGCTCCTGGGGAGATCAGATATAGTGAATGCAGGGTCCTGGGGAGATCAGATATAGTGACTGCAGGCTTTTGGGGAGATCAGATACAATGAATGCAGGCTCCTGGGGAGATCAGATACAGTGAATGCAGGTTCCTGGGGAGATCAGATACAGTAACTGCAGGTTCCTGGGGAGATCAGATACAGTGACTGCAGGCTCCTGGGGAGATCAGATACAGTGACTGCAGGTTCCTGGGGAGATCAGATACAGTGACTGCAGGTTCCTGGGGAGATCAGATACAGTGACTGCAGGCTCCTGGGGAGATCAGATACAGTGACTGCAGGTTCCTGGGGAGATCAGATATAGTGACTGCAGGCTCCTGGGGAGATCAGATACAGTGACTGCAGGCTCCTGGGGAGATCAGATATAGTGACTGCAGGCTCCTGGGGAGATCAGATATAGTGACTGCAGGCTCCTGGGGAGATCAGATACAGTGACTGCAGGTTCCTGGGGAGATCAGATACAGTGACTGCAGGCTCCTGGGGAGATCAGATATAGTGAATGCAGGCTCCTGGGGAGATCAGATATAGTGACTGCAGGTTCCTGGGGAGATCAGATACAGTGACTGCAGGCTCCTGGGGAGATCAGATATAGTGAATGCAGGCTCCTGGGGAGATCAGATATAGTGACTGCAGGCTCCTGGGGAGATCAGATACAGTGACTGCAGGCTCCTGGGGAGATCAGATACAGTGACTGCAGGTTCCTGGGGAGATCAGATACAGTGACTGCAGGCTCCTGGGGAGATCAGATATAGTGAATGCAGGCTCCTGGGGAGATCAGATACAGTGACTGCAGGTTCCTGGGGAGATCAGATACAGTGACTGCAGGCTCCTGGGGAGATCAGATATAGTGAATGCAGGCTCCTGGGGAGATCAGATATAGTGACTGCAGGTTCCTGGGGAGATCAGATACAGTGACTGCAGGTTCCTGGGGAGATCAGATACAGTGACTGCAGGCTCCTGGGGAGATCAGATACAGTGACTGCAGGTTCCTGGGGAGATCAGATATAGTGAATGCAGGCTCCTGGGGAGATCAGATACAGTGACTGCAGGTTCCTGGGGAGATCAGATATAGTGACTGCAGGCTCCTGGGGAGATCAGATATAGTGACTGCAGGTTCCTGGGGAGATCAGATACAGTGACTGCAGGTTCCTGGGGAGATCAGATACAGTGACTGCAGGCTCCTGGGGAGATCAGATACAGTGACTGCAGGTTCCTGGGGAGATCAGATACAGTGACTGCAGGTTCCTGGGGAGATCAGATATAGTGACTGCAGGCTCCTGGGGAGATCAGATATAGTGACTGCAGGTTCCTGGGGAGATCAGATACAGTGACTGCAGGTTCCTGGGGAGATCAGATACAGTGACTGCAGGTTCCTGGGGAGATCAGATACAGTGAATGCAGGCTCCTGGGGAGATCAGATATAGTGACTGCAGGTTCCTGGGGAGATCAGATACAGTGACTGCAGGCTCCTGGGGAGATCAGATATAGTGAATGCAGGCTCCTGGGGAGATCAGATATAGTGACTGCAGGCTCCTGGGGAGATCAGATATAGTGACTGCAGGTTCCTGGGGAGATCAGATACAGTGACTGCAGGTTCCTGGGGAGATCAGATACAGTGACTGCAGGTTCCTGGGGAGATCAGATACAGTGACTGCAGGCTCCTGGGGAGATCAGATACAGTGACTGCAGGTTCCTGGGGAGATCAGATACAGTGACTGCAGGTTCCTGGGGAGATCAGATACAGTGACTGCAGGTTCCTGGGGAGATCAGATACAGTGACTGCAGGTTCCTGGGGAGATCAGATATAGTGAATGCAGGCTCCTGGGGAGATCAGATACAGTGACTGCAGGTTCCTGGGGAGATCAGATATAGTGACTGCAGGTTCCTGGGGAGATCAGATACAGTGACTGCAGGTTCCTGGGGAGATCAGATACAGTGACTGCAGGTTCCTGGGGAGATCAGATACAGTGAATGCAGGCTCCTGGGGAGATCAGATATAGTGACTGCAGGTTCCTGGGGAGATCAGATACAATGAATGCAGGCTCCTGGGTTTAGTAATACATGCTGTAGGGGAAGGATCCCTACTAAAGAAGGTATACTGCAACCTCAAATGGCTTTATTGAGGACTATAAGAAAATAGAAAAAATGTAACACATACATATCATAAAGCACCTCCACCCATCACCAAAATAACAAAACCGACTCGAGTGGCAATATTCGACAAAGTAGAAAAATGAACTGTAGCAATTACTCATGAATCAACAAGGTGCTATGAAGAGATAACCGGTGGTGACAGAGTGATAGGCAAATGTGAAGAATGTCACCTGGGAGTAAATACTGACTGTTTAGACCCTGAGAATAGTGTACAATGAAAGCTGTAATGACTCAATATAGCCGGGCACGGGTCATATAATACATACTGGACGATGCATCTAGATTATACATGGGCCGAACACCACCCGGCTTGGTTCGCAGGCAGGACAAAAGTTCAGAACCTGAATAATGAACCCCATTGAAGTCTATGGGAACTGGAGAAATCAAAAGGTTCCCATTTTGTAGGCTTATGTGCAGGTCATTGGGCATACATTGGTTTATTGGTTACATGTAACCAATAAAAGTAATTGAAGCGTCGCCTATGGGGATTTTTAAGTAGCGAAGTTTGGCGCCATTCCATCAGTGTGCGCAATTTTGAAGTGTGACATGTCGGGTATCTATTCACTCGGCGTAACGTCATCTTTCACATTATGAAAAAAAATTGGGCTAACTTTACTGTTTTTTTTTTTTTTTTTAAGCACAAAACAGTTTTTTTTTTAAAAACACGCGTTCAAAAAATTTCTACGACAATACCATGCAAGATAAAAAAGTTGTAACGGTGGCCATTGTATTCTCTAGGGTCTTTGCTGAAAAAGCATATATAATCTTTTGTGGTTTTATGTAACTTTCTAGCAAATAAATGATGATTTTTCCATGTAGGAGAGAAATGTCAGAATTGGTCTGGGTGTTCCAGAACGCCTGGTGGCGCTCCCTGCATGTTGGGCCTCTGTATGTGGCCACGCTGTGTAAAAGTCTCACACATGTGATGGTGCTCCCTGCATGTTGGGCCTCTGTATGTGGCCACGCTGTGTAAAAGTCTCACACATGTGATGGTGCTCCCTGCATGTTGGGCCTCTGTATGTGGCCACGCTGTGTAAAAGTCTCACACATGGGGTATCGCCATACTCGGGAGGAATAGCAGAATGTGTTCTGGGGTGTAATTTGTGGTATGCATATGCTGTGTGTGAGAAATAACCTGCTAATATGACAGAAACAAGATTTTTTTTTATTTTTTTTACAGAATTTTTAGTCGTTTTTCTTTTATAGAGCAAAAAATAAAAAACCGCAGAGGTGATCAAATACCACCAAAAGAAAGCTCTATTTGTGTGAAAAAAAGGACAAAAATTTCAAATGGGTACAATGTTGTATGACTGAGTAATTGTCATTCAAATTGTGAGAGCACCGAAAGCTGAAAATTGGTCTGGTCAGGAAGGGGGTTTAAGTGCCCAGTGGTCAAGTGGTTAAACGTGTATGAAAGCACTCCAATATACTGCTGAAAATGTGCACTAACGCACTGCAATATACTGCAGAAATCCTGCCCTGACAATATAAAATAACACTAAAGTAAAAATGAAGGGCAGCACCACTCCCACACCTGCACTATCACTAGATTCACACTAAACTGACAATAGCACACTAACTCGTTGATAGCACTGAACAGAGCCCAGCTCTATCTCTCTCCACACCAATATCACACTACAAATGGTCGCTATGGGTCTTGTTAAAGGGGGCTTGCAGATTCCGATAAGCCCCCTGTAGGCAGACCCGCACAACCACCAGGTAAGGGTTGTGGGGATGAGGCCCTTGTCCCCATCAACATGGGGACAAGGTGTTTTGGGGGAAACCCCAAAGCACCCTCTCTTTGTTGAGGGCATGTGGCCTGGTGCGGTTCAGGAGGGGGCACTCTCTCGCTTCCCCTTTTCCTTCAGCATGCCAGATAAGGGCCTGGTGTGGATTTTGGGAGGACCCCCACACCATTTTTTTTATTTTGGCATGGGGGTACCCCTTAATATCCATACCAGACCTGAAGGGCCTGGTATGGATTTTGGAGGGACTCTGCGTCTTTTTTTTTTTTTTTTCGCGCTGTTTTTTTTCTCAATGACTTTTAGGTAAAACGTCTGGATCTGGCAATACATTACAGCCACAAGAAGTTTTAAAATAATTTTTTTCATTTTTAGAAATTTAATTTTGCTGTGGTACTGTTATGAACATGGGGAAAATGCACTACTTTACAGGTAGACTAAGGGGACCTCCCAGGCACGATTTTTAAAGGAATATTTTATTTTTGTTTCACTTTAAACATTATTAAAATCACTGCTCCCGAAAAACGGTTGCTTTTAAACTTTTTTTTGCATTGATACATGTCCCCTGGGGCAGGACCCGGGTCCCCAAACATTTTATTTATGACTTGCATATTAGCCTTTAAAAGGAACACTTTAGATTTTTCACTTTAATGGTGTTCAAGTGTTCGCACAAACTTTTTGCATGTTCTGCTGCAAACCAAACTGGGGGGTGTTCGGCTCATCTTTACTCCTGACCCCCCTATACTATATTCTCTATATTGTGCATTACATACTCCTGACCCTTACACTATATAATTTATATTGTACATTACATATTCCTGACCCCTGCACTATATACTCTATGTTGTACATTACATCATTATGATACTATATAGTCCTATCTGTTGTATCTTATACAATATGATAACATCCTCAAACTTTGGAACCTTAAAGTGTTAACCCCAAAAAAATGATTTCCTGGTCCTTTGTGCTGTGTAATATGCCCCCCTCTAAACTTTAAATCCCCCAAAGCCGCCACTTCCTGTATGCCCTCTCTGCATAGACCATGAAAATCAGGGCTGCTCTGCTCTGATCACCGCGGTCTGATTGCGTCCCTTTGTCATACGCTAGTTTCTGTGTATTTTCATCTCCGCCTTGCAGCGCTATTGTCAAAATTACTAAATTCTCACTGCCAGCCCCTCTATCATATCTTGCCATAGCACACTGTAATAATCCCCTCATCACTGTCACTCCTAAAAAGAGAGTTCTTGTTGTTTTCTCACTCTCTGACTTAGATCCATGAATAAAAAAATGATCTGGTAGGAGATCAATGGAGCCATTTACTAGTTACCTTGAGGGGGGAATTGTAAGATCCTCAGAGACAAAGCTGCCTGATGTGGGCGGAGTCCTGGTTTAGGGGCACCAATCAGCTCATGTCTAGTAATAATCTTTTTATTCCTATTTTAGTAGATGGACGGCAGATGAGGAAAACCTCAGAGGATTGTCTCACTTTGTCTCCAGACTGTAAAGTAGAAGATGAGGACATCACACAGTATAGTCCAGGAGAAAACCTGACTACCTCAAATGTCCATCCAGCACCACACAGTATAGATGGACCATCGTATTCCTTTTATCCTGAGGAACCTCAGACTGTGAGGGGCGGTGCCGGACCATCGTATTCCTCTTATCCTGAGGAACCTCAGACTGTGAGGGACAGTGCCATCCTTCCAACAGATAAGAGGTTTTCATGTACTGAGTGCGGGAAGAGTTTCCATTCAAAATCTAGACTTAATGTGCATAAAAGAACTCACACAGGGGAGAAGCCGTATTCCTGTCCTGAGTGCGGGAAATGTTATATGCAAAAATCAGACCTTGTCAAACATCAGAGATCTCACTCTGGGGAAAAGCCGTATTCCTGTACTGAGTGTGGGAAATGTTTTATACAAAAATCAGACCTTGTCAAACATCAGAGATCTCATACGGGGGAAAAGCCGTATTCCTGTCCTAAGTGCGGGAAATGTTTTTCACAGAAGTCCAGTCTTTACACACATCAGAGATCTCACACGGGTGAGAAGCCATATTCTTGCCCTGAGTGCGGGAAATGTTTTTCAGTGAAGTCCAGTCTTTACACACATCGGAGATCTCACACGGGTGAGAAGCCATATTCCTGTCCTCAGTGTGGAAAATATTTTTCAGTGAAGTCCAGTCTTTACACACATCAGAGATCTCACATGGGGCATAATCCATATTCCTGCCTTGAGTGCGGGAAATGCTTTTCAAGGAAGTCCCATCTTTACACACATCAGAGATCTCACACGGGACAGAAGCCGTATTCCTGTCCTGAGTGTGGGAAATGTTTCTCACAGAAGTCCAGTCTTTACATACATCAGAGATCTCACACGGGGGAGAAGCCGTATTCTTGTCCTGAGTGCGGGAAATGTTTTTCACAAAAGTTCAATCTTTACAAACATCATAGATCTCACACAGGGGAGAAGCCATATTCCTGTCCTGAGTGTGGGAAATGTTTTTCAGACAAGTCCAGTCTTTGCACACATCAGAGATC
Source organism: Rana kukunoris (assembly GCA_029574335.1). NCBI lineage: Eukaryota > Metazoa > Chordata > Amphibia > Anura > Ranidae > Rana > Rana kukunoris. The sequence continues at coordinate 13,969,088 of CM056052.1, forward strand.
TCATACGGGGGAGAAGCCATATTCCTGTCCTGAGTGTGGGAAATGTTTTTCACTGAAGTCCAGTCTTTACATACATCAGAGATCTCACACAGGGGAAAAGCCATATTCTTGTCCTGAGTGTGGGAAATGTTTTTCAGAGAAGTCCAGTCTTTCCACACATCAGAGATCTCACATGGGGGAGAAGCCATATTCTTGTCCTGATTGCGGGAAATGTTTTTCGGTGAAGTCTAATCTTTCCACACATCAGAGATCTCACACGGGGGAAAAGCCGTATTCCTGTCCTGAGTGTGGGAAATGTTTTTCACAGATGTCCACTCTTTCCACACACCAGAGATTGCACACAGGGGAGAAGCCGTATTCCTGTCCTGAGTGCGGGAAATGTTTTTCACAGAAGGCCAATCTTTACAGACATCAGAGATCTCACACACGGGAGAAGCCGTATTCCTGCCCTGAGTGAGGGAATTGTTCCTCACTGAAGTCCTGTCTTTCTGTACATCAGGGATCCCACACAACCCTCGAGGTGTATTAGTGCCTTGAGTGCGGGAAATGTCTTGTACATGAATGTTGCTGGACATCACAGCTCTCATGTGGGGAAGAAGCACACCCTGATATACACCTCAGATATACTCCATGGCTGATCTTCATCATGTAAAAAACAGTTCCAGGGGTGTGGAGATTTTTTTTAAAAAATGACTTGTTGGGTCCCAATCTCCTTGTTCCTCATCTCCCAGAGCGCTCAGCAGCGGTGTGGGAGTTCATTGAAAACTACGAGCTGATATCAGCAGACAGAACTCTGTGAATGAATGGCACGGCCGCGTTCTTTTCATAAAGTGACAGCCGGTACGGGGAACTTCTCACTGCACTGCTGTCACACAGAGGACTCGGGTCGCTGAGCCACTGCAGGAACAAAGGTGAACATTTTCTTTAACCCTTTTACTGCCAGAGTCGTTTTAGCATATTTTTTTGCCCACATGTTAAACCCCTTCAATATCGGACACTTTCACCCCTTGCTGCCCAGGACAATTTTCATCTTTCAGCGCTCTCACACTTTGAATGACAATTGCACATTCATGTAACACTGTACCCATGTGATATTTTTTATCTTTTACCCCCCAAATAAATTTGTTCTACAAATAAAAAAAGACAAAAAAATTATCTTTGTTTCTGTCATAAAATGTTGTAAATACGTTTTTGCCTTCACTGATGGACACTGATGAGGAGCTACTGATTGGCATCCCTGATGGACACTGAGTGGCATACTTGGTGGTCATCACTGGCGATCATCGCTGATGGGCCTGTACTGATAATCAATGCTGACTATCAGTGCAGATCCCCCCTGTCATGAGAGACACTGATTGGCTCTTCTCTACTCATGCCTTGTCAGCATGAATTAAGGAAAGCCGATAACTGGCACTTCCTGGTTACGATGTGATTATCTTTGATTGGACACTGCTGATCACATGGTAAAGAACCTACATCATAGGCTCTTTACCAAGATTGGAGATGTAGTGTGTCAGAACGACACACTGCACCACTGATCGCCGTGCGCCTGAGCGACTTATTTTTCTGGAACGTCATATGATGTCTAGTCAGGATAATGGAACCCTCGCCTAGCCATCATTCTGCTATAGGCTGGGCAGGAAGGAGTGAAAAAATCATTTTAGGCCTGAAGATGATATAAAACGAGCAAAACATGATATATTTTCTGAAGGCAGTCATCCTAGAGCAGTGGTCATCCACCCTGTCCTCAGTGCCCACTAACAGGCCAGGTTTTGAAGATAAATAAAATACATGACAAGTGATATCATTTGCTGCTCAGTGATTGCAGTATTCTAGTCTGCATCTCCCCAAGGTAATACATAAAACCTGGCCTGTTAATGGGCCCTGAGGACAGGGTTGATGACCACCGCTCTAGAGAATAAAATAGCGGTAGGTGCAATTCTTTGTCACACGATATTACCGCAAAAGTCTAGGAAACGCAACATTTCTGTAAAAAAACACCAAAGTTAGGGGGCAATAAAACCCAATAAATTACCCAATTTTGGTAAAATATTAAAGTCGAGTTTGCACCGAGTAAATAGATACCCAACACATTAAACCTTAAATTTGTGTGTGCCTGTGAAATGGTGATAGAATTCAGAACCCTATATTTGCTATAGGCGATGCATTGAAAGCCCCCTAAAGGCCCATACACACAATTAGACTTTTTGACAACAAATGTCCGACAGACCTGTTTTTCCGGACAATCCGACCGTGTGTACGTTCCATCGGACAAATGTTCACTGTGCAGACAAGCTTTCAGGCAACAAATGTCCTACATTGACTAATCCAATTGTGTGTACACAAGTCCATTGGACTAAAGTCCAAATTACAAACACGCATGCTTAGAACCAATGCTTAAGATCAGACAACAATAGCAGAAGTTGTCCACAGGGTGGCAGTAAAGAGCTGAAAAACCACATGATTTGGTGAAAGTTGCCTGAAAAAGTCCTACCGTGTGTTTGCATACCAAGTTCATGGCCAACACCCATTCGGAGCCAAATCCATGGAAAAGTCAGTTGGAAGTCCGATTGTGTGTATAAGGCTTATATGTCATCAGTTTAGTGTTATGGAGGAGGTCTGGTGATAGAATTATTTCTCTCATTCCGGTGTGCACAGTGATATGTAACATGTGTATTGCAATCAATGTTTTTAGGCGTAGGCACCCCAATGTGTAAGTTTGTTTGCACTTGTGTATATGTGGGTGTAACAGAATGGCCCGTGACACCCAGAGACTTTTGAAGGATGGGGGGTACTCCTGTGCTGGCGTCACTAATGACTCTTGGGTCTAGGGTCATCCTGTGCCCCTTTTGGGCATATGGTGACTGGGAAATGATAATTCATGTTTGCAGGATACCTTGGAATATTACAGTTTGGTTAATGCTGTCCACAACAGGTCAAGATGATTTCTCATTCAATGCTTAACCTAGGCTGTTGAGATGCTAATTAAATCTGCTACTGGGGTGATGTGAATTGGAGCTTGGTAGACAGCCTGGCTGCCTATTATGGGATGTTAAAGTGTCTTGCTGTGATTGCATTCTGTGTCCATTGTGTTAATTAGGTCTGCTTCCAAGACCTGTTCATTGTGTATGCTAATGACACTGTTTTGTGTGAAAGGTCTATTTGATGATAAGCTGTGGAATGTGGCCTGTCAGCTGTAGTAATTACCTCCTCTGAGTGCAGTGCCAGAGTGTCCATCTAAAATGTGTATTGAAGCCCCATTGTGTGATGTTGGGGGGTGGAGAGTTTCATTGTCCCTGTGACTACTGTAGCATGTTTGTAACTGTATAAGAACCTGAGAGCTACCCATTAAAGCGTTCATACATTTTGAAACCAGAGAAACAGAGCTGTGAGTCTCGTTATTCTGGGAAATGGAATGGGTCGTGTCTACATGGATTGTCGGAGTGTCGGATAAGCTGTCTTGGGTTGGTGGAAGACCGTTACAGTGGGGGTGGGGCCTTCGATGTTTTGGGGAGCCTCAAGACTGTCCATGATTTTGGAGGGTGTGTTGACTGAAAAAAAATTGAGAAACTCTGACATGGAGGACGTTACTGCAAAAGTTCTTTGGTGTGGGCCTTTTTTGAGACATGTGCATCAGATCGCACCGTTGCTATTTGCAACATATGTCTCAAGCGTATCTCGCGTGGCCAAAACATCACCCGGTTGAATGCTAGCTTAGCGAAATTGCTACCTTTTCAGTTGGTAGATTCTGCCCCTTCCGTGAGTTTATGGAATGTGCGGTACCACAGTGGCAAGTTCCCAAATGCCACATTTTCTCACGGAAGGCGATTCTGGCTCTCTACCGCCATGTAGAAGGCAATGTCCATGCCTCGCTGGACAAGGGCGGTCAATGGTAAGGTGCATATTACCGCTGACTCATGGTCCAGCAGGCATGGACAGGGACGTTACCTCTCTTTCACGGCGCATTGGGTGACTCTGCTGGCAGCTGTGAAGGACGCAGGGCAAGGTCGTTTTGGAGGTTGTTCCGCCACCATGCCTCCAAAACACTACTACTGGTTGTGACACACCTCTCTCCTCCACCCCCTCCTCTTCTTCTTCTTCCTCTGTGGCCTCTTCCTGTGCTGATGTCTCTTCAGAACCAGCCGTGCTCCGTAGGTGTACGAGGGGCTACGCAGGAATGCAGACCAAGAGATGCCATGCGGTGCTAGAGCTGGTGTGCTTGGGAGACAGGAGCCACACTGGGGCCGAGGTTCTGTCAGATCTGCAGGGGCAGGCTTTAGAGGTGGTTGACGCCATGCCAGCTTAAGCCTGGAATGGTGGTTAGCGACAATGGCACCAACCTCCTCTCTGCCCTGCGACAGGGAAAACTGACCCATGTTCCCAATTTTGCGCATGTCCTGAATCCGGTGATGCAGCGGTTGTTGGGCAGGTACCCAGGCTTACAGGATGTCCTAAAGCAGGCCAGGAAAGTCTGTGCATTTCCGGAGGACATATAATGCCACTGCTCGGCTGACAGACCTCCAAAGGGAATACATCCTGCCCAAGAACCGTCTAATCTGTGACATGCCCACCACTTAGAACTCTACATTGGCCATGCTGCAGCAGCTGCACACGCAGCAGAGGGCCATCAATGAGTACCTGTGCCAATATGGTAGCAGAACTGGGTCAGGGAGTTGTTTTTTTTCCCACGCCAGTGGTCCTTGATCAGGGATGCATGCACTGTCCTTTCACCATTTGAGGAGGACATGAGGATGGTGAGCAGTGACAGTGCATGCATCAGTGAGACTGTCCCTCTTATTCACATGTTGGAGCACACGCTACGTGGAATAATGGACAGGGCCCTTGAGGCAGAACAGAGGGAGGAAGAGGAGGACTTCCTTACCTCTCAAGGCCCCCTTTATCCAGACAGTGGTCCTGCTTGCCCACCTAGCACACAGGAAGAGGACGAGGATGATTGTATCAGCAGCATGGAGGTGGAGCCTAGCACCCAGCATCAGCAGCAGTCTTCAAGGGATCACTTACAGTCCCAAGGAACCCATGGACTTTTATGTGGCTGGGATGAGGTGGCTGCGGATCCTGACGTCCTCAGTGACCCAGAGGACTGTGCCCCAAATGCCTCAGCAAACCTACGCTGCATGGCCTCCCTGATCCTGCAAAGCCTACATAAGGATCCTCGTGTTCGTGGTATCAAGGAGAGGGATCATTACTGGCTGGCAACTCTCCTTGATCCACGTTACAAGATTCAGGTTGCGGAGCTTATCTTGCCGTCGCAGAGGGAGCAGAAGATAAAACTTCTGCGGGAGGCCTTGCAGAAGGGTCTGTGCAAAGCGTTCCCAGAACCTGGGGGATTACCAAATCCTGGTCCTGGACAACTTGTTGCTGAGGCTTCAGTGAGTCACAGAAAGAGCGGTGGAGAAGGTGGCTGTCTGACCGATGCGTTCAAACAATTTTTTTAGTCCGCAGCCCCAAGGTCTGACCGGTTCCAGCAACCATCGCCAGCATCTGGTTTACAGATTCAGGTTGCGGAGCTTATCTTGCCGTCGCAGAGGGAGCAGAAGATAAAACTTCTGCGGGAGGCCTTGCAGAAGGGTCTGTGCAAAGCGTTCCCAGAACCTGGGGGATTACCAAATCCTGGTCCTGGACAACTTGTTGCTGAGGCTTCAGTGAGTCACAGAAAGAGCGGTGGAGAAGGTGGCTGTCTGACCGATGCGTTCAAACAATTTTTTTAGTCCGCAGCCCCAAGGTCTGACCGGTTCCAGCAACCATCGCCAGCATCTGGTTTACATGGTGCGGGAATACCTAGGGGCAAGATCCGACTTGGACACCTTCCCCACCAAAAATCCTCTGGCTTACTGGGTCTTGAGGATGGATCACTGGCCAGAGATTGCACAGTACGCAATTGAGCTACTGGCTTGCCCTGCAGCCAGCGTTCTTTCAGAACGCACATTCAGTGCTGCTGGAGGCTGTGACCGATCACAGGGTGCGCCTCTCCACCGACTCCGTCGATCGACTGACCTTCATCAAAATGAATCAGGCTTGGATCAACACCAGCTACCAAGCACCTGATGCAGATGTAACTGAATAATTTTTTTGATATGTCAGATCCCTTTGAGACTGCCTATGCTGATGCTGAGTGACTGTCCTGTTATGCTGCTGATGGAATATCCTTTTCCTCCTCACTGATCTTGCTGATAGCTAGTAAGAAAATGTTTGTTTCTGGGCTCCGCCACCAGTGCCTAAGGCCCAATTTCTAATAACAATTTTTAATGCAATACTTTGCATGTGGCTCTTTGTTGCGCTCCAATTACAGTATCTGTGAGGGGTTGCAGTGTTGTGTTGTGCCTAAGGCCAAATGTTTCTGCGCCTGTTTAACAGGGGCGTCTAATAACAATTTTTGATGAAATACTTTGCATGTGGCTCTTTGTTGCGCTCCAATTACAGTATCTGTGAGGGGTTGCAGTGTTGTGTTGTGCCTAAGGCCACATTTTTCTTCCCCTGTTTAACTGCACCGCCTGTATACTGCTGTTCAAAGTATATAGGGCCAAAGGGTCTTGTCAGGGCCGATCATCGCTATAGGCTCACTATGCAAGCCGCTTAGGGCCCCGCAAAGCTGCAAAGGGCCCTCCAAATTACTGGAGGCCCCGTCTGGTGAAAAGTCATTTTCGCCCCCTCAAACCGCTTCTAAACTTGCTGACTGAGTCATTTACGACAAAAGAACACCCCTCCCCTCGCTTCGCAACTTTCTTTAATGTGACATGTCACTGTCGTCAGCGCCCCCCGCTTCTCATTTTTAATGTGCCATGTCATTTTGCTTAGGGCCCCAGGGAGGTCAGCATTGGCACTGGGTCTTGTAATGACCTGGGGGGAGTGGTGGCGGGGAAACTCATGCTATTTTTTTCAATGATGTGTATCCATATTGCAGGGACCAAACATTACATTAAAGCCGCAAGCATTATTAAATTAATTTTTTCTTATAGTAATCTCATGTTGTGCAGGGACATTTCTAAACATGTGTCACTACTATAGACACCCAGCAGGTTCGATATTTAAACTAATTTTTCATTTTTTTTTTCACTTTAAGCATCATTAAAATCGCTGCTCCAGAAAAAAAACTTTTTTCCATTGATACATGTTCCCTGGGGCAAGACCCGGGTTCTCAAAGACGTTTTCCAACAATAACTTGAATATTGGTATTTAACCACTTGTCATCTGCCCGCCGTCAAATGACGGCGGGCAGACGACTCCATTGTTCTGACATCACGTCATATGACGTGATGTCCCTTTAAAGCCGCGGGCGGGCGCGCGTGCACCCGCCGCTCCGCGGGGATCCCGTGCGAGTGCCCGGCGGCAACGATCGCCGCCGGGCACACACGATTGCTCTGTAAGTGAGCTGGGACGTGCAGCTCTGTATGTAAACACAGAGCTGCACGTCCCTGTCAGGGAGAGAGGTGACAGATTGTGTTCCTTGTACATAGGGACACAATCGGTCACCTCCCCCAGTCACCCCCCCCCTCCCCCTACAGTTAGAACACTCATAGGACACACATTTAACCCCTTCCCCGCCCCCTAGTGGTTAACCCCTTCACTGCCAGTCACATTTATACAGTAATCAATGCATATTTATAGCATTTTTCACTGTATAAATGTAAATGGTCCCAAAAATGTCAGAAAAGTGTCCGAAATGTCCGCCATAACGTCGCAGTCCCAATAAAAAAATCGCAGATCGCCGCCATTAATAGTAAAAAAAAAAAAAAAATGCCATAAACTATCCCCTATTTTGTAAACGCTATAAATTTTGCGCAAACCAACCGATAAACGCTTATTGCATTTTTTTTTTTACCAAAAATATGTAGAAGAATACGTATCGGCCTAAACTGAGGGAAAAAATATTTTTTTTATATATTTTTTGGGGTTATTTATTATAGCAAAAAGGAAAACATATTGCATTATTTTAAAAATTGACGCTCTATTTTTGTTTATAGCGCAAAAAATAAAAACCGCAGAGGTGATCAAATACCACCAAAAGAAAGCTCTATTTGTGGGAAAAAAAGGACGGCAATTTTGTTTGGGAGCCACGTCGCACGACCGCGCAATTGTCAGTTAAAGCGACGCAGTGCGGGAAGCTTATATTTTGTCTGGGCAGGAAGGGGGTGTAGGTGCACAGTAGGTAAGTGGTTAAAATGAACGTTTTTGAATTCGAACGTTCGAGTCCCATAGACTTCAATGGGGTTCTAAATGTTCGCGTGAACAGTCGGTCTGTTCGACGGTTCTGTCGCAAACCGAACGCGGGGGTGTTCGGCTCATCCCTAGTCATTACCTTTCATTGGCTGAGTACATTTTGTGGTGTAAGATTTCACAAACACTTAGAGGTCTGTTTTTTTTTTTAATTGGTTGAAAAAATGTGAGCAACATTCACCCAGCTGTAATGAATATTGGATGTATTTTATTATACTCTGATTTCCTAGTGGCCATAATTAGTATTGTGCTTTTTTGTTAATGGAGTTATGTCAGGAGATTAAGTAATGACTGGATGAGTGATTGTCACATTCATCCCATGAATTTTCTATAAGTAGACCCCTTAGTTTCCTTCATCAGACATGTCCTAATACTAATACCTGAGATCATACTCATACACTTATAATTACCAAAGCAGCACACAGATCCCCTGAGGTTCTTATATGTATTTGGGGGACCTTTGGAGGGTCTCTGTACTGTTTTGTACAATGTCATTCTCTGGCAACTTAAACCGATTAATTTTTCTTTGTAAATGTTACTTTTTCTGTAGCTCGTCCTACAGCAAGATTGAGACAATGTATAGAGCTCCCCAAATACATTCTAGACCCTCTGAGTTTAAGATGGATGATAATGGGGGGACCTTACACAGAAAAAGTGTGGCCCCCTAGAAAATCCATACCAGACCCTTCATCTGAACCATACCACGCCATTTGCCCTCATCATGGGGTGCCTTCCCAGGGGGACACCTCATGGTAAAGCACCTTGTCTTCATGTTGATAAGGACAAGTGCCTCATCTCCACAACTCTGGCCTGGTGGTTGTCGGGGCAGGGGGACTTATCATCAGAATCTTGAAGTTTCCAGATACCATCCCCCACATGAATACGTTTGGGGTACATAGTACCCCTACTCATTCACACAAAAGGAAATAAAACATTAAAGACCCTCAATGTATTTTTTTTTTTTTAATAAAATCCCCCCAAAATTCTCTCGTAAATCCATCATCAATCCCGATGCCAACCCCCACTGATTCCCCAATAATCCGCCACACAGGAACGATCTCCGTCAGTAGCGCCGCGTACACACGATCGGTTCAAACCGATGAAAACAGACTGAAGTTTGTTTTCATCGGTCCAAACCGATCGTGTGTAGGCCCCATTTGGTCAAAAAACAGAGGGCTTTCTTTAAAATGTAACCGATGGGCCGCTAACCCATAGGTCAAAACCAATCATTAGTATACAAAAGCATCAGTTAAAAGGCCGCGCATGCTCAGAATCAAGTCGACGCATGCTTGGAAGCATTGAACTTCATTTTTTTCTGCACGTCGTTGTGTTAAAACACGTAAACAACACCGCATACTGATACGATCGTTTTTTTAACTGATGGTGTGTAGGCACATCAGTCCATCAGTTGGCTTCATCGGTCCGTTCTCATCGGATGGACCGATCGTGTGTATGCGGCCTAACACTCTGACTGTCATCAGCTATATCAAGGAAGGGGCAGGGATTGTGATGACATCATTGCCCACATACTGTATGGTCATATTCAAACAATGATGTCATGAACTATGCCCCACCCATTTGCCTACTTGGCCATGTAAGGTAATGGGTAGGGGGTCAACGGTTGCTAAGGACACAGCTCTTTCATTCAGCCGTTGCTTCCCTAGAAACCAGTGACAGCCACCAAATGACGTAAATGTTGGATGTTCAGAAGTATGTGGGAGGGGCCAGTGTTCATCCCATCTTCTGTTCAGACACGGAGTTCCTCCCTATTGCAGATTATTATCAGTGTGTGGAAGTGATTGTATCTGGCAGACAGGGATCTGTATGTGTGTGTGTGTGTGTGTGTAGACATTATTTCCTTCACATCCATTATTGGTGTCAGTGAGATAAAATAAGAACCACTACTGCCATCAGTGGAATAAAAGCAGCCCCATTGTTGGTGTCAATAAAATAAATAAGCCCCATTGTTGGTGTCAGTGAGACAAATGGAGCGCTACCACCGCAGGAGCCGCTGGATAGATTTGGGATGGCGTGTTACCTCTGTGATGAGTCTAGGGGTATGATGATGAAGAAATGATGAGAACAATGATGAAATGTTCAAACAGCAGAGTGTCGTTTTCTGTGCATTTATTCTTTTGCCCAACATGGGAAACAGTTAACTTGAGGTAGATAGAGAAAGTTTGGTGAAAAGGAGAATTGCAGATTCAGGCCTTAACCGTACAGAAACAGCCCTGCTTCCAACTACGATACCTTTGCTTCGTCGCCACTCTGGCCGGAGTGGGTGTAGTGTACCCGGACAGGCCTCTCACACCGACCTGGCAGCCAGAGTATCACTCGGAACCTTGAGAAGGAAAACAAGTCTCTGCCACAGACTTGGCTCAAATAGAGATAGGAATGGAACCTCTGCCACAGGCCCTTGCTCTGGAACGCAATTTAATGGAGTGAATCCTTCTCCAGAAATGTAGTTCTTTCAATCTCCCTCAGATAGTTTTCTTGGTTTTGGGTGACCGACTGACAGGTTGCCATTAGACAAACTCCCAGGGTCCGGTCACCTCGATCCCTGATGGCTCGTCTAGGCCCTATTGGATCGCCTGCCTCCTGGCTCTCCTCAGACTGACTCCCCACCGAACAGCACAACTCTCTTGGGATCTTTTAAAAGGTAGGGGACCCAATAAGTCACTGGGTCCCATCGCAGCTTCAGTTGCTCCAGGCTAACATGGTCCCGGAACCAAGAATAACACGTGGCACATGCGCCCTGGGCTGGTAGGCCATAACACCGGGGCCCGTGATGTGCACACACCCTGAAGGTGGGTGCCGCACCCGGATCCAACCACGAAAACTCCCCGCCAAAAATGGCGTCTCTCTAGAAGTACCCTCCCCCAGCATGCCCCGTGAGGGAAAAAACCCTCTGATTGGCTGCTGGCAAGAAGGCGCTCCTACCTGAACTCCACTGCCGCCACCTGACACCCCGGGGTGGTAAGGCACCCCAGGAACACAAAATGAACTGACAGCACAGCTGGATTTGCACAAATTACCTGGATGAGAGCTAGGTAACTCTCTCATCCCCCTCTAAATTTGGAATAGCACCTGGACTGGAAGTACACAGGCGCTACACACTCCCCCCACTGAAATAGACACTGTCCCCAGTGTCCCAACAAAGGCATTCAAGCCTGAATGCCCGGCCTGGCTTTGCGTAACAGCTATAGAAAGAAATTAGGAAAAGAATAAATACAAAACTTTAAGATATACAATATTTTTCTTGCTTGAATACTACAGTAAGAACTGGGGAATTACACAATCCTATCTATCTAACCAGAGGATGAAATTTCCCTTCCTCCCAAAGAGCTATCAGTCAGTGCTAGGCATTTCCCTAAGTTGTAGGGGAAAAGGAAAAAAAACAAAACAATTATGTACGATAGTCTCTTTTGCAGAAAAGAGAAATCTGCAGAACACGGCCCCTAGTGGCCAGCACACTGGTACTGCAAGGGCCAGTCCTTGTTCATTTTAGAACCTAAAGCAGAAAAAGGTAAAATATGGCATCCTCTTCTCCTTCCTCTCTCCAGATGCTGTGAAGAAGCCGGCAAGAACCTACCCTAACTAACTGGACTAACCCCCCGAAGTTCTGCACATGAACCAAAATGTGGATCCGGGGAGATGAAAACATAACATGGAAAGGGGCAAGAACTCTTGTCCGTGTCTTCTTCAAAAGCAGCAAGAAAAAGATGAAAATACCAGGCATGGGGCCTATCTGTAGAACCGTGGATCTGGCAGGAGAATTTTGTCCCCATGGGAGTTGATGGCAGTAATGGAGACACCGGGGACACTTGAGAACCACACGATCATTGAAAATGTACCTGCCAGGGCTCCACTCTTTTAAACAGTTTTCCAGTCTATTGCCTATGCAGAGAAAGGCATATCCGGTTTCCCGATCTTTGACTGGGACATTTAGGTGTTCCCAGACAGCGTTCTGGTACCAGCCCTCCCGCAAATCCTCAAGCTCGGTCAGGAGGGATGGAGGTACATAGGGGTATTCGTATCCGTAATCGGCAGCCACTCTCTGCATAAAGACATGCTGCAAACGGGCCAGTCTGGGCAGCATGCAGGGGTCTCCGAACCCTGGCTTTACAATGGCGTCAGGTGCCGGTTTAAGTGTAGGCAGGGCCGCCGGTACTGGGGTAGGCTCCGGAGCAGGCAGGTTAAACACTCCAATTCCCCAGGTGAGTTGCGGGACACCTGAACTTTGTGCGCTCAATGTGCTCCAGCCTGAGCGTTTCTTCTTCCTCCGAGTTTTAGAGGCCCAAAACCCTCCATAGCCTTGGGTCTCAGGAAACTCGGGTTCAAATAAATGTTCAATCCCCCCGTCATCAGATAAGGACTCCAATTCAGAAGAGTTGTACTCTTCGGCAGGCAGATAATTACACGCCCCGGCCGGGGCAACAGACAGTCTGGTAAGCGGGCAGGTAGGCCTCGACAGCAGCCGCGAGAGGCCTGTAGAGAACAAGATGAATTTCCCATCGGTCCGCATTCGGATCCCGGTATCGATGAGAGGTACTCCAGCGGTGGCGGGCCTTGGTTGGGCTCCAATGGTGGACATCGCAGGCCTCAATCTTTCAAATGGCTTCGGAGGAGCAGACATGTTGCATGTGTCTCTCTCTCGTAGGCGGGCAATCACTCTGTTGGTTTGGCGCAAAACTTTGCCCTACGTCTCATGCAGGGGTGGGTAACTCGCAGCTTCACGGCACGTACGCCCAGACTCCTGCTACCTGAGGTTAACTCCTTCTTCACCACACAGTTTAACACCGTACAATTCCTTGTTCTCAATAGCAGAAGTAAAAACTCACAGTTCTGTTGCCAGAGGTAACAGCCGATCCCGGACAAGCCCCCACGTGTAGCGCTTCCCCCGCAGGAGCCGCTGTATAGATTTGGGATGGCGTGTTACCTCTGTGATGCGTCTAAGGTATGATGATGAAAAAATGATGAGAACAATGATGGAATGTTCAAACAGCAGGGTGTCGTTTTCTGTGCTTTTATTCTTTTGTCCAACACAGCAAACAGTTAACTTAAGGTAGATAGAGAAAGGTTGGTGAAAAGAAGAATTGCTGATTCAGGCCTTAACCATACAGAAGCAGTCCTGCTTCCAACGATACCTTTGCTTTGTCGCCACTCTGGCCAGGGTGGGTGTAGTGTACCTGGACAGGCCTCTCACACCGACCTGGCAGGCAGAGTATCACTCGGAACCTTGAGAAGAAAAACGAGTCTCTGCCACAGACTTGGCTGAAATAGAGATAGGAATGGAACCTCTGCCACAGGCCCTTGCTCTGGAATACAATTTAATGGAGCGAATCTTTTTCAAGAAATGTAGTTGCCTGAATCTCCCTCAGGTAGTTTTCTTGGTTTTGGGTGACCGACTGACAGGTTGCCATTAGACAAACTCCTAGTGTCCGGTCACCTCGATCCCCAATGGCTCGTCTAGGCCCTATTGGATCGCCTGCCTCCTGGCTCTCCTCAGACTGACTCCCCACCGAACAGCACAACTCTCTTGGGATCTTCTTTTAAAAGGTAGGGGACCCAATAAGTCACTGGGTCCCATCGCAGCTTCATTTGCTCCGTACCAACATGGTCCCGGAAACCAAGAACAACGCCTGGTAGGCCATAACGCCAGGGCCCGTGATGTGCGCACACCCTGAAGGTGGGTGCCGCACCCGGATCCAACCACGAGCACTCCCCGTCAAAAATGACATCTCTCTAGAAGTACCCTCCCCCAGCATGCCTCGCGAGGAAAAACCCTCTGATTGGCTGCTGGCAGGAAGGCGCTCCTACCTGAACTCCACTGGTAAGGCACGCCAGGAACACAGAATGAACCGACAGCACAGCCCAGCTAGAACAAAGCTGAATTTGCACAAATTACTTGGATGAGAGCTAAGTAACTCTCTCATCCCCCTCTAAATTTGGAATAGCACCTGGACTGGAAGTACACAGGCGCTACACAAATAAAGACCCATTGTTGGTGTTGATGAGATAAAATAAGTCACATGGTTGGTGTTAGCGAGAATTAAGAGCAACTACAGCCTGGCATTGGTGGTCAGTAGGGGTACTTACCTAATCACACACTCCCGCTGCCTCTCTGTGGATGTCGGAGTTCTACTTTTACTGTCAGATAGAAGATCACTGATCCCCACAGTATACTATAATTGCAGGGACTGGTTTTTCCAGCCATCATCCCCTTACAGACATTCTGCACTCTAAATCCTGGAACCTGTGAGATGAGGACATGAGGGGACAGAGGAATAAATTCTAGGACTGTCCTGCATCATCTGGAAGCAATGGTAAGGCTGTAATCACACTACACAATATTTCTCAGGGCTGCAGTTTCTCTGAACTCCACAAGATGGTGATCTGGCATTTACTGAAACAGGAAGTCTCTATGGAAGACAGGAAATTATGTCAGGTACAGACAGGAAGTGATGTCATGTACAGACAGGAAGTTCTGGGTGAGAGGTGAGTCGGGAAGAAGTAGAAAGAAGACGTTGCTGGAAGAAGGAGCAGAGGAGGTAATAAGATCTTATTTTCTATTTACACCCAGTAACCCCGTCATGTCCGTCCTCTTCCTCCATAGTCACTGTGACGTCTTTTATCTCCAGCAGATGATGATACACACATATATAGGGCCAGATTCATAAAGAGTTACGACGGCGTATCAGTAGATGCGCCACTGTATCTTAAAGCGTATGCTTAAAGTGAGATACGCTTAAATGTTGCTAAGATACGACCGGCGTAAGTCTCCTACGCCGTCGTATCTTAGCTGCCTATTTACGCTGGCCGCTAGGGGCGTGTACGCTGATTTATGCCTAGAATATGTAAATCAGTGAGATATGCCTATTCACGAACGTACGCCCGGCCGTCGCAGTAAAGATACACCGTTTACGTAAGGCATTTTCAGGCGTAAAGATAAAGCACCAAAAAGATGGCGCAGCCAATGTTAAGTATGGACGTCGGGACCACATCAAATTTTTCACGTTTTATGTCGTTTGCGTAACTCGTCCGTGAATGGGGCTGGACGTAAATTACGTTCACGTCGAAACCAATGAGTCTTAGTGGCGCAACTTGGAGCATGCACACTGGGATACGTCCACGCCATTAGTAAAAACGTCATTTACGTGGGGTCATACTTAATTTGAATAAAACATGCCCGCATTAAACACTCCATCAAAGTTACGGCGGCGTATCGTAAATGGCCTGGCGTAAGCCCGGGTAATTCAAATGTGGATTAGGTGGGTGTGTTTTATGTAAAAGAATCGTGACCCCACGTTTTTTGACGTTTTTTTTAACTGCGCATGCGCCGTCCGTAGACGTATCCCAGTGCGCATGCTCCAAATTATGCCACAAATACATTGGTTTAGACGTGAACGTAACTTACGCAAAGCCCTATTCGCGAACGATTTACATAAACGACGGAAAATTCGACTCTGTTCCGATGTCCATACTTAACATTGCGTACGCCGCACCTACGCAAAGTTACCCCTCATAAAGCAGGTGTAACTTTACGCTTACGCAAACAACGTAAAATACGACGACCGGCGCAAGTATGTTCGTGAACTGGCGTATCTAGTTTATTTGCATATTCAACGCGGCTAATCTACGGAAGTGACCCTAGCGGCCAGCGTATAATTGCACACAAGGCAAGTTACGTCGGCGGAAGAAGCCTATTTTTTTATTGTATCTGCCTTAGAGATTCGGTGTAAACATACGCCGGCGCAGATTTGAAATTACGGCACCATTTCTTGGAGCTACGCCGCCGTGAGAGCTTAGAGAATCTGGCCCTGTATGTGAGGGAAATGAAATTATAATTTAAGGTCGGGATTAGGGAAGATTTCTGTAAGATTTTACACAGGAATGATCAGCGCCCCTCCAGAGACACTGTCATAAGTCTAACAATTGGAGTCCGAAAGGGACGGGAGTTAGGGGGGATGGGATGGTGAACCTGGAGTGGGGGGGATGTAGGGTGACCGCCTGTCCCGGTTTGCCCGGGATCGTCCCGTAATTTACATTTTTGTCCCGTGTCCTGGGAGCCTTCAGTCCGGGACAATAGAGTGTCCCGGAATCAAACAGGGACTGCCTGCCACACTCACTGCCGCAGTGCCGCTGTAATTAAAATCACTGGTTGCTAGGGGCGCCCCGCTTGGCATGTAGCAACCAGTGATGTCACCGTGTCCCGCTCTCTCTGAGGCTCCGACTCCACCCCCACCTCCTCCAGCTGCGGTTCTTGCAGCAGAGAGAGCAGCTCAGCATCGTCACGGTCAGACAGTGAGTCACTCACCTACCGCTGCGCAGACCAAGCCCTCCAACCCCCTTCTCCCCCGCTCCAGCCCACTGCCCAGCGCAGGCCAGCAGCCCAGTAAGTGACCTCGGCTGCTCAGCTGGACTCGGTCCGTCCCGACCTCCCGCTGCCCTGCACTGCAGTGATTTTCAGGCACGGGCCGCCCACGACATCTGCGACGGTCTGACCTCCTCCAGGACCCAGGCAGGCTCCTCCACCTTCCGCCAGTGCCGCCCAATTCACTGCCTCCTCCTGAGTCTGACTCGGAACCAAAATAGAAGACCGGCCGGCGCTGGCTGAAGACTGCCCTGCTCCACCACCACCAGACGAGGAGTCAGACAGTCACTCCATCTCCATTATCTCCATATCATATTAAAAGGTGAGCAAATAGGGGCAATTGACGCTGGCTGGAAGCATCTGATGGGGCACAGTAGCGACAATTTATGGGCACACTGGCATTTGATGGGGCACAGTAGCGATAGTTCATGGGCACACTGGCAGCATTTGATGGGGCACAGTAGTGACAATTAATCAACACACTGGCAGCATCTGATCTGATGGGCACAGTAGCGGCAATTGATAGGCACAGTAGCGGCAATTGATGGGCACACTGGCAGCATCTGATTGGGCATAGTAGCGATAATTGATGGGCACACTGGCAGCATTTGATGGGGCACAGTAGTGACAATTGATCGGCACACTGGCAGAATCAGATGGGGCACAGTAGCAACAATTGCTGGACACACTGGCAGCATTTGATGGGGCACAGTGGCGACATTGGATGGGGCACAATGATGGCATTTGATGGGGCACAGTGGCGGCATTTGATGGGGCACAGTGGCGGCATTTGAGGGGCACAGTGATGGCACAAGTGACTGCATTTGATGGGGCACAGTGGTGGCATTTGATGGGACACAAGTGACTGCATTTGATGGGGCACAGTGGCTGCATTTCATGAGGCACAAGTGGCTGCCTGAATGGCAGACAGTCACTCCAGACAGTCAGACAGTCACTCCATCTCCATTATCTCCATATCATATTAAAAGGTGAGCAAATAGGGGCAATTGACGCTGGCTGGAAGCATCTGATGGGGCACAGTAGCGACAATTTATGGGCACACTGGCATTTGATGGGGCACAGTAGCGATAGTTCATGGGCACACTGGCAGCATTTGATGGGGCACAGTAGTGACAATTAATCAACACACTGGCAGCATCTGATCTGATGGGCACAGTAGCGGCAATTGATAGGCACAGTAGCGGCAATTGATGGGCACACTGGCAGCATCTGATTGGGCATAGTAGCGATAATTGATGGGCACACTGGCAGCATTTGATGGGGCACAGTAGTGACAATTGATCGGCACACTGGCAGAATCAGATGGGGCACAGTAGCAACAATTGCTGGACACACTGGCAGCATTTGATGGGGCACAGTGGCGACATTGGATGGGGCACAATGATGGCATTTGATGGGGCACAGTGGCGGCATTTGATGGGGCACAGTGGCGGCATTTGAGGGGCACAGTGATGGCATTTGACGAGCACAGTGATGGCATTTGACGGACACAGTGGTGGCATTTGACAGGGCACAGTCATGGCATATGACAGGGCACAGTCATGGCATATGACAGGGCACAGTGATGGCATATGACAGGGCACAGTCATGGCATATGACAGGGCACAGTGGCTGCATTTAATGGGGAACAGTGGGTCCATTTGATGGGAACAGTGTCGACATTAGATGGGGCACAGTGGTACCATTTGACAGGCACAGTGGCTGCATTTGATGGGGCACAAGTGATTGCATTTGGTGGCACAAGTGATTGCATATGATGCGGCACAGGTGGCTGCATATGATGCGGCACAGGTGGCTGCATATGATGGGGCACAGGTGGCTGCATATGATGGGAACAGTGGCAGCATTTGATGGGGCACAGTGGTGGCATTTGATGGGACACAAGTGACTGCATTTGATGGGGCACAGTGGTGGCATTTGATGGGACACAAGTGACTGCATTTGATGGGGCACAGTGGCTGCATTTCATGAGGCACAAGTGGCTGCCTGAATGGCAGTTTGGAAATGTGGTCACCCTAGGGCAGCCTTTCTCAACCTTTTTACTGCTGGGGAACCCTAAAAATAATTTTCAGGTCTCGGGGAACCCCTGATAAAACCCATTCATTGGGGGTCAATGGGAACAATGCCCCTTACTTTGGTGGTCAGTGAGAAGAATGCCCTTTTTTTTACAGTAGTGGTAAGAATGCCCCCCTTACAGAGAACTATGAAGATCATTGGTGTCATACCACCGGCTCCTCCAAGTGGAATTGGCTCAGGACTATGTAGGCACCATCAAACAGGAGGTAAACCAGCCACAGCTCGAGGAACCCCTAGCCACCTCTGGAGGAACCCTAGGGTTCCAGGGAACCCTGGTTGAGAATGGCTGCCCTAGGGGGATGAGATTGTGAACCCAGAGTGGGAAGGGGCAATTTTATCAAAAATACATATTTTTCAGCTCAATATAATTGTCCCGCGTATATTGAATATTGATATCGAGCTGTTTGCTTTTGATTCATCTGTTTTAGGCATTTTTATAGTATTTATATTGTGTTACCACATATTGATGATTTATAAATAAAGTTTTGTATGCGTTTAGTGATATATGATGATATAGAAGATATATTGAAACCCTGCTCACACCACTTTTACCTACAGGTAAGCCTATAATAAGACTTACCCGTAGGTACTGTAAATATCTCCTAAACTTGCATGGTTTAGGAAATATTTACCATATATGTTTGCGCTGACATCATTGGTGCATGCGCTGTGAAGAAAATGACCCTCCGTGCCGTTTCTTCACTAGCATAGAATGAATTAAGGTGAGAAAACATGGATCTTTACAACCCCTTTAAGCTTATCTGAGCTATAAATGGTTAAAGAATCTGGGCGGAGGTAGGAGTGTTTTTTTAGGACCTCTTCGCCTGCCAATAGCCCTTCTGGAAATAGATTGGTGTTTTCCAATCTAAACATGTTGGATGTCATCGGGCTAGGAGAGGCGCCCCCCTCTCTGGTTACATCGAAAGGGTATCCGGCCCGCCATCCCCCAGAGTATATGCAGTCAGGACCCTGGTGGTGGATTAGTTCTTCTGCTCCTTATGTCGATATTCCCCATTTACTGCCATAGAGGTGTCTATTGCTTCACAGGTAGAGGTCGACCGATATGGGTTTTTCTCTGGCCGATGCCGATATTTAGAAATCTGGATGGCCGATATATGATGCCGATTTTTGCGGCCGATATTTTATGCCGATTTTTATTTTTATTGGTGGCACTGGCTCGTGGCACTGGATTGCACTAATTGGCACTGGAAGGAAGATGGCACTAGCAGAAGGCACTTATTGGCACTGGCAGGTTGCACTGGATGGCACTGAAAGATGGTACTAGCAGGTGGCACTGATTGGCAGATGGCACTGGCAGATGGTATGTGGCACTGGCAGATGACACTGGCAAGTGGCACTGGCAGGTGGCACTGGGTGCAATAGTTAGCACTGGTTGGCATTGGCAGGTGGCACTGATGGCTTTAGTTGGCACTGAATCGCACTGGCAGGTGGCACTGGATGGAAGGTGGCACTAACTGGCACTGGATGGTAGCACTGGCAGGTGGCATTAGCGGATGGCACTGGATGGAAGGTGGCACTAATTGGCACTGGCAGGTGGCACTGGTGCAAAAAAAAAATGTTGTCACCCCCCTCAGTACAGACCCCCTCTCCCTCCAGTATAGACACCCCCCTGTCCCCCATAGTACAGACTCTACCAGAGAGTGGTGTGTGCCCCACGAGCGCGGGCCTCTCCTCCTCTGTGGGCGTAAACAGAGGAGGGACGCCACGCTGGGTGTACCAAGATGGCCGCGGCTCCGGAGCTAGGCTGAAGCCGCGGTCTTTCCTGATGCTGTGACCGCGGCGGCAATCCGCGAATCCGCGGTCACAGCATCAGGAAAGGCCGCGGCTTCGGCCTAACTCCCGATCCGTGGCACCGCTAGCGGGAATTGTAAAATATCAGCCGATATATCGGTCGACCTCTATTCACAGGCACCATGAACTCTGCAGGACTACAGAGCCCAGCACACCTAATCATCTACCTAGTCATCTACAGCCGGGGGTTTCTGAGTAAGTGCTTCCAGGTTACCCCAGGAGTTGTCTGACACTTTGTTATCAGAAAGTTTTATTGGAACTATTGTGTAGTGGATTCAGATATTCTGCCCAAACATTTATTATTTGTAGATTAACCCCTTTTAGGTTCAGAACATTTCCCCATTTATGGGCCGGAACATTTTCTTCATTCTCTTCAATGACCATACATGTCCTACAAAGGGCAATTATTAGACTACACCGGCAGCACATGGGCAATCATTACAATATGCAGTCAATACTATGATGAATGCAGGGGTCAGGAGTATGGAGCATAGAGCCCTTTACATTGAAAGCCTGCCTTGAAGAATATGTTCCATAATTGGTGTCAGGGGGAGGACAATACTGAGGGAAGTAGAGGAGCTGAGGGGCTGTGAGGGTTTAGTAAAGCTGAAAGACTTCAGGGGCCTCTGAAGGGGTAATGTAGCTGAAGGACTCTTAGACCCTTTAGGGGGTAGTCAGGCTGCAGGGCTCTGGGGGAATAGGGGATAGGGGGCTCAGGGGGATTCTGAGGGACTGGATGGGGTCTCTGGGTCTGTGGTGGCCCTTCCATCCCAACTGCACTTATTTTTCAGACCTTACAGAACTGGCAACCTTGACTATCTTATTTCACTCACTGGTCCCGTGACTTGTTCTGGAATATCAAGTAAGTTGAAAGAGGAAATTGAGGACTTGTTCTTAGAGGAGTTCTGTTTCAGCTGCAAACCAGTTCACAAAGGAAACCCATCAGAGAAAAAGGAATATCTGATCCAGTAGGCTAAGAGGGTCCCAGGTCCTCCAAGATGTAACAAACACTGAACAGTCCATACAAAATGTGTTCCCATGGTGGCAGTAGTTGTTAAATATAAAGCAATTCTCCTATTACCCCCCTCACATCCACATCCTATTATTGTGTGACCAATACCATCCAAATAATTTCCAAAAGTTATCTATCAACAAGGAGACCTGTATAGATCGAAAGATGGCGCCAAAGAAGATGGAGGAGGACCAGAGTCACATGACTGAGAAGATACTAAACCTCACCCTGGAGATCATCTACCTGCTGACCGGAGAGGTGAGGAGGATTCTGGGAGGTCACATGACATCACTCATCTCTATTAATAATACACAGACCTGACCGGAGAGGTGAGGAGGATTCTGGGAGGTCACATGACATCACTCTTATCTCTATTAATAATACACAGACCTGACCGGAGAGGTGAGGAGGATTCTGGGAGGTCACATGACATCACTCTTATGTCTATTAATAAAACATAGACCTGACCTGAGAGGTGAGGAGGATTCTGGGAGGTCACATGACATCACTCTTATCTCTATTAATAAAACACAGACCTGACCGGAGAGTTGAGGGGGATTCTGGGAGGTCACATGACATCACTCTTATCTCTATTAATAAAAAACAGACCTGACCGGAGAGGTGAGGGGGATTCTGGGAGGTCACATGACACCACTCTGATCTCTATTAATAAAACACAGACCTGACCGGAGAGGTGAGGAGGATTCTGGGAGGTCACATGACATCACTCTTATCTCTATTAATAATACACAGGCCTGACCGGAGAGGTGAGGAGGATTCTGGGAGGTCACATGACATCACTCTTATCTCTATTAATAATACACAGACCTGACCAGAGAGGTGAGGAGGATTCTGGGAGGTCACATGACATCACTCTTATCTCTATTAACCACTTGAGGCCCGCGCTACCGTCGGATGACGGCAACAGCGCAGACCTCAATATCCAACATGCCGTCATTTGACGGCATGTCTTTCTGGCGTTCCCAGCGCGCGCTGTACAGCGCGCTGCGGGGAAGCCCTGTGTTGTCCGTGTCCCTTGGACACGGCCAATCACAGATCGCGGCAAACGGCCAATCAGAGCGGCCGTTTGCAATGCGATCTGTGGGCGAATGAGAGATGATCTCTCATAGATCATCTCTCATTGCCGGCTCACACAGAGACAATGTCCTGTCTCTGGAGGGGAGGAGCCCGATCTGTGTTCCTTCCTACATAGGGACACAGATCGGTCACCCCCCCAGTCACCCCCCCCTCCCTCTACAGTTAGAACACACCTAGCATACACATTTAACCCCTTCCTCACCCCCTAGTGTTAACCCCTTCAATGCCAGTCACATTTATACTGTAATTAGTGCATATTTATAGCACTGATCGCAGTATAAATGTGAATGGCGCCAAAAATGTGTCAAAAGTGTCCGATGTGTCCGCCATAACGTCGCAGTAAAAATAAAAATCGCAGATCGCCGCCATTTCTAGTAAAAAAAAAATAATAAAAAATAATAATTCTCTCCCCTATTTTGTAAGCGCTATAACTTTTGCGCAAACCAGTCGCTTATTGCGATTTTTTTTTTTTTTTTTTTACCAAAAATATGTAGAAGAATACGTATCGCCCTAAACTGAGAAAAAAAAATGTGTTTTTTTTTTAATTGGGATATTTATTATAGCAACAAGTAAAAAATATTGTATTTTTCTTCAAAATTGTCGCTCTTTTTTGTTTATAGCGCAAAAAATAAAAATCGCACAGGCGATCAAATACCACCAAAAGAAAGCTCTACTTGTGGGGAAAAAAGGACGTAAATTTTGTTTGGGAGCCACGTCGCACGACCGCGCAATTGTCAGTTAAAGCGACGCAGTGCCGGAAGCTGAAATTTCACCTGGGCAGGAGGGGGGTGTAAGTGCCCAGTAAGCAAGTGGTTAATAAAACACAGACCTGACCGGAGAGGTGAGGAGGATTCTGGGAGGTCACATGACATCACTCTTATCTCTATTAATAATACACAGGCCTGACCGGAGAGGTGAGGAGGATTCTGGGAGGTCACATGACATCACTCTTATCTCTATTAATAATACACAGACCTGACCAGAGAGGTGAGGAGGATTCTGGGAGGTCACATGACATCACTCTTATCTCTATTAATAAAACACAGACCTGACCGGAGAGGTGAGGAGGATTCTGGGAGGTCACATGACATCACTCTTATCTCTATTAATAAAACACAGACCTGACCGGAGAGGTGAGGAGGATTCTGGGAATCTTACATGATATTCCTATTGGTTCCTCAATACAGAGATTTCCTCTAGTGAAGTCAGGTGATCACATGACCATCACAGTGCCTCCATGTGACTCCCTAAAACCCGAGAGACACAACATTAGGAAGATTCTAGAAGTCACCAAGAAGATGATGGAGCTGCTGACAGGAGAGGTGAGCGGTGCCGGGAATTCTGGGACATTATCCAGTAACAGACAAGGGGTGTGTCTGGATGGTGACTGTATCATTGTGTGTGTCAGGTTCCTATAAGGTGTCAGGATGTCACTGTCTATTTCTCCATGGAGGAGTGGGAGTATTTAGAAGGACACAAGGATCTCTACAAGGACGTCATGATGGAGAATCAGTCGCCCCTCACATCACCGGGTAAGAGGAGACTTTATTGTAAAGGAGAGAGCAGTACGGAGGCTCCACCTAGATCCCCCATCATCTGATAAACACAAAGGGCCAGATTCAGGTAGGTGAGCGGATCTTTAATGTGGAGTAACGTTTCTCATTTACGTTACTCCGCCGAAACTTTAGGAGCAAGTACTGTTATTCACAAAGCACTTGCTTCTAAAGTTGCGGCGGCGTAGCGAAAATGAGCCGGCGTTATTCAAATTGGGCGGGTAGGGGGCGTGTATTATTTAAACTATGCGCGACGTACTACTCCCGCAGCGAACGTACTGCACATGCGTTGACTGTCAGTGCGCCTGCTCCAAATTCTGTCAGGGAACGTCAATGATGTCAATCCCCATTCACGGACGTTTTACGCAAACGACGTGAGAATTTTTAAATTTGACGCGATGACGACGGCCATACTTAACATAGGATACTCCACCTAGGGGTCATGTTTTTCTTTGCGCCGCGTATCGCTTACGGTAACGTCGCAAAGTCACTGCATCGGGCCCGAGTACGATCGTGAATTTCCGATTCCCGCTGATTAACATATTCTCAGCGTTAATCTGCGGGAACGCCCCGAGCGCCATTTTTAAAATTGCAGTTCCGATACAATGGCAAAATACAATTACGCCGCTCGTATAGGAACTCAAACTTGGCGTATCTTGTTTTCTGCTTACAGAAAACAGATTAGCCGGCTCAAAGTGACAGTTAGGCTGGAGTATCACTGATACTCCAGCCTAACTCTACCTGAATCTGGCCCCTTGAAACAATGTATTCAGTCAGTGTGTGTGTTTCCTACAGATGGATCCAGTAATGGGAACCCACCAGAGAGATGTCCCCGTCCTCTGTATTCCCGGGATTCTACACAGGAAGGTCACACCATCCCTCACCATCATCAGGTAGATGAGTGACAATTATTGGTAGATCTGATTTATACACAGCATGTTTGTTACAATGAATGTTTTATTATATATTCAGAGTGGAAACCTCGGGGATTATAATATTGATGTTAAAGAAGAGTATAAAGAGGAGGATGAGGAGTATGGAGTGATGGAGGAGATTTCAGAAGGACACAAGGATATGATGGAGCCACCTAATACCAGGAACCCACCAGAGAGATGTCCCCATCCTCTGTATTCCCGGGATTCCACACAGGAAGGTCACACCATCCCTCACTGTTACAAGGTTGGTGGGATGGATCATCTAGGACAGGGGTCTCCAAACTTTTCAAACAAAGGGCCACTTTATTGCCCTTCAGACTTTAGGAGGGCCGGATTTGGGCCAGCAAGGGAAGAAAAAGTCACAGGCCCGGGATCAGTGAGAACATATATGGCCTCAGGGTTGGTGGTCAATAGGAAGAGGAGTATTCCCCCTATTAGTAGGAGGAATAGTATCCCATCATTGGTATCAGTGGATAATATAGTGCCCCATTCTTGGTGTCAATGGGAGGAATAGTGCCTCATGTCAGTGGGAGGAATTGTGCCCCAAGGGCCAGATAAAGGCTAGCAAAGGGCCAAATCTGGCCGCAGTTTGGAGACCCCTGATCTAGGACATGGACTCATGGAGACAATGGGGTTGATTAACTAAAGGCAAATATACTGTGCACTACAAGTGTAGTTGAGCTAGATCTGAGGGGAAGCTCTGCTGATTTATATCATCAAATCATGTGCAAGCAAAAAAAAACATTTTTTTTTCCTTCCATGTGATTGAGTATTCTTTGCAAAGTGAAGCTTTAACTCATTTACTAAATTCTGGAGCAAGTGCACTATTTACCTTTAGTAAATCAAGTATGAATAATTTTTGGTGATGCCACAATATTACAGCTCATGTCATTCAGATGTTATTGTTGATCTTTCTCGATTTAGGTTGAAGATCTGATAGATATAAAAGTTGAGGTTAAAGAAGAAGAGAGGTATGTGAGGGATGATCAGCAGTCTATGGAGGAGGATGGAATAACGGGGACATTTATACAGGAAGACACTCCTACAGAGATGAGCACAGGTGGGTCATTAACCCAAAATACATTACATACTCCTGACCCCTGCACTATATTCTCTATATTGTACATTACATACTCCTGATTCCCGCACTATATTCTCTATGTTGTACATTACATCATTCTGATACTTTATAGTCCTATCTGTTGTATCTCTCTTTTGTTACACCCATTTCCTACCAGCTGGACATTTTTATATCTGATGATTTGATTGGAGCACGCATTTTTTCTATGTTGGCAATATTTAGTGATGGGCCAAACACCCCCCCCCCCCCCCCCCATTTCGGTTCACACCAGAACTCCTAAACAGGAAACAGTTCAGCCCCAAGCTGCAAACTCTATTAAAATCAATGGGACTCAAACGTGAAAATCAAAAGTCCCCATTTTGAAGGCTTATATGCATGTTATTGGCCATAAAACGTGTATGGGGGTCTGGGCACTGCCCTGGGGGACATGTATAAATGCAAAACATTTATTTTAAAAACAATAATTTTTAAAGGAGCAGTGATTTTAATAAAGTAAAACAATAAAAATGAAAAATGTACTTAAATATAGTGCCTGGGGAGTCCCCTTAGTCTGCCTGTAAAGTGTCACATCTGTACCACGTATAGGACTTGCTGTAGCAAAACTGATATTTCTAAAGAAATAAATACATTCTAATAGATTTTTCTGGCTGAAAGCCATTGCCATCAATACAAAAAAATTGCATGGAACCCCCCCCCCCCCCCCCCCATGCGCACTAAAGTAAAAAAAATATCCATACCAGACTCTTATCCGAGTACGCAACCATACCAGGCCACATGCCCTCAAGATGTGGGTGTGCTTTGGGATGGGGGGCTCTGCTCCTCCCACCCCAAAGCACCATGTTCCCATTTGAGGGACAAATGCCTCTTCCCCACAATCCTGGGCAGTGGTTGTGGAAGCCCTCTTTAGCATGAGGCCCCCAGATTCCACCCCCATGTGAATGAGTAGGGGTACATTGTACCTCTACTCATTCACCAAAAAAGTGTCAAAAATAAAGACATGAGGCAGTTTTTGACAATTATTTTAAAAAAAATGTCCGCCAAAAAAGATACATCAGGCCGCTGGCCACACTAACAGACTGGAAAAAAAGAAAAAAAAATGCTCTGCCCGCGAGGAAGGCTGACTGCCGAATGCCTTCTCTGCCAGGTGACAGTTCTTAAATAGGTAAGGAGTGAGGCCACCTAGTTATGTCACCTGGTGCTCCACCCCCTAGTGACATCACTGACCCAGCATGTCACATGCACTTACCTATTTAAGAACTTTCAGTTGGAGGAGCAGGCATTTGGCAGTCAGCTTTCCTCGTGGACAGAGAATTTTTTCCTGGTGTCCCCCGGTGTGGCAGGCGATGCGATTGATGATGGATCTACATCGGGGGACATTGTTTTCTATTTTTTTCTAATAAAGGAAATGTCTAAAGGGGGGGGGGCAAATCTTTGTTAAAGAGGGTTTCCAGATTCCGATAGGCCCCCCGCCTGCAGACCCCCACAGCTACTGGTCATGGTTGTCAGGAAGAGGCCCTTGTCCCCATCAGTAAGGAGACAAGCTGCTTTGTGGTGGGGGCAGAGCCCCTCCTGCCCCAAAGCACCCCCCATGTTGAGGGCATGTGACCTGGTATGGTTTAGAAGGGGAAAGACGATTCAGCCTGCCAGGCTCCGTGCTTGTATAAGGGCCTTGTATAGATTTTGGTGGGGATCCTACGCCATTTTTTTTATTTCTTTTCAATGTGTTTTTAAGGGCAATTCTTTTTTTTTACATTCAGCTGTGGATCTTGCTGACAGCTTATGATTCATTTGTTGTTAAGGATGCAGAGGCCGGGTTCCCAACCCCGCTCTTTAACAACCTATTTAGTGTGCGCTCATCAGGCGAACTTCCCACCAAGCGCACTACAAAATTGGGTATTCAGAGAAGACATGAACAGGCGTTGTACGGTCTGAACTTATGCTCGGCCTAAACCACTCGTCCAACCCTAATAATAATAAGATAACATCCTTAAACTTTGCAAACTTAAACAGAAAGTGATAATGAGGGAGGAGTCAATAACCCAATGATGGTGGTCTTCAGGGTCAGTCCAGTCCTCAACTTGGTTGTTCTCCCCATCCTCACTCTCTGACCTCTGGTGGGGCTCAGCCCCGCTGTTTTTCATGACTAAATAAGAAAGTGCAGGACTTCTTGTGTTGGGAAGATGGCAATGAGTGATAGAGGGGGTGGGGACACTCGACCTATAATCCCCTCATCAATGTCACTCCTATAAAAGACAGTTCTCATTGCTTCCTCACTCTCTGACTAAGGTACATGAAATGATCTGGTAGGAGATCAGAGAACACATTTACTAGTTACCTTGAGGGGGGATTGTAAGATCCTCAGAGACAAAGCTGCCTGATGTGGGCAGAGTCCTGGTTTAGGGAAAACAATCTGCTCATGTCTAGTAATCATCTTTTTATTTCTATTTTAGTAGATGGACGGGAGATGAGGAAAACCTCAGAGGATTGTCTCAATTTGTCTCCAGACTGTAAAGTAGAAGATGAGGACATCACACAGTATAGTCCAGGAGAAAACCCGACTACCTCAAATGTCCATCCGGCACCACACAGTGTAGATGGACCATCGTATTCCTCTTATCCTGAGGAACCTCAGACTGTAAGGGGTGGTGCCGTCCTAACAGAGAAGAGGCTTTCCTGTACTGAGTGCGGGAAGTGTTTCCCTTCTAAATCCCTTCTTAATGTACATAAAAGATCTCACACAGGAGAGAAGCCGTATTCCTGTCCTGAGTGTGGGAAATGTTTTTCACAGAAGTCGAATCTTGACACACATCAGAGATCTCACACAGCGGAAAAGCCGTATTCCTGTCCTGAGTGCAAGAAATGTTTTTCACGGAAGTCCAATCTTGACAGACATCAGAAATCTCACACAGGGGAGAAGCCGTTTTCCTGCCGTGAGTGCGGGAAATGTTTTTCAGAGAAGTCTAGTCTTTACACACATCAGAGATATCACACGGGGCAGAAGCCGTATTCCTGTCCTGATTGTGGGAATCGTTTTTCAGTGAAGTCCAATCTTAAAACGCATCAGAGATGTCACACGGGGGAGAAGCCGTATTCCTGTCCTGAGTGTGGGAAATGTTTTTCACAGAAGTCCAATCTTTCCCAACATCAGAGATCTCACATGGGGGAAAAGCCATATTCCTGTCCTGAGTGAGGGAATTGCTCCTCACTGAAGTCCTGTCTTCCTGTACATCAGGGATCCCACACAACCCTTGCGGTGTATTAGTGCCTTGAGTGTGGGAAATGTCTTGTATATGAATGTTGCTGGACATCACAGCTCTCATGTGGGGAAGAAGCACACCCTGATATACACCTCAGATATACTCCATGGCTGATCTTCATCATGTAAGAAACACTTCATAAGGAGATCATAGATCACCAAAGACGTGGATGAAGTGTTGTACCGTGTTGGCCATTGATAGCAGTAAAAAAATAAAAATTGAGTCATTACCTTTTATTGGCTGAGTACATTTAGTGGTGTAAGCTTACACAAACACTTAGAGGTTCTGCATATTTTTAAATAAAATTAGTTGAATTAATGTGACCAACATTTACCCAGCCATGATGAATATTGTCTGTATTTTATTTCATACACTGATTTCCTTGGCTCCATTTAGTGGCCATAACCACAGTACAGTGTACATCATTTTGCCTGCCCCGGTTTAGGGTTGAACTGCGGATCCCAGTATTTTGAGCCCAGTGATAAAGTGATCACATGGTACATGGCCAATCACAGCACCCTGTACCATGTGATTAGCTGTAGCCAATCACAGATCACTAGTGATCACAGCTGTCATGAACCTATTCATGAGAGTTGAAAACTTTGCTGTTACAATGATCTTAATTGTAACAGCAAACAAAGTGTAAAAAAAAATAATCCCTGATCACCCCCTTAGAGTATTACAGTGTTAGTATGGTGACACTGAACTACTCTGATAAAAGTATGGAAAAAATACTAAAGATGTTTAAACAATTAAATAAAAAAGTATTATTTTCTGACAGACTCCATGGAAGACTATGTGAGGGTTAACCCCGCCTCCTCTCTAATGCTATAGGACCCCACTTCCATAAATGTGAGCTCAAGACTAGAGACTGTTCCTTTTTTTATCCTCCTTATTGGACCTACAAGCAATGCACTTTCGTGTACGGATGTCTAATCGATCGAGGTTGATGCCGGTAATACGTTTTAGCAGTGTCAGGATAGCCCAGGGCCCAGCCATGGGTGGGTGCATGGCTCCAGGCCTCTGTGTCCGGTGGTCAGGACGGTGTTCGTTTGCCCAGGTGCGGTGGATCAGCTGGCAGGTCTGAAGATCCCTCCATGGCAGAAGTTTTTGTGTGTGTGTGTGTGTGTATATATATATATATACACATACACACACATGTAGCACTAACTCCCGAAGAAGCTGCTGAATTAGTTTTGTGCTTTGCACGTCACCTCTCAATTCGCTGTCTAGGGAAGAAAGTCTTTTAGTAATTGCAATGTCCACACCAGATGTAAAACCTTCAACTGTTCGTTTTTATTTTTGCTGCATAAACTTGTGAAGGAAGCAGAGAGTATAGAAGGGGAAGGTTCAGGTACGCATTACGGAATGCACAAACAGTATTCAAAGTTCTAGTATCCACCACCCACTCCTGAGTGGGTTTTGCTCACCCGGATCGATCCCTCTCACATGGCTTAGCAGCCGGAATGATGTACAGACAGTTCAGGAAACAGTCTCTGCCACAGACCATCTGTGAATGAAATATGGATAGCCAGAAATCCTCTGCCACAGGATTTCAGTTTCTAGCTTCCTGTCTTACAGCAAAAGAGCCGTAAGACTAGTTAAATAGTGGATCCCTCATTAGCGAATTCTCCAGGCCTAACCCGAGACATCAGCCTGCATCGCTCAGTCTCCTCCAGGGCAGGTCCTCCCTGGTCTCATTTGCTAAACAGCTTCCTCCACTGGGACGTACAGCTTGGGATCCCCTTTAAGATCATAGGCCCCAGACAGCATAGCTAGGCCTACTGAATGGCGATGCAGCCTCGGGCCAGCGTGGTCCCAGGGCTGAATTCACACACACATATTCCTCGCGCCAGGAGGGCCACAAGGTGAAGGACGGAACAAACCCCCCCCTCACGAGGCGTCTGCCTCTTAAGTATCCCCTCCCAGCATGCACAGCTGGGCACCACCCCCCTCTGGGCTGCTGCCGAGAAAGGTCACTTCACACACCATGGTTCGCCCAACTTCCAACATGGGCCTGAAGTGTTAATGCCACCCACATGCAACAAGGGAAAATCTCTACCGAGCACAACAACAACCAGAACAGAGCCTAATTTGTATAGAATTAGTAAAATCTGAGCCTAACTATGACTCGGACACTCCTAAATTTATAATAGCGCTTACTCATTGGGAGACCAGCACTACATACACCCCCCCGTTACAAAAAGACACTGTCCCCAGTGGCTGGGAAAAAACAACAACCTCTCAAGCCTGAACCAAACATTTGGGATGGGAAGAAAGGAAAAGGAACAAAGTATAACAATAGCACACATCTTCAAAAGACATCATCATATCACATATTTTACATGACATTTTACCACCCTTCTCTAACTGTCTAATCCCACCCCATTCTCTAATGGTCTTGACAGCAGAGGTGGTACCTAAAAGAAACAAATATGCATAGAAAAATATGTAACACATCAAAATTATCTATACAGAAGCAGAGCTGCACCTCCGAAGAGATGAAGCTTTCCTTCTTTAACACTATGGGGCTGATTTACCAAGCCTCTGCGCCATGATTCATGGTGGACAGGCAGGAGTATCGGCCGTTTTGACATTTACTAAAGAAATACGTCAGCAGTGCAGTGTATTTCTTTAGTTACTAAAATGCCTAGTGCTCCCAGGAGAGGGCGCATAGTGCACCTATATAGACCTGGTGCATTTAGAAATGTAAATAGACAGGATTTGGGCAGGAGTTTATTAGGGGGGATGTGGGGTGATGTAGGAAAGTGTAGTGACATGTGTTTGAGTAAGTGTTGCAGGCCGAATTGAAAGTGAAAGTGATTTTTGGGAACCGATCGCATTACGCCTGCACAGTACGCCTAAACCTCGGGAGGTTCATTTGCATACTGGGCATGCGTACACAGCAATTTTGGGGATTCACGTGTGCCTTGTCAGTACGCAGGGAGGGATGAGGACAGGGTGGGATGAGGACCAGGGGACAGGGTGGGATGAGGACCAGGGGACAGGGTGGGATGAGCACAGGGGGACAGGGTGGGATGAGGACCAGGGGACAGGGTGGGATGAGGACCAGGGGACAGGGTGGGATGAGGACAGGGGGACAGGGTGGGATGAGCACAAGGGGACAGGGTGGGATGAGCACAGGGGGACAGAGCATCTTTTAATTTAGGGGGAGAGTGTGGTATGGGGATATGTGCTGGGAAGTGATTTGAGAGGGAAGAAGATATGTGCTAGTGGGGGGGGGGGGGAATCGGACCCCCCACTAGCACATACCTTCTTCCCTCTTAAATCACTCCCCAGCACATATCCCCATACCACACTCTCCTCTCCTATCACTTCATTCGTTCACCTTGTATCTGCTCCCCCCTCCTTACCTCCTGGTTACTGTGCAGCATGGCTCTCTCAGTTGTTTCTCTCCTCGGCTCCTCCTCCTGGCTGTGTACACAGGAACATTGAGCCAAGAGGGGGGAGGAGCCGAAGAGAATTGCAGTCAGTGGAGAGAGGGACGGCTGCACTGTAGCCGAATGACGATGCGGAACTCCGGGCGACAGATGTCCCGGGTGACTGCGCCACTTTGCGGGGGCCGGGAAAAAGGCTGGATAGGGACAGGAGATGCAGGGAGGGAGGCGGGACAGTTCTGGATGGAGGGCCGAGGTAACAAACAGGTGATTGGCTGCTAGGATGAAGGACCGTCCTAGCAGCCAATTGCCTGTTTGATACCCTCGGGCAGTTCTGCCCTCCACCCAGAATTGTTCGAAAGAAAAGTGTGATGCCGCTGTAGAAGGACTGCGGCCCGGTAGTGGGCCGCGGACCGGGGGTTGGCGACCCCTGACTTAGGCCATATGTAATCTAATTACTTATTAAAATAGAGCTAATTGGTATGCAAGGATGTATACTAGTTAGCTCCCTAATACTAATTAGTGACTCCTGCTGGGAGTGACAATTACCTGGCACTCTGGAAGACAGGACGTTGGATCATGTCTTTCAGATCAAAGACGACCAGTCAAATTGCTCAGCTATTCAGTGAATAGAAAATATATTCTGGGAATTCTGGTTGTCACTCAGAGAATGTATTCCCGGTATTCTCTCTGTATGAGTATGGAGGCACAGGTAGAGATTTGAATTATATACTCTGTTGGACTTTGTATCATCTGTGGAATTTGGACTTTATTCTGTATTGGAAATCAGTTGAATTAAATTTGCGTTCTCTGGAGAATCTGTGAGTTGCTGCGAAACAACATAATTTATAATCATCATACTAATATCTAAACATCAATTATCTAATCGGAGAGGACTATACATACTATACTTATATTTATGTTGTTGCATCGTGAGGGCATGCCCTCAGAGGAAGTCGGAAAGACGAAACGTCAGGGCGTGACCTCACGACACACAGGAAGCATTACACTGTGCGCTGCGTTCCATCTGTGCTCCAGTGTGTGGTAACAGAGCGGTGTCTATTCACAGTGGACATGTTTAACACATGTAAAGAAACCCCACTGTGAGCCTGGAACTAGACGGGTAGTCTTGCAAGTTATTGTCACAGCTTGTGGAATAAAGACTTAAAACGGTATTACACCATATCCAGTCTTTTTTGTGCCCTTACATCTGGTGGATATTAGGAACACAGCAGGCTGATCAAACTGGGGTCCCCTGGAGTTGGAGTAATTTGGATGGAGCTGATATTCAGAGTCTGTTAAAATCTTCCTTCTGGTGAGTAGATCCCCTTGAGGGGAGATCGACATGAGAGACGTTTGAAGGGTGGAGGGTGCACGTTTTCACATGCAGCAGAAAGCTCACCTCACTTCTGAGAAACATTTCTTTCACTGGACTCGTGCTTACAATCTGACTTCTGGAGAACTCTTTCTTTTATGTATGGATATATATAAAAAAGAGTGGTCACATTCTAAGTGACTACTAGAGCTGCTATAGTATCGGATAAGGATTTATTCATTTTATTTATTTTAATTTAATATTTTATTTAGGTTTTCTTGTTTTAAGCAGCTGCTGTATCAATATTTAATGATAAATGGTAACATTGATTCATTTCTGTGCTGTTATCAATCACTAGAGTGTATAGCGCCGAGATAGTGGAATTAGGCCTTATTTTTCAAGTTTTTTGTAGGTCTTGGTCACCAAACCTATTATGGTTCTATCAAGCCGCTCAACTAGCCCGCATCTCAATCATATATTCCCAAGTTACTAAACCCGATTGGGTGGATATGGAATGAAAGGCGGATCCCCAGGTCACTCTGGACTACCTAATGTGGTGTCCTCCTTGTCCCTCTATTTTACCTCAAACTCTCTCTCATTCAGTAACTCTATGGGGGGGACTTAGAGGTCACCGAGAGTTGGTCTCTGATAGTCACCCATTAGCCCATCTGTTTCAAAACCACAATTTCCTCCAGGGATGGACATCAAAACTTTTAAATGGTGGCTGAACAAAGGCTTGTATAGGATTGGTCACTTTCCAAGTCTTAAGATCCGATCTCTCTGAGCTTTTGTATAAGTAGACTGGATATGTCCCTGACAGAGAAGTTCAGATTTCTCCAGATCTCCTATTTTTTACACTCTTTATGGGGGACTAAACCCTCACCTCCCAGAATCACGGCCTATGAACAATGGTGTGACCAGACCATGGAGTAGAGGGGGGGGGGAATCTGTGATCTACAAGTCACTATCCGCTGATCTCACTAAGCCCCTCTATATGGTGGAATGGGAGAGAGACCTCTTACAGGTACGGGACTTGGAGGAATGGCATGGGTCTTTTCTCAGGCCTCGTACACACGACCGGTTTCCTTGGCAGAATCCAGCAAGAAACTTGTTGGGAGACGTGTTTTGCCGAGGAAACCGGTCGTGTGTACATTTTTTGAAGAGAAAACTGTCAAGAAACTCAACGAGCCAAAAAGAGAGCATATTCTCTTTTTCCTCGACGGGAATGGAGAAAATTGGCTCGTCGAGTTCCTCGACAGCCGAACAAGGAACTCGACAAGGAAAACGATGTGTTTCGCCCGACGAGTTCCTCGGTCGTGTGTACGCTGCCTCACTCCTACCAAGGATTGTTACACATTACCTTGGTGGAGGCGAGTCTGAAGGTTCTGATGTGATGGCTCCTAGTTCTGTCTAAATTAGATAAACTTTACCCATCAATATTCCCCTTTGTTCCAGAGGTTGTGAACACTCGATGTTACACATATGGGAGGATTGCCCTAAAATTAGAGGGTACAGGAATAAGGTTTTTTATTTGATACGTAAGATTACAGGTCTCCCTATACCCAAATCTCCTCATATTGCCCAACTGAACTCTCCAGTGGAAAGAGTGGCAGTTGATTTTCTTCATTCTCCTCAGAAGATGAGAGGAAAGTCTCTGGTCTGGTAATAAAGGGTGGTGTACACTACTGGGGCAGGGAAGTCTCTGATAGCCATAAAACTGGTCAGACATCACTCTTTCCCCATCTGATCCTATGGTGGTCTCTCTATATCTCTCCATTGGATAGACTTTTGTTCTTACACCTGGAATGAAGGTCCTTTGTGTAATGTCACCGCCGTTACACTTAGCAGAACGGGCGCAGCTGTATCTATTTGTGACAGCTACGCTCCTTTCTGCTATCCGGAAGTGTCACTTCCGGTGCGCTCCACGCTGGAACATGGAAGTGAGCCCAGCTAGCCACGGCTCCTCCTGCTCTCCAACGCGGTCTATTTAAAACCCCAGCGCTGACAGTATGGCATTCCTATATTCTGCACCAGCACCAGGTTCTCAGCCACCAGCTTGACCCCGGACCAGACCCCCAGGACTCTCATCCCAGCACAGCATCAGCTACTAACCGCAAGTACTCTGAACATAACAAACCTGCTAGCCATTCATTCATGTTAATGGACTGTGCCATTTATGCCCAAGTATCCGTGGATGCTTAACTTATGTGCTTAGTATTTCATTCATGCTATTGAACTGTGCAATCCATACCAAGTATTGCTGCAAACCTCTAAAGTCTGCTCAGTAGTCTCATTTGCCTATGAACTGTGTTATCCAGACCAA
Source organism: Rana kukunoris (assembly GCA_029574335.1). Classification (NCBI taxonomy): domain Eukaryota; kingdom Metazoa; phylum Chordata; class Amphibia; order Anura; family Ranidae; genus Rana; species Rana kukunoris. Next base: position 14,005,578 of record CM056052.1, read on the forward strand.
GTATTGCTGTAAACCCTTCATACCTGCTCAGTACTTCTTCTATGCCTATGAACTGTGTTACTCATACGAAGTATTGCTGGGAGCTTAACATATCTCTCCTGGTTATGGACTGTCCAATTCGCACCCAAGTATTGCTGTAGCTCTACAGCTTCAGCACTGCATAGCCTCATCATTTCCTCACCTCATAGTTTTTAGTTCTAGCCTTAGCCTTACTGACGCCTATAAGAGAAATAAGCGCCATTTACTTATCTGAGGCTGTGATGACTGAACCCTAACTCTCTACAGTGTTTGAGAGTGAAACCTGGGTTCAACCCTGAGAAGCCTCCGCAGTTGTGATCCACACATTTAGACCCTGGTTTGGCATATTGTAACATAATATAGGAACCCCTTATTAAATGGATCCAGCGGAGCTAGCTACTTATCTACACGGTCTCTCTCAACGGGTAGATACCCTCACTGCCTCCATGCATGAACTTCATTTGGAGAATGAGGCTCTCCGTAACCATGCTAACCAAAATGTTGCACCTCCCAGGGACCATCTAGAACCCAAGGTCTGCCCTCCTGAACCCTTTTCTGGTGATAGAAAGCTCTTCTGCCAGTTTGTCAGTTCCTGCCATCTAATGTTCGAATTAAGGCCACGCACTTATTTCTCCTATCTTAAGGGAGAACCCAGAGATTGGGCAGACGCCTATCTAGAAAAACAAGGGAAGCTTTTGGGTTCCTTCAACACTTTTCTGGAGGATATGACCCTCCTCTATGAGGACCCTAACAAACAGCTTACTGCAGAGAACACCATCAGGAATCTTAAACCGGGTAAGAGACCCGTACAGGACTACATTTCTGAGTTTAAGTGTTGGTGTCGAGAGTCTCAATCGAATGATATCTCACTTCAGAATCAATTCCGGTTAGGCCTATCGGAAGCTATGAAAGATGAGCTCGCCCGTATTGAACTACCTTCATCCCTAGATGACCTCATGCACCTCTCAGTTGCAATTGACCACCGCCTCCGTGAAAGAAAGGCGGAATGAGCCAACTTTTATAATCCTCCCACTCCTAGCAGATCCAGATCACCCCCTAAGGATGTGCCCATGGAGTTAGGAACAATTAGGGGGCCACTATCCCTTGCTGAGAAACAAAGAAGGAGAGCTCAAAACCTCTGCCTATATTGCGCTGGTCCTGACCACACTCTCTCCACCTGTTCACTCAAGTCTGAAGGTAACATTTCTCACATTTGTAAGCTCAACCGACATAAGACCATAACTAACCGCTACATTTTCATTCCTCTTACCCTACAGTGGGACCACGAAAGGATCACCGTTGATGCCATGATCGACACTGGAGCCTGCGACAACTTCATTAACTTAGGACTAGTTGAATCCAATACAATTCCACGTGTGATTAAGCATACCCCTCTGTCAGTCACCTTTATTGATGGTTCCAGTTCCTTTTCGTGCCCAGTGACCTCTCAAACACATCCCTTGCTGATCCTGATCACATGTGGGGACGGTCATACCGAAACCCTTGTCTTCTACATCGTCCCATCTCCCCTGTTTCCTATAGTGCTCGGTCTTCCATGGATACTCCTCCACCAACCCTCCTTTCAATGGTCTGACAGGATGGTCCATCTACAGTCAACTTACTGCAAAGAGACTTGTTATCCCATCTCTCCTATCTTCGTGACTGAGGCTTTGTCAGGGGACCTTCCTACCCATCTACATGACTTCGCTGACGTATTCAGCAAAACCAGGGCATACACCCTACCTCCACAACGAATTTATGACTGTCCCATTGATCTTATTCCTGGCTGTCCCATTCCTACCGCTAGGATTTACCCGCTCTCTCAACCAGAACTTGCCCATCTTAAGGTCTATCTAGATGACAACTTGAAGAAAGGATTCATTAGGCCATCCACTTCCTCAGCTAGTGCAGGAATGTTTTTTGTTAAGAACAAGGATGGTTCCTTATGCCCTATAATAGACTACCGCTCTCTCAACACTATTACGGTCAAAAATCGCTATCCTTTACCTCTCATACCTGAGCTAATCGAATGGTTACAAACCTCTAAAATTTTCACTAAATTAGACCTCAGGGGTGCCTATAATTTGATCAGAATTCGCTCTGGCGACGAATGGAAAACAGCGTTCAAAACTCGCTAAGAGTTATTTGAGTACACAGTTATGCCATTCGGATTGTTCAACGCGCCCGCAACCTTCCAGCGGTTCATCAACGATATCTTCCGGGATTTGCTTGATGTCTGTGTCGTTATCTACCTAGACGACATTTTGATATACTCTGACAGCCCTCAGGAACATATTAAACACGAACGTTGGGTTTTAGCCAGACTCAGAGCACATTCCTTGTACGCCAAGATAGAAAAATGTGTATTCGGACAATCATGTATATCCTTCCTCGGATACTACATCACTCCCGAAGGCATTCAGATGGACCACTCGAAGGTTGACTGCATCCTTTCCTGGCCTGTTCCACGCTCAAAGAAGGCTCTACAGAACTTCCTCAGCTTCTCTAATTACTATTGCAAGTTCATCAAAAACTTCTCAGCAATTGTGAAACCACTAAGTAGTCTAACCAGAGCGTTTTTTCTCAGAAAATAGGTGCAGGAACTCAACCACGACCCCGTTCAGATTTCACAAACAGTAGAAGGGTCTTAAAGGGGCATTAAATACCAGAATTGCACTAACACAGAGTGCAGAGTTCAGGGGGGTTACACACAGAGTGAAGAGCTGGCACTTGTAAACACAGAAACCAGACTTCTGTGTTTACAAGTGATTGTGGTGCGCAGGCACCAAAGGGTCTGAGCCAAAGGTGGTGGAACTGAGTTCCACCAAGTTCCCCCAGAAAAAAAGCCCTGAGTCTAACGAGTACAAAGATTCCCTTTGCCTGGTCCAAAGAAGCTCAACTTTCTTTTGACACACTTAAACAAAGATTCACCTCGGCTCCGATTCTCCAACTGCCTAACCCACACTGTCACTTCGTTCTAGAAGTAGATGCCTCACACTTTGCCTTAGGAGCCGTGCTTTCCCAACCTACGCCTTTACATCCTGGCGCCTTCTTCTCCAAGACCCTGTCACCTGCCGAGAAAAACTATCCTGTTGGAGAAAAAGAACTACTCGCCATTAAAGATGCCCTGGATAACTGGAGGCACCTCCTGGAGGGTACCACACACCCTTTCACCATTCTCACAGATCACCGCAACCTGCAATATCTTAAGGCCTGTAAAACCCTGTCCACCCGCCAGGTTAGATGGAGTCTGTTCTTTGATCGGTTTGATTTCCAAATCTATCGTCCTGGTTCACAAAATGTCAAGGCCGACTCATTATCCCACATGAACGACGAAGACAATGTTGACATTCCTCCTCTTCCCATCATTCCCCCGAACCGCTTTGTTGGTTCAGCTACTTGCTTCAAACAGTTACTCATTCAAAGTTGCTCCAGGGTGGTTTCCTTACCCAACGGTCTTACAAGACAACCCAATGGTTAATATACTAACGACAACAAACTTTATGTTCCCCCCACTTTACATCTTCTACTTCTTAAACAACTTCATGACAGCCCCTTGGCTGGTCACCTCGGTATCACAAAGACTATCCACCTTGTAAAAAGGAACTACTGGTGGCCAGGAATGACCAAAACCATACAAGACTATGTTACACCTTGTGAAACTTGTGCCAGCAGCAAACACTCACAAAGACCTCCTTATGGACTCCTAACCTCTCTTCCCGTACCAAGCAGACCCTGGGAAGTTGTCTCAATGGACTTCATTGTCGACCTCCCCAGGCCACAGGGAGCCAACACCATCATGGTCACAGTTGAATTATTAACTAAGATGGCTCACTTCGTCCCCATGAAAAGTTTGCCAACCTCCATTCAGACTGCGAAAGCTTTCACCGGCCACGTTCTCAAGCTCCACGGCTTACCATCTCGGATTATATCGGACAGAGGTAGTCAGTTTATCTCCAGATTCTGGAAGGCTTTGTGTGAAGCATTGCAAATCGACCATCGCATGTCCACTGCATACCGCCCTCAGACCAACAGGCAAACAGAACGTGTCAACCAAACACTTGAACAGTATCTTGGCTGTTACTGAATTTGCGTACAACGCCACCAGTTCATCTACCCAATTGTCCCCCATTTTACGCGAATTATGGATTTCACCCTAATACTTTGCCCTCTTCCTTTCTTCCTAGTAACGTGACGCCTACTGTCACCTGGGCTCCCTGACCATCAGCACCAGGTTCTCAGCCACCAGCTTGACCCCGGACCGGACCCCCAGGACCCTCATCCCAGCACAGCATCAGCTACTAACCGCAAGTACTCTGAACATAACAAACCTGCTAGCCATTCATTCATGTTAATGGACTGTGCGATTTATGCCCAAGTATCCGTGGATGCCTAATTTATGTGCTTAGTATTTCATTCATGCTATTGAACTGTGCAATCCATACCAAGTATTGCTGCAAACCTCTAAAATCTGCTCAGTAGTCTCATTTGCCTATGAACTGTGTTATCCAGACCAAATTTCGCTGTAAACCCTTCATACCTGCTCAGTACTTCTTCTATGCCTATGGACTGTGTTACTCATACAAAGTATTGCTGGGAGCTTAACATATCTGCCTAGTAGTTCTCTCCTGGTTTTGAACTGTCCGATTCGCACCCAAGTATTGCTGTAGCTCTTTAGCTTCAGCACTGCATAGCCTCATCATTTCCTCACCTCATAGTTTTTAGTTCTAGCCTTAGCCTTACTGACGCCTATGAAGGAATAAGTGCCATTTACTTATCTGAGGCTGTGATGACTGAACCCTAACTCTCTACAGTGTTTGAGAGTGATACCTGGGTTCAACCCTGAGAAGCCTCTGCAGTTGTGATCCACACATTTAGACCCCAGTTTGGTGTATCGTATCACTTTGATCTGAAGTCCCATGACAGTGAGTGGACTTTTATGGTCTCCTAGTAATATGTGTGACACCCAAGCCATGCATAGATGGTATCGCTGGTCCCTGTAGAAATTCTTATATGGACATTTGTGTATTAAATTTACAGCCTAAATCTGCCTGGAGACCCGGGGACACTGTATACATTATACATGTAGTCTTGTGGTCCTCGTGGAAGTCCATGTGTGGACACTTCTAACTATTATTTCATTATTATTATACATTTACAGGATTTACATAGTGCCATCAGTGTGTGCAGTGCTTTACAGTCTAAAGGGAGACAGTACAGTTACAATACAAGAGGGCCTTGCTCATAAGAGCTTACAATCTAATGGGGTGGGGCAGATGGTAGAAAAGGTTATAACTGTGGGGGATGAGCTGATGGAAGAGGTAAAATTTGGAGGTGTGATAGTCTTCCCTAAAGAGATGAGTCTTCCTATGATAAATGAGGGGCTAAACCCACCTTGAGACTTTCTCCACACCTGGAGTGTTCTGAGTTCTTGGATAAAGTCTACACAGTGTTTACAGATTGGCTTTATCACCCCAACGAGCTCCAGTTCATGGATGTGATCATTATGTTTGGAGGATCTCTCCAGTCCATCAAATTGTCTTTACATTCAATTGTAAAGTCCCTTCCATCTATTGTTTATCCATCCTGTACATATCTTGTTCCATCCCCCGTCTCTTGGGTCCTCCCCGCCCATTCTGTGCTTGTGTGGTTACACTTCGAGTGAATACCCCCATTTGTGGAGAACCTCCCTCCCCTCCCCCTCCCTTCCTATTCACCCTCCTTTACTAAGATCCCTCCCTCTTCCTCCTTCTGTTCCTCTCCCCTCCCCCATGCTCCCATTTTTTCCCAGTGATCCACCAACACCAACTCGGTCCTTATGTGCAAGAAATGAATGGTGTGACTGGAATGAGGTTCCTTCAATCTGAAGTTCCATGACAGTGAGTGGACTTTTATATCTTTCTATGGTCATCTGATTTATGGTCTCCTAGTAATATGGAGACATCCAAGCCATGTATAGATGGTCTCTGTGGTCCCTGTAGTAAGTAGGTCCCTGTTGTAAGTAGGAAAGGAATTGTCCTTATTTTTCATCTCTAGGATAGAATGGATAGCTAGCTACTAAATGTATCCATTATTCCATTACTTTATAGTGTAACCCATGCAGCCAACTCCTGACGAGTGGCAAAAGGCCATGAAACGCGTTGAGTGTTCATCCAGGGATGCCAAGCCTCGCTAGCTCCAATAATTCTAACCAATCATGTTTTCTATCGGTATTTATTATGTAAATTATATATATATTATATTTCTTCTATGTTTTATCTGTATTTATTTGTTCTTTGCTATGAAATGTAATGTCTGTCACAAATCATGTTTAGTAATCACCTCTGTATTAATAAATGAATTATTATTATATCAACTTATGTTGTTTTTTTATGATTGTATTTTTACATCATAAATGTGTTCTTATATTATATTATTGAATGATGATTACTAATATCACTATCATGAAGCCCCCCCAGGGGATTGTGACATTATTTACATTCCATACACATTATCAAATACACCCACATGCCTCCATCAAAGTCCCGATCTACCTCTCCCTCCCTTCTTACATATATATGCCGGGATGGAGGCATGCCGGGGTGTAGCTCTAGGTATAGACAAGTCATACCCATTTTCTATATGTTTTATTAGCTTTACATTTGTTGTGACCTTGTGTTCTGTGTCTTTAAGACTTTTCTATATGTAATAAAAATATGTTTGTTAAACAATTGGTTATATAAGAACTTTATCTATTTTTTTATTTATTTTTTTGTGTTATATTTGATCTTCTGTGGTGGCTCTGTAAGGTATTTTACAGGCGTGGCTACTATGAGAAATTTCTTGGGGCTGCAGTTCCTCTCATCTCCACAAGGTGGTGATCTCACTCATATCCAGACATGAAGATTCTATGGAATGCAGACAGGAAGTGATGTCATTACAGACAGGAAGTAATCTGGAATAAAGACAAGACGTTTCATGAGGCAGGAAAGAGAAGACATTGCTGGAAGTAACAGCAAAGGAGGTAATAAGATCTTATTTCCTATTTACACCCACAGAGCTCACCTCCCCCGATCACTTCCAGCAGCCCCCAGTGAGGCGCTTCGTTCTCTGTGACCCCAAACATGGCACAATGCAGCCACTGAGATTCCCAAGTGATGACAAAGGCTGAGGTGAGGGGCATGAATGGGGGAGGGGGTCTGAACCGGGGTGCCAGTCAGGGGGGGTTATGGGCGGGGTTAGGGTTGCCACTTTTTCTTCAAGCCAAACCCCAACGATTTAGAGGCGCACAGTATATATATATATATTAGTATACACTATAGGATTGTAACAGACCTGGGACACCTTTGGGAACTCCGAAGAGAATAGTAATGTGGTGCACATAGCGCCCCCTCACCCTCCTGTCACGTTCTGTTCTGAGCCACATTCCTGTCTGAATATTGTGTCCGGGTTTCTGGTGGACTGAAACCTGGAAATATGATTCAAAACCCAGACTATCCGGGTGAATCCTGGAGAGGTGGCAACCCTAGCAGAGGTGGCAGAGGTATGACATGAGGAGGATGGATAGGAATAGGTGGGAAAAATGAAGGGACAATAATATAGGCAGACATGGAAGGGGCACATAGGTGTTGGGGAGATGGGGGCAGAAACTCCAGAGAGCAGCTGGCAGTAGGAGAGGAGTTTGAGATGTGCGGAGAATTGGTCCTGCCCCCCCCCCACACATCTCAAGGGCCACACACACACCGAGGACCCCCACATACAGGCACTCATCAGGCCCTGGGAGCTGCAGCTGGTATTAGTGATGGGTCCCTCAGAGCCGGCACAGGGCACAGCCGAGTATGGAGAACTGTGATCTTGTGTCTGAGGGAGGAGGAGTGGGGAGAGGAGTCGGCTGATGTTGGGGGGCGCTGTGCCCATGTTGGGAGCAGATCAGACACAGCAAGGGGGCTCTGTAAAGGCTGAATGTGCTGCACACTCTCTGTTCTTAGCAATCCCTATTGGCAATCACCAGGGGAGCCTCCCCTGATCCTGGGACCCTTTATTGCAACAGCAAGACCCTTCCCTGCTGTCTTAGTCCCCCCTGCATTGGCGAAATGCCAGGGTCGCAGGTGTGACCTTTGTGACTGTAATAGTTCTGCAACTGGTTCTGAGTAAACTAGAGGAGCTGAAGGGGTCTCTGAGGTGTTAGTGGGACTAAGGGATTCTGGGAGCCTCTGAGAGTTTACTTCATCTGAAGGGCTCTGGGACCCCGAGGAGGAAGTGTAGATGAAGGACTTTGGGGGCCCCCTAGGAAGTAATAGGACTCAACAACTCTGAGAGGTTAGTGGGGCTGAAGGGCTGTGGGGGCTCTGAGGGGGTAGTCAGGCTGCAAGGCTCTGAGGTAAGAGGGGGCTTCTGGGCTCATAGGGGCTCTTGGTCTCTGATGGTCCTCCCACCCCTCCTGCACTCACTTTTCTGACCTTCTTAGAACTCCTGCCAGCAAATGTAGGAAGCCTTCACCTCACCATCTCACTGGTCAAGAAAAATGTTCCAGAACACAAAATAAACCAAGAGAACAAACCCCTCCCCCTGTTGTCCTCCTCCTACTCACACTGAGTTGCTATTGGAGAGTACAGAACAGACTCCTCCCCCACAGTTCTGTACTCCACCTTCAGAATCCTCTTGCTATCCAATCCAATCCCTTCTCTTACTGCAGACAGTGACATCACTCCTGCCAGTCAGCAGGCTGCCGGAGATTGGAGTCTTGCAGCTGGAGTTCTGGCAAATTATCCTGATTAGCCGTTCCCCTTCCTGGACATCATGATGACCCGACATTGACCTCACAGCACGGCCTCAGAGCAAACACGTCAAAGGAGCGTATTTATCATTCCTTGTCTGCAGATCTAAAACTAATCAAAACCAATTCCGAAACCAAACAAACCCAACAGAGAAAAGAGAATTTCTGATCTGGTAAGACAAGAGGGTCCCAGGAGCCAAAAAAAATCAAAATCATATTCTAACAGTCCAAACTAAATGTGTTTCCATGGAGGCAGTAGTTCCTGAATATACAGCGACCCTCCTGTTACCCCCCCCCCCCCTCACATCCACATCCTATTATTGTGTGACCAATACCATCCAAATAATTCTTACTTTCATTTACCAAAGATATTCATCTACAAGGAGACCTGTATAGATCAAATGATGGGACCAATGAGGATGGAGGAGGACCGGAGTCACATGACTAAGAAGATACTAAACTTCACCCTTGAGATCATCTACCTGCTGACCGGAGAGGTGAGGAGGATTCTGGGAGGTCACATGACATCACTCTGATCTCTATTAATAAAACACAGACCTGACTGGAGAGGTGAGGAGGATTCTGGGAGGTCACGTGACATCACTCTTATCTCTACTAATTAAACACAGACCTGACCGGAGAGGTGAGGAGGATTCTGGGAGGTCACATGACATCACTCTTATAACTATTAATAAAACACAGACCTGACCAGAGAGGTGAGGGGGATTCTGGGAGGTCACATGACATCACTCCTATCTCTATTAATAATACACAGACCTGACCGGAGAGGTGAGGAGGATTCTGGGATTCTAACATGATATTCCTATTGGTTCCTCAATACAGAGATTTCCTCTTGTGAAGTCAGGTGATCACATGACCATCACAGTGCCTCCATGTGACTCCCTAAAACCTGAGAGACACAACATGGAGAAGATTCTAAAAGTCACCAAGAAGGTGATGGAGCTGCTGACAGGAGAGGTGAGGAGGATTCTGGGAATACTGGGACATTATCCAGTAACAGACAAGGGATGTGTCTGGATGGTGACTGTATCATTGTGTGTGTCAGGTTCCTATAAGGTGTCAGGATGTCACTGTCTATTTCTCCATGGAGGAGTGGGAGTATTTAGAAGGACACAAGGATCTCTACAAGGACGTCATGATGGACAATCAGCAGAATTTGAGTTTTGTGAAGAATGTAAGGAACGAATTTCCCTGGAATGAGAAGATATTGAACCTCACCCTGGAGATCCTCAGCCTGCTGACTAGAGAGGTTAGTGTTTAACGAAGGGTTAAATCTGACTCCGCTGTACACTGGGATGTATTCAGAGTCACTTTAAGTCAGGGATCCTCAAACTACGGCCCTCCAGCTGTTGCAGAACTACACTTCCCATGAGGCATTGTAAAACTCTGACATTCACAGACATGACTAGGCATGATGGGAATTGTAGTTCCTGAACACCTGGAGGGCCATAGTTTGAAGACCCATGCTTTAAGTCTTCTGATGTTCTGCTAATCAATAACGACATCCACACAAGTACTATGAATACATGAAGTGTACGTACTCTATGATATTTGGTAATAGCACAAGATGGCGGCATTGGGTATGGGAGAGAACAATTCCAGGTTTAGTCCAATCAGTGAGACCGATGATTACCAGCATGCCACATCCACTGACCACTAAATCCATGGGTAACATTTCCTGGTGGGTCAGTGAGCCTTACTAGTAAAACATTAGTGACTCTATTATATGAGTTCTAGAAGGATCTATAAATCTGACCACATTGTAATCATATTATTGGATGTCTGTCCTCTGCTGAATCGGGAACATTGTGACCAATTCCTGGAGAATAAATATAGAGACGAGGGATTATGGGAGAGAAGAGCCATCTTATAGAGGAGCTCCAGTCTCCTTCAGAACTAAATAAAAGTCAGCAGCTACAAATGCTGCAGCTGCTGACCTTTAATATTAGGACTGGGAGTGAGCTTCATGTTCGAGTTGAACTCATGTTCGACTCAATCATCGTATGTTTGACAGTTCGTTTTAATACGAACATAACGTTTGTATTAAAACAAATGTAATGGTAACGGTCTGTTCGTGCCAAATTCGAGTGGCGTGTTACAGCCCATAATTCACTGCGCATCTTAGTGCATTGTTGGCTGATAATTGGCCAAGCATGCACTATGACCCGCATGCTTGGCCAATCACAGCTTGCAAAAAACGGAGCGCCATAATTGGCCAAAGCGAGGGTGGCTTTGGCCAATTCTGGCTCAGGGGGTTTAGTACACGCCCCACACTATAAAAGTCCGCCTGCAAGTCGGCCTTGTGTAGTGTGTTGTGGTGGGTAAGAGAAGACAGAGATAGAGTGTCATTTATTGCAGGTAGATAGAGCAGGCAGGCTAGTCAGTTAGAGTTACAGTGTGTAGAGGATATATATGCATCCCAGGTGTTATGTATGTATATTTATACACTGTATTGAGTTTAGCTAGATCCGCTCTTCCTAATTTACTAACAGGCAGGCAGGTGATTGTGCTAGCTGCAGTATTCTCACGTGGTGTACTGTCTGTGTCCTCTGCCGTGTGCACCTAAAGCTACGTAATGTATATTGTCTGTGTCCTCTGCACATTGTGCACCTAACTTAAAGCTGGCGTTTCTCATATTTACTCCTAGAAGCAGGGATCTGCTCATATTAATACTACAGGCAGGGGATATTGCTGCAAGTACTTTCACGTGGTGTACTGTCTGTGTCCTCTGCAGGCCATTAGTATGGACAACAAGGAGAGGCAGAGAGTCACAAGCCAATAAAAGAGGGCAAGCAAGCTGGTCGTGGACATGGTGCATCCCCATCAGCACGTGGCCGTGGGACACGCCCGTCCTTTTTTTTTTTTTTGGCAGCTAGCCGCTTTGAGCCGGAACATGCCAAAGACTTGGTAGAGTAGATGACCAAGCCGTCCTCATCCTCTCTAACCCAGGCTCAGGTTACTTTGTCTGGCAAAGCAGCTGCCAATGCGGCCACCTCCCTCTGCTCTATGGCATCAGTCACTTCACCCCCGAACTGTTTGACCACAGTGTTGGGTACATGCTGCAGGAGGATGCGTAGCATTTTGAAGGCTTCCAATGATGGTACACAGCTAGAGGAAGGCAGTAACGTGAGCCCCAGCTGCTGCATACTGCCAGGTTTTCTACAGTTATGAGGAAGGGGATGATGATGTCACTGACTCTACGTGGGTGCCTGATAGTAGAGAGGAGGAGGAGGAGGCACATCTCCAATGAGGCAGGATGCTCTCCAGGGGCCATCTTAATGGCAGCACACTGACTGCATTATAACGCAGAGCTCTGCATGTGCAGGGCGCTGCTGTCTCTCAGCGTTATTCCAAAAGTTCTTTGGTGTGGGCCTTTTTTGAGACAAGTGCATCAGATAGCACCGCTATTTGCAACATATGTCTCAAGCATATCTCGCGTGGCTAAAACATCACCCGCTTGCGCACCACATGCTTGACCAGACATATGTCGACCTGCCATGCAGTTCGTTGGCAAGCGTACCTCAAAGACCCACACCAAAGAACAAAGCTGACCTCTCCTTGCTCCTCATCAGCTGGGATATCCAACCCCACTATACCCTCAGTCCTCTCTGAAGCCTGCACTGATAGGACTGAAGGTGTAGAATTAGGAGTGTCACAGCCTAGTACTTGCGGGCAATCTACTATCGGTACACCAATGGCAGATTGTACCAGGCAAATTTCCCTGCCCCAGCTGCTGCAGCGCAGAAAGAAGTTCTCTCCCAGCCACCCACATACCCAGTGGTTGAATGCTAGCTTAGCTAAATTGCTAGCACTTCAACTGCTGCCTTTTCAGTTGGTAGATTCTGCCCCTTCCGTGAGTTTGTGGAATGTGTAGTACCTCAGTGGCAAGTTCCCAAACGCCACTTTTTCTAACGGCAGGCAATTCCTGCTCTCTAACGGCATGTGGAAGGCAATGTCTATGCCTCGTTGGACAGGGCGGTCAGTGGTAAAGTGCATATTATCGCTGACTCATGGTCCAGCAGGCATGGACAGGGACGTTGCCTATCTTTCACGGTGCATTGGGTGACTCTGCTGGCAGCTGGGAAGGACGCAGGACAAGGTACAGTAGTGTTGGAGGGTGTTTCGCCACCACGCCTCCAAAATGCTACTACTGGTTGTGACACACTTCTCTCCTCCACCCCCTCCTCTTCTTCTTCCTCTGTGGCCTCTTCCTGTGCTGATGTGTCCTTTAGGACCAATAGTGCTCCGTAGGCGTTAAAGGGGCTATACAGGTACGCAGGCAAAGAGATGCCATGCGGTGCTTGAGCTGGTGTGCTTCGGGGATAGGAGCCACTCTGGGCCAGAGGTTCTGTCAGCTCTGCAGGGGCAGGCTCAGAGGTGGTTGACGCCACGCCAGCTTAAGCCAGGAATGGTGGTTTGCGACAATGGCACCAACCTCCTGTCCGCCCTGCGACAGTTACAACTGACCCATGTGCCCTGTTTTGCTCATGTCCTTAACTTGGTGGTGCAGCGGTTCTTGGGCAGGTACCCAGGCTTACAGGATGTCCTGAAGCAGGCCAGGAAAGTCTGTGTGCATTTACGACGGTCATATATTGCCAGTGCTCGGCTGGCAGACCTCCAAAAGGAATATAACCTGCCCAAGAACCGCCTAATCTGTGACATGCCCACCAGGTGGAACTCTACGGTGGCTATGCTGCACATGCAGCAGAGCAACATCAATGAGTATCTGTGCCAATATGGCAGCAGGACAGGGTCAGGGGAGCTTTCCCCCCCCCCCCATGCCAGTGGGCCATGATCAGGGATGCATGCATTCTTCTGTCACAATTTGAGGAGGCCACGAGGATGGTGAGCAGTGACAGTGCATGCATCAGTGACACCATCCCTCTTATTCACCTGTTGGAGCACATGCTGCGTGGAATAATGGACAGGGCCCTTGAGGGAGGAAGATGAGGACTTCCTTACCTTTCAAGACCCCCTTTATCCATACAGTGTTTCTGCTTGCCCTCCTATCGCACAGGAAGACAATTTTTGATGCAATACTTTGCAGTAGGCTCATTCCTGCACTACAACTAGAGTATCTGTGAGGGGTTGCAGAGTTGTGACACCAGCACCGCCACCAGCAAAGGCTAATTTTTCTGCCCCTTTTCAACAGGGGCATGTAATTACAATTCTTGATCTAATATTTCACAGCAGGGCTCATTCCTGCGCCCACCAAGAGTAACTGTGAAGACTTACAGTGTTGTGGCACCAGCGCCAGCATCAAAGGCCCAATTTTTTCACCACTGTTTAACAATGGCATGTAATTACAATTCTTGATAAAATAGTAAACACAGCAGGGCATTCCAGTACCCACCAAGACTAATAGAGGGCTTACAGTGTTGTGGCAACACCAACACCTAGGGCCCAAATTATGCAGAGTATATACGGCAGGCCCCTACTTTCAAACACCCAACTTACAAATGACTCCTTCTTGCAAACGGAAGGAGACAACAGGAAGTGAGAGAAAATCTACCCCTAGAAAGGGAAATTCTCTTCTGTAAGAGGTGTCTCCTGTCCAATAGGGATGAGCCGAACACCCCCGCGTTCGGTTCGCACCAGAACGTTCAAACAGACCGCCCGTTTGCGCGAACATTTAGAACCCTATTGAAGTCTATGGGACTCGAACGTTCGAATTCATAAGTGATCTTTTTAAAGCCCAATATTCAAGTTATTGTTGGAAAATGTCTTTGAAAACCCGAGTCTTGCCCCAGGGAACATGTATCAATGGAAAAAAAGTTTTAAAAACAGTTGTTTTTTCTGGAGCAGCCATTTTAATGATGCTTAAATGGGAAAAAAAAATCCTTTAAATATCGTACCTGCTGGGTGTCTATCGTAGTGGCACGTGTTTAGAAATGTCCCTGCACAACATGAGATTACTCTCAGAAAAAATAAATGTAATAATGCTTGCGGCTTTAATGTAATGTTTGGTCCCTGCAATATGGATGCAAATCATTGAAAAAAATAGCACAAGTTTCTCCGCCACCATTCCCCCCAGGTCATTACCCAGTGCCAATCCTGATCCCGGAGGCCCTAAGCAAAATGACATGGCACATTAAAAATGAGAAGTGGGGGGCGCTAACGACAGTGACATGTCACATTAAAAAAAGTTGAGAAGCGGGGGAGGGGGTGTTCTGCTGTCGTAAATTTCTTAGCCAGCGAGTTTAGAAGCGGGGTGAGGGGGCGAAAATGACTTCTCACCGGGCGGGGCCTCTAGTAATTTGGGGGGCCCTTTGCTTCTTTGCGGGGCCCAAAGTGGCTTGCACAGTGAGCCTATAGCGATGATCGGCCCTGACAAGACCCTTTGTCCCTATATACTTTGAAAGGCAGTATACAGGCGATGCAGTTAAACAGGGGCAGAAAAATTTGGC
The DNA here is from genome assembly GCA_029574335.1 of Rana kukunoris. NCBI lineage: Eukaryota > Metazoa > Chordata > Amphibia > Anura > Ranidae > Rana > Rana kukunoris. The sequence continues at coordinate 14,020,779 of CM056052.1, forward strand.
CTTAGGCACAACACGACACAGCAACCCCTCACAGCTACTGTAATTGGAGTGCAACAAAGAGCCACATGCAAATTATTGCATCAAAAATTGTTATTAGACGCCCCTGTTAAACAGGGGCAGAAAAATTGGGCCTCAGCATAGGCAGTCTCAAAGGGATCTGACATTTAAAAAAAAAATATTCAGTTACATCAGGATCAGGTGCTTGGTAGCTGGTGTTGATCCAAGCCTGATTCATTTTAATGAAGGTCAGTCGATCAACGGAGTCGGTGGAGAGGCGCACTCTGTGATCAGTCACAAAGCCGCCAGCAGCACTGAATGTGCGTTCTGAAAGAACACTGGATGCAGGGCAAGCCAGTAGCTCAATTGCGTACTGTGCAAGCTCTGGACAGTGATCCATCCTCAAGACACAGTAAGCCAGAGGATTTTCGGTGGGGAAGGTGACCAAGTCGGATCTTGCCCCTAGGTATTCCCGCACCATGTAAACCAGACGCTAGCGATGGTTGCTGGAACCGGTCAGACCTTGGGGCTGCGGACTAAAAAATTGTCTGAACGCATCGGTCAGACGGCCACCTTCTCCACTGTGACTCACCGAAGCCTCAGCAAGACATTGTCCAGGGCCAGGACCCCCCCCCCCCCCGGTTCTGGGAACGCATTGCACAGACCCTTTTTCATCTTCTTCTCCCTCTGCGACAGCAAGATAAGGTCTGCAACCTTACTCTTGTAACGTGGATCAAGGAGAGTTGCCAGCCAGTGATGATCCCCCTCCTTGATACCACATACACGAGGATCCTTACGCAGGCTTTGCAGGATCAGGGAGACCATGCAGCGTATGTTTGCTGAGGCATTCCGGGCACAGTCCTCTGGGTCACTAAGGACGACAGGATCCTCAGCCACCTCATCCCAGCCACGTAAATGTCCATGGGTTCCTTGGGACTGTAAGTGATCCCTTGAAGACTGCTGATGCTAGGCTCCACCTCCATGCTGCTGATACAATCATCCTCCTCCTCGTCCTCTTCCTGTGTGCTAGGTGGGCAAGCAGGACCACTGTCTGGATAAAGGGGGCCTTGAGAGGTAAGGAAGTCCTCATCTTCCTCCCTCTGTTCTGCCTCAAGGGCCCTGTCCATTATTCCACGTAGCGTGTGCTCCAACATGTGAATAAGAGGGACAGTCTCACTGATGCATGCACTGTCACTGCTCACCATCCTCGTGGCCTCCTCAAATGGTGACAGGACAGTGCATGCATCCCTGATCAAGGCCCACTGGGGAAATAAAAACAAGCTCCCCTGACCCAGTTCTACTGCCATATTGGCACAGGTACTCATTGATGGCCAATGTAGAGTTCCATCTGGTGGGCATGTCACAGATTAGGCGGTTCTTGGGCAGGTTGTATTCCCTTTGGAGGACTGACAGCCGAGCAGTGGCATTATATGACCTCCGGACATGCACACAGACTTTTCTGGCCTGCTTGAGGACATCCTGTAAGCCCGGGTACCTGCCCAAGAACCGCTGCACCACCAAATTCAGGACATGAGCAAAACAGGGCACATGGGTCAGTTTTCCCTGTAGCAGGGCAGAGAGGAGGTTGGTGCCATTGTCGCTAACCACCATTCCAGGCTTAAGCTGGCGTAGCGTCAACCACCTCTGAGCCTGCCCCTGTAGAGCTGACAAAACCTCTGCCCCAGTGTGGCTCCTGTCTCCCAAGCACACCATCTTTAGCACCGCATGGCATCTCTTGGCCTGCATTCCAGCGTAGCCCCTCGTACGCCTATGAAGCACGGCTGGTTCCGAGGAGACATCACCACAGGAAGAGGCCACAGAGGAAGAAGAAGAAGAGGGGGTGGAGAAGAGAGGTGTGTCACAACCAGTAGTAGTGTTTTGGAGGCGTGGTGGCGGAACAACCTCCAACACTACTGTACCTTGCCCTGCATCCTTCCCAGCTGCCAGCAGAATCACCCAATGGGCCGTGAAAGAGAGGAAACCTCCCTGTCCATGCCTGCTGGACCATGAGTCAGCTGTAAGATGCACCTTACCACGGACCGCCCTGTCCAGCGAGGCATGGACATTGCCTTCCACATGCCGGTAGAGAGCCGGAATCGCCTTCCGTGAGAAAAAGTGGCATTTGGGTACTTGCCACTGAGATACCGCACATTCCAGAAACTCACGGAAGGGGGCAGAATCTACCAACTGAAAAGGTAGCAGTTGAAGTGCTAGCAATTTCGCTAAGCTTGCATCCAACTGCTGGACATGTGGATGGCTGGGAGAGAACTTCTTTTGGCACTGCAGCAGCTGGGGCAGGGAAATATGTCTGGTACTATCAGTAGATTGCCCGCATGTACTACTAGGTTGTGACACACCTATTTCTACACCTTCAGTCCTATCAGTGCAGGCTTTAGCGAGGACTGAGTGCCTAATGGGGTTGGAGGTCCCAGCTGATGAGGGGCAAGGGGAGGTCCGCTTTGTTCTTTGGTGTGGGTCTTTCTGGTATGCTTGCCAACGAACTGCATGGCAGGTCGACATATGTCTGGTCAAGCATGTGGTGCCCAAGCGGGTGATGTTTTGGTCACGCGAGATACGCTTGCGACATATGTTGCAAATAGCAACGGTGCAATCTCAAAAAAGGCCCACACCAAAGAACTTTTGCAATAACGTTGAGACACAGCAGCGCCCTGCACAGGCGTAGCTCTGCGATGTAATGCAGTTGGTGTGCTGCCCTTAAGCTGGCCCCTGGAGGGCATCCTGCCTCTTTGGAGATGTGCCTGTGCCTCGTCCTCCTCCTCTTCCTCCTCCTCTCTCCTATCATGCACCCCCATAGAGTCAGTGACTTCATCATCCCCTCCCTCCTCATCACTGTCGAAAACCTGGCAGTATGCTCCAGCTGGTGGAACATCACTGCCAGATTGCTGTCCCTCTCAGCCACCCCCTCTCTCTGGGCTCACGTTACTGCCTTCCTCTATCTGTGTTCCATCATCGGAGCCTTCAAAACGCAGCGCATCTTCATGCAGCATGTACCCAACACTGTGTTGAAACGGGGGACTCCTCAGGAGGACATGGTGGGACTAGGGAAGGATTGTGTGATGCCATTGTGCAGAGGGAAGAGGACGGCTTGGCAGCTGCTTTGCCAGACAAACTAAGCTCAGCCTGGGTGACGGAGGATGAGGACGGCTTGGTCATCCACTCTACTAATTTCTCTGCATATTTGAAAGAGAATATATTGGAAGATTGTCAGCACAAACAACAATGCACCAGTCCTTAGGCCTCGTACACACGAGCGGACAGATTTGTTCAAATCTGTCCGTCCGACAGATTTGAACAAATCTGTCTGCTGGGATTTTGGTTTGCTCGCGTGTACACACGAGCAAACCAAAATCCCCGCCAGCAGACGGCGCGCTGACGTGGCGGTGACGTTGACGCCGCCACGTCACCGCACCAGGAAGTAAAACACTTCCGCGCATGCGCCGAATCCATTCGGCGGCGGTGCGGGACGACATGTCTGCTGGTAAGTGTACTAACCAGCAGACATGTCGGGCGGACAGATTCCCACCCGATAGATTTCAAAGCATGCTTTGAAATCTGTCGGGTGGACAAATCTGTCCGCTAGCCCGTACACACGATCGGAGATGTCTGCTGAAACGGTCCATCACAAGGCTAATGGTGACACCCAGGAGCAACAACTGGCCAATGAAGAGACTGCACACGGGAGTCAGATCCGTCAGGTTTCTTGTGGAGCTGCTGGACCTTAGTGATCCCCAATGGGGTATATGGTATAACAAATATCTAAAAATAATGGTAATAATAATATAATTGTAATTCTACCTCTCATGGTGATCCCATAATAGGTAGTAGATGTATAGAATACACAACACATACCTGCTGTTCATTTAAATGTAGTTTACCACAACTTTGTATTGCCCCCAATGGGGAGAAAAAGGAGAGTAGACAGAAACCGGAGATTAACCTAGGGCTGATCAAAAATAATTTTCAAAATGTAATAATGATCTGATATAAATGGGGAACAGATTTAAATAGTTAACTAAATCAATGTTTCCCTTATATGGTTAAATATAGGCAAGAGCCGTGACCAGCCCGTACTTGAACAATGCCATGAGTATCAAATCATACAGGGGACATATCCTAAAGAGTCAGCACCTGTATAATGCATAAAGAAGGGTCAAAAAATATATATTTCCCATAGGGATCAATGGGTAGATAGGTTACCATACTGGTCTCAAATTATACCGCTTAATTACAATTAAATAGGTAAAATACCTTGTATTGCCTCTGAGGTTGAATGTCTCCCGGTTGTTAGATCACCATCTCTTACTCTCCATAACGCCAGGAGTGTGCATGGCATCCATACACGCCGGCGTATATAACACACAGGGCCCACCCGGAAGGGAAGGGTCAGAACTGACCCCTGACATCACTTCTGTTGGTCTTTACATGCAGCACATGCGCAGATCGGCCAATCACGGTTGCATCACGCATGCTCCGTGTTCCGCATGACAGCGGATAGGATGGGAAACTATGATAAAGACCGCACAGCTTCACCTAGTGGTGCGATCCCAGCATGGCCAGCGACGTTCCCCAGGTCCACCAGAGCACATCACCCCACTGGTGTCAATGCAGAAGACAAGTCTGACCAGAAACAGAACATAAACTGAATTTCAACAATATTCATTTCAAACATATTCCATGTATTGCAGCATAATTTACAATAGTACAGTTGCATTTGAGTTTGTGTCTCATACGTCCACAGTATTCCAAAGGGATGGACTGAATTTATTCTTGTGCCAATATTTCAAAAGTCAATACTTCAAATCCCCAATAGATGGCAGAGGAGAGCATATTTAAAAGAATCATAATCAAAAATCAGCATATAGTGCCTTGTTTCATAAGGATGGTTTGAAAGAGAGGGCTGTATTTAAGCCTGGTGTATATGTGGCCCTTTGGTTGAAAATCCAGCGTGCTTCCTGCTGGACACTCTTATCGAAATGTCCTACTCTTTTTTGTGGAGGGACCACTTCTAATACAAAGAAAGAGATGACCATAGGGTCATAACATGTTTACATATTGGTGTATACAGTAAGCCTGCGTCAAGATAATAAAATGCGCCACAAACATTTTATCCTGAAAAGGACGAGCATGTCAGATGGCCACGTGCTGAAGAGGATGCACCATGTCCACTACCAGCGTTGCCTCTAGATGCAGAGCCTGCTTGCCCTCGTGACTCTCTGCCTCTCTTTGGTGTCTTTCCAGACATTAATTAATGGCCTGCACAAGACAAAATCAGTACACACACCTCGTACCTTTAGGTACAAACTGGAGAGGACAAGTGCAGTAAACTCCAAGTAGGTTTAAGTGAAAACTATACAGCACAAGTGCAGTAACACAACTACGTTTAGGTGCTAATAAACAGCACAATTGCAGTAACACAACTACGTTTAGGTGCTAATAAACAGCACAAGTGCAGTAAGGCCTTGTACACACGAGGGAATAAATCCGCTGAACATGGTCCGACGGACCATTTCAGCCGAAAAATCCGCTCGTGTGTAGGGGCAAACGGACCGTTCTGGCCGGATTCCTCCGGCGGAAAATTTCCAAAGCATGCTTTGGAATTTTTCCGCCAGAGAGCTGTCCGTCAGATATGTCCGCTGGTTAGTACGGCAAACCAGCGGACATATCTGCCCGCACATGCGTCGTATCCTGTGAATGGATCCGACGCATGCACGCGGAAGTGTTTACTTCCTGGTGTGGTGACGTGGCGGTCACGTGGCGGCGTCAACGTCACCGCCGCATCACCGCGATGTCCGCCGGCGGGGAATTTGATCCGATGGTGTGTACAGCCATCGGATCAAAGCAATCCGGCGGACAGATCCGATGGGAACGGTCCGTCGGACCGTTCCCATCGGATCTATTCCCTCGTGTGTACAAGGCCTAACACAACTACGTTTAGGTGCTAATAAACAGCACAAGTGCAGTAACACAACTACGTTTAGGTGCTAATAAACAGCACAAGTGCAGTAACACAACTATGTTTAGGTGCTAATAAACAACACAAGTGCAGTAACACCAAGTACGTTTAGGCGCTATTAAACAGCACACGTGCAGTAACAGCAAATGCGTTTAGGTGCTATTAAACAGCACACGTGCAGTAACACCAACTGCGTTTAGGTGCTATTAAACAGCAAATGTGCAGTAACACCAACTGCGTTTAGGTGCTTCTAAACAGCAAATGTGCAGTAACAGCAACTGCGTTTAGGTGCTATTAAACAGCAAATGCGTTTAGGTGCTATTAAATAGCACACGTGCAGTAACACAACTACGTTTAGGTGCTAATAAACAGCACAAGTGCAGTAACACAACTATGTTTAGGTGCTATTAAACAGCACACGTGCAGTAACAGCAAATGCGTTTAGGTGCTATTAAACTGCAAACGTGCAGTAACACCAACTGCGTTTAGGTGCTTCTAAACAGCAAATGTGCAGTAACACCAACTGCGTTTAGGTGCTATAAACAGCAAATGCGTTTAGGTGCTATTAAATAGCACACGTGCAGTAACACAACTATGTTTAGGTGCTAATAAACAGCACACGTGCAGTAACGGCAAATGCGTTTAGGTGCTATTAAACTGCAAACGTGCAGTAACACCAACTGCGTTTAGGTGCTATTAAACTGCAAACGTGTAGTAACACCAACTGCGTTTAGGTGCTATTAAACTGCAAACGTGCAGTAACACCAACTGCGTTTAGGTGCTATTAAACAGCAAATGTGCAGTAACACCAACTGCGTTTAGGTGCTATTAAACAGCAAATGTGCAGTAACACCAACTGCGTTTAGGTGCTATTAACCACTTGAGACCCGCGCTATTGACAAAAGACGTCAACAGCGCGGCTCTCAAGTGCCAAGTGGACGTCTTTGGACGTCATTTAAAGTGCATTACCCGCGCGCCACCCAGTGGCGTGCGGCGGGTAAACACTGTCCCGCCGCATCGCTGAAGAGCCGATGCATGTACCTGGCGGCCGCAATGTCCGTCGGGTACATGCGATCCGCGGGAAAACAAGCAGATGACAGCAGGGATGTGGAGCTCTGTGTGTAAACACAGAGCTTCATGTGCTGTCAGAGGAGAGGAGACCGATCTGTGTCCCTTGTACATAGGGACACAGCATGGGTCACCCCCACTCCCCCCACACAGTTTGAACACACCCAGGATACTCACTTAACTCCTTCCTCACCCCCTAGTGTTAACCCCTTCACTGCCAGTCACATTTATACAGTAATTAGTGCATTTTTATAGCACTGATCGCTGTATAATTGTGAATGGTCCCAAATTTGTGTCAAATATCGCAGTCCCAATAAAAATCGCAGATCGCCGCCATTACTAGTAAAAAAAATCATAAAAAAATCATAATTCTGTTCCCCATTTTGTAGGCGCTATATCTTTTGCGCAAACCAGTCGCTTATTGTGATTTTTTTTTTTTTTTTTTTTACAAAAATATGTCGAAAAATATGTATCGGTCTTAACTGAGCATTTTTTTTTTTTTTTAAATGGGATATTTATTATAGCAACAAGTAAAAAATATATATATTTATATATATATTAAATTGTCACTTTTTTTTGTTTATAGCGCAAAAAATAAAAACCGCAGAGGTGATCAAATACCACCAAAATAAAGCTCTATTTGTGGGGAAAAAAGGATGCCAATTTTGTTTGGGAGCCACGTCGCACGACCGTGCAAATGTCAGTTAAAGTGACGCAGTGCCGGAAGCTGAAATTTCGCCTGGGCACAAAGGGGGTTTAGTAAGCAAGTGGTTAAACAGCAAATGCGTTTAGGTGCTATTAAACAGCAAATGTGAAGTAACAGCAACTGCATTTAGTTGCTATTAAATAGCAAACGTGCAGTAACAGCAACTGCGTTTAGGTGCTATTAAACAGCACACGTGCAGTAACAGCAAATGCGTTTAGGTGCTATGAAACAGCAAACGTGCAGTAACAAAAAATGTGTTTAGGTGCTATGAAACAGCAAACGTGCAGTAACAAAAAATGTGTTTAGGTGCTATGAAACAGCAAACGTGCAGTAACAAAAAATGTGTTTAGGTGCTATGAAACAGCAAACGTGCAGTAACACCAACTGTGTTTAGGTGCTATGAAACAGCAAACGTGCAGTAACAAAAAATGCGTTTAGGTGCTATGAAACAGCAAACGTGCAGTAACAAAAAATGTGTTTAGGTGCTATGAAACAGCAAACGTGCAGTAACAAAAAATGTGTTTAGGTGCTATGAAACAGCAAACGTGCAGTAACACCAACTGTGTTTAGGTGCTATTAAACAGCAAACATGCAGTAACAACAAATGCGTTTTAGATGCTATTAAACAGCAAATGCGTTTAGGTGCTATTAAACAGCAAATGTGCAGTAACAGCAAATGCGTTTAGGTGCTATTAAACAGCAAATGTGAAGTAACAGCAACTGCATTTAGGTGCTATTAAACGGCACACGTTCAGTAACAGCAACTGCGTTTAGTTGCAAATAAACAGGACAAGTGCAGTAGCACTGAGTACGTTTAGGTGTAAACTAAACAGCATACAGACAATACAACATGTTAGAACACTGCAGCTAGCACAATCACCTGCCTGCCAGTAGATTAGGAAGAACTGATCCAGCTAAGCTATACAGTGTATAAATATATGTACAACTTCTTTCTATCTGGTAGAAAAGACACTGTATCTCTATCTCTCTATAGGACTTCTCTCATTAACAACGCCGCAACACACTACAAGAGGCCACCCAGCAGGCGGCCTTTTATAATGTGGGGCATGTGCTAAAGCCCTGAGCCATAAATGGCCAAAGCCACACAGGCTTTGGCCAATTATGGCTCTTCGTTTTTTGTGCGCTGTGATTGGCCAAGCATGCCAGACATGCAGCATGCTTGGCCAATCATCAGCGTGCAATGCCGCAGTGAATTATGGGCCGTTGCGCGTCACTCGAATTTGGTGCGAACGACCCGTTTTGTTCGAATTTCGACGAACGTATGAACGGACAATGTTCGAGTCGAACATACGTTTGAATCAAACACGAAGCTCATCCCTACTGTCCACTGATGCTTTGCCACCAATCCTTGTGCAGGGACATGTGCCACTTTACAGGCATACTATAGACACCCAGCAGGTATGATATTTAAAGGAATTTTTCAGTTTTTTTTTTTTTTACTTTAAGCATCATTAAAATCGATGCTCTCGAAAAACAACCGGTTTTAAAAAAAAAAATTTGCATTGATACATGTTCCCTGGGGCAAGACCCGGGCTCTCAAACCCGTTTTACAACAATAACTTGTATATTAGGCTTTAAAATGAGCACTTTTGAATTCGAACGTTCGAGTCCCATAGACTTCAATGGGATACTAAATGTTCGTGCGAACGTTCGGTCCGTTCGAAGGTTCTGGTGCAAACTGAACGGGGGGGGGGGGTGTTCGGCCCATCCCTAATCAGGACACTTACCTCTCCACCAATCCAGTGGTGTCTTCACCAAAGTATATTTTCCAATCGGCTCACTGCCATCTGGGCTAAGGGAAATGCATCTTACTATTGTTTTATTGTTTGTGTGGGTGAGATGTGTACTACTACGATTTCCACCAGACCTCCTCTCCTATTCATCCCATGTGATTGGAGCCGTGCACATGATCCCACCCACACTAGCAAGCAATAGTAAGACGCTTCACCTCGGGGTTCTTCCTTAAGAGGTATAAGAGGTTGGGGGTCATAGAGATAGTGGGTAATGTGTCACTAGGATCGTTCCTTAACATGTCATGATATTTATCTTTGTATAACACAGAACTGTACAGTAATAATGAAGAAATCTACTGAGAATAAGACCAGAAGGAGAAGATCCTCGAGAATCCATAATCTCATCTCCATCCCCCCACCTCCATCCCCGATCCCTACAAGACTCAACACACAGAAGATTCTAGAAGTCGCCAAGAAGATGATGGAGCTGCTGACAGGAGAGGTGAGCGGTGCTGGGAATTCTTTGACATTATCCAGTAACAGACAAGGGGTGTGTCTGGATGGTGACTGTATCATTGTGTGTGTCAGGTTCCTATAAGGTGTCAGGATGTCACTGTCTATTTCTCCATGGAGGAGTGGGAGTATTTAGAAGGACACAAGGATCTCTACAAGGACGTCATGATGGACAATCAGCCGCCCCTCACATCACCGGGTAAGAGGAGACTTTATTGTAAAGGAGAGAGCAGTACGGAGGCTCCACCTAGATCCTCCATCATCTGATAAACCCAAAGAAACAATGGGCTAGATTCAGGTAGGAGCGGCGTAATAGTAAACTTGCGTAGCGTATGCTATTTACACTACGCTGCCGCAACTTTTACGGGCAAGTGCTGTATTCACAAAGCACTTGCCTGTAAAGTTGCGGCGGCGTAGCGTAAATGGCCCGTCGTAAGTCAAATTGGGCAGGTAGGGGGCGTGTATTATTTAAATTACGCGCGATCCCGCGCCAAACGTACTGCGCATGCGCCGGCCGTGAATTTATCCTAGTGCGCATGCTCCAAATCACGTCGCAAATTGTCAATGAAAACGACGTGATTGTCACTTACGCAAAGCCCTATTCGCGAACGTTTTACGTAAACGACGTGAAAAAATACGCCGGCACGCCGTCCATACTTAACATTGGCTGCGCCTCATACAGCAGGGGTAACGTTACGCCGGAGTTATGCTTACTCAAACGACGTAAAAAAAATGCGCAGGACGGGCGTACGTTCAGGAATCGGCGTATCTATCTCATTTGCATATTTTAGACGGGAATGCCACCTAGAGTCCAGCGTAAATATGCAACTAAGATACGACGGTGTAAGTGACTTACGCCGGTCGTATCTTAGCAACAATTAAGCGTATCTCATTTAGAGCATACGCTTAAAGTTGCACTGGCTCAGATTAGGACTTACGACGGCGTATCTACTGATACGCGCGTCGTAAGTGTTCCTGAATCTAGCCCAATGTATTCAGTCTCAGGAGATGGGAGGCAGCGGTGTGGGATCTCTGCAACTTGTCTCATGTGAACATTTAGGTCATCACTGATTACCAATATTATGAGTCCTGACCCTTACACTATATAATTTATATTGTACATTATATACTCCTGACCCCTGAGAGAAAAGCCCATGGTGATTGTGCCCCTCAAGTGGCAGTCCAGGGGTGCCGTACTTGCACGAGTGTTTAAGAGGGCACTTTGAGTGTGGCATCTTGGTCAGGTTACCACAACACACTTTTTTCACACATGCCTCTAGGGCTGGGCCTTTTGGCTGGGACCAGAGGAATTTTTAAAACCTGGTCAGAGGGCCGGCCATCGTATTGCACGATGGTCCCTTTCACTCTCCCTCATCTTCCTTCTCCCCCACTTTCTTTTTATTTAACCCCTGTGTGTGTCACTTTATTGTATTCTTTTGTTGGTTGTCTTACACGTTTGTCACAGTGTGATTAGTAGGGTGTGGGTCCTCTGGCCTGCCTTGAACGTCTTGGGAGTGGGTTGACATGACCTTCTGCTTCGGCAGACCTTCCAGAGAACGGGGTCTGTCTGGTTTCAGCCAGATGGACCAAGTGAAGTACCTCAGTCCCTGTCTGGAGCTTAACGCCCCGGGGGATCAGGGTAAGGTCCTTTCTACTGGAGGACAGTGTAAACACCCTTTTAACGTTTTGTGTCACTCTTGTTTACAAACGATTTTATTGTAGAAAAGGTCAAGGTACAAAAGAAGAAAAAGATAACAATGATGGTACAGGAATGTATACAGGTATCATTGATAATTAACATTGTGTAGAAAGAAAGGGTTTATGGTCAGTAATATTTAAATTTAAACCAGAAGTGTGGCGTCCCAGAGCGACCATTTTTTTTGATACTGGGGCATAGAATCATATAGTGTATGGTGAATTCTCTCTGAGAGTTTGATGTTTGTCATACGGTTGAGAATCTGTGGCCAGGGTACCAATGTGGAGCGCCAATTAAAGGCTATGGCCCAATGAATGGAGGTGAGAAATGTGTGGATGAGCCTTGTGCTTGATGTTGGAATATCCTTAATAGGGCAGAATAAGAGGCAGATTAGGGGTGTGAGATGGATACTTCGGTCGGCAATTTTATCAATTACAATGCTGGCCTTGTGCCAAGTGTCCCTTAAATGGGGGCAGTCCCAAAATATATGCAATAGCGTTCCATGGGCCGGGCATCCTCTGAAGCAGAGTGGAGATAGTGAAGGGTAAAATGAATTAAGTTTAGCTGGTGTGAGATACCATCTATAGAGCAATTTTATAGCTGATTCTCTGATAGATGTTGTTTTGGTACATCTGTGGATGTTAGTGAAAATGGTATCCCATTGCTCCAGAGTAAATGAAATGTTTAAATCCGATTCCCATTGTAACATGGGATGTGACTTCTCAGACATGTTTGTTTCATTCAAGCTTTTGTATATTCTGGAGATCAAGCCCCTATCACGAGGGGAGGAGATGCAAATTTGTTCAAATTGAGTATAGGGGGGGTGAAGCGTAAGTGAGTAGAATGTCTGATAGAATTTTCTAATTTTTGTATAATTTTCAAATTCCCCAAGAGACAGGTCATATTTTGATTGCAGGTTGGAGAAAGTGCGGAATGAGTTAAGGTGAGAGAGCGATTTCAAATGGGTTAGGTTATGCGATTTCCAAAACGTTAGTAAGTTTGGGTTATGAGTTCTAACTAAGGGGGAAAAACGTGGGTCACCTAGGAATGATGCCAGGGGGGGAGTGTCAGAAGATAGTTTAAACTTTGGGGTCTGTCTGTTCCATAGTTGGAGAGAGTGGGTGACAATACGGTTTAATGCTCTTATTTTTTGTGGTGGGATGGTTTTGGACCAGAGGAGTCCTTGTAGGTTGTAAGGTAGGATAGACTCCTCCTCGAACTGGAGCCAAGGAATTTGGAGTGGAGGGGCATACCATTGGGCTAGTTGGGTAAATCTGGCCGATAAGTAATAAAGCCACAGATTTGGGATACCTAGGCCGCCTTTTAAGTGAGGTCTAAACATGAGAGAATAACTAAATCTAGGTTTCCTGTTCTGCCAAATAAATCTGTTAGTCTCTCTTTGAAGTGAGTCTAGTGTTTTTTTAGGTAAAATAAGGGGGAGGGCTCTAAAAAAAAACAAAAGCTTGGGTAATATCATCATTTTTACAGCGACTATTCTGCCCGAGAATGAAATATGGTATGATGACCAGAGTTTAAGTAAATTTTTAATATTGTTAAATAAGGGGGGATAGTTTGCTTGGTATATAGTGTTATACAGGGGTGTAATCTGGATGCCCAAGTATCCAAACGAATCGACATGCCAATTAAATGGGAATTTATCTTTAAGTGAGGCTATTAAGGTCGAAGGGATATTAATCGGTAAAGCTGAGCACTTTGATAGATTTACACCTAGACCTGACAGGTCATGGAAGATGTCTAGGGTTTTAGTTAGATTGGGTAGGGAGATGAGAGGGTTAGTAATGAATAAGAGAACATCATCTGCATAGAGACTCAGTTTGTATTCCTTGAGACCTTTAGAATATCCTTTGATGTCAGTATTGTTTCTGATAGCACAGGCGAGGGGTTCGATTGCAAGGGCAAAGAGTAGGGGGGAGAGTGGACAACCTTGTCTAGTGCCTTTAGTCAGGGGGAAAAAGTCAGAGTTGTTTCCTGGGAGTTTGATGCGAGTTTGGGGGTTATGATAGAGGGCCTTAAATCCATGAAGGAATTCATTCCTGATACCATATTTGGGGAGTAAGACGTCAAGATAAGACCAGCTCACACTGTCAAATGCCTTATGTATATCCAGACTGAGCAAAAGTGTGGATTTGGAGTGCAAGTTGGAGTCCTGAATGATATTAGCGGTCAGTCGTATGTTGTCTGTTATTTGTCTGTTGGGAATGAAGCCCGTTTGGTCAGGGTCTACTAATGGGGAGATTACCGCAGATAATCTGTCCGCCAAGATACGGCCAAATATTTTTAAGTCATTGTCAATAACCGATATTGGGCGGTAATTTTGGGGGGTAGAGTGATCTTTATTTGGCTTGGGAAGTAAGGACATGTTAGCCAAAAGCATCTCTGTTGGGAACTGGCCTCCCTGTAAAATATTATTAAATAATTTAGTAAGGTGTGGGACAATGGTAGAGGTAAATTTTTTATAATAAGAAGAGGAAAAGCCGTCAGGGCCTGGGGCTGTGGATGTCTTTAACGTTCCAATGATTCTATTGACCTCCATGTCAGTACAGGGGGCATTAAGGGAATCAATTTGATCTCTAGTAAGGGTAGGCAATGCAATGTCATTAAGCCAATCTAGGGAGGATTGTTTTGGAAGTGATTGGGGCGATGAAAGAAGATTTTTATAGAAGTCTGTGAACAGTTTCATGACCTCTTTGGGATGGGACACCATGTTACCAGCTGAGTTCCTTAGTTTGTATGTATGTGCGGGTTTTATAGATTGATTTAACTTTCTGGCAAACATGGTGGAATAAGTATTGCTGTTGAGGAGGAATCTAGCCTTTGACCATCTGAGAGCTTTTTCATTGTCATTTGTTAATAAGGTGTCTAAGGAAGTGCGTTTCTCTTGGATTTGCTTAAAGAGATCATTAGAAGGATCTTGGTTGTGTCTGTGATATAGGTGGTCTAACTCTTTCGTGAGGGATCTAATATCTGCAAGCTTGGCCTTGTTTTTGATAGAGGCAATGTTTATCAAATGACCTCTCATTACCGCTTTATGCGCCATCCATATAGTTGCAGGAGATAAGTCGGGTGTAACATTGTGCGTAAAATATTGCTCGAGGTGAGATAAAATTTGCTCTTTGCTTGATGGGTCAGTGAGTAGGGAATCATTCATTCTCCAAGAGTGTGTTGAGTTGGCTAGACCTATGTGAGAAGTATTAAAGGAGACTATATGATGATCAGACCACGGGCATGTATGGATATCAGCATTGGAAGAATTGGCCAGCAGGATTGGGGTGCAGAAGATGTAGTCCAGGCGGGCGAAGCTATTATGAGGATGAGAGTAGAATGTGTATGACTTTAGGCCAATGTTATGGGCTCTCCAGGTGTCTACTAATTGGTGGTTGTAAAGTGTCCTGTTCAAAGATTTGGGGAAAGCTTTAGAGGAGGGGACAACTTTGTTCCTGTCTAGAGCTGAGTGAAACGCTAAATTAAAATCCCCCCCCACTATAAGATGAGTGGAGTAATAATTGTCTAATGTTTCGAAGAATTTGATGAAAAAGCTAGACTGGGCATTTTTGGGAGCGTACACAGAGGCAATAGTGATGGAACGTCCCTTGATTGAGCCTTTCAGAATTAGATAACGGCTGTCTGGGTCCCTAAAGACATTTTGAATGTCAAAAATCACAGAATTCTTAACGTATATAGCAACACCTCTAGATTTAGAGTTGTAAGTAGTGCAATAAAATTGATTGTAACTTTTGTCGAAAAATTTAGGGTGATTGTCTGATGCAAAGTGAGTTTCCTGCATCAAAATTAAATCTGCGCCCAGCCTTTTGTAGTGGCGAAAGGCCTTCTTTCTCTTTTGGGGTGAGTTAAAGCCTTTGACATTGTGGGAGATCACTCTGAGGCCCATTGTATTAGTATTAAAGAGCGATGGTAGTTATGACCTAGTGACATATGAGCGCCAAGACTAAGGTCTAGCATATAGTGAAATAGAAATGGTAGTAATGTTGTGGCAAACAACAATGACTCTATAAATGAAAGATTACTTCCGTTGGGGGAAAAACTAGGGACGACCGTGTTGTTCTCTGAATATCCACATTTACAATATAACAAAACATACATCAATATATAACCTAGAAGATTATCTGTTACCCTTTCAATAACGGGTATTATATTGAACTCATAAGCGTGAATCATGGAGGATGGGGTACCCGAACTATAGAATCGACGTGATGATGAACTCGTAAAAAACAAACAATAAGTATAGAAACATATCATTTCAACGTGATACTTTGGGTATACTAGAAACATTTTGTATGACCTTTTCAAAATTTTGTAAAAATAGAAAATTTCACTGAAAATATGAAAAATATAGTAAAACATATGGGGGTCAGGGTGAGGAGCACTACCTGACCAAAAAAATTGTTGAAATGGACAAAAACGTCCATTACTCACAAATGGAACCTCCATTATAATGACCGTGTAAAGCAGGATCAGTATCAGAGATGTTTCTACTAGATGAGTCATGCTTTAGGAGTCCTTTGTGAGTGGGGGAACAAATTAGCAGAGGCAGAGCAGAACAGCCTCAGCGAGGATTCTATAAACGAAAATATAAGTGCATGCCGTAACATATCAGACATATTGTTAAAGTATAGATCAAATGGTAAATTTTCAAGCAGTCAATCTAGCAAACATATTTCAAGAACTGTAATAACTTCTCCCTGAATAGTGTGAAAGAAAAAAAAAAAAAATCTTTTTAAAAAAAAATAAAAATAAAAGGGGGTGGAGGGGGGTTCTTTGCATGTATGTGTAAAGGTATACTGCAACTTGTTGAACATAACAAAATGTAGAATTGTGAATGATGTATTGTCCATCGAACTGTCAATCCAACTCAAGATTGTTATAACATTTATTTAAGTCATGCAATAATGCAAAGGGGGTGTGGGGAGATGGACATTGAGAGAGAGAAGAAAAAAAAAAAAAGGGGAAACACAAAAAAAATATTTCCCTTTTTCTCTTCCCCTTTAAAACAAAAAAACAGGAAAGAATTTTAACTGCAGGAAAAAGACTGCTTAGTGTATGAATGTTCATGCGTCTAGGTTTCTGAATGGTTGTCGCCATCTTCTTTGATCACGACGCATAGATGGGGTGGCCCAGATAGGTGAGGTATGGGGAGTAGAGGGAGGTCTTGCATCGGCACTCTGTTCTAAAAGACCCAGTTTCATAAGGAGATCCTTGCCCTCTGAGACGTTATAGACCGTGTAGGTGGTGCCATTGTGGGGAACCGTGAGTTTAAACGGGAAACCCCAGCGGTACCTAATACGAGCTGATTGAAGAACCGAAGTCACCTCCTTCATTTTGCGTCTCCTTTCTAGGGTAGCTTGAGAGATGTCTGGGAAAATTTGAATTTTGGTGCCATCCAATTCAATGCTGTGCATATTTCTCGATGCTCTTAAGATGTTTTCCTTTGTGATATAGTCTTTCAAGCATAGAATGATATCCCGTGGAGGTTTATCTGGGGGCGGTTTAGGACGTAGGGCCCTGTGAATTCTATCACACGCAAAAGAGGATGGAGGTGAATCAGGAAGGAGATTATGGAATAGTTTGGAGACTGCCGGCATCAGATCGGCGACTGACTCTGGGATTCCGCGAATCCTTAGGTTGTTCCTTTCGGTTACGGTTGTCCAAATCTTCCACTTGTGATTGTAAGTATGTGTAGTTTTCAGCTAAGAGTTCAAAGTCCTTCCTGAGGTCAGTATGAGCAAGTGATAGTTCGTCGTGTTTGGTTTCTAAAAGGTCGGTGCGACCTCCCAGGGTTGCGATTTCCTGTGTGAGGGTGTTTGTTGTTTTTTGAAGCTCACATTGTATTTTGTCTACAAGTTTTTCATAAATCTTGGTTAAACTGGAGTCCAAATCTGCTTTCGTGATCTGAGCGTAGGGCTCATTTTTATTATGTGAGGAAGCAGAATTCTGCGAGATGGTGCAAGCAGATGGTGAGAACTGAAGTGGTGATGAGCCGTTGTTTTTCTGCGTCATTTTCTTCTGTTCCTTGTTGCGCAAAGAATATGTGACCAGAGAGTGCTGAAGCGCACGGCGGTTATACGCCTTCTTGCCCGACGGCATGCACAGGTGTGAACTGCAAGGGTGTATGTAAAAGATAAAGTCAATTAGGGAGCTTTTACCTTACAGTATGAGTCGAATCCTCGCTTGATCGATGTGGTGTTTATTAACTGATGGTGAACTGCATCGTGCCACGCATGCGTCCCCACTTATTAGTAGGAGTGACTTTCAGTACATTATCTCGAGCAAAAGATTAGCTTTCAAGCAACTGGGGGGTTGTATTCAAAGCGAAGGACCCGGGACACTGACAGGGTAAAGACCAGGTGCATATGAAATGTTGGTTCTCTAGGCAGTGGTGTGTAGCAATAAGGTTGCTCCTGTGTGTGACACAAACTGCATCCCAGACAAAAGTGGTGAGGGGGTCTTGGGTAGGAGGTAGGTTCAAAAGCTGGATAAAATGAGTGTCACTGGTAATAATTATCTTGGCCTGGGAAGTGGTAACCCTGGGCAACCTCTTGTGAGATGGGGTGTGTTGCTCTTTGATGTGAATTTGGATTCAGGGTGGACAGGGGGGCTGCTAGAGCAAAGGAGGGGCAGCAAGATGTTCAGTGTCACACCACTCACCTCCACATCATGGCGACGTTATCTGCAGGCACCCCGGATTACAATCAGCCCTCCTAAACGTCAGGGTAGCACCCAGGGGGGGAAGCCTCTTGTTCCCCAAGACACAGCACACTAGCTCCCCTGCTTCTCGGTCAGGAAGGCCTCAAGATAGCGGTGAGGCCTCCAAGGAAGCAGCCAGCCGCGGGATAGATTTATGTCCGGGTGGCCGTCCCCAGCACAGGGCAGAGGCAGGGAAGCTCCGGTGGACCAGGATGGGGAGATCTTCACTTGTCCCGCAGCCGTGGGACGCTGGCTCCGTTGGATCACAGTTCACGTAGGCCCCAAGATGGCGGCGGGGCCTCCGTGGATGTAGTCCGCCGCGGGGCGGGTTACTCACCGGGTGGCCGAGCCTGGCACAGGGCAGAGTCAGGGGAGCTCCGGTGGTCCGGGAGGGGGAGATCTCCACCTGTCAAGCTGCCGTGGGACGCTAGCTCCGTGGGATTCCAGTGCTCGTAGGCCCTAAGATGGCGGCGGGGCCTCCGTGGATGTAGCCGCTGGACGGATTCTTCACCGGGTGGCCGTCCCAGGCACCGGACCGAGGTAGGAAAACTTTGGAGGTCCGGGGGTGAGGAGATCTACACTCGTCCCGCGGCCGTGGGACGCTGGCTCTGTGAGATCCTATGTGTCACAGGCCCAAAGATGGCGGCGGGGTTTCCTCAAGCCGGGCCGGCCGCGGGGTGGATTTTGGGCCGAGCGGGCAACCCTGGAACAAACGGAGGGTAGGTAGTCCTTCAGGGTATGTCTAGGGGTTAGGATGGAGGATTTGGTGGCCAAAATTTGAGATGCTGGCAAAGGATGGCTGCGGATGAGCTCTGGGCCTGCAGAGCTCTGCCAAAACACGTCCTCCTTGGTCTGTATCAGGACACGCCCATGCGTTTTGTGTCACTCTTTATGTGTGTTCACTTTTTTGACACCAGGTGGAGTTTTTGGCTGTGTTTCACACGTTGTGGGCTTTTCAAAAAAACTTTTTTTTTTTTAATTATATATTCCTGACCCCTGCACTATATACTCTATATTGTACTTTACATCATTCTGATACTATATAGTCCTATCTGTTGTATCTTATACAATATGTTGTACATTACATAGTCCGGACTTCTGCTCTCTCCCCTCTACCCACTGCTATATATACACATAATGGCCTGGATTCACATACCTGGGCGCATCTTTCTGCCGGCTTAGCGTAGAGGCAAGCGTGGTATTCACAAAGCAAATGCTCGCAACGTTGCGCCGGCGTAGCGTATAGTTGTCCGCGTAAGTCAAAATAGGTGGAAGTGGGCGTGATACATTAAAATGAAGCGTGACCCCATGCAAATGATGGACTGAGCTTCAAAAAAATTAACTGCGCATGCGTCGTATCTTGGACGCATCCCAGTGCGCATGCTCACAGTCACATCGAAATAACTGGCTAAGATACGTCAAAACACTGGCTACGACGTGAACATAAACTACGCACAGCCCTATTCACGTACTACATAAAAATCTACGGCGTTCGTTCCCTGGTCCATACCTTTGCACGGGTTGCATCTCCTATATGAGGAATAACTTTACGCCGGACGTAACCCTTACGCAAATCGCTTAAAATATGCACCGGGCGCAAGTACGTTTGTGACTCGGCGGGCGGCTGAAGCCTATTTTTCCGACATATCTAGCTTGGGGAATCGGTGAAGAGATACGACGGCGCACATTTGTACTTACGACGGCGTATCTTTAGATACGTCGGCGTAAGTCTGACATGAATCCGGGTCAATATGTATTCTCTTTTGTTACACCCATTTTCTACCAGCTGGACATTTTATATCTGATGATTTAATTGGAGCACAGAGTTTTACATGGTGATAATAATGTGATCTCATTCTAAAATTTTGGAACCTTAAACAGAAAGTGATAATGAGGGATGAGTCAATAACCCAATGATGGAAGTCTTCAGCATCAGTCCAGTCTTCATCTTGGTTGTTCTTCCCCATCCTCACTCTCTGACCTCTGGTGGGGCTCAGCCCCGCTGTTATTCATGACTAAATCATGGACTAAATAAAGAAGTGCAGGACTTCTTGTGTATGGAAGATGGAAATAAGTTATAGAGGGGGTGGGGACACTCATCCTGTAAACCCCTCATCACTGTCACTCCTATAAAAGACAGTTCTCTTTGTTTGCTCACTCTCTGACTAAGGTCCATGAATAAAGAAATTAACTGGTAGGAGATCAGAGGACCCATTTACTAGTTACCTTGAGGGGGGAATTGTAAGATCCTCAAAGACAAAGCTGCCTGATGTGGGCGGAGTCCTGGTTTAGGGGAACCAATCTGCTCATGTCTAGGAATAATCTTTGTATTTCTATTTTAGTAGATGGACGGGAGATGAGGAAAACCTCAGAGGATTGTCTCACTTTGTCTCCAGACTGTAAAGTAGAAGATGAGGACATCACACAGTATAGTCCAGGAGAAAACCCGACTACCTCAAATGTCCATCCGGCACCACACAGTGTAGATGGACCATCGTATTCCTCTTATCCTGAGGAACCTCAGACTGTGCGGAACGGTTCTGTCCTTCCAACAGAGAAGGGCTTTTCCTGTACTGAGTGCGGGAAGTGTTTCCCTTCTAAATCCAATCT
Organism: Rana kukunoris; assembly: GCA_029574335.1. Lineage (NCBI taxonomy): Eukaryota > Metazoa > Chordata > Amphibia > Anura > Ranidae > Rana > Rana kukunoris. The sequence continues at coordinate 14,041,820 of CM056052.1, forward strand.
TAATATTCATAAAATGTCTCACATGGTGAAGCCGCATTCCTGTCCCGAGTGCGGGAAATGTTTTTCACAGAAGTCCAGTCTTTACAGACATCAGAGATCTCACACAGGGGAGAAGCCGCATTCCTGTCCTCAGTGCGGGAAATGTTTCTCAAGCAAGTTCAATCTTTACAGACATCAGAGCTCTCACACAGGGCAGAATCTGTATTCCTGTCCTGAGTGCGGGAAATGTTTTTCACAGAAGTCCTATCTTTCCACACATCAGAGATCTCACACGGGGGAGAAGCCGTATTCCTGTCCTGAGTGTGGGAAATGTTTTTCACAGAAGTCCTATCTTTCTATACATCAGCGATCTCACACGGGGGAAAAGCCATATTTATGTCCTGAGTGTGGTAAATGTTTTTCATTGAAGGCTAGTCTTTCCATACATCAAAGATCTCACACGGGGGAGAAGCCGCATTCCTGTCCTGAGTGTGGAAAATGTTTTTTAGATAAGTCCCATCTTAACACACATCAGAGATCTCACACGGGGCAGAAGCCGTATTCCTGTCCTGAGTGCGGGAAATGTTTTTCACAGAAGGTTAGTCTTTCCACACATCAGAGATCTCACACGGGGGAGAAGCCGTATTCCTGTCCTAAGTGTGGGAAAAGTTTTTCAGATAGGTCCCATCTTTACACACATCAGAGATCTCACACGGGGGAGAAGCCGCATTCCTGTCCTGAGTGCGGGAAATGTTTCTTACGGAAGTCCAATCTTTACACACATCAGAGATCTCACACAGGGGAGAAGCCGCACTCCTGTCCTGAGTGCGGGAAATGTTTCTCACGGAAGTCCCATCTTTCCAGACATCAGGGATCTCACACCGGTGCAAAGCCACTTTCCTGTCCTGAGTGAGGGAAATGTTCCTCACTGAAGTCCTGCCTTCTTGTACATCAGGGATCCCACACAACACTCGAGGTGTATTAGTGAGTGCGGGAAATGTATTTTATATGAATGTTGCTGGACATCACAGCTCTCATGTGGGGAAGAAGCACACCCTGATATACACCTCAGATATACTCCATGGCTGATCTTCATCATGTAAGAAACACTTCATAAAGACATGGATGAAGTGTTGTGCCATGTTGGCCATTGATAGCAGTATAAAAATGGAGTCATTACCTCTCATTGGCTGAGTACATTTTGTGGTGTAAGATTTCACAAACACTTAGAGGTCGGTATAAAATAAAAATAGTTAAAACATTTATGACCGACATTCACCCGGCTGTGATGAATATTGGCCGTATTTTATTTCATACTCTGATTTCCTTGACTCCATCTAGTGACCATAATGCAGTATTGCAGTATTTCAGGAATAATACCCGATTATGGCCACTAGATGGAGCTGATGATCTTAGGAAATCACTGCGTTAGATCACAGCCAGAAATTGTAACAGCTGGATGAATGATTGTCACATTAATCCAATAAATTCTTTGAGAAACAGAGCTCTTATTTCCCTCCATCACTGTATACTCATACACTTATCAGTACAGTACACACTGAAGGATAGAACCTAAATAAGACAACACTATTAGACTAACCATTGAATTAAAATGAGAAATACTATGTTTGGACTTTAGATGGCGCTAAGTATAATAGCAATTATCTCCAGCTAGTGGCAAATGTAGTATTTTCTATTTTAAAATTATTCAACCAGCAAATATCCAATTAAACTCCATTTCACCCTCATTCACACAGAAGGAATGTACATGTATTTTCACCCGGAAAATTGCTGTACAATTATTTATGACTAGACCCCAAAATGTTAGGAGAGGTTTATATAAAGATGGGAAGTATGGAGCAGATACATGAATAGACCTCCTAGCAATGTTATTACCAGGCTGCAGCTAGGGGGAGCTCTAATGATTAGAGTGTGACCACAGCAGACTGATCCCATCTAACTCACATTAACCCTTTCACTGCCAGAGCTGGTTTTTCATTATTTTTGCACACATGGTAAAATGCAGATTTTGAGCCCGAAGATTAGATTAAACCCCCAAACATAAAATGGTGGTGTAACAGGAGGGCCAGTGAAATCCAGAAGTGCTTAAAAAGTATGAGATACTCCTGTTTTAGCTTCACCAATGCCTCTTATGTGTAGATCACCCTGTGATAGGGGCACAGGGTGAATGAGAACCCCACTATGGTCTGTGCTAGTCACATTTAATGCGGTATAGATATTGTGTATATATATTGTGTATTGGCTGATGTGTACTATAAAGCATGCTGTGGTAATTAAGTCTGCTACTGTGATGTAAATAAATTTTAGTATGGCTTCTAAGAACCTTTCATTGTGTTATGCTAATTGACACTGTATTATGTGAAGTTCTATTGATGATAGATGTGTGTTGTGAGTTAGCACAGTCTAAAGGTCAGATGTCTGACTTGTCAGTTGTAGTTAATTTTCTCATGTAAATTATGTATACTAAAGGAATATGTATTGTATAGCAGGTGTCTATCTTGAAAGGTCACATTCCGGAGTCACCTTGTCTGGGTAAATGATTAGTTAATTAGCTCATGTAAATTATGTCTCCTAAAGGAATGTGTATTGAGGGGGGCTCGTTAGGAACCATTGTATAATGTTGTGGGTGGAGTTGAGTCATTGTTCATTCTTGGTTACTGACTGTATATAAAGAGCCTGGTTTCCTCATTAACCTCCCCGGCGGTATGATTCTTTAAGATTTTAGGTGCTGAAAGCGGTACCATTATTTGCAAGGGAATTTGGCGTTTTATACTGTAGGCTTGTAATTCTTAGGAATAACTCACTTAAATCTGACCAAACAAGAGTCTAATAGGCATCCCGGGTATGATTTTTTTTTTTTTTATTAAAAATTATAATATAATAAATAATTATAAAAAATTATAACAAATAATAATATAATTATAGTAAAAATTATTCAATAATGTAATCAAATCAAAATCACTGAAATTTGCTCAGTTGCAGAATTTTTGCTGTCATTATTTTTTTTTTTTTTTTATGACGAATTTCCCCACAAATCGCTATCGCTAAATTCTGCAAGTGATTATAATTTATTATCGCTGTTTTCTAGCTGATCTAAAACCATTTTTGACATAAATGGACATTTTTGGTTGCTATGGGCAATCTACAGTTTCCAGGCAGAAAGAACAGTTTTTATTATATAAAAGAACATGTAGGGCACTGGACAGACCACTAGGGACATGGGGGGTGTGTATTTTTTACATACAGTACTGTAATCTATAAGATTACAGTATACTGTATGTAAAGTGTTTGTTTACTTTTTTGAATTTGGCGCCGTTCTCCGCTCCCGTGCGTCGTAACGTCACAGGGAACGGAGCTCGGCGGCACACGGGGACGCTGTGTGAATCGAGCAAGCACCCGCTCGCTCACACAGCGTGGATGCATCGCTGGATCCAGGAAGAAGGTAAGACAGCGTGCGCTGCAGGCTCTGCATGTCTACCCCGAGCGTGACTCGGGGATACCGATCTCGGCAAGAAAAACACACCCCGAGTCACGCTCGGGGATACCGCCAGGGAGGTTAACACTGTTTAAGATATTCCATTCCGAACCCAAGATAGCTTATTAACCCCTGTCCCATTTAGGGTTCCGTTACAGGTGGTAATTGTTAAGGTGTTCCTCGTACACAAATGTCACCTTCATATCCGGGTTTATTTTCTTCTTTCCCCCATTTTCTATGGTGTGATCTTTTCTACAATACTTTGTTATAATAATGTAACACGTTGTGTATTGTATTGTACACAAATTAAAAATGACTCCGCCTCCACATTCCAGACACGTCGTTTTCCTGACCAATCGGATTTCTTCCTTTACTATTCCCTGATTCCATGACTGCAATCTTGTTATAAGTAACATTATAATAAAAAGTTTATTGAATGAAGAAAAATAAAGAGTGTGTGTCGGTGTAATGATGAAAATCTGTGATATGAAACATTTCTCATCGGTGACACTATAAAAGTCATCAGTTTAGAGTTTGGGGTCATTATGCTCACCATCTGCAGAGATCTGCGTTGTTCTGCACTAGGGAAATGCACATCTGTGCAAGACACACAGATAACAATTGTTTTCTATGTCTGGTTCACACCCAAACCCGTGTGTGGTGTGCGGGGCGGAGCTGTGTGGGGTTATGCAGCATGTCTGCAGTTTTCCGCACCTAAACTGAAGGAAACTGACAGCGCTAGGCATGTGCAAAAGTGAAAAATTCGTTTCGTTTCGTTTCAATTCGTCATTTAATAAATTTCGTTAAGTTAGGTTCGTTACATGTGTTGAATTAGTTTTCGGAATTCGTTCGTTTTCGACCGAATTTCGAAAAATCCGATCGAAATCTAAAATATTTCGACCGTTTTTCGAATTCGTTCGTTTTCGACCGAATTTTGAAAAAAACGGTCGAAACCGAAAATATTTCAACCAGATTAGAGAACAAATAGTCTCTTTTCGAATAGAATTTTTTTCGAATTAAATTCGAAAATATTTTTTTTTTTTTTTTTCGAATTCCGATCGAATTTAGTCCGCGGGTATTCGATTCGGAATTCGAAAAAAATTTTTTTTCGATTTCGACCATTTTTTTTCGAAATTCGGTCGAAAATGAACGAATTCCGAAAACGGTCGAAATTTTTCGCTAATATAGCAATTCGGGAATTCGTATGCATCCGAATGTCCGAATAATGGAAAATTCGTCCGAATTTCGATTCGGAACGAAACGAAATGCACATGCCTAGACAGCGCCGCTCTGCACTCCATGTGAGAGGAGAGTCGTGTGTCCCCACAGATAAGAGAGGACAGCAGGAGGAATCATGGTGGTCAGGAGCATGTGATCAGTGTGGTGGGGGAAGGGGGGCAATTATAAGAACTGATCTCCTGTGCGTCTCTCCCTGCAGCTGCTGAAAGCTGCTTCTCCTCCTCTCCCTCCTGCTGGCTTTCAGTGACTAGGGAGGAAGCCAATAAGATTGGTTCTTGTAATTACCCCCCTCTTCCCCCACCACACAGATCACATGCTCATGTCCACTATTTTATTCTTCCTGCTTGCCAACCCCCCATGTGCCACCCAAGTGCTGTCATTTCCCCTCCCACCAGTGGCTGTAAACACACAGGGGGATGTTTCAGGATAGAGAGTGGGGGAAGGGACAATTAAATATGTCATTTACCAGACCCTTTCTTTTCTGAATGAACACGCACTGGGCTAGATTCAGGATGGAGAGCGTATCTTTGTGCGGGCGTAGCGTATCCTATTCACGCTACGCCTCCAACTTTTACAGGCAAGTGCTGTATTCACAAAGCACTTGCTCCGTAAGTTGCGGTGGCATAGCGTAAATGGGCCGGCGTAATTCAAATAGGGCAGGTAGGGGGCGTGTTGTATTTAAATTAAGACTGACCCCACGTAAATGACGCGCCGGCCGTGAACGTATCCCAGTTCGCATGCTCCAAATAATGTCGCAAATAGTCAATGAAAACGATGTACGCCCAGCCCCATTCTGAATTGACTTACGTAAACGACGTACAATACGACGCTGTCCCGATGTCCATACTTAACATTGGCTGTGCCTCATATAGCAGGGGTAACTTTACGCCGGGCGTAAGCCTTAAGTAAACGACGCAAATAGATACGCCGGCCGCAACTACGTTCGAAAATCAGTGTATCTAGCTCATTTGCATATTCGACGTGTAAATCAACGGAAGCGCCACCTAGCGGCCAGCGTAAATATGCAACTAAGATACGACGGCGTAAGAGAATTACGCCGCTCGTATGTTAGCTAAATTCCGGCGTATCTTGTTTTCTAAACACTGAAAAAAGATACGCCGGCGCATTTTAGAAGTTATGCGGCGTATCTCGAGATACGCCAACGTATCTTCTTACTGAATCTAGCCCACAGTGAGTGATCGGTACTTGTGATGATTTCAACTCAAATACCTACAGAAATAACTTATACCGGACTGCTGCTGTAACAAAGGTAAGTATTCCCTTTATCGCCTAGAAGAGCATTATGTGTCACAGCGCTGTCCTATTGTGTGTGCACATAAATTATCACAAATACACTAAAATATGTGGATACTAAGGATGAGCCGAACACCCCCCAGTTCGGTTCACATCCAGAACATGCGAACGGACCTAAAGTTTGCGCGAACATTCGAACACAGTTAAAGTCTATGGGACTCGAAAGTGTGAATTTTAAAGGCTAATATGCAAGTTATTGTCCTAAAAAGGGTTTGTCAATGCAAAAAGTTTTAAAGTTTAAAAAAAAATCTTTTTTGAGAGCAGTGATTTAAAAAATGCTTAAAGTTAAAAAATAAAAGAGAAATATTCCTTTAATATCGTACCTTGCAGTGTCTATAGTAGCCCTAGGAGGACTTTCAATTTCAACATATTGGCTTTACCTTTTATTTTATTTATTAATTTCAAGGTTTTAGTTAAACACTCAATGCCAGATTCTCGTAGATCCGCGCATATTTATGCAGGCGTAGCGCATCTCAGATGCACTACGCCGACGTAACGTGGAGAGGCAAGTACCGTATTCTCGGTGCAAATGTGTTCCAAGATGCGCCGGCGTAACGGAAATTCCAAAGTAGGAGGGAAGTGGGCGTGATCCATTCAAATGAAGCGTGACCCCACGCAAACGAACGCCGAGACGAACGGAGTATGCGCCATGACGTGGATGCCCCTCTGCGCATGCGCAAAACCACGTAGGGTGCAACTCCCTACGATTCGCCGGCCCATCGCATAAATAAATGCGCCCGTCCAGCGCAAAAGTCTCCCATTTTTTGTTTGGCCTGGGAATACTTTTGCAGGACCATGTCTGCTACAGGGAAGGAGAGGAGGAAAAAAAATGTCTCTCCAGAGGAGAGGGCTATAGTGATTGCTGCCATTGAGAAGTATGATTCGCGGCTCCATGGTGCAGAGAGTGCCAAAACCAGCAAGTTGCGGAGGGATGAGATCCTTATGAGGATAGCTTCCCAAGTGAATGCCCTTTCACATGAGGTCCGGACACCCCAGGACATCATAAAAAAAAATGAATGACCTGCGGCGTCTGGTTAAGGGCAAGCTGGCTGCAATGAGTCGGCATGCCAGGGGCACTGGAGGGGGCCCAACCTGTACCATCCGCCTTACTGAGGAGGAGAAGGTGGTCGCCCGCTGCCTTCAGAGTAAGCAGGTGGAGGGAGTCAGGGGCTACGACTCTGTTGAGCCAGCCATAAGGACAGGTAAGTGTGTTTTATATACTATCTGGTGTGTAGCATGTGAGGGGGTGGAAGGGAACATGTGACAAGTGTGTGGGTCCACCAACATGTGCATCTTTTGTGTCATCCACAGATGTGCAGGAGGGAGCGGGGCCATCCGTTGCTGCCAGGGGCCATCCCGTAACACCCCCTGAGCGTCCAGCCCCTCTGGCTGCCCCCCTGGAAAGACAAGTGGCCTTGTTGGAGGGAAGTGGGCACACCTCAACGGAGGAGGTGGTTGAGGAGGAGGTTGTCCAGCATGACCAGGAGGTGTACCCAGCAACCACCCCATTCATCTCCAGCCCCTCAGTGTCCACCCCAACCTCTCCAGTCCCTCCGATTCCATCCCCCTCAAGGTTCCAGAACCTTGTACCTTCATAGGTCCAAAGGTTTCTGCTGCCAGAGTGCTGTATAGGTCCAGGGGTGTGGTGTTCCTTTTTAGGACCCCGATCCCTGAAGGTGTATCACAATACCCACGGAGATGGGGGAAGATTGGGTCAGCTTTACCCTGCTGCATGGACAGGTAAGTGGAGAAACCTGCGGGACTTGGTCCAATGACAGGGTGTTCTCCTCGGGGGGGGCTCCTGGGTCTAGCCTATAGTATGCTTGGCATCGGCAGCTTGTTTCCACTATGTCCTCTGGACAGGATGGCTCATTTATTTACCCAGGTCACTTTCCCCCCCCCCCTGTCAGGTTAGTTATTGCTGCCACCGCTGGGTTGCAATCCCCCTGTGTGTTGCCTATAAGCTGGCCAGGGCAGGTGTTGGTACCTTACTGGGTGCTGTGGAGCTGCGGAGGCGGCAGCTCCACGTGTGCTGCGCCGCGGCGTCCTCCTCTCCTTCCTGGTCCCTCGTGTGTGTGCGCACACACGCGTGCGCGCCCATATGTGCACTGCGCCGTGCAGGGGGTGAGGCAGCGTCGGCCGTTCCCGTGCCGCCTGACGTCACAGCCAGGAACATTCATTTAAACCTGGACTGCTGGTCAGGCGGTTGGGCGATCACAGAGCAGCAGAAGCCAGTGGCAGAAGATAGCTCTGTTCCAGCTCCACAGTGGCACCCGGTGGCGGTTTTGGGAAACTGCAAGTCTAGAGCTTAGTGCTCCAAAATTTTCATCTTTTGCCTTATTTAAAGTTTCCCTGGCGGTAATCTGGGTACAGCTCAGTACTAATCCAGTAAGAAAAGGGTGTCCGTGTCCTCAGTCGGCGACACCCCCAGGGGTTTAGGATACTCTGGGTTCCCCTAGTATTAATTTCTAAACCCCCCCCCCCCCCAAAAAAAAGGGAAAAAAAGAAAAAAAAAAGGACTTCCTTTTTCACTCCTGGCTACTACAGTTAGTTGTTGTTGCGGAGTGCTTCAGATTTGTACCATGGGTCCCAAGGGAGCAGGAACTCCTAAAAATGCAAAAGCAGCGAAAAAGCAAAAGGGTCCCCCTTCGGGCTCGGAGGATCTGGGCCTGGCCTCAGCGGTACCATCTTCTCCTGATAGACTCAAAGTCGCTGCCCTCAGTGAGCCATCGGGGTTGTTAGGTGCTGTGGCAGGCCCTAACCAACCAACCCCTGTTTTCATAACAGAGGAGATGTTAGCGTCCTCCCTAACGGGATTGGAGCGCAGATTAACTACATTAATCGCAAACTCTCTATCAGGCAGGAAACGGGCCAGATCCCTTTCACCTAGACTCAGGGTGTCGGATGCAGAGTGCCTTTCCCCTGAAGAGTTGGATCTCCCTGGGGATCCAGCAGAGGATAACCTAGAGGGCGCTGAGTCCGAGGACTCCACAGTAGAGGAGCCTTTTTCAGCCTCTCAGGCGGAAAATTTATGGGTACAGTCCTTGACTGATATGGTCCGGGCGGCCTTTAAGATGCCTCTACCAGAACCTCAGGTCCCTGCAGTATCCTCCTTGGGGTCCTTGAAGGCCCCGTCTGGTAATGTAGTTTTTCCAGTCCACCCCTTGCTGGAGGACCTACTTTTTCAGGACTGGGTCAGGCCTGACAGGATCTTCGTCCCTCCGAAGAGATTTTCAGTTCTCTATCCCATGGAGGAGGCGTTTGCTAGAAGGTGGTCAGTCCCTACCCTGGATGCAGCCATTGCATGTGTCAACAAGACCTTAACCTGCACGGTCGAGAATATTCAGACCTTTAAGGATCCAGTCGATAAGCGTCTAGAGACACTTCTAAAAGCCTCCTTTTCCACGGCTGGTGCTGTAATTCAGCCCGCCGTGGCGGCAATTGGCATTTGCCAGGCCCTCAAGGACCACACTAAGCAAGTTTTAAGAGACATCCCACCTGAACAAGCACAGGGGTTAGCTGATCTCCCAAGAGCCTTATGCTTCGCGGTTGACGCCATAAAAGACTCCATTCAGCAGGCCTCCCGCCTGTCACTGTTTCTGGTCCACATGCGAAGGCTCTTGTGGTTGAAAAATTGGTCAGCAGAGACCCTGTGTAAGAAACTCCTAGCAGGTTTCCCTTTTTATGGGGAGAAATTGTTCGGGAAGGATCTGGAGGCCTATATCCAGTCAATTTCCAGTGGTAAGAGTACGCTCTTTCCAGTAAAGAAGAGGGCTAGGGTCCCTACCTTTAAGCGCCCAGCCTCACCCGTCCCGGGTTCGTCTGCTGCTAGACAGTATCGACGGCCTCCTGGGCGGCCAGCATGGGTAATAAAACCCAGGGGCAGCCAGCCGGTAACAGGAAGCCGTGGTTCCGCAAACCAACCAAGGCGGTCCCCAAGTCGGCCTTATGAGGGCGCGCCCCCACTCCTCCGGGTGGGGGGAAGACTGCGGCACTTCTCAAAGGCTGAACCACGGCACCTACTGTGGTAAAAGAAGCCTTCAGTAGGGTCTCCAACTTTTTGTCGACTGGATCTTTAAACATCTGGACATTTTCAACCGGACAGGTCAGGGATTTATTTACGCAGGAAATGGCTGCGTCCACGGTAGGGAGTGCCCATTTCATTGCAAATTCTTCTTCCATAGGATAGAGAATAGTGAACCTTTTAGGAGGGATAAAAATACTATCAGGTCGAGCCCAATCCTGAAAAATCACGCTCTCCAGAAGGGGGTGAACCGGAAAAGACGCACCACTCAACGGTGCCTTCAAGGAACCTAAAGAAGATACCGCGGGGGCTAATTGTTCTGACACTGGAAGTTTAAAAGCAGTGCGAACCATATCTGTCAGAGACCTGGATCCACAGGCTCTCTGCTTGAGAAGCCGAAAAAATTTCATCTATAGTGGAACCTTCAATGTCTGAACCGTCGGGACTCGGGTCCGCTCGATCCCCCTGTGGGTCCAATTCCTCCGAAGAGAGGACCTCTGCATCTGAAAACACCAATCTAGGTGACGGGGATCTAGCCCGTTTGCCACCTGGCAAAGAGCGGGCAATTAAAGCAGTTAACCTTTCCTCTAGCCCACCCAGGGTGGTCGCTAGCATTTCTTCGTAACGTAAACGGGAATGGGTTGATTGGGGGCCGCCTCTGCCCCTAGCACCCTCAATGGCTCCTGCAACATGCTGTTCGGTGGTCTATCTGGTGAGGGTGGGACCGCTAGAGCCTGGCCCAAATCCTCTGACCCCGATGGAGACCCCTTTAGTTTTTTGGTACCTTTTGCAGCCTTAGCTGGTCCTGATCCCTTGGGAGCCATTGCACAACCTTGAGACACCCCTAAAGCCAACACCCAACTGTTGTAGCTAGAAGTGAACCATTAATAAGAACAGGCTATGGTAAAAATTTTCCAAATTTTCATACGCCCGAGAAGGCGGCAATACCGAGGAAGGTCCTGTGAGTATTGCCACACCAATGCCCGTTAGCTTGAGCCCAAGGTTGTACCGACTCAGATACTGCCAGATCTAAGGCTGAGTCCCTTTAAGAAAAAAACTTTTTTTTTTTTTTCCTGGTCAGTATGGAGCTAAGTCCAGACCTGAAGATCCACAAACCCCCACTGGGTGTCACTGTTAGCCAGAAATAGCTCAGCTGCGCGCTCTGTGTCCTCAGCCTCCTCTGCTTTCAGGAGGGAATGACCAGCCAGGAAATGCTTTGCTGCTTTAATTGAGACCTGACGCTGCTGTACCGCCCCCCCCCCCCCCACGCACGCTGACGCTGTAAAAGGCGGCGCGTACGCGCGCGCGCGCCCCCCCCCCCCACGCTGAAACCAACATGGAGGAAGCAGAAAGCAGAGGAGAAGCCTGGACCAGCGCTAGCAACCCAACAGACACCAGGTAAGACACTAATCTTTATTGTAGTGCACACATAGAGGAAGCTGTCCCCATAGGCTTCCTAAGAAACAGGAGTTTTGTCAGCATTTCCTCCCTATAGCACGTGGGGCTGCACTATCATGCTAACAGGCAGATCTGGGGGGAGTAGTAAATACATATCTTTAAAAGCATACATATACCTACATGTTATCTGGGTAAACATTAGTACATCCCATCCTGCCTCAAAAGACATAGTGGAGATAGTGGCTGATGCACAAGCATACCATTAGCCAACCCAGAACCCCCAGGGGGATACCTACTGTCAAACCAAGTCCCGCAGGTTCCCTCTTACCTGCTCCACGCCGCAGGGTATTGCAAAATGCAAGAGGCCCAACCTTCCCCCATCTCCGTGGGTATTGTCTTGGACCTTCAGGGACCGGGGTCCTGTGTTAAGGAACCCACACACCTGGACCTATCCTGGCGTCAGTAGCGTTTAGTTCTTGGAAGAGACTAAGGCACTGGAGCCCAGAATCCAGCCCTCCAAGGAGAGGCATTATAGGCAAAACCCCACTCCAGCAGGGCCCGGGTACCGTACCCTTGGCTTTGAAGCACTTCGGACGGATCCGGCTAGCTATCCTGGGTCCCGAGACCTCCGAGGGACAGCTAGACGTGACCAACACCTAAGACACTGGCAAAAAAACTGAAGCAATCCAGTGGGAGGGGGTTATATAGGGAGGAAACTTCCTGTGAAATTGATTACACCAGTGTCCACACCTGAAGGTACCCATATAACCCAAGTGTAATGGCTATGCGCTCTGTGTCCCGTGATGTACGATAAAGAAAAGGGATTTTTTAATACAGCTTACCTGTAAAATCCTTTTCTTGAAGTACATCATGGGACACAGAGCACCCACCCCTCTTTTTTGGGGAATTTATTAGATGTCTTACTGCTTGCTACAAAACTGAGGTACTCCCGAAGGGGGAGGAGGTTATATAGGGAGGGGACTTCCTGTCTGGGTGTGCCAGTGTCCATCACCTAAAGGTAGACCATATAACCCGCATAGTAATGGCTTGCTGCTCTGTGTCCCGTGATGTACTTCAAGAAAAGGATTTTACAGGTAAGCTGTATTAAAAAATCCCTTTTTTATTGCTCTGGTGAAGAGCGTTTTTTGTTTTTGATTGGTCTGGTGAAGAGCGTTTTTTGTTTTTGATTGCTCTGATGAAGAGCGTTTTTTGTTTTTGATTGCTCTGGTGAAGAGCGTTTTTTGTTTTTGATTGCTCTGGTGTAGAGCGTTTTTTGTTTTTTATTGCTCTGGTGAAGAGCGTTTTTTGTTTTTGATTACTCTGGTGAAGAGCGTTTTTTGTTTTTTATTGCTCTGGTAAAGAGCGTTTTTTGTTTTTGATTGCTCTGGTGAAGAGCGTTTTTTGTTTTTGATTACTCTGGTGAAGAGAGTTTTTTGTTTTTGATTGCTCTGGTGAACAGCGTTTTTTTTCCCTTTACTGGACACGGTCAGTAGTGCAGGGAACAGTGTGAATGGTGTGTGAATGTGGGGGTGGCACTCCTGCCAGTAAGGGGTGTCACCCTCGGCCGTTGGGGAGAAGTTATCCCCACGGCTGTGTGAATGACGTGTGAATGGACAGCGACACCATTGGGGCCTTGACGCGGCGTTGCTGCTCCCAGGTCCTGCATGGTGGACTTGGGCTAATCCAATGTGATGTGAATGTGGTGTGTGTGTGTGCTAGGGACCACACTGGTGTGCATGCGTGCATTGTCTGTGTGCCATGCTGAATGTGTGTGTTTAACGGTCAAAGATTCGTTCCACGAGGCAGCTGACTTTCACACGTCTGGAGCAAAGTTACCCCTGCTTTTATGAGGGGTAAGTTTAGGCCAGGCTTTCGTGTTACGCGCACCATGCGTAGCCTACGCCGAACGCGCGTAGTTTTGGGAATCGGCGCATCTCCCTCATTTGCATATTTGCATGATAATTCAATGGGAGTGCAAGATGCGCACTGTGTAACTATGCGCCTACGCCGCGCTAGCTTAAAACATTTACGCCACTCACGAAAAGCCGATTTTCGGGCGTATATGGTTCTGGGGTTGCCGGGCATAGATACGACGGCGCACATTTACAATTACGCCACGCATATCCATTTACGCCGGCGTAACGTCTTTGAGAATCTGGCCCTCAGTTTGTTCATAACAATTACCTTTTAATTATCCATTGGGATTTCCTTAGACATTTGTGCAGAAACTGTCAATTCAACTTAGAAGATAGATGCATTTTTGATTCATGTTGGATATTGCATTTATTCAGATATGGAATTGTGTTGGTAAATGATTGCACCATTGTACCAAGCCTAATGGCATATATTCGCTTTATTGCGCAGCTTATTATTTTGTATAGGTTTTCAATTTGTCTCACATTTAAAGTTGCAGCATTATTATTGATATTAATATTTTTTTGTACACGGTACAGTTCATTTACATGAACTGACAGCGCAGTAATATACCTCCTTTTTTTTTTTACTCAAGACCCAATAACCCAGTGGATGTTCTGTTGGAAAGGTCTCCAAGTCTGATCTTGCCCCTAGATATTCCTGCACCATGTAATTCAGACGCTGGCAATGGTTGCTGGACCTGATCAAACCTTCGCGCTACGGACTGAAGAATTGTCTGAAGGCATTAGTCAGCCTGCCAAGTTCTCCACCGCTCTTTCTGTGATCTTTCTTTTGATCGATCAAAATTCTTTTGATTGGTACTCACCTCTCCCCCGACTTCCGGGCCTTCATAGATTTCCGTTGGAGATCCGGTGACGTCACAGACACCGGTGGGGCTTGCCGTGTCCATCTGAAGGGCTCCTTTGCTCTGCTTTCATATCTGCATGCCAGCGGGACCTTACTATTTGCCACACAAAAGGGTTGTTACACTTCCCTCTATCATCCTGTGATTCTACAACCATCCACTGGGAGTTCTGATAGTTCCCTTCACGGGACATTTACATGCCGAAGGACTGATCTTAACCCCTCCTTATCTGGATTCAGCAGTGGTATCCTTGTACACATTTTTATACCAGTATCATACTTAGCTACATGATTTTATGACTGTATTTGCCACCGTTTGGTATTCCTCTTACCATTTTTACAGTTTATGTACCTATGTCGTTTTTTTTCTCCAGTGCAATATTTATGCTGTTCGTTTTTGTCCGCTCCCTCGTGATCGCTCCCAGCCAATCCGGCATCCCCCCGCTGTGTGACTTCCTCTGCCTGTGTAATGTAAACACTGGCAGAGGAAGTGATGTCAGCTCTCCTCTCGGCGGTATTTTCAATCCGACGAGAGGAGAGAAGAGTCACAGTAAGTCGCACCAACACTACACTGACACCACACACATAGGCACATTAACCCCTTCCGATCACCCCCTGTCACTGATTGCAGTGATCATATATTTACTGATAACTGCATTTAGTGTCAGTGTGACAGTTAGTGTGACAGGCAGTTAGTGTTAGGTCCAGGATAGCCCCATACCCCCCCTAATAAAGGTTTAACCCCTTGATCACCACCCTAGTTAACCCTTTCACTCCCTATTGCCAGTGTCACTAAGAGATCGGTTTTCTGATCGCTGTATTAGTGTCACTGTTGCCGCTAGGTAGCAACATTTTTTTTTATATTGCAATTTTTTTTTTACTAAAGACATGTGGCTGAATACATTTTGGCCTAAATGTTTGACTAAAATTTAGTTTATTCCATTTTTCTTATAACATAAAGTAAAAAATATTGTTTTTTTTTTCAAAAATTTCGCACTATTTTTGTTTATAGCGCAAAAAATAAAAATCGCAGAGGCAATCAAATAGCATTAAAAGAAAGCTCTATTTGTGGGAAGAAAGGGACACGAATTTTGTTTGGGAGCCACGTCGCAAGACCGCGCAATTGTCTGTTAAAGCGACGCAGTGCCAAATTGTAAAAACGCCTTTGGGCATTTAGCAGCATATTGGTCCGGGGCTTAAGTGGTTAAAGACTATAAAAGTTTTAATGCCATTCCCATCAAGTGCTGCCTTTGTGTGCTTTTTGTATCCTGCTATCCATTTTTCCAGTGGTTGGTAGCTGCACTGGGGATCTGTATGTACGTTATAATTAAATTGAAATTAGTCGATTTAAAAAAAATCGATTAATCAAACACAAAAATTTTGATCAGTAACAGCCCTACTTTATAGTATAGAAAAGATGCATATAAAATGGGCAGTTTACCTAATCCTTCACAGTATTATAACTGATTTCTGTATTGGTGTCACTGGTGATGTCAGTTCCCAGCTGGTCTCATTAGTACAGTGACAGTGCATATTATTATCACTGATCTCTGTATTGGTGTCACTGGTGATGTCAGTTTCGCCCAGTATCAGTTAGTGTCAGATTTTCCATCACACTTTGGCAGTCCCATTAGAAGTCGCTGATCACCACCATTAGTAGTATAAACAAATAAAATAAATAAAAATTCCAATATATTCCATAGTTTGTAGACATTGTAACTTTCACACAAACCAGTCAATATACACTTATTGGGATTTTTTTGTTTACCAAAGACATGGAGCAGAATAGATTTTGGCCAAAATGTAGGAAGAAATTGGATTTTTTTTTTCTGTTGGATGTTTTATAGCGGAAAGTAAAAATATTGTTTTTGTTTTTAATTTTTTTTTTATATAATAAAAAATAAAAGAACGCAGAGGTGATCAAAAGACACCAAAATAAATCTCTAGTGGTGTGAAACAATAATATAAATGTCATTTGTGTACAGCGTCACATGACTGAGCAATTACCAGGTAAAGGAGCGCAGTGTTAAATAGCAAACATTGGCCTGGGCTGGTCATGAAGGGAGGGGGGTAAAACCTTCCCAAGGCTGAACTGGGTAAAGAATATATAAGTCCAACATTTCCTCTTCCTGATCTGTGTCTGCTGTCCCATGTACTGGTATGAAGAAGTCTCCTGTTCTCTTTGTATTGCTTCCTTTGTGTGAAATCCCTGGTGATCCTGCCAATCCCTCTACTTTCCGGTTAAGGACTGACCACACTAGGCAGGACAACACAACATGGTCAGTTTGCTGGCTGTGCTGAGCTTGGAAGGCAACCTGCTCTCCTCCAATCATCAGACTAGTGCTTACAACCTCAAAATGAACTCAGCCAATGAGAGGTCATGACTCCATTTTTATTTTTCTACTACTATCAATGGCCAACACGGTACAACACTTCATCCATGTCTTTGGTGATCTCTGATCTCCTTATGAAGTGTTTCTTACATGATGAAGATCAGCCATGGAGTATATCTGAGGTGTATATCAGGGTGTGCTTCTTCCCCACATGAGAGCTGTGATGTCCAGCAACATTCATATACAAGACATTTCCCGCACTCAAGGCACTAATACACCTCGAGGGTTGTGTGGGATCTCTGATGTACAGGAAGACAGGACTTCAGTGAGGAACAATTCCCTCACTCAGGACAAGAAAGTGGCTTCTCCCCTGTGTGAGATTTCTGATGAGTGTTAAGATTGGACTTCACTGAAAAACATTTCCCGCACTCAGGACAGGAATATGGCTTCTCCCCTGTGTGAGATCTCTGATGTATGGAAAGATAGGACTTCTGTGTAAAACATTTCCCGCACTCAGGACAGGAATACGGCTTCTCCCCCGTGTGAGATCTCTGATGTGACGAAAGATTGGACTTTACTGAAAAACATTTCCCGCATGCAGGACAGGAATATGGCTTCTCCCCTGTGTGAGATCTCTGATGTGTGTAAAGACTAGCCTTTACTGAAAAACATTTCCCGCACTGAGTACAGGAATACGGCTTCGCCCCTGTGTGAGATCTCTGATGTGCGGAAAAATGGGACTTTCCTGAAAAACATTTTCCACACTCAGGACAGGAATACGGCTTCTCCCCCGTGTGAGATCTCTGATGTGTGGAAAGATGGGACTTATCTGAAAAACATTTCCCGCACTCAGGACAGGAATAAGGCTTCTCCCCTGTGTGAGATCTCTGATGTGTGTAAAGACTGGACTTCTGTGAAAAGCATTTCCCGCACTCAGGACAGAAATACGGCTTCTCTCCTGTGTGAGATCTCTGATGTGTGGAAAGATGGGACTTCACTGAAAAACATTTCCCGCACTCAGGACAGGAATACGGTTTATCCCCTGTGTGAGATCTTTTATGCACATTAAGATAGTATTTAGAACTAAAACACTTCCCGCAATCAGTACAGTAAAAGTTCTTCTCTGTTGGAAGGACGGCGCCATCCCGCACAGTCCGAGGTTCCTCAGGATAAGAGGAATACGATGGTCCGGCACCGTCCCGCACAGTCTGAGGTTCCTCAGGATAAGAGGAATACGATGATCCATCTACACTGTGTGGTGCCGGATGGGCATTTGAGGTAGTCGGGTTTTCTCCTGGACTATACTGTGTGATGTCCTCATCTTCTACTTTACAGTCTGGAGACAAAGTGAGACAATCCTCTGAGGTTTTCTTCATCTCCCGTCCATCTACCAAAATAGAAATAAAAAGATTATTACTAGACATGAGCAGATTGGTTCCCCTAAACCAGGACTCCGCCCACATCAGGCAGCTTTGTCTCTGAGGATCTTACAAATCCCCCCCGAAGGTAACTAGTAAATGGCTCCTCTGATCTCCTACCAGATAATTTCTTTATTCACGGACCTTAGTCAGAGAGTGAGGAAACAACGAGAACGGTCTTTTATAGGGGTGACAGTGATGAGGGGATTATAGGACGAGTGTCCCCACCCCCTCTATCACTCATTGCCATCTTCCCAACACAAGAAGTCCTGCACTTCCTTATTTAGTCCATGATATAATCATGAATAACAGTGGGGCTGAGCCCCACCAGAGGTCAGAGAGTGAGGATGGGGGAGAACAACCAAGATGAAGACTGGATTGATCCTGAAAACCCACATAATTGGGCTATTGACTCCTCCCTCATTATCACTTTCTGTTTAACCACGTGTGCAATGGGCCTATTCTGGCACTTCTCTCCTTCATGTAAAAATCTAAAAAAAATTGCTAGAATATTAATCAGAACCCCCATTTATATATATATATATATATATATATATATATATATATATATATACACATACACACACACACACACATACAGTACAGACCAAAAGTTTGGACACACCTTCTCATTCCAAGTGTTTTCTTTATTTTCATGACTATGAAAATTGTAGAGTCACACTGAAGGCATCAAAACTATGAATTAACACATGTGGAATTATATACATAACAAAAAAGTGTGAAACAACTGAAAATATATGTCATATTCTAGGTTCTTCAAAGTAGCCACCTTTTGCAGCAGACACATCTTTACATAGTTACATAGTTAGCTAGGTTGAAAAAAAAGGATTTTTAATAAACAGCTTACCTGTAAAATCCTTTTCTTGAAGTACATCACGGGACACAGAGCGCATAGCCATTACACTTGGGTTATATGGGTACCTTCAGGTGTGGACACTGGTGTAATCAATTTCACAGGAAGTTTCCTCCCTATATAACCCCCTCCCACTGGGAGTGCTTCAGTTTTGTAGCAAGCAATTCCTCCGAGGTTACACAATGTTCCCCAAAAGAGGGGTGGGAGCTCTGTGTCCCGTGATGTACTTCAAGAAAAGGATTTTACAGGTAAGCTGTTTATTAAAAATCCTTTTTTCTTTATCGTACATCACGGGACACAGAGCGCATAGCCATTACACTTGGGATGTCCTAAAGCAATGCGCTATGAAGAGAGGGAGACCGTAAGGCCAAGAATAGCCAAATAAAAACATTGTCAGGAGAAAACATGGCTCCACCAACAGAAAAACAAGGGGGCGTGAACCGGGCCAGAGGATTCTATACTGCTGCCCGTAGGACCGCCTGCCCAAAAGCTGCGTCCGTACCCTTTGCAACGTCCAACTTATAAAATTTAGTAAACGTATGTACGGAAGACCAGGTTGCCGCCTTGCAAACCTGTGCCATAGAGATCTGATGGTGTGCCGCCCAAGAGGCACTCATGGCCCTCGTAGAATGGGCTTTAACTGATAAGGGAGGTGGAACGCGCTTCAGACCATAGGCCTGAAAAATCAGCTGCTTAATCCACCTAGCCAAGGAAGACTTGGCAGCCGGCTGACCCTTCTTGGGGCCATCCGGAAGAACAAAAAGCACATCTGTTTTCCGAATCTTCTCTGTAGCCTTAAGATAGACCCTCATGGCTCGAACCACGTCCAAAGTATGAAGCGGTCTTTCCTCTCTGGACTGGGGAGTAGGAAAGAAGGATGGTAGGACTAGGTCCTGATTCAAGTGAAAACTGGATATGACCTTAGGAAGGAAAGAAGGTTGAGGCCGCAGAACCACTCTGTCCTTATGCAGAATAAGGTATGGCTCCCTGCATGACAAGGCTGCCAGCTCGGACACCCTTCTGGCCGAAGCCATAGCCACCAAGAAAACCAACTTTCGGGTTAGTAGCACAAGAGGGATTTCTGTCAGAGGTTCAAACGGCTGCCTTTGTAAAGCTGACAAGACCAGATTTAAATTCCAGGGGCAGAGGGGAGCTCTAATAGGGGGATTCACATGCAAGACCCCCTGCAAGAAGGTTTTCATAAGCGAATGGGTGGCCAAGGGTCTTTGAAACCATATTGATAAAGCCGACACCTGCCCCTTTAGAGTACTAAGAGCCAACCCTTTGTCAACGCCAACCTGGAGGAATCGCAAGATCCTGTCAATAAAAAACTTTCGCGGATGCCATTTTTTAGACTCTCACCACTCCACATAGGTTCTCCAGACTCTGTAATAAAAATTTCTGGAGACCGGTTTCTTAGCCTGAATCAACGTAGATATGACCTGATCTGAGAGGCCTCTGCCTTTAAGAATTAGGGATTCAGCCGCCAAGCCGTCAAATTTAGCTGCTGTGAAGCAGGATGGCAGATTGGGCCCTGAGACAGCAGATCTGGGCGCAGGGGGAGCGGCCACGGCGCCCCGACTGACATCTTCACGATGAGTGCGTACCAAGCCCTCCTGGGCCAGGCTGGGGCAACCAGGATCACAGGCCTGCGCTCCACCCGGATCCTCCGTAGAAGGCGGGGAATCATCTGCAGTGGAGGGAACGCATACAGAAGAGAAAACTGGTGCCAGGGGCAAACCAAGGCATCGGTCCCGTAGGCCGAGGGATCCCTGGCTCGGGATATGAATTTGTCCAACTTTTTGTTGGATCTCGTTGCCATAATGTCCACATCTGGGACTCCGAATCTTTGGCAAATCTCTTGGAATACCTGGGGGTGAAGAGACCACTCCCCCGGGAGCAACTGTTGACGACTCAAAAAATCTGCTTGAGAATTGTCTATCCCTGGGATGAACACCGCCGAGATGCAGGGTACATGGGCTTCGGCCCATGAGAAAATCAGGTTTACTTCTCTTTGGGCTGCTGGGCTCTTCGTGCCCCCCCGGTGGTTTATGTATGCCACCGCAGTGGCGTTGTCGGACTGTATCCTTACTGGCAGACCCTGAAGGGGGAGAGTCCAGGCGATCAGGGCCAGCCGAGCAGCTCTGATCTCCAAGATATTGATGGGAAGCAGTTTTTCTGCCTCCGACCACTGCCCTTGCTGGGTCTGTTCTTCTAGAACTGCCCCCCAACCTGACAGGCTGGCATCCGTGGATACTATCTTCCACGTGATGGGGCAAAAGGATTTCCCTTTTGACAAATTTTGAGAGACCAGCCACCAAGACAGGCTGCGCCGGACCTTCGGGGAGAGCACTAACGGACGATCTAACGCCTGAATGGACTTGTTCCAAGCAGAGAGAATGGCTGCCTGAAGATATCTGGTATGGATCTGGGCGTAGGGCACAGCCTCGAAGGCGGCCACCATCTTCCCCAGCAGTCGCATACATAGGCGAATAGTCGGCCTCCTCTTGCCTAAGACCACTTGAACTGCTTGAACTATTGATCTGATCTTTGCTTGAGGTAAAATTATCCTCTGGCAGTCTGTATCTAGCCGAAGGCCTAGATATTCCAACTGCTTTGTGAGTTTCAATACCGATTTTTCTAGGTTTACAATCCACCCGAATTCCTCTAGATGCTGAACTGTGTGACCTACTGCCTGATTGAGGTTGGAAGCTGAGCTGTCGATAACCAGAAGATCGTCCAAGTATGCCAAGACTAAAATGCCTTCTGTCCTTAGGACGGCTAGCACCGGGGCTAACACCTTTGTGAATACCCGCGGAGCTGTTGCCAACCCGAAAGGGAGGGCTACGAACTGGTAATGGCGGTGATCTATCATAAAACGAAGAAACCTGTGATGTGCCGGGTAGATCGGCACGTGCAGATACGCATCTTTTATGTCTATAGATGCTAGCAAGTCGTCTTGATGTAGGCTGGCTGCCACCGAACGTATGGACTCCATACGAAAGGTCTGAATGTTTAGAAAGCGATTTAGGCGTTTGAGGTCTAAGATAGGCCTGACGTCACCATTGGGCTTTGGTATTATGAAAAGGTTGGAGTAGAATCCCAGACCCCATTCCTGGGTTGGTACTTCTACAATTACCCCTTGGAGCAAGAGACGATCCAATGCTTTTACAAGAGAGGCCCTCTTTAATGGGTCGCTTGGAAGACTTGACCCCTGAAAATGAGGAGGGGGGACTTCCCGAAACTCTACCTTGTAGCCCGTGGTTACCACGGATCTTACCCAATAGTCGGGAATTCTGGCCTTCCACACTTCGGAGAAAAACCGAAGCCTTCCCCCCACCCAAGAGAGTGGGGGCGCCCCTTCATGAATCTGACTTGAGGACTGGTTTAACCGGCTTGCGAGACCATGGCCTCTTGCCTGTCGTGGCTTGTCCTTGTGGGCGGCTATTAAATGCTGAACGCCCGGGAGGCCGTCGATACTGACGGGAAGTTGAAGGGGCCGAGCCTGCGAAGGCCTGTCGCTTAAATGCGGGCCCACGCGATCTTTTCTTGACAGGCAAGAAAGAACTTTTACCACTTGATATGGTCTGGATATATTTATTTAGGTCTTCACCGAATAGTCTCCCACCATGAAAGGGAAATCCTGCTAAAAGCTTTTTGCAGGGTGCCTCTGCTGACCAGTTTTTTAGCCACAAAAGGCGACGCATATGAACCAACAGCAGAGATAAATGGGACGCCTGTTGAATGGAGTCCTTAATAGCATCTACTGCAAAGCAGAGAGCTCTTGGGAGGTCAGCCAATTCACGAGCTTGCTGAGCCGGTATGTCCCTTAATATCTGTTTAGTCTGATCCTTTAAAGCCTGACAAACGCCAATGGCTGCCACTGCTGGCTGAACCACGGCACCTACTGTGGTAAAAGAAGCCTTCAGTAGGGTCTCCAATTTTTTGTCGACTGGATCTTTAAACACCTGGACATTTTCCACCGGACAGGTCAGGGATTTATTTACGCAGGAAATGGCTGCGTCCACGGTAGGGAGTGCCCATTTCTTTGCAAATTCTTCTTCCATAGGATAGAGAATGGTGAACCTTTTAGGAGGGATAAAAATCCTATCAGGTCGAGCCCAATCCTGAAAAATCACGCTCTCCAGAAGGGGGAGAACCGGGAAAGACGCACCACTCAATGGTGCCTTCAAGGAACCTAAAGAGGATACCACGGGGGCTAATTGTTCTGACACTGGAAGTTTAAAAGCAGTGCGAACCATATCCGTCAGAGACTGGATCCACAGACTCTCTGCTTGAGAAGCCGAAAAAAATTTCATCTATAGTGGAATCTTCAATGTCTGACCCGTCAGGACTCAGGTCCGCTTGATCCCCCTGTGGGTCCAATTCCTCCGAAGAGAGGACCTCTGCATCTGAACACACCGTTCTAGGTGACGGGGATCTAGCTCGTTTGCCACCCGGCAAAGAGCGGGCAATTAAAGCAGTTAACCTTTTCTCTAGCCCACCCAGGGTGGATTCTAGCATTTCTTCCGTAACATAAACGGGAATGGGTTGATTGGGGGCCGCCTCTGCCCCTAGCACCCTCAATGGCTCCTGCACGATGCTGTTCGGTGGTCTATCTGGTGAGGATGGGACCACTGGAGCCTGACCCAAATCCTCTGACCCTGTTGGAGACCCCTTTACTTTTTTGGCACCTTTTGCAGCCTTAGCTGGTCCTGATCCCTTGGGAGCCATTGCACAACCTTGAGACACCCCTAAAGCCAACACCCAACTGTTGTAGCTAGAAGTGAAACATTAATAAGGACAGGCTATGGTAAAAAAAATTCTAAATTTTCATACGCCTGAGAAGGCGGCAATACCGAGGAAAGTCCTGTGAGTATTGCCACACCAATGCCCGTTAGCTGGAGTCCAAGGTTGCACCGACTCAGATACTGTCAGATCTAAGGCTGAGTCCCTTAAAGAAAAAAACCACCACTGGGTGTCACTGTTAGCCAGAACTGGCTCAGCTGTGCGCTCTATGTCCTCACTCTCCACTGCTCTCAGGAGGGAATGACCAGCCAGGAAATGCTTTTTTGCTTTATCTGAGACCTGACGCTGCTGGCCCGCCCCCCCCCCCCACGCACGCTGAAAAAGGCGGCGCGCCCCCGCCCCCCCCACGCTGAAACCAACATGGAGGAAGCAGAGAGCAGAGGAGAAGCCTGGACCAGCGCTAGTAACACAGACACCCGGTAAGCCACTAATCTTTGTAGTGCACACATAGAGGAAGCTGTCCCTATAGGCTTCCTAGGAAACAGGAGTTTTGTCAGCACTTCCTCCCTATACACGTGGGGCTGCAGTATCATGCTAACAGGCAACTCTGGGGGGAGTAGCAAAATAGATATCTTTAAAAGCATATATATATCTACATGTTATCTGGGTAAACATTAGTACATCCCATCCTGCCTCAAAAGACATAGTGGAGATAGTGGCTGATGCACAAGCATACCATTAGCCAACCCAGAACCCCCAGGGGGATACCTACTGTCGAACCAAGTCCCGCAGGTTCCCTCTTACCTGCTCCACGCCGCAGGGTATTGCAAAATGCAAGAGGCCCAGCCTTCCCCCATCTCCGTGGGTATTGTCTTGGACCTTCAGGGACCGGGGTCCTGTGTTAAGGAACCCACACCCCTGGACCTATATAGCATCCTGGCATCAGTAGCGTTTAGTTCTTGGAAGAGACTAAGGCACTGGAGCCCAGAATCCAGCCCTCCAAGGAGAGGCATTATAGGCAAAACCCCACTCCAGCAGGGCCCGGGTACCGTACACCTTGGCTTTGAAGCACTTCGGACGGATCCGACTAGCTATCCTGGGTCCCGAGACCTCCGAGGGACAGCTAGACGTGACCAACACCTAAGACACTGGCGAAAAAACTGAAGCACTCCCAGTGGGAGGGGGTTATATAGGGAGGAAACTTCCTGTGAAATTGATTACACCAGTGTCCACACCTGAAGGTACCCATATAACCCAAGTGTAATGGCTATGCGCTCTGTGTCCCGTGATGTACGATAAAGAAAAGACACAAGTCCATCCAGTTCAACCATAAAAAAAAAAAAAAAAAAAACAAACACAATAAAACACAGTGAGGCATCTTTAGAACAACTGATAAGATGAGACTGTGTGAATCCGGCCTTCATGGTAGAATATCTGCTAGGAAACCACTGCTAAAGAAAGGCAACAAGCAGAAGAGACTTGTTTGGGCTAAAGAACACAAGGAATGGACATTAGACCAGTGGAAATTTGTGCTTTGGTCTGATGAGTCCAAACTTGAGATCTTTGGTTCCAACCACCGTGTCTTTGTGCGACGCAGAAAATGTGAACGGATGGACTCTACGTGCCTGGTTCCCACCGTGAAGCATGGCGGAGGAGGTGTGATGGTGCTTTGCTGGTGACACTGTTGGGGATTTATACTGAACCAGCATGGCTACCACAGCATCTTGCAGCGGCATGCTATTCCATCCGGTTTGCGTTTAGTTGGACCATCATTTATTTTTCAACAGGACAATGACCCCAAACACACCTCCAGGCGGGGGAAGGGCTATTTGACCAAGAAGGAGAGTGATGGGGGTGCTGCGCCAGATGACCTGGCCTCCACAGTCACCGGACCTGAACCCAATCCAGATGGTTTGGGGTGAGCTGGACCGCAGAGTGAAGGCAAAAGGGGCAACAAGTGCTAAGCATCTCTGGGAACTCCTTCAAGACTGTTGGAAGACCATTTCAGGTGACTACCTCTTAAAGCTCATCAAGAGAATGCCAAGAGTGTGCAAAGCACTAATTAAAGCAAAAGGACCTAGAATATGATATATTTTCAGTTCTTTCACACTTTTTTGTTATGTATATAATTTCACATGTGTCAATTCATAGTTTTGATACCTTCCGTGTGACTCTACAATAGTCATGAAAATAATGAAAACTCTTTGAATGAGGTGTGTCCAAACTTTTGGTCTATACTGTGTGTGTGTAATATATATATATATATATATATATATATATATATATATAATGTATATTTTTACCAGATTTTTCTCACATGGTATTTGCAAACACTTTTTTTAAGGGATAATGTGAAAGATGATGTTATGCCGAGTAAATAGATACCTAACATGTCATGCTTTAAAATTGTGCACACTCATGGAATGGCGCCAAACTTCGGTACTTAAAGGAGTGTTCCAGCCAAAATTGTGTTTATTAAAAGTCAGCAGCTACAAAAAGTGTAGCTGCTGGCTTTTAAAAAAAACTCACTTACCTGGTCCTGCGTTCCAGCGACGCGCCGACCGGGGCTCCGCTCCTCTCCCCCCTTCCCCAGCCGGCGTCTCCATCTCGACTGTGGGCACCCAGCCGTGATAGCCTTCGGCTTCACGGCCGGGCACCCACTGCGCGCGCGCGGCTCGCCGCTGATTGGAGAGGCGATCACATGGGACCTGTCAGTGTCCCATGTGATCGCCTACAGGGAGGGGCTGGTGTAGGCGATTAAGGCTTAATTGCCTAACCAGCCCCTCGGCGGAAGCAGGAAGTGGGACAGGAAGTCCTACTCCTACTGAAGCCCCCACTCCCCCCCCAAAAAAATTACATGCCAAATGTGGCATGTAAGGGGGAGGGGAGGGGATTAAGCAAAAGTGTTTTTTTTGGTTGGAACTCCTCTTTAAAAATCTCCATAGGCGACGCTTTAAATTTTTTTTACAGGGTACTATTTTCGAGTTACCGAGGAGGTCAGTGCTATAATTTTTGAACACGCTCTAACGCACGCGACGATACCTCACATGTGGGGTTTGAACAGCATTTACATATGTGGGCGGGACGTACATGCGTGTTTGCTTCTGAGTGCGAGCTACCGGGGACAGGGGCGTTTTAAAAAAAATTAAAATAATTGTATTTTATTTTTATAACTTTTAAAAAAAAAAAATCATCACTTTTATTCCTATTACAAAGAATGTAAACATCCCTTGTAATAGGAATCACTGTGACAGGTCCTCTTTATGGAGAGATGTGGGGGGGGGGGTCAATAAGACCCCACATCTCTCCTCCAGGCTGGAAAGCATGAGATCGGGAATTTTTTTTTATCAATCTCATGCCGACAGCGGCTTTGTTTACTTCCGGGTACCCGGGCGTGACGTCACAACGTCGCGTCCGGGGTTGCGACGGTCATTGAGATGACTTGCGACCATCTGGTCACTGTAAATCTCGATCGTCGTGAGCTGGCGCCAGCCGATTCGTTCTCCGGGCCCCCGATGGCACAGGAGAGCCCGAAGAAGCACCGGATGGTGGCGGGAGGGGGGACGTCCCCTTCCACTGCCTATAAGAACAATCAAGCGGTGGAACTACCGCTATGATCATTCTTATCGCGCACAGAATCGCCGGCAGAAGACAGTGATATCTAAATGATGCCTATAGCTGCCCCTATCATTCAGATATCCCCGCACAAAGCCAAGGATGTCATATGACGTCCTCGGTTGGCAAGTGGTTAAGGTTCCAAAGTGTGAGGATGTTATCACATTATTATCAACATGTAAAAGTCTGTGCTCCAATCACATCATCAGATATAAAATGTCCAGCTGGTAGGAAATGGGTGCAAAAGAGGTAAGGCCTATGTAATGTACAACTTATTATATAAGATACAACAGATATGACTATATGGTATCAGAATGATGTAATGTACGACATAGAGAATATAGTGCAGGGGTCAGGAGTATGTAATGTACAATATAGAGTATATAGTGCAGGGGCCAGGAGTATGTAATGTACAATATAAATTATACAGTGTAAGGGTCAGGACTCATAATATTGGTATTCAGTAATCAGTGGAAGCTTAAATGTTTACATGAGACGAGTTGCAGAGATCCCACACCGCTGCCTCCCCATCTCCTGAGACTGCACTCAGTGACTTGGGTCTGAGACTATAGAGACATATCCCTCCACACAGCCCAGACAGCAGAAAGCAGACAACAGAACAAGTAATCCTGGGAGAATTGTTCTGTCAGAGATCATGCCATACCCGAGTATGGGGCAGAACACCCAATACACATACCCCAGGTGCCTAGATCTAGTAAAGTCTATGGTGAAAATGAACATTTTGCTGAACTCCAGGATCTCCATAAATCCAGTCTAGATACATAAATTGTGTCTTCAGCACAGAGAAGGAAGATTATCCGAGAAAAATACAGTGGAACCTCAGATTACAAGCATAATCCGTTCCAGGAGAATGCTAGTAAAGCAAAGTACTTGCATATCAAGGTGAGTTTTCTCATTGAAGTCAATGGAAATGAAAACAGTTTGTTCCACATAGACTTCAATGGCATGCAATACCGCATGTGGTCATAGGTGGGAGGGGGGAGCCACGAAAACGCACAGAAAGGCCCGAGGACAGCTCGGCTGTCCTCGGCAAACCTTGGAAAGGCTCAGGAATGGAGTCTTTCCGAGCATTTGCAAGCGGCTCCGATCAGCCACTTGGGGTCTGGCGCCCCCACCTCAGGCCAAAGGCGGTACTGCACACCTCTTCGGCTTGAATCCTGCTCAATTTGCGAGACAACACTTGCACTTGTTAGGATTTTTTTAAATACAGTGTTAACCGCATTACTTGTAATCCGAGGTTCCACTATACAGGAATACAGGATGGAGAACACAGCTCAGGAAAGCAACCAGGGTATTACAGGATGATATCACCCAGTCCCCGCCCTACTCTGTACCAATCAGTGAGCAGTATGGGTGGAGGAATGGATTTAGTGTTAATGACCCACCTGTGCTGATCTCTGTAGGAGTGTCCTCCTCTATAATTAGCCTTATTATTCCATCCTCCTCCATAGACTGCTGATCATGCCTTATATACCTCTCTTCTTCTTTCACCTCAACTTTAGACTCTCTCAGGTTTCCACTCTGAATATAGAATAAAAATGACATCAATGGTAACAATGCAGATAATGTACAGATACTAATGCAGTGATGGCGAACCTTTTTGAACCCGAGTGCCCAAACCGCGATGCAAAACCAACGTATTTCTTTCAAAGTGCCAACACAGAATTAAACCTACCAGCAGCTCTGTACAAAGGATGAGACTGATCTTCCCTCCAAATGAGCCCCAAGGGACCATAAATGTATGATTCTGCCAGATTCACTCAGATTGCAGGGTTCAGGAATGCATTGTGCTCAGAATACACTGTGCAACATACACTGATCTACCTGACACATGCACTGACCTACCTGACCATTACACTCACCTACCTGACACATGCACTGACCTACCTGACACATGCACTCGCCATTAAACTCACCTTACCTGACCCATGCACTGACCTTCCTGACCCATGCAAGTCACTGGCACTGATGCAAGGAAGGGAGTCAGTGCAATTGTATGCCTGGCTGGGGGAAACCCCTGGCGTGCCAACAGAGAGGGCTTGGAGTGCCAGCTGTGGCACCCGTGCCATAGGTTCGCCATCACTGTCCTAATGATACTATCAATGATTGTTCCTCATCTACCTGATGATGGTGGGGGATGATGTGATCTTCCTGTGTGGAATCCCGGGAATACAGAGGACGGGGACATCTCTCTGGGGGGTTCCAGGTATTAGGTGGCTCCATCATATCCTTGTGTCCTCCTGATAACTCCTCCATCACTCCATACTCCTCATCCTCCTCTTTATACTCTTCTTTAACATCAATATTATAATCCCCGAGGTTTCCACTCTGAAAATATAATAAAACATTCATTGTAACAAACATGCTGTGTATAAATCAGATCTACCAATAATTGTCACTCATCTACCTGATGATGGTGGGGGATGGTGTGACCTTCCTGTGTGGAATCCCGGGAATACAGAGGACGGGGACATCTCTCTGGTGGGTTCCCATTACTGGATCCATCTGTAGGAAACACACACACTGACTGAATACATTGTTTCTATGTGTTTATCAGATGATGGGGGATCTAGGTGGAGCCTCCGTACTGCTCTCTCCTTTACAATAAAGTCTCCTCTTACCCGGTGATGTGAGGGGCGGCTGATTCTCCATCATGACGTCCTTGTAGAGATCCTTGTGTCCTTCTAAATACTCCCACTCCTCCATGGAGAAATAGACAGTGACATCCTGACACCTTATAGGAACCTGACACACACAATGATACAGTCACCATCCAGACACATCCCTTGTCTGTTACTGGATAATGTCCCAGAATCCTCCTCACCTCTCTTGTCAGCAGCTCCATCATCTTCTTGGTGACTTCTAGAATCTTCTCCATGTTGTGTCTCTCAGGTTTTAGGGAGTCACATGGAGGCACTGTGATGGTCATGTGATCTCCTGACTTCACTAGAGGAAATCTCTGTATTGAGGAACCAATAGGAATATCATGTTAGATTCCCAGAATCCTCCTCACCTCTCCGGTCAGGTCTGTGTTATTAATAGAGATAAGAGTGATGTCATGTGACCTCCCAGAATCCTCCTCACCTCTCCGGTCAGGTCTGTGTGTTATTAATAGAGATAAGAGTGATGTCATGTGACCTCCCAGAATCCTCCTCACCTCTCCGGTCAGGTCTGTGTATTATTAATAGAGATAAGAGTGATGTCATGTGACCTTCCAGAATCCTCATCTCTCCAGTCAGGTCTGTGTATTATTAATAGAGATAAGAGTGATGTCATGTGACCTCCCAGAATCCTCCTTACCTCTCCGGTCAGCAGGTAGATGATCTCCAGGGTGAAGTTTAGTATCTTCTCAGTCATGTGACTCCGGTCCTCCTCCACCCTCATTGGTGGCGTCATTTGATCTATACAGGTCTCCTTGTAGACGGATAACTTTGGGAAATGAAAGTAAGAATTATTTGGATGGTATTGGTCACACAATAATAGAATGTGGATGTAAAGGGGGGTGGGGGGGGAGGAGTGTTGCTGTACATTTAACCACCTCAATATCAGACATTTTTACCCCCTTCCTGCCTAGGCCAATTTTTAGCTTTAATGATAATTACTCATTCATACAACACTGTTCCCAGATTAATTATTTTTTTTCAGACAGAGTGTTCTTTTAGTGGTATTTAATCCCCACTATGACTTTAGTTTTTTGCTATATAAATTTTAAAAATTTCAAAATTTTGCAAAAAAAAAAAAACTTGTTATAAAATTGTGCAAATAAATAATTGTCTTCATAACTTTAAGCCAAACTGTATTCTGATACATTTATTGGGTAAAAATAATCCAAATCAGTGTATATTATTTGGTCTGTAGGAAAGTTAAAACAACATCCACAAACTATGGGATATATGTGAACATTGATCAATTCTGATGTATCTCATTTCTTGAGGCCCTAAAATGCCTGGATGGTACAACTATCTCCCAAAGTGACCCCCTTTTTGGAAAGTAGACAGTCCAAGGTGTTTAGTAGGAGGTATGGTGATTTTTTTTGAAGCTGTAATTATTTTTGTCACATTTTTTTTTTAGTTTTAAATGAGGATATCTTTTTTTTTTTTAAATTGTGAGAAGCAGGTTATTTCTCACACACAGCATGGGCATACTTAGAATTACACCCCAAAACACATTCTGCTCTTCCTCCCAAATATAAGGGTACCACATACGTGAGACTTCTTGACAGCCTAGATGCATAGAGAGACCCAAAATCCAGGGAGCACCCTTTGGGCTTTTCAGGAGCATAAATTAGGCATCTAATTTCCTAACTACCTATTAGAGCTGCACGATTTTGGCCAAAATGAGAATCGCAATTTTTTTGCTTAGAATAAAGATCACGATTCTCTCACAATTCTTGCAGCGTAAAATCTTTTACATTATCCAAAACATTTTGGGCTAACTTTACTGGTTATTTTTTTTTTATTATTATTCATTAAAGTAATTTTTTCTAAAAAATTGCATATATATATTAGAGTTGTCCCGATACCTCTTTTTTAGGACCGAGTACAAGTACCGATACTTTTTTCACGTACTCGCCGATACCGATTACCGATACTTATTTTAAAATGTGTCCATTTGTCCTCAAATGCAGCCATATGTCCCCATAACAGCTTTCATTTGAATAGCTGTGTGTTCCCTGCCACGCATGGTCATATATAGCCACACCCCCTTGTCCGGGCACTTTGATAGACAGATCACCCTTCCAATCCTGGAACGGGTTGATCTGTCTATCACAGTGCCCGGATAGGGAGGGGGGGCTATATATGACGACACGCGGCGCGGAACACACAGCTATTCAAATGAAAGCTGTTATGTTCCCTGTGTACTGATCGACTAGACGGCGGCAGCGGGGTGGGGGGGGGGGATTGGGTTTCTCTTTGGGGACTAGATGTTGGCAGCGGCAGCAGCTCTCCTCTCCTCCATTAGCGACATACCCGAGGACTGCTCTGCTCCGCTCTCTGCCCACCCCCTCTCTGAAAAAAAAGTATTGGTGAAGCATCGGGAGCATTTGCATGAGTACAAGTACTTGCGCAAATGCTCAGTATCGGGACAACCCTAGTGTGTGTGTGTGTGTGTGTGTGTGTGTGTGTGTGTGTATAATGTTTTTGAGATTCCAATTCATTTTCTAGCAAAAAGATTAGGTGTTTAAGTGGTTAAACTTTCCTAATTTACACACAGAAGTCTATTTATTTGATGTAAAAGACAAATTGTTACCAAAGTTTAGACTTTAACGTTCCAATGATAAAGAATGTTCTGATTCTTCTCAGACTGCCCGGATTTTACAGCTGTGGCTTCAGCAGAGCAGAGAAAATTCTCTGCATAGAAAGATCGGGAAATACTTTGTTATGATCACAACAGGAAAAAATTACGATAATGATTTTTGAAAATTAATCATACAGCTCTACTACCTATCACATTTTGAGGCCCTGGACAGTGGAAATACCCACAAAAGCACCCAATTTTGCAAAGTAAACAATACCAGATATTTTCTGAAAGGCATAGTGAGTGTTTTGAAAATGTCGATATTGGCCACAAGGTTTTTTTAAAATGCAGGAAAGAAAATGTATTTTTTTCTAACACAAAGTCGTAAAAAAATCAAATGTTTCTAAAACACATCATATAAATACTTAGAATTACACCCCAAAACACATTCTGCTACATTTTATAGAGTATGGCGATACCACATGTGTGAGACTTTTTTGTGACCTGGCAACACAAATCCAAGGAGTTCTAGGTACATAAATTACACATCTCTTTTTCTGACTACCTATCATATTTATGAAGGCCTTTGAGCACCAGGACACTAGAAACACCTACAAAATGACCCCATTATGGAGAGTAAACACCTTAAGGTTTTCTCTAAGAGGCACGGTCAGTCTTTTGAAGAATTCATTTTGTTGTCCCAAGTTTTTGAAAAATGTGGAAAGAAAATGAAAATTATTATTTTTTTACACAAAGTGTGAGGATTTGATTTTGTTTAGGAAGCTTTCAATTTCAGATACAAGATATAAAAGTGTTTGTTAGATTTATAAACTGCTGACTGTGTGATTAAAATGTTATTTCTCATGAATGACCATAGCTGCACCTGGAGAACTTTAAGTTCCTCGTCTCGTGGAAAGTACCTGAAAATCCTAGCTCCACAAGATATTAAAGATGTGATGAAGTGTGATTAGTAGGAGATCATTATACAATGTGATATTGAGTTGTCTCATCCTGATTGGTTCAAATATGCTGATAATTTGTTTGTACCGAATAAATATGCAGTGGACACGAGAATACACTTTGAGCTATGCACTAACATCTGTCTCAGTGTGGTCATTGCTCCCGCGTGGACGTGAGGACATGGTAACACATTGAATATAAATATATATTTTATTAGCTGCGGTATCTTTGGAATACCACACAAAGACCCATAAGCATTGATGGTTGATCTAACACAAAGATGTCAGTTGTGGAGAGGGATGGATGGTGCTGGGTGGGGGTGAAGATGATTGCGTTGCACTGTGAAGATGGATGAGGGTGACTCTGTGTGTGGATGAGAGTTACATTGTGAAGAGGATTTCCACAATGTAACTCTCATATCCACCCAGAGTCATCCTCATCCATTTTCCAATGCCAGCTTGTGAGCCTCAGCCAGGTTTCCCTTTAAAAGGAGTTTAAATAAAGTCTGCAGGGGGGGGGGTCACAGTAACACACACTGAATTTGTGTGACTTACCCTCCATCCATGCTGCTTTCTGGCATCTATCTGCATGCACCTGATAGGGGTAGGTGCATGCAGATTGGCTGGTCAGCTAAGCGTCTGTCACATAAAATAGAAGCAGCCAGCAGGCTCCACTTCAGCAGGGAAGGAAGAGGAGCTTAGCTAGTGCTGGCCACGATCTCCTGCTGGGGAGAGGCGGCAGAGGCTCAGGCTTGTCACATGCTAATGATGTATTGTATCTTCTGCTACAGCTCGCCGGGGGAGGAGGTGGGGCAGTACGGTGCCAGTGAAACTTTTTTTTTATCCTTCTCTTCACTTCTATAGTAGCCAGCTGTCGCGCATGTGAAAGATTTATAGTCTGGCAGCCGCAAATCGGCCTGGCTTCCACAAAATCGGCCGATGTCGATTACTTAACCACCTGGCCAGGGCTGAGGCCCTTGTCCTCATCAACATGGAGAAAAGTTGCCTAGGGGGAGCCCCCCTGCTCCAAAGCACCCCACATGTTGATGGCATGTGGTCTAGTATCATTCAGGAGGGGGTGCACTAACACAATAACTGGTGAGGTGGGGATCAGGGACACAATAACGAGTGTGGAGGTGATCGGAGACACGGTAACTGGTGTGGAGGTGATCGGGGACACAGTAACTGGTGTGGAGGTGATCGGGGACACAATAACTGGGGTGGAGGTGATCGGGGACACAATAACTGGTGTGGTGGTGATCGGAGACACGGTAACTGGTGTGGTGGTGATCGGAGACACGGTAACTGGTGTGGTGGTGATCGGAGACACGGTAACTGGTGTGGTGGTGATCGGAGACACGGTAACTGGTGTGGTGGTGATCGGAGACACGGTAACTGGTGTGGAGGTGATCGGAGACACGGTAACTGGTGTGGAGGTGATCGGAGACACGGTAACTGGTGTGGAGGTGATCGGAGACACGGTAACTGGTGTGGAGGTGATCGGGGACACGGTAACTGGTGTGGAGGTGATCGGGGACACGGTAACTGGTGTGGAGATGATCGGGGACACGGTAACTGGTGTGGAGGTGATCGGGGACACAGTAACTGGTGTGGAGGTGATCGGGGACACAATAACGCGTGTGGAGGTGATCGGGGACACAATTACACATATGACCAGGATTTAGCTCCAAAATGAGGAGAATATTCCGGCCCCATAAATGGGGAAATGCTCTGACCCTGAAGGGGTTAATCTACAAATAACAAATGTTGGGGCAGCACTTGCACTATGGACAAAATATCTGAATCCACAACACGATAGTTCCAATAAAACTTTCTGATAACAAAGTGTCAGACAACTCCTGGGGTAACCTGGCAGCACTTACTCAGAAAACCCCCGGCTGTAGATGTCTAGGTGTGCTGGGCTCTGTAGTCCCACAGAGTTTGTGGTGCCTGAGAAACAATAGAGGTCTCTATAGCAGTAAATCGGGAATACGGGGAATTCTGGCTTCAGATACTCTGATGTGTTTGGATTGGAAAATTACAATCTTTGTCCAGGAGGGCGATTGGCAGGTGAATAGGTCCTACCTCCTCCCAGATTCCGGAACCATTAATAGCCCAGAATAAATTAAACATCTTCTATAGCATCAAATATCACTAAAATCACCCAAAACTTTATAATCATCAATAACTGGTAAAACAATATAAAAAATACTATAAATTTCGCATAGAAAAGATGAATTAAAAGCAAACAGCTCAATATCAATATTCAGTCCAGCCGGAGCAATTGTATTCAGCTGGAAAATCTATTTTGATTCTCATCTGGATGTCTTTTTTGATCAAATTGAGCCCCCCACTCCAGGTTCACAGTCCCATCCCCCCAAAATCCCGTCCTTTCAGACTCCTATTGTGAACTCATCATAGTGTCTGTGGAGGGGCGCTGATCATTCCTGTGTAAAATCTTACAGAAATCTTTCCTAATCCTGACCTTTAATTTAAGGTGACCAGATTTTTAAAATAAAATTCAGGGACATATTTTTTCTTTACTAGTAATGGCAGCAATCAGCGACTCTCTGCCCGTCGTCGCCCGCCTCACAGCCTGTCAAGTCTTACTCTTCGGGCCCCGGCTACTACTGGATGGGGAGCGGAGGAAGATCACTCCGCCAGAGAAGGCAAGGAGATGGGCAGGTGGCTGGCCAGGATTTGAGCCAAGGCAGAAGAACATGCGAGCGGAGCTGAATGGGCATGCGCCTGAAATTGAAGAAATATTCCCTCCACTCCGACCAGCACATGATCATCAGAAAGGGGAATGGATAATGGGAAAAATAAAACCCCCCTATGCTAGTAGGCACAGCGGAGTGGGGGGGGGGGGTGTAATTCAATGTTTTTTATTTTAATTCTGCACTGATTGTCTTTGAAATTGCCCCTGCCCCCTATAAAATCCAATCTGGGGACAAAACCAGGGACAGACTTGGTGCGGGGACAGTGTGCTCAATCAGGGGACTGTCCCCTGAAACTGGGGATGTCTGGTCACCCTACTTTAATTATCATTTCATTCCCCCCCACATACAATGTCTGGAACCGACATTTACTGACATCAATAACTCCCCTCGTGGTACAGACCATAAATTCCCTCATTGTAATATACGGGGATATTCTACATTTCCACACTATATATGTGTGTATCATCATCTGCTGGAGATAAAAGACGTCACAGTGACTATGGAGGAAGAGGACGGACATGACGGGGTTACTGGGTGTAAATAGAAAATAAGATCTTATTACCTCCTCTGCTGCCTCTTCCAGCAATGTCTTCTCACTACTTCCTCCCGACTCACCTCTCACCCGGAACTTCCTGTCTGTACCTGACATCACTTCCTGTCTTCCATAGAGACGTCTTGTATATAAGTGAGATCACCACCTTGTGGATCTCAGAGGAACTGCAGCCCAGAGAAACATCTGGTAGTGTGAACACGGCCTTGTGCTGTGTGTGTATGTACTGTATATCCTTATATATGTGCAGCGCTCACCCCCGAAGGAGCCGCTGGTTGTTGTTTGGGATCGGCATATTAAGTTACCTTGTAGTGTGTCTAGGGGTAGTAGCAGTGAGTAGCAGCAGTAAGCGAATGTCCAGTCACCAGATGGGTTTTCAAATGCTTTATTCCAAGACCCAACAACGGCCAACATCAACGGGGATAGGAAAGGTTGATGAAGCAATAGAGAACAGTGCAGTATCAGGCCTGGATAAGAAACAGATCAGTCTTGCTCTCAGTAGTAGTAGATACAGTTCATCGCCACTCTTGCCAGAGTGGGTGAAGTGCCTCCGGACAGACCCTTGTTATAAGCCTGGCAGCTGAAATGTCACTTTTAAGTTGCTGGGAGGAACAGGTCTCTATTACAGTCCTGGCTCGTGCCTCTGCCACAGGCCTAGTACTTTAGTACTCAAGAGAACAATTCGGAATGAGCGAATCCTCCCAGTAAATGCAATGAAAGGGGTGACCGGTTGACAGCTGACATGTACCTGTCAATCCTTGGTGACCAGATCCCCGATGGTTCGTTCAAGCCCTTTTGGATAACTTGCCTCTGGGTTCTCCTCAAGCCGATCCCCCCCCCCCGAACGGCACACAGCCTGGAATCTTCTCAGTAAGGGTGGGAACACAGTAAGTCACTGGGGCCAATGTCAACATCAGGATGGGCCTCCATGGAGCAAGCAGCTCCGGCCAGGTGGGCCGTGCTGGTGGGGTCCGTGGATGCACGCACCCTGAAGGTGGATGCCGCACCTGAAACATGGACCCCACGCAGAGAAGAACCGACCCAGAACAGGCGGTGGCTGCCACAGATATACCCCTCCCCAGCATGCCCAGCAAGGGAAAAACTCCTCTAATTGGCTGCTGGGGAAAAGCTGCTCTGTCAGAACCCCTCTAGCGCCAACTGTCTCCCAGGGGTGGGATTACACCCCTGGATAGCAGACTGACCTACAGGACAGTTCTGAAATAGCAGCAGCCTGAAATTTGACAAATTACGAATGGTAGCAACATAACTCTCCCATTCGCCCGCTAACTTTAGCGTAGTGCCCGTACTGAAAGTAAGCGGGCGCTACAGATGGGTCATGTCCACTCCCACCAAGGGGGATAGAAATATATTACTGCTCGGGGGAGGGGGAGGGGAGACATTTTGGCCCCTTTGATTTTGCAGTAAAATTGATGTGAGATTTAGTCATGTAGAACATCTGTTATATGGATACAAAGAACCCCAGCCGAGAGTAAAGGGTGGAAATGGCTCCTGATCCCCAGATTTGGGCAATTATGTCACCAATATAAATAGAAAAAAACCTGCGCTATGTGTAACAACTCAAATACCTCCAGAAATAACTTATACCGGACTGCTGCTGTAACAAAGGTAAGTATTCCCTTTATCACCTAGAAGAGCATTATGTGTCACAGCGCTGTCCTATTGTGTGTGCACATCAATTATCACACATACACTAAAATATGTGGAGACATTCATATATAAAGTGCTAGGGGCTCCAATAATATTCTCTGCACATCTACTGCTTCCACTTTACACCTACTTCATTCATCGCATGGGGTTTATCAATAAATGAAGTAATCTGAACCATGTGAAAAATCAAAGGGGCTAAAATGCCTCCCCTCCCCCGAGCAGTAATATATTTCTATCCCCCTTGGTGGGAGTGGAGATGACCCATCTATAAGGATATACAGTACATACACACACAGCACAAGGCCGTGTTCACACTACGAGATGTTTCTCTGGGCTGCAATTCCTCTGAGCTCCAGAAGGTGGCGATCTCACTTATACACAGGACGTCTCTATGGAAGACAGGAAGTGATGTCAGGTACAGACAGGAAGTTCCGGGTGAGAGGTGAGTTGGGAAGAAGAAGAAGAGAGAAGACGGTCCTGGAAGAAGCAGCAGAGGAGGTAATAAGATCTTATTTTCTATTTACACCCAGTAACCCCGTCATGTCCGTCCTCTTCCTCCATAGTCACTGTGACGTCTTTTATCTCCAGCAGATGATGATACACACATATATAGTGTGGAAATGTAGAATATCCCCGTATATTACTGTACCACTACCCCAGGAGGAGCTGCTGGATTGTTTTGGGTGGCAAGGATGTTACCTCTATTTCCTCGCCGTCCACACTTAGGGCCAGATTATAGGGCGTATTTTTGGCGTAGCGTATGCCATTTACACTACGCCTCCGCAGCTTTTACGGGCAAGTGCTGTATGCTCAAAGCACTTGCTTCGTAACTTGCGGCGGCATAGCGTAAATGGGCTGGCGTAAGCCCGCGTAATTTAAAGTAGGAAGGAGGTGGGTGACTTGTATTTAAATTAAGCGTGCCCCCGCGCCGAACGAACTGCGCATGCGCCATCCGTGGACGTATTCCACTGCGCATGCTCCAAATTACGGCGCAAATACATTGGAACAAGTTACGCAACGTAAACAATGGAAAAACACGACGCTGTCCCGACGTCCATACTTAACATGGCGTACACTGAACCTACGCAAGGTTACCCCTCATATAGCAGGGGTAACCTTACGCCTACGCAAACTACGACGATACGTTCGGGAATATGCGTATCTAGCTCATTTGCATATTCAACGCAGAAATCAACGGAAACGCCACCTAGCGGCCAGCGTAAAATTGCAACTTAGATACGACGGTGTAAGTGACTTATGCCAGTCGGATCTACGCCAAATCTATGCGTAACTGATTCTAAGATTCAGTCGCATAGATACGCCGTCGTATCTCTGTTTCTGAGGCGGTGTATCTGGAAATACGCCGTCGTATCTCTTCTGAGAATCTGGTCCTTATTTGCCGAACTTGGTAAAAGAATAAAATAAGTAGTTGAAGAGGTGGAAGGGTGACAGGTAATAGGTTCAGGTGTATAACTTCTGTTCGGAAACACTCCTGCTTCCAACAACACAGCTTTTGTCGCCACTCTAGCCAGAGCGGGTATTGTGCACCTAGATAGGCCTTTCTCACTAGCCCAGCAGCCAGAATGTCACATGGAAACTTGGTAAAGTCTCTGCCACAGATTCAAAGATGGAGGTATATTCAGTCCAAAATCCTCTCAGCACAGGATTAAGCACCCGGATCTCTCTCGATCAACTTCTTATGAACTGACAGACGACCATCATTCAGCCTTTCAGTAATGGTGCATCCTTCGATGAAGTTCAGGGCCTCTCCTGAGATACCAGCTTCTTGCTCGGTTCTCTCCAAGACAGGTTCTTCATCGAGTGGCTTCCTCCCTCAGGGCGGACAGCACAGGACCACTCTGCAAATGTAGACCCAGTCTGAATACCGGGCCTACTTAGTAGATCACAACCCCGGACCAACGTGGTCCCCGATCCAGGAATACTTGAACACGCACCCCCGTCCATGAGGGCCACACACAGGGGTGGTGGGACAACAGACCCAGGATCGACGATGACCCCGGACTAATGATG
This sequence comes from Rana kukunoris, assembly GCA_029574335.1. Lineage (NCBI taxonomy): Eukaryota > Metazoa > Chordata > Amphibia > Anura > Ranidae > Rana > Rana kukunoris. The sequence continues at coordinate 14,082,224 of CM056052.1, forward strand.
TCTGTCCCTTAAGTATTCCTCCCCAGCATGCACAGCGTGACGATCAACTTCCTCCTAGCTTTTAGGACTCCTTCACCTGGCAATCGCCCTCCTGGACAAAGATTGGTGTTTTTCAATCCAAACGCGTTGGATGTCACCAGGTTAGGAGAGGAGTCCTCTCTGTTTACATCTAAAGGTATCCTACCCGACATGTATGTACCCTTTTTCTTTCTTGTTTTTTTTTACTCAATAAAAACCTTTGTTCAATTAAAAAAAAAAAAAAGGTATCCGGCCCACCATCCAATGGAGTATCTGCAGCTGGGACTCTGGCGGGGGATTAGCTCTTCTGCTCCTAATGCTGGCATTCCCAATTTACTGCTATAGAGGTGTCTATTTGTTCGCAGGCACCACAAACTATGTGGGACTACAGGGCCCAGCACACCTAGTCATCTACAGCCGGGAGTTTTCTGAGTAAGTGCTGCCAGGTTACCCCAGGAGTTGTCTGACACTTTTTTTTATCAGAAAGTTTTATTGGAACTATCGTGTTGTGGATTCAGATATTTTGTCCATAGTGCAAGCGGTGCCCCAACATTTGTTATTTGTAGATTAACCCCTTCAGTGTCAGAACATTTCCTCATTTATGGGGCCGGAATATTCTCTTAATTTTGGAGATAAATTCTAGTAATATGATCCTCTAAACAAACGGCACTGGTCAAAAAATATGTTGCAGGCTACAAAATAGACCAAGAGAACAAACACCTCCCCCTTCACACATTGGGCTGCCATTGGAGGAAAGAGAACAGACTCCTCCCCATAAATCTCTACTCTACTTGCAGCATCCACCTGCTATCCAATATGATCCCTTCTTTTACTGCAGAGAGTGACGGTGACATCACTCCTGTCAGTCAGCCAGAGATTGGAGCCTTGCAGCCGGAGTTCTGGCAAATTATCCTGATTAGACGGCAACTCCGGCCAAAAGTCATCAAGTTCACCTTCCTGGACATCATGATGACCCGACATTGACCTCACAGCACGGCCTCAGAGTAATCAAGTCAAAGGAAAGAACATATTTATCATTCCTTGTCTGCGGATCTACAACTAATGAAATCCAGTTCAGAAACCAAATAAACGCAACAGAGAACATTTAATTTCTGATCCGGCAGATCAAGAGGGTCCCGGACCTCAAAATTTTAGCAAACACTCTTATCGAAATCCCATGGCGTGTGAAACACACTCAAAAAATTTCATCCGGTGCACAATATAAAGAGGTGACACAAAAACTTGCAGCGGGTGTACACTAGCCCTCAAAAATCAGAGGGCCCTGCCCTGAATCCCCTGGGGCATAAGGCTCCTGACAGTGAAATGGGTACTTTACACTATGGTCCATCCAGCTGAAGCCAGACGGACCCCTTTCTCTGGAGGGTCTGCCGAAACAGACCTACTCAAGTATTCGGTGAGGTTCCTCCAAAGGGAGACCCCATGAGAGAGGGCAAACTAAGCCAGAAAGCCATGTCCACCCCCTCCCAAGACTTTAAGGGCAGAACCAGCACCCTACTTATCACACAAAAACGTGTACAACATAAAAATACAAAAACGTGACAAACAATATGATAAATAATAAGAAAGTGGGGGAGGAATAAGTGGAGAGGAGAGTGAAAATGTGGCCATTGTGCAATACAAAAGGCCCATCCCAGGAGGCAGGTGCTAAAAAAAGCGTGTTCTGGTGCAGTGACCGTGGTGCCTAAAAATAAATGTGACCCTCACTCACAGTGATTGTCCAGCACCCCTGGACTGCCACTACAGGGGCACATACACCATATGCTTTTTAGTCCCAAATCCAACCCCTGACTGGTCAGTGCAGCCCTCCGCCCCTGCTGGATAGAGAGCCCTTCTTGGTTTTCTCACGGAGAGCTGCACTGTGGCTGGCAGCCTCCACTGATACTAACCTTTCCAAGCCCCCAACAACCCGGAGGATTTGCATTGCGCCACCAAGCTCCTCCACCAGATCGCCAACAGAGGCAGTACTTACACCGATCAGCCAGAAGGCCGGACTAAGACTCAGCAAAAAGACCAGACCCAGTGCAGCCACCCATCTTCACAAGAAGCACCCTTCTGGTCTGCTCGGACTCTGCCCCGCTGACATCGACTAAGAACATCCAGACACTGACACTGCCTAGACTGGCCTTCCAGGTGCAATTACGCCATCGGATTTGTCTGCCCCCTCCCCACACTTGAGAGTAACTACAAAGCCTCCTCTGGCAACTTATAAGAACAGATACTACACTCGATCTTAGCCAAAAGGCCGAGAATTGAGCAGTTAGCAATAATCGCCTCAGTTGAACCTCATTGGCTATGATACTGCCACTGCGCAAACACTAATCAGATAAAACAATCAAACAAAATGTATTCCCATGGAGGAAGTAATACTTAAATGTACAGCAACCCTCCTATTACCCCCTCACACCCACATCCTATTATTGTGTGACCAATACCATAATGTCACCAAAATTCTTACTTTCATTTCCCAAAGTTATCCGTCTACAAGGAGACCTGTATAGATCAAATGACGGCACCAATGAGGATGGAGGAGGACCAGAGTCACATGACTGAGAAGATACTAAACTTCACCCTGGAGATCATCTACCTGTTGACCGGAGAGGTGAGGAGGATTCTGGGAGGTCACATGACATCACTCTTATCTCTATTAATAATACACAGACCTGACCGGAGAGGTGAGGAGGATTCTGGGAGGTCACATGACATCACTCTTATCTCTATTAATAATACACAGACCTGACCGGAGAGGTGAGGAGGATTCTGGGAGGTCACATGACATCACTCTTATCTCTATTAATAATACAGACCTGACTGGAGAGGTGAGGAGGATTCTGGGAGGTCACATGACACCACTCTTATCTCTATTAATAATACACAGACCTGACTGGAGAGGTGAGGAGGATTCTGGGAGGTCACATGACATCACTCTTATCTCTATTAATAATACACAGACCTGACCGGAGAGGTGAGGAGGATTCTGGGAGGTCACATGACATCACTCTTATCTCTATTAATAATACACAGACCTGACCGGAGAGGTGAGGAGGATTCTGGGAGGTCACATGACATCACTCTTATCTCTATTAATAATACACAGACCTGACCGGAGAGGTGAGGAGGATTCTGGGAGGTCACATGACATCACTCTTATCTCTATTAATAATACACAGACCTGACCGGAGAGGTGAGGAGGATTCTGGGAGGTCACATGACATCACTCTTATCTCTATTAATAATACACAGACCTGACCGGAGAGGTGAGGAGGATTCTGGGAGGTCACATGACATCACTCTTATCTCTATTAATAATACACAGACCTGACCGGAGAGGTGAGGAGGATTCTGGGAGGTCACATGACATCACTCTTATCTCTATTAATAATACACAGACCTGACCGGAGAGGTGAGGAGGATTCTGGGAGGTCACATGACATCACTCTTATCTCTATTAATAATACAGACCTGACTGGAGAGGTGAGGAGGATTCTGGGAGGTCACATGACACCACTCTTATCTCTATTAATAATACACAGACCTGACCGGAGAGGTGAGGGGGATTCTGGGAGGTCACATGACATCACTCTTATCTCTATTAATAAAACACAGACCTGACCGGAGAGGTGAGGGGGATTCTGGGAGGTCACATGACATCACTCTTATCTCTATTAATAAAACACAGACCGGCCCGGAGAGGTGAGGAGGATTCTGGGAGGTCACATGACATCACTCTTATCTCTATTAATAATACACAGACCTGACCGGAGAGGTGAGGAGGATTCTGGGAGGTCACATGACATCACTCTTATCTCTATTAATAATACACAGACCTGACGGAGGGGTGAGGAGTTGTTCCTCACTGGAGTCCTGTCTTCCTGTACATCAGGGATCCCACACAACCCACAAAGTGTATTAGTGCCTCTCACGCTCTTTGTCTCGTCAGCCCTCGTCTCTTGCTAACTCATCCCTCCTCTCCACACAAGGCAATTAACCTCTCAGTCATTGGGCATCTATACTGCATTGTGTAACCAGCAGGCGCTACCTACTGCCCCCAAAAAGCACCTCCAATGTTTACCACAGGGTGCTTGGCACCCTCATTAGTTCCCAGTGGCTTTCATGAAGGCTATGCTGCTTTAGATACTTAAATGCTTCCTCTCTGCAGCTGAGCTTTAATTTGTAGTCGAGGCTTGGTGTAGGTGGGGATTGAGTGTGGACACAGGAGGTCCCATGATCTCAGATTGCCCAGGGGCCCCATGAGTTACAGTATCAGGCTGTCCCTGGGAGGTCACATGACATCACTCTTTTCTCTATTAATAAAATACAGACCTGACCGGAGAGGTGAGGAGGATTCTGGGAATTTAACATGATATTTCTATTGGTTCCTCAATACAGAGATTTCCTCTTGTGAAGTCCGGTGAACATATGACCATCACCGTGCCTCCATGTGACTCCCTAAAACCTAAAAGACACAACATGGAGAAGATTCTAGAAGTCACCAAGAAGATGATGGAGCTGCTGACAGGAGAGGTGAGGAGGATTCTGGGAATTCTGGGACATTATCCAGTAACAGACAAGGGGTGTGTCTGGATGGTGACTGTATCATTGTGTGTGTCAGGTTCCTATAAGGTGTCAGGATGTCACTGTCTATTTCTCCATGGAGGAGTGGGAGTATTTAGAAGGACACAAGGATCTCTACAAGGACGTCATGATGGACAATCAGCCGCCCCTCACATCACCGGGTAAGAGGAGACTTTATTGTAAAGGAGAGAGCAGTACGGAGGCTCCACCTAGATCCCCCATCATCTGATAAACACATAGAAACAATGTATTCAGTCAGTGTGTGTGTTTCCTACAGATGGATCCAGTAATGGGAACCCACCAGAGAGATGTCCCCGTCCTCTGTATTCCCGGGATTCCACACAGGAAGGTCACACCATCCCCCACCATCTTAAGGTAGATGAGTGACAATTATTGGTAGTTCTGATTTACACACAGCATGTTTGTTACAGTTAATGTTTTATTATATATTCAGAGTGGAAACCTCGGGGATGATAATATTGATATTAAAGAAGAGTATAAAGAGGAGGATGAGGAGTATGGAGTGATGGAGGAGTTTTCAGAAGGACACAAGGATATGATGGAGCCACCTAATACCAGGAACCCACCAGAGAGATGTCCCCGTCCTCTGTATTCCCGGGATTCCACACAGGAAGGTCACACCATCCCACACCATCATCAGGTAAATGAGGAACAATCACTGATCGTATCATTAGGATTTCTACATTCTAAGGAAATGAAACATAAAAAAACAAAAATACACTACACACCAAAACAAGTAAACTACAAATTTATTGAGCTCAAGATTAACAACATAAGTACCCTAACTATTCTCATAATATCCTAACAACCACTAATTATTATATAGCTTGGGTCTGGGTAATTTGTTAGTCCACCACTAGTGCTATACATGTATTTTTTTTTATTGGGCTTTGCACTTATTTGAATTGTTTTTACTTCAAGGGTTAATTTCACCTGGGTCATGTTATTAGATTAAGGGATGGAGTCTAGCCCTATGTCTATAGAGTGACAGCTGACTGCCCCACGTGTCCTGACGAAGTTCTGCCCCCTGGAACGAAACATGTAGATGCAGGGTCCCCCCCCCCCCCCCTCCCCTCTTTTTCATCTGGCCCCCATCTTAGCAGAGAGCTCAAGTATGGTTACATTTAATGAAAGTACAATATTTAGAAACCCACATGGTTGATGAATAAATTGGGCACATCCAAGTATGCAGGGATCCGGGGTAAAGCTGTCCACATAGACCATCCCCTGCACCGCCATCAACATCTTTCCTTTCCATGCTATGCTCCATAAGTACTTCCGCAGCATTCTGTTATAGGGAGCCGAATATGACACGTCACCGGCGGTGAGGGGGATGGTCTATGTTGACAACTTTACCCCGGATGCCTCCATACTTGGATGTGCCCCTTTTAATCATCAACCATGTGAGTTTCTAAATGTTGTACCTTCATTAAATGTAACCATATTACTACACTTAGGCCTTGTACACACGGGGCAGAATCTCTTGCCGCCCGAGTGTACACACAGACCTTTCAAAAGAACAGCTGTTCGCTCGTCACATTCGATGCCGTCGCCGCCATCTTGCTTCTCCCTACCTATGCCGTGGAAGCTACTGCGCATGTGTCAAAGTCATTTCGAGCATGCACGGGTTTCCACAGCGACGGGTATGTATACAGACGCTTGGGTTTCTCATCTGGAAACAGGCCGACAAGAATCCTGACAAGAAAATAGAGACCAGGATCTCTATTTTTCTCGTCGAGATTCTGGCCAGATTTCCCGACGAGAAACCTGAAAGCCTCGTACACACTCTCAGTTTACTCAGTAAAGCTCTGCCAGCAGTTTTCTTGCTGGTTCTTGCCGAGAAAACCGAGCGTGTGTACGAGGCTTTTGAGGCGTCTCTCTTCTCTTTTTATACTCTGGAGCTCCTGCTGGATTTTGCTTCTAATCCCCTTTGTGGATGGACATTTAATGGTTACACAACATGATCACATTGCTATAATCTTTTTATATGGACTATAAACTGAAGGACTTCTGAATAAATGGTTGTGGAACAAAATCATTTGATTTCCCCATTATTTCTCATGAGGACATTTGCTTTGATATACATGTGCTTTGGATTGCAAGCATGTTTCCGGAACAAATTATGCTTGAAATCCAAGGTTATACTGTATATGGGGATAGTTAGGGTATTTATGTTGTTGACATTGATCCCATTGCTCAATAAATTTGTAGTTCACTCATTTTTTTGTGTAGTGTCTTTTTTATTTTTATTTTTTATATTCCTTAGCAGTTATCTTTAGACAACACCCCCTCATTTATAGGGTGAGTACTACCTTCTTCTTATATTAGTGGGATTCACATTTATACTTCTTTGGTACAGGATCTGTACATTATCTGCATCATTACCATTGATGTCATTTTTATTCTATATTCAGAGTGGAGACCTGAGAAATCCTAAAGCTGAGGTGAAAAAAGAAGAAGAAACTTATGTGAGGGATGATCAGCAGTCTATGGAGGAGGATGGAATATTGAGGCTAATTCTAGAGGACGGAACTCTTACAGAGATCAGCACAGGTGGGTCATTAACACTAAATACATTCCTCCACCCATACTGCTCACTGATTGGTCCAGAGTAGGGCGGGGACTGGGTGATATCAGCCTATAATCCCCTGGTCACTTTCCTGAGCTGTGTTCCCCATCCTGTATTCCTGTATTTCTCTCAGATAATCTTCCTTCTCTGTGCTGCAGACACAATTTATGTCTCTAGACTGGATTTATGGAAATTCTGGGGTTCAGCTGGGAGCAAAATATAAATTTTCACCACAGGCGTTGCTAGATCTCGGCACCTGGGGTATGTGATTTGGGTCCTTTGTCCCATACCGAGTATGGCAAGATCTCTGACAGAACAATTCTCCCAGGATTACTTGTTCTGTTGTCTGCTGGCTGTGCCGGGTGGAGGGATATGTCGGTATAGTCTAAAGCCTCGTACACGCGATCGGACATTTTTTCGTAGGTTTTTGTCTGGTAACACCTATAGCATACACAAGGCAGGACTTTACTGCAAACTTTCCCAACATCACATGGTTCTTCTGCTCCTTACCGCCACCCTAACCGCCAACTTCTGCTATTGTTGGTTGATTTTAACATTGCTTCTAGGCATGCGTATTTGTACTTCGGACAAAAGTCAGGTGGATTTCTGTACACACCATAGGACTTTGCACCGCAGGACTTTTGTTGCTAAAAAGTTTGTCCGTTTGCAGAGCGAACTTTTGTTCAATGAAAACCAAAAAAGTTTGTCCGATGGAGCGTGCACACGGTCAGATTTTTTTGAAAACTTGTTCATTTTGAAATTTGTTGGCAAAAAGTCTGAGGCCCCGTACACACGACCGGTTTCCTCGGCAGAATTCAGCAAGAAACTCGACGGGAGACGTATTCTGCCGAGGAAACCGGTCGTGTGTACACTTTTCGCCGAGAAACCCATTGAGGAACTCGTCGAGCCAAAAAGAGAGCAGGTTTTCTATTTCCTCGACGGGAGTCGAATTTGGCTTGTCGAGTTTCTCGTCGGGCTGGTTTGCGACGAGAAACTCGAGTGTGTGTATGCTAAGAAACCCACGCATGCTCAGATAAAAGTAGGAGACGGGAGTAAAAGTAGCATTTGTAATGGAGATAACACATTTTTCAAGCTGTAACAGACTGAAAAATGCAAATAGACTTTTACTTAACACGCAAACACATGAGATTAGTAAAACCAGCCCCAAGAGTTGTGCCAGTGGAATCGAACTTCCCCTGCCATCCTATGTGTTGAAGTCACCGCGTTTGAGAACGACGAGACTTGGTCTTTAACGTGTGTACGCAAAGCAAGCTTGTCAAGTTCTCGACAAGCCTAACAAGGAACTCGACGAGGGAAACGCGGCCTCACCTGTGTTCGAGGCTTTAGACTCAAGTCACTGAGTGCAGTCTCAGGAGATGGGAGGAGCTCAGCGAAGCTGGCCCCCTACAATCAGCACAAATAAAAACTCAAGTGTGTTTCTTTAGTGCTACGTTTGTGCTGTTTTGTGCCGCAAAAAATTACGTTTGTGCTGCTTTTATTTTGAAGATATTAGCAATTGTTTTTTCCAGACTATGACATCATCTAGCCCCCCTACAACGCCCAAATGACACAAAACTGGTCTCATTGGTTAGTGCTACGTTTGTGCTGTTTTGTGCTGAAAATTTTTCTGTTCTATTTTTTATCGTTTTTGCGTTATTAATGATTTATTAAAGGTCACCAAAGGTCACACAGCCCCCCTACAACGCCCACATGACACGAAACTGGTCTCATTGGTTAGTGCTACGTTTGTGCTGGTTGTGCTGCTAAAAAATGTATTTGTGCTGTTATGGTTTTTAAGTTATAAAAATGTTTTTGTTTTTTTCAAACCCCACTCACTCCCCCCCCCCCCCCCCCCCTCACAATCTGCACAAATAAAAACTCAAATGTTTCTTTAGTGCTATGTTTGTGCTGCTAATATTTTTATTTGTGCTGATTGTAAGGTGGGCAAAGTGAGTGGGGTTTGAAAAAAATAAAATAAACTTTAAAACCATAACAGCACAAATAAAAATGTTAGCAGCACAAAACAGCACAAATGTAGCACTAACCAATGAGACCAGTTTTGTGTCATGTGGGCGTTGTAGGGGGGCTGATTGACCTTTGGTGACCTTTAATAAATCATTAATAACGCAAAAACGATAAAAAATAGAACGGAAATATTAGCAGCACAAAACAGCACAAACGTAGCACTAACCAATGAGAACAGTTTTGTGTCATTTGGGCGTTGTAGGGGGGGCTAGATGATGTCATAGTCTGGAGAAAACAATTGCTAATATCTTCAAAATAAAAGCAGCACAAACGTAATATTTTGCGGCACAAAACAGCACAAACGTAGCACTAAAGAAACACACTTGAGTTTTTATTTGTGCTGATTGTAGGGGGGCCAGCTTCGCTGAGGCAGGGGTCGTGGGATCTCTGACAGAACAATCCCCCCAGGATTACTTGCTCTGTTGTCTGCTGGCTGTGGCGGGTGGAGGGATATGTCTGTATAGTCTCAGACCCAAGTCACTGAGTGCAGTCTCAGGAGATGGGAGGCAGCGGTGTGGGATCTCTGCAACTTGTCTCATGTAAACATTTCATCTTCCACTGATTGCTTAACCACTTGCCTACTGGGCACTTAAACCCCACTCCTGCCCAGACCAATTTTCAGCTTTCAGTGCTCTAACACTTTGAATGACAATTGCTCAGTCATGTAACACTGTACTTGACTTGACCTGACTTTTGGTGGTATTTGATCACCTCTGGGGTTTTAAATTTTTGTAGCTATAAATGAAAAAAATAAAAAAATCGAAGTTTTCTGTGATAAAATTTATAATTTTTTCTTCATAAATTTTGGCCACAATGTATACTGCTACATATCTTTGGTAAAAATAACCCAATATAGTGGATATTATTTGGTCTGTGTGAAAGTTAGAGAGTCTACAAGCTGTGGTGCAAATCATAAAAAAGTGATCACACCTGAAGTACTGACGGTCTATCTCAATTCTTGCGACCCTAACATGCCAGGAAAGTACAAATACCCCCCAAATGACCACTTTTTTGAAAGTAGACATTCCAAGGTATTTAGTAAGATGCATGGTGAGGTTTTTAATGTTCTCATTTTTTCCCACAATTCTTTGCAAAATGAAGATTTCCAGGGACGCCCTCCTGGCAATTTAGCGCCACGCTGTAGAAGGCTTTTGTCTATAGCGCGGGCGCAAAGAGGTTAATACCAATATTATGGGCCTGGGACACTCTATGTTGTACATTACATACTCCTGACCCCTACACCATATACGTTATGTTGTAAACTACATCATTCTCATACTACAGTATATAGTCCTATCTGTTGTATCTTATACAATATGTTGTACATTACATAGTCCTGACTTCTCTCTCCCCTCTACCCACTGCTATTCAAAAATATAATATGTATTCTCTTTTGTTACACCCATTTTCTACCAGATGGATATTTTATATCTGATTGGTTCCTGCTGTGCTCCAATCTTCTCATATCTAGTAATCATTTATTTTTTCTATTTTAGTAGATGGACGGGAGATGAGGAAAACCTCTGGGGATTGTCTCACTTTGCCTCCAGACTGTAAAGTAGAAGATGAGGACATCACACAGTATAGTCCAGGAGAAAACCCGACTACCTCAAATGTCCATCCGACACCACACAGTGTAGATGGACCATCGTATTCCTCTTATCCTGAGGAACCTCAGACTGTGCGGGACGGTGCCGGACCATCGTATTCCTCTTATCCTGAGGAACCTCAGACTGTGAGGGACGGTGTCGTCCTTCCAACAGATGAGAGGTTTTCCTGTGCTGAGTGCAGGAAGTGTTTCCATTCTGCATCCAAACTTAATAGGCATAGAAGATCTCACACAGGTGAGAAGCCATATTCCTGTCCTGAGTGTGGGAAATGTTTTTCACAGAAGGTCTGTCTTTCCAGACATCAGAAAACTCACACAGGAGAGAAGCCGTATTCTTGTCCTGAGTGCAGGAAATATTTTTCACAGAAGTCCGATCTTTACGCACATCAGAGATCTCACACAGGGGAGAAGCCGTATTCCTGTCCTGAGTGCAGGAAATGTTTTTCACAGAAGTCCAGTCTTTCCAAACATCAGAGATCTCACACCGGGCAGAAGCCATATTCCTGTTCCGAGTGCGGGAAATGTTTTTCAGATCTATCCAATCTTTACAGACATCAAAGGTCTCACACGGGGGAGAAGCCACATTCCTGTCCTGAGTGAGGGAAATGTCTTTCTGCTCAGTCCATTCTTAACACATCTTTACAGACATTAGAGATCTCACACAGGGCAAAAGCTGTATTCTTGTCCTGAGTGTGGAAAATGTTTTTCACAGAAGTCTGATCTTTCCAGACATCAAAGATCTCACACAGGGAATAACAACTTTCCTGTCCTGATTGAAGGAATTGTTCCTCACTGAAGTCCTGTCTTCCTGTACATCGGGGATCCCACACAACCCTGGAGGTGTATTAGTGACTTGAGTGCGGGAAATGTCTTGTATATGAATGTTGCTGGACATCACAGCTCTCATGTGGGGAAGAAGCACACCCTGATATACACCTCAGATATACTCCATGGCTGATCTTCATCATGTAAGAAACAGTTCATAAGGAGATCAGAGATCACCAAAGACATGGATGAAGTGTTGTATCGTGTTGGCCATTGATGGCAGTATAAAAAAAAAAAAATGTAGTCATTACCTCTCATTGGCTGAGTACATTTTGTGATGAAAGATTTTACAAACATTTAGAGGTCTATTTTTAAAATTATTTGTGGACAAATGTGAGAAGCATTCATCCAGTCTTCAGAAATGTTGGTTGTAGTTTACTTCATACAGTGGTTTTCTCGTTCAATATTTTCATTGAAGTTTTTCATCAAAAAATACAGAGTAACAGTACAATAACGGTCCCAGCCTGAGGGCTAACAGCAACCCCAGAAGGGACACATCATCAAATCATAGGTGAAGTACAATAAATGAATACAATATGATGGTGAGAAATGAACATCCAAGTGGCCTACGCTTAATAATTGGCCTGGGCCAGGAGCAACATATACAATCTCCTGAAAAATATGAGTCAATGGTCCGGTAGGCCATAGGTTTCTCGCATGGGTCACCCCAAAGGGATTACTCTGTGACCCATACGATCTCCCCACAAGCCCAGCCGGACCCCTAGAACCATCTCCCCTCCCTCTCTGTCTCTAGCATCTGGAGCGTACGATACTCATCTGGAGGAGTTGCCCCGGGTGTTGTCTGATGTATGGTATGTAAGCCCTACACACGTTTCCAAGCGATATTCTACCAAAGTAAAAACAATAAGATTATATTAAATCGGGCTATCCCCTCAGGCCTTGTACACACGACGGGAAATATCCGCTGTAAACGGTCCCCGGACCGTTTACAGCGTATATTTGCGCCGGGATGTTTTGATCCGATGGCTGTACACACCATCGGATCAAATTCCCCGCCGGCGGATAGCGCGGTGACGCGGCGGTGACGTTGACGCCGCCACGTGACCGCCACGTCACCGCACCAGGAAGTAAACACTTCCGCGCGCATGCGTCGGATCCATTCACAGGATACGACGCATGTGCGGCAAGATATGTCCGCTGGTTTGCCGTACTAACCAGCGGACATATCTGCCAGCCAGCTATCCGGCGGAAATATTTCAAAGCATGCTTTGGAATTTTTCCGCCGGATGAATCCAGCAAAAAGCGTCCGTTTGCCCCTACACACGAGGGGATTTTTCCGCTGAAATGGTCCGTCGGACCATCTTCAGCGGATTTATTCCCTCGTGTGTACAAGGCCTCAGAGTAATCTCTGAGGAGGCAACTTAAAACCTTAAAGAGGAAAAGAGAAGACTAGAGAAAAAAAAAAGGGGGAGTATCGATATAGCATCGATGGGAGGAAGAGGAAAGAAGAAAAAAGAAAATAGTCGTCCAGTTTACACATCTTGGGGAGAAAGATGACCTGGGTATAGGGGGACTTTGATGTAAGCTGCTCAAGGTTCCCAAGCTACTGTGATTTTTGCTCTGAGGAGCATATAGAAAATCAGTGTGTTTAGGGGCGCAAACTATCCTGTGATTCAGAAGCGCGATGGAAGGGTGCTGGGGGATTCCAATACCAATACCAGTGACCTTCCGTACCAGGTTGAAGAACCTATTCCAGAGCCCTCTGATACGTGGACAGGTCCACCAAACATGGAGCATATCGCCCACTTGATTACAGTTTCTGAAACACAAGGGGGAGGCATCTGGGTAGATTCTTGCTAATCTCGAGGGAATGTAGTACCATCTGGTGAGAATTTTTACATTGGCCTCTAGGAGACCGGTGTTCATTATGCCTTTTTCTAAAGTCTTGTGATAGACCCAGATCAGAATCCCAAGCTTACGCATAGGGGGTTGCATGTGTTTCATTGGCAAATGAGACATGAATGATTGAAATCCCACCCCTCTGATCCATGAGGTTGGGGCACCATTGTGCGTATGCCGTCAACTTCGGGGGGTTAAGCTCATCTGACCAAAGTGTGTGTAGGAAGTGCCGGATTTGAGAGAATATAAATCTCCCCCCATCTGGCATCCCCAATTTAGTAATACAGTGTTTCATAGTGAGCGGGCCCATGGGGGTGAAGAAGTGACCTATTCTAAACGGTCCTTTATCAATCTACCATTTAAAAGCGGCAATATTTAGCCCAGGTATGAACTGTTGTTATGGAACAAATGGACTAGGGGCCTAAATGTGGATACTATTTTATTCTGCTGGTGGAGAGCGTCACAGAGTGCCAGTGAGTGTGAGAGGGTTGGAGCTAGAATGGGGGGTCTCCGCGAAGGGGGGCATCATAATAAAAAGACAATCATGTGGGCAGGAACCACCTGTCTTTCCATGGACAGCTATTCCGGCTTGGGACCTTTTGAGTAGACCGATGAGATTTGGGTCAATTGGGCCGCCTGGAAGTACCACCATAAATTTGGGAGTCCCAGGCCCCCCTGTGTTTTGAGATAAGATAAAGTGTAGAATATGGGATTGAAATTTGGTAATGGTCTGTTTATTCACTCGGATGGGTAGTGAACGAAAAAGATAACGTAATCACGGCAGGAGGGTCATCTTTACCGCATTGATCCTGCCCAGCCAAGACAGACCACACTTAGACCAAACCCTCAGATCCCCCTTCTAGTTTTTTGAGCATCGTTGGGTAGTTTATGGAGAACAGACTGTCTATTGGTAGTGAGCACAATGCCCAGATAAGGGGTGGAGTTTACAGCCCAAGGGAATGGAAAGTGAGATTTCAATTGTTCAACCCGGTTTTGCGTAATTGAGATATTGAGCGCCATGGATTTGGTTCATTGCAAATGAGGGTAATACGGCGATTCACGAACGTACGTGTGCCTGACATATGCTACGCGAGGTGCGCAAAAGTTGTACGTCCAGTGTATAGTTATTCCCCATAAAGGAGGGGCAACCTGGCTACAGACATGCAAAGGTTTGCCCCAGAGAACACAGGGTGGCGTATTGGGCGTACGTTACGTTCACGGCGTACGTGGTGATCCGGCGTAGCTTAGAAAGTTGTGCCGGCGTGGTTGTGAGCATGCGCATAAGAGTGCTGTTTCATGCGTCCACATCACAGCATCGCCACGGCGCATGCGCAGTTCATGATACGCCGAGCGTAAAACACTGCACCATGCTCGGACTATCATTTGCATGGGGTCACGCCCACTTCCACCTACGCCGGCCTGCGCCTTTGAAAAATACGCAACGGCGACGCAGCGTTGGGAGCAATAGCTTGCTGAATGCAGTGCTTGCCTCTCCACGCTGCATCGCCGTGGAGTACGATGTTTGCGCTACGGCGGCGTAATGTGCGCCCAACTCTCTGTGAATCTGGGCCATATAGCGCCCAAACCCTTACTCTGCTGAAACCTGGGGTAGTACACATGGAAAAATGTATTAAGAATGATATTATTGCCTACATGGTACTGAAATATGCTGTATATTATTTAAAGATAATCTGCTTTTAAACTGTGTGAAAAAAACAATTTCTACACTAAAATATCTTTAAAAGTCTTAAAAGCGATAAATTCCCTGTCTCTGTACAACTAGGTGCCAGCACAACTGAGCATGCTCAGATCTGCAAAATACTCTAATTTTAACACCATGGCTTTTTTACAGGGCGCTATAGTAAATACCAAAATTAGCGCTGGGCTAAAATGTGTTTTTGAGAATTAAAATCGGCTCTATTATAGTCCAATGCAAGTTTCAGTCATTGATTCTATTGGTACAATTGTAACTTTCCCAAATAAATACTTTTTAATGTTGAGATGAAATGTATCTTTCTCTGAAATAAATTTCTCTTGCAACAATGTTACTTCTACTTCATCTATTTTGTCTTTAAGAATGCTAGAATGTTGAATGTTTTGGTAAAATATATTTTCTCTGTCACTTTCACTTGTTACTCTCCATCTCACAAAAATCTTTACCCAAACACACAGGTGTCTTTGCAATCCACAAACAATACCATTGCTGACGCAAATGTAAAATAAGTCATAATTTTGTATGTTTTTTATTATTTCCAAATAATCATAATTTGAGCCCAAAAAATGTAATTTGTGTACCAACATCAGAAATCAAAATGTAATTCCCAAAAATCAGAGGGTAACATCACTATTCTACACTTACACACCAAGAACCACCAAATATCACAGAATAAATCAAGAAGAATAACTCTTGTGTAATATAGTCCCACCACCTATATGTCCACAGAAATGCAGTATATGGGCCAGATTCAGGTAGATGAGAGCATCTTTGCTCCAGAGTAACGCTTCTCATTTACGTTACTCTGACGACCCTTTCAGCGCAAGTACTGTTATTCACATAGCAGTTGCGCGTAAACTTGCGCCAGAGTAACGATAATGCGCTGGCGTAACCCGACGCAAGGGGAAGTGGGTGTGATCATATGTAAATGATGGGCGGAGCCCAGCGCAGAGGCTTATGTTCAGCGCATCATCCACGGAGCATGCGCAGTGAGTGAGGCTCCACTCGCCCCCTTTGTGCGCATGCTCACAACTTCCGTCGGCACCACTTCACGGGAAACGTCAGCGCAATGCCTTCCGTTGGGCGTTTAAATGCGCCCGTAGAAGCGCCATTCCGGCACTAAAGTATATCCTGCTCCCCCTCCCCGCAGTGATGTTACTTTTGTTCTGAGATGGCTGCTCCCGTTCCCCGCAAACACACAGGAGAAAGCTGAACTTTAATGGCCAGGAGCTGTCAGCCGTCATCTCGGCTATGGAGACCTATGATGTCTTCCTCCATGGCTGTAAAATTTGACAGACAAGCATGGACAGAGGTGTTGTCCTGCAAGTGGGGGTGCTCAACTAGCTCTTATCGTCGGTAACGCTGCTGCTGTAGCTGCTCTCCTGCTGACCTGTGGCCATCTGGAGTAAAGATAAAGCAGCCTTTTGTAGAAATAACTTTGCGCCGGACAGACGAGATACGCGCGGCGCATGTAGCCAGCGTATGGTGCTAATCCGTTCGTGAATTGGGAAAAATCCCTCATTTGCATATTTGGGGAAATATTTGGGGAAATCAATAGGCGCGACTGATGCGCCAAGCGAAATTAAGCGCTGACGATACTCTGGCGTCGGAACGTTCCGCCGGTCGCAAATGGCCCGTTATTGGGCGCATCTAGTTTGGTGGGTACGGGCACATAGAAACGACGGCGCATCTTCACAGTTACGCGGCGCATATCGAAATACTCCAGCGCAAGTGTTGCTGAATCTGGCCCTATGTGTATTTATTTGTAAGAGGTTTCCACATGTGGCAGCTCCATGGCTTATTAGAACGTCTCCTTAGCATCCCTGAGGGTCTGGGTTCTGATCCCAAGCATGCTGCTTCATTTAGAGAAGTTATCTCATCTCCCTATGTTGTTAAACATAACTCCTAACTCAGGTCCTAAAACTATGTCTAAATGTAGTATTTATGTGTAGAAAGGTTCCACCACCATTGTATATCTTGGCAGATACACTATTTACACCTTTACACACACACACATAAACTTTAATGGCAGCCCAGTCTTAGTCCATAGGGTTAAAATTAGATTTTGCCCACCCTTTCCAGCTATACATGCTTCTGGAAAGGCTGTTCACAAGGTTTAGTTTGTCTATGGGAATGCTTGACAAATTCTTCCAGAAGCACATTTGTGAGGCCAGGCACTTATGTTGGATGAGAAGGCCTGACTCGCAGTCTCTGCTCTAATTCAGCCAAAGGGTGTTCTATTGGGTTAAGATCAGGACTCTGTGCAGGCCAGTGAAGTTCCTCCACCCCAAACTCCCTCATTCATGTCTTTATGGACCTTGATTTGTGCACTGGTGCGCAGTCATATTGGAACAGGAAGGAGCATCCCCAAACTGTTCCCACAAAGTTAGGAGAATGAAATTGTTCAAATGCTCATGGGATTTCCATGATTTCCAATGAGTACAGTTCATATCTGTGCGACTTCAAAGTAGTCCCGCACTACTTTGGTCCCACTTTGATACGACTTCAAGACCTCAAGAATATACAGGCATTGCTCCAAGTTGCATCAAAATTGTGGCAAAATCACGCGAATTTAGGGTTGCAATAGTGGAAATAGAGCCTCATGTGATTTGAGGTACATAGGGCACAATATTACACAGGCATTCCCAGAAGATGGAGCCAAGTTGCAGCGGCAAAGTGGCAGCAAAATAGTGTGACTTTCAGGTGGCAGCAGTGTGAAAGAGATTCAAGGATAATTCCTTTGAATTAGGCACTATTGTCACTTGTGCATCCTGAAAGTGGGGCAAATGCATCCCTGTACTACCTTGGTTTGACTTTGATGCGATTTGAGGTCCACACACCACTAGATTACACAGGCATTGCTTCAAGTCATGGCAAAGCTGTGCAATTTTAATGTCGCACAAGTGCAAATGGGGCCTTATTCAAAGGTTTTATCATCTGATCTCATTAGATTACTTTTACACTTGGGTGACTTTTCGTTGCGCTCTGGACCTCAGAGTCGCATTAAAAGTTGCCCCCCATGATTTCCATTCTTATCTATGCAACTTCACCCACGTTCATAAAGCTCTGAATTGACATGTCAATTGCAGGCCAAATCTGCGCCTATTGACAGCAATGGAACTGTCCGAATTGGTACGACGCCACACAGATTCCCAAAAGTAGTTTCTGCACTACTTTGGGCGACTTTAGGAGGCAATTTCTTACCTCCCAACTTTTTGAGATGTGTGTAAGGGACACCTATTAACAAAAGTATGTAGGCATAGGACACACCCCCTAAAACACCTTCTTAAAGGAGAATTATTTCAAAAAGAAAAAAAATATTAGTTAAACCACCAAGTCCCTTTTTGTACCAATAATATCCCTTTAGATTGGATTTGGACATTTACAAAGCAATTTAGAAATTAGATGAAAGGTTTAGCGCTGGGAAATCCTTTTTGATAGATAAAAAGTGCATTTTATATGAAACTATCTAGATCAGAACAAAATGAGGGACAAATGAGGAGTAAAGAGGGACTTTGTTCCAAATCAGTGACAGTTGGAACCTATGTGATTGCAGTAGAGATCTGTGCAGGAAAGTGCACTGATGTCTCTGAAATCGCTCAAAAGTCGGGCTGAGGCCCCTTTCACACTTGTGCGACTTTTCCTGCATCTTTGGACATCAGTCGCATGACAAGTCATACCCCATGATTTCCAATGTGTACCATTTATATCTGTGCAACTTCAAGTCCCTGTACTACTTTGGTCCAACTTTGATACAAGTTGAGGGCCATAGACCTCAAGCTTACACAGGCATTCCCTGGAATTGCGAAAAAATTACAGACGCAAAATTGCGTGCCTTTCCCAGTGACTCCTGCGTCCATAGACCTCAACAATACATAGGCATTGCTTCAAATCACATCAAAATCGCACAACTTTTAGGTCACACAAGTGTGAAAGTCACTGTGCCAAGTACTATTATACCTTGAATATAAAGGAGTCCCACCATCAAACACTAGTAAACGTATGTTTTCAATATAATTGTGCTCAAATGGCTGAAAATCGCACAGGTGGTATCACCTACTGAAAGCTTGCATTGTACTCAGCAGCATATGCTGGGAATAGGTGAACGCCTATTAGCCAATGCCACATCAACATGAGCATGGTTGTTTCTATACAATAATGTTTTGCATTAATATTATAGAATCAAACATTAGTAAATGTATTTTCTCTGTAGGTATGTGCTCAGCTCTGAAGCATAGCGATGTTCCCTGCTGCCCTCAAATGTTCAAGCCATGAGTTCAAATCCCACTGACCGCATCACTTCCTGAAAGTGTGCATTGTACTCAGCAGCATAATTAGCCATCAGTTTGGTTTATTCCATATTTTAACTCATCAAATGCATGATGATGTGTACTTAATCAATAATATTATGGTGTGAAATTCCAAAAATCAAGGAAAAAAACATTGTAGGTCCCCCCCTGGTACATACCAGGCCCTTTGGGTCTGTTATGGTCTTTAAGGGTTACCCCACACCAAGATGTAAAATAAAATTGACGTGGGGCCCCCAAAATCTATACCAGACCCTTTTCTGAGCATGCAGCCTATAGGTCAGGATGGGGGGGGGCCAGGGAGCGCCTTCCCCTTCTGAACTGTACCAGGCCACGTGCCCCAAAGCACCTTGTCCCCATGTTGATGGGGACAAGGGCCTCTTTCCGACAACCCTGATCGGTGGTTGTCGGTCTGCGGGCAGGGGGGTTATCAGAATCTGAAAGCGACTTTAACAAGGGGGCTCCCAGATCCCCCCTATGTGAATAGGTAGGGGCACCCCTACCTATTCACCAAAAAAAGCAGTGAAATGTAAAAAAAATCTATAACCGGTTTTTGACAAGTCCTTTATTGTAAAATATCTCTGAGCTGTCTTCTTCCCTGAGCCATCTTCTCCAGACACTGTCTATCCCTCCTCCATCTTCTCCCAGAGCCGTCTCTCCTGCTACCGCCGTCTTTTCTATCTGCTGTGTTCTTCTGCACCACCAGTTACCCGCTAATAAAAAAAAGACGCTCTTCTTTTGTGGCGGTCTTCCTCTACTGTGTTGTCATCCGCTGTGTGGCGTCTCTTACATAGCCATGGAGCGGGCTCTCTGGGTGATGTTATCGGATGGCCATAGAAGAAGAGCAGCTTTTTTTATTAGCGGGTAACCGACTGCATGGAAGAACACAGCAGCGGGAGAAGACGGCGGTGGCAGGAGAGACGGCTCGGGGAGAGGAAACATCAAACTCTAGTAAATGTATTTTCTATGTATGAAACTCAAGCTTTGAAGGGCTCATGGGTTTAAATCCCACAGCGAGATACTAAAAGATTGAATCAGCATATGCTGAAAATAGGTGAATGCCAATTAGCCAATGTACTTTAATTTGGCTGATTCTATTATATTAACTTTTCAAACAATGGTATGTAAGTATTCGATAATATTATGGTGGGGAATTCCAAACATCACACACTAGCTAACGGGCAGTTTACATTTCTTTGTATTAATTTGCTTGTGCAAAAAATAAACACAGCTGGTGAATGGTAGGTTGGCTGAGAATTGAACTCATACCTTGAGCGCTGTGGAGACATCTGAGCAGACCACCAAGCCAAGTACACTGAGCCCCGCATAATAGTGTAGTATGATTAAAGAATGAACATAGATAATTACTGCTTTATAGTCACCTATATGTAAAAAAAAAAAAACATGAAAAAAAAAAAAACAACATACTAGAAATAGGTAACTTAAATGTATAATACATGTAACCTTACAGGATAGCAGACATTATACTCTGTAATAATCATTCATAACTGCCTTCATTAGTAAAATAACGAAAAAAACTAGTAATACTAATTGTAATATACATCAATAGATGCACACAAGGTTGAGCACATCTCATATAAAAAAAAAAATCTTTCACATACATGGATCGCGGTTACAGGGCAGTGCTGATTCACTAATTAGTGCCGATTTCGCATTTACTTACACTTGTTCGCCGCTAATAGCGCTCTTTTACATTTGCAAATTCGCTTGTTACATTTTGAATTGGCTAAAATGGGAGCTATTATTTGCAATAGTGCCCAGTACTTCCTGGCGCTAGGATCCTCTAGCGTGACTGTGATAGTGTGCGGACAATCTAATGCTAGCCGATCCTGGTGCTATCTGATGTAACAAGTGACCCTAATACAGCAATTAGTGAAAAATACTGTACACTGACACTGTAGTAATGGCACTGGTTGGGTGACAGGGGTGATCAAAGGGTGAATGAGGGCAATCAATGGGGTTAAATGTGCCAATCTAAGGTGTGTGGGTGTAAAGTGTGCTGATTATACTCACAGTGTGGTGTTCTCTTCTCTTCCTGAAACGAAAAGGACTCGGGAAGAGAAGAGACCGCTAGATAGCTCCCCATAATTATATAGAAAAACACAGGAGTGATTTGTCATTGGCTGGGACCTGCTGACAAATTTGTCCTACAGCCAATGACAGTGGGGTTGCTGGGTGCGCATACATGCATGGGTGCGGACCCGGAAGAAAGCCATGACATGAAAGTACATTACCAGACCTGTATGAGCCGCCCATCCACAGTATATACTAATGCAGTTCAACAACTGGTTAATATTGTTGCTTTGATTGACCAATTCCCACCCGGTCTATAGCAAAATGACGGTCGGCCGGTGGTTCAGTTATCCTGACTGGGTGTCATATGAAGTCCAGCAGAAAATATGCCAGCACACTACTGCGGGGGCACGCAACATGGTGATCAGTGGTGCTGTGTGTCACTATAATATACCGCATCTTCGATCGTGGTAAGTAGCCTCTGAGGGAGGCGCCTTACCACATGATCAACTGTGACCAATTATGGCATAAACCAGGAAGTGTTGGTAAACGTCTTTCCATGGTTCATGCCGATCGCATAACGTCTTTAAATAGCACAATCACCTGCCTGCCAGTAAATTAGGAATAGCTGATCTAGCTAAGCTATACAGTGTATACATATATGTACAACTCCTCTACACACTGTAATTGAAGCTAAACTGACTAGCCTGCCTGCTCTATCTAGCTATCTAAAAAGTCAATCTTTCTGTCTCTCTAACTGCTTTCATGAACAAGCCGGAACACACTACAGGAGGCCGCCCAGCAAGCGGCCTTATATAGTGTGGCGCGTGTGCTAAAGCCCTGAGCCATAACTGGCCAAAGCCACCCAGGCTTTGGCCAATTATGGCTCTTCGTTTTTTGGGCACTGTGATTGGCCAAGCATGCGGGACATACAGCATGCTTGGCCAATCATCAGCGCGCAATGCCACACCTGCAAGTTCAGACGCAGAACAGGTCACTCTTTGTGCAATGGCCGCATCCCTGACTCAGATTCATTCCACCCTCAACTTTCTAGCAGGCTCGTTTCAGGATTTAAGGGCCAGGATGGAGGTGCTGGAGGCCAGTCCAGTTCCTGCTTCGGTGGTCCCGGCTGTTCCTGAGGTCTTGGTAGTCCCAGAGGTTCCCACGGTTCCTGGACCTCCACTGTCAGGTACCTGTCCCGGTGTCCCCTCTGTCACCCCAGCCCATTTCATTCCGGCGAGCATTAGGAAGGACATTCTCGATGGGAAGTATGTCAACCTGGCGTCCTTGCTGATAGCCGCTCATGACATGGATGACAATAAGTCATACGCCTGTGGGGACGTTTCTGTCATCATCAAGTCCAGGGATCAGAGGTTGAATCGGAAGCTCTACATCCCTGAGTTTGTGTTGGCTTTCAGTATGTTCAGGGACATAGTCTGTTCTGCGAGTCCCCTTAGGAGAGAGGAATTGGACCACTACTTCTATGCAGTGGTGGAGTTGGGTCACAAGTTCGGAGACACGGCGTTTTATGACGACTATCATCGATCATTTTCCGCCAAAGCCGCCGCCTTGTTGGCTCAGCATCAGGTGGTGGCAGTTTGGAGCCGGATAGACACAGAGCTGTTTGCTGCCATTTTGCGGGGTTGAGGTCACCTGTTTGCACCACCTGCCACTCATCATCTCACAAAGCCTATTGGTGCCCCAACAAGGAAGCTCCCGGGCACTTCTAGAGCTTTGCCCTGGTCTCTTCCAGCACCTGCTCAAGCAGCCACTGTAGATAAGTTGGGACGGCCCATTTAGAATTCGGGGAGATCCCCTATTTGCATCAATTTCAATCAGGGGGTCTACAACTACGGTCAGTGCCGGTTGCTGCATATCTGCTCAGGCTGTTCAGGGCCAGTCCCAAGTCTTCCTGTTCGCTCAGACAGAGCAAGAACAGTTGACTGAGCTGCATCAACGTCGGGTTTCTGCAGGACTGCTTGTCTTCCCACCCATCCACTGAGCTAGGCCCCTTTTTGGTGGAAGGTTTCACTCGAGGCTTCCAAACCGGGTTAATCTATGACTTGTCCGCCCCTCATTGCTCCGCTGTGCCTAGCCTCAATTTGTTGATCCCATCTGAAGAGTTTTCCCTAAAATATGCATCAATAGATCAGGCTATCCAACAGGTCATCGAGATAGGGCAGGGGGCTTGGCTGTCCAAAGCGGACATAGCAGACGCTTTCAAACTCCTCCCAATCACGCCGTCACTCTGGCAGTGGTAGGGGATAAAGTGGAAGAGTTGTACTATTTTGTCACCAGACTCACCTTCGGGTCCAAAAGTAGTCTGTGGTTATTTGACATTTTTGCACAAGCACTTGAGTGGATTCTCATCCATGTGGAGCAGTGTCATGCGGTCATTCACTATCTGGATGACTTCCTCCTCATTGAGAGTCCCCAGCGAGTCCCCATGGATTTTCAGAAGCTGCTGGCATTTTTTTCAGCGCTCAATGGCAACCAAGAAGCTGGAGAGCCCGGCGTCGACTCTCACATTTTTGGGGGTCATTTTGGACACCGAAGCCATGCAGGCCAGGCTCCCGGCTGACAAACTCTCCAGGATCAGGGAGTGTATTCATTCCTTCACGGTCTCTCTGGTCTGTACCAGGGTGGAGTTGTCTCTCCTGGGCATGTTAAATTTCACCATGTATATCATGCCGCAGGGTAGATCTTTCATTTCCAGGTTGTTGGCCTTGTTACTATCAGCACCGGATTCGGACTCACGGGTCAAGCTGGACGCTGCCGTGTTGGTGGACCTTCGCATGTGGGATGAGTTCTTCCGGTGTTGGAATGGGGACGCCATGTTCATTCCTGGGGAGTCCTGTTCCTCTCCAGTGGTTTTCTCCACAGACAACCAGGCGGCCGTGGAGATCTTCACCAAGGGGAGGTCTCGGTCCCTGGTCATCATGCCATTTGTACGTAGGTTAATCTGGTTGTCCCTGCAACATCATTTTCATTTCCTATGCAAATTCATCAGTGGGGTGGAGAATGGTGCGGCTGATGCTCTTTCGCGGCTCAAATTCCCATCATTTTTCCTACAGGTCCCGCATGCCAATGCATGGGCCACACCATCCCCACGGGCTTCTCTTCTAATGCTGGATTGAACACCCTCTTGCTTGATGCAGCAGTCTTAGTTGGGGCGTCTCTGGTGAGCAACACCAAGAAGGCTTACACCACGGCCTAGAAATCCTTCCAGGTCTTTGAGTCCCAGCACCACTGTGACAACGGCCTTGACGTCCGCTATTTGTTGGCTTTTGTCACACACTGCCACACTCAACTGAGGTTGTCTCATGGCACCATTAAAACATATCTCGCCAGGGTTCAGCACCATCTGTCCTTGCAGGATCCCAATCGGCCTTCCATTTTCTCTGCCCATATCATCAAGGCTTCCGAAGGGGCATCCGAAGGAGTTGTCCTCCAGCTACCACTTGCCATTTCCCGGTCACAGGGCACATCTTCCGCAGCATGTCTGGTTTGCTGGATGGACTGCCTTTCGAGAAGCTCCTCAGTGTGGTGCCAAAAGCAGCTATTTACTTGGCTTTTTACGGATCCCTTATGCCGCGTACACACGGTCGTTTTTTGCGATGAAAAAAAACGACGTTTTTTAAAACGTCATTTAAATTGATCGTGTGTGGGCAAAACGTCGTTTTTTGTCTTCAAAAAAACAACCAAAAAAAAATTCCAACATGCTTGAATTTTTTGTGTCGTTTTTCAAAACGACGTTTTTTGTTTCACAAAAAGTCACCGTGTGTAGCAAAAACGTCGTTCAAAACGACATTTTTCAACCCGCGCATGCCCAGAAGCTAGTTATGAAGCGAGCTTCAATGGAAAAGAGTGGTGAACGTAACCTCGCTTTTTGTGAAAAAACGATGGTGTGTATGCAAAATTGTCTTTGAAAAGTGACGTTTCAAAAACGTCGTTTTTTACTTCACAGAAAACGTCGTTTTTTTTTCATCGCAAAAAACGACCGTGTGTACGCGGCATTAGGCCAGGTGAATTTTGCCGTTCCGGCCCTGGCTGTTCCCGGATTCTAACGGTCAGCCAGTTGGTCAGACACCCGAATCATTTCAATCTACATCTGTCAGCTTGCAAGACACAGCAGTTTGGGGCTGGCACAGATGTGTTGTATTTCAAGACCGGCGGGACATGGAGCCCCATGATGGTATTGGATCAGCTCGTGGCGTTGATCGGCAACAAGCCCCTTGCTCCCTTTACAGGTGGCTCCCCTCACAATAGCACAGTTCTCCAATCACATTGTGGTTCAACCTGGGGTTGAACCCGGCGAGCCTGTCAGGTCACTCGTTCAGGATTGGGGCGGCCTCTGCGGCATCCCGCCAGGGTATACCGGCCCATGTCATTAGGAAGTTGGGGAGGTGGAATTCGGCTTTTTACGCCAGATATATTCCGGATCCTCAGGTCGAGATGGCTCGTGCTTTCATGAATCGGACTGATTAATGTTTCATTTCACTGCAATAAATGTATTCTCTATTTACTCTAGTGTCCTCTTTTTTTGTCACCTTTTAGGCGTACTGACCACGTGACCTTTGGCACACTCTAGATCCTGTTCAGGTTATCTTTCCACGTTCGTTACTCACATCTCACGCAGAGACTCCAAGTACAAATGGGAAGGCTGGTCTGAGTTTGTTAAACCCGCCTTCTTCCTCCTTACTCCCAAGGCTGGACCTTCCATTGTTCCCCACCCTCCCGACCCCTTTTATTTATTTTTTGTTTTCTTTTATCATTTCATGTTTAGGTATGCCCCCTTTTAGGCGTACTGACCACGTGACCTTTGGCACACTCCAGGTCCTGTTCAGGTTATCTTTCTACGTTCGTAACTCACGTCTCACGATGAGACTCCAAGTACAAACATCCTCCTGTCTTTCCCCTTCCAGGTGACTCGGCATATGCACTTGGGCCCCATCTCCTGACTCCATACCGGAATCCCATGGTGGATGCCTTAAGGAAGGGACGAGGGAACCATTCTAACACCCTGCATAACACTGCAGCCCTATTGTGCAATTCAAAGTCGGGTAAACCCAGCCCGCCCCGAGTCTTGTTGTATGTGAGTAAAGTGTGACAGATGCGAGACATACCGTGGTGCCAAATAAAGTGTATGAACATGGATGGAGCGCAGGGACGAGAAAAAACGTTTGGGGACAGAAATGGGTACTGTTTGGAACAGATAGAGCAATTTAGGATGAGGGCATGTTTAGAGGCGGAATTTTGAGCCTTGCTGGCAGTGCCAGCAGAGCTCAAAGGATGCTCTAGGGTGTCTTCTATCAGAAAATATATCACATTTTGGGGGTTTTATATAATGTTCAGGCCTAAAATGATTGTTTAACTCCTTCCTACCCAGCCTATAGTGGAATGATGGCCAGACGGGGTTCGATTATCCTGACTGGATGTCATATGACATCCAGAAGAATAAGCCGCTCGGGCGCAGGGCGATCGTTGGTGTTGTGTCGCTCTGACAAACCGCATCTCCAGACTCGGTAAAGAGCCGAATGCCCTGTACACACGATCGGAAATTCCGACAAGAAAACCGTGTTTTTTTTTTACGAAGGAATGTTGGCTCAAACTTGTGTTGCATACACACGGTCACACAAATCTTGTCGGAAATTCCAAACGCCAAGAACACGGTCACATACAATACGTATGATGAGCCGAGATCAATGAAGTTCAGTAGGCAGTTCGGCTCTTTTGGTTGTTTCTGAGCATTTTTTTTTTTTTTGCGCGTCAGAATTGCATACAGACGATCGGAATTTCTGACAAGAACTTTTTCCGTCTGAAAAATTGAGAACCTGCTCTCAATCTTTTGTTGTCGGAAATTCCGACAGCAAATGTCCGATAAAGCATAAACACGGTTCAAAAGTTCACATCGAAGATTTCCTGTGGAATTTCCGATCGTGTGTATGCAGCATAAGACATTGGCTCTTCACCATGTGATCAGCTGTGTCCAATCAAAGCCAATCACATCGTAACAAGAAAGTGCCGATTATCGGCTTTCCTTAATATGCTGACAAGGCGTGAGTAGAGGAGAGCCAATCAGTGTCTCTCCTGACAGGGGGGATCTGCACTGATATTCAGCATTGATTATCAGTACAGCCCATCGCCAGTGATGACCACCAGGCATGCCAATCAGTGACCACCAGGCATGCCAATTAGTGACCACCAGGGATGCCAATCAGTGACCATCAGGGATGCCAATCAATGACCACAAGGGATGCCATTCAGTGCCCACCAGGGATGCCATTCAGTGCCCAGGGATGCCATTCAGTGCCCACCAGGGATACCAGTCAATGCCCACCAGTGAAATAGAAAACTTACTTATTTACAGCATTTTCTTTATTCTTTTTATTAAGCTTTTAAAGATTATATTACATCAACAAAGCCTATCGGAAATACCCAGGCTTGAATTAAAAACAAAAAAACACACAATTATAACCTAATAGAACAAGGTATATTTAGAAAATAAATTAACAGAAACAAAGAAAAACTAAATTATTTCCACATTTTCAGTCTTTTTTATTTGTAGCACAACAAATAAAACCCCAGAGGTGATCAAATACCACCAAAAGAGAGCTCTATTTGGGGGAAAAAGATAAAAAGATTATTTGGGTACAGTGCTGTATGACAAGTGTGAGAGAGCTAAAAATTGGCCTGGGCAGGAAGGGGGTAAAAGTGCCCGGTATTGAAGGGGTGTTGAATGTGGGCAAAAAAAAAAAAAAATGCAAAACCGTCTCTGGTAGTGAAAGGGTTAAAGGATAAGTTCACCTTTGGGAAGATGTTATATGTTTCTGTTCCTCAGCGATCCGAGACATTTTCCACACTCAAGGCACTAATACACCTCGAGGGTTGTGTGGGATCCCTGATGTGCAGGAAGACAGGACTTCAGTGAGGAACATTTCCCTCACTTAGGAAAGGAGAGTGGGTTCTCCCCCATGTGAGATCTCTGATGTGTGGAAAGACTGGACTTTGCTGAAAAACATTTCCCGCACTCAGGACAGGAATACGGCTTCTCCCCCGTGTGAGATCTCTGATGTTTGGAAAGATCTGACTTCTGTAAAAAAGATTTTCCACATTTAGGACAGGAATACGGCTTCTCCCCCGTGTGAGATCTCTGATGTGTGGAAAGATTGGACTTATCTGAAAAACATTTCCCACACTCAGGACAGGAATACGGCTTCTCCCCCGTGTGAGATCTCTGATGTTTGGAAAGATTGGGCTTCTGTGAAAAACATTTACCACACTCAGGACAGGAATACGGCTTCTCCCCCGTGTGAGATCTCTGATGTGTGTAAAGATTGGACTTATCTGAAAAACATTTCCCACACTCAGGACAGGAATATGGCTTCTCCGCCGTGTGAGATCTCTGATGTCTGGAAAGATTGGACTTATCAGAAAAACATTTCCCACACTCAGGACAGGAATACGGCTTCTCCCCCTTGTGAGATCTCTGATGTGTGTAAACATAGGACTTTGTTGAAAAACATTTCCCGCACTCAGGACAGGAATACGGCTTCTCCCCCTTGTGAGATCTCTGATGTGTGTAAACATAGGACTTTGTTGAAAAACATTTCCCGCACTCAGGACAGGAATACGGCTTTTCCCTCGTGTGAGATCTCTGATGTGTGGAAAGATCAGATTGAAAACTGAAACACTTCCTGCACTCAGTACAGGAAAGTCCCTTGTTTGTTGGAAGGACGGCACCGTCCCGCACATTCTGAGGTTCCTCAAGATAAGAGGAATACGATAGTCTGGCACCATCCCTCACAGTCTGAGGTTCCTCAGGATAAGAGGAATACGATGGTCTGGCACCGTCCCGCACAGTCTGAGGTTCCTCAGGATAAGAGGAATACGATGGTCTGGCACCGTCCCTCACAGTCTGAGGTTCCTCAGGATAAGAGGAATACGATGGTCCGGCACCGTCCCGCACAGTCTGAGGTTCCTCAGGATAAGAGCAATACGATGGTCCATCTACACTGTGTGGTGCCGGATGGACATTTGAGGTAGTCGGGTTTTCTCCTGGACTATACTGTGTGATGTCCTCATCTTCTACTTTACAGTCTGGAGACAAAGTAAGACAATCCTCTGAGGTTTTCCTCATCTCCCGTCCATCTACTAAAATAGAAATACAAAGATTATTACTAGACATGAGCTGATTGGTTCCCCTAAACCAGGACTCTGCCCACATCAGGCAGCTTTGTCTCTGAGGATCTTACAAATCCCCCCTCAAGGTAACTAGTAGTTCTTTATTCATGGACCTTAGTCAGAGAGTGAGGAAACAACTAGATCTGTCTTTTATAGGAGTGACAGTGATGAGGGGATTATAGGACGAGTGTCCCCACCCAATCTATTGCACATTATCTTCCCAACACAAGAAGTCCTGCACTTCCTTATTTAGTCCATGATTTAGTCATGAATAACAGCGGGGCTGAGCCCCACCAGAGGTCAGAGAGTGAGGATGGGGAAGAACAACCAAGATGAAGACTGGACTGATCCTGAAGACCTCCATCATTGGGTTATTGACTCCTCCCCCATTATCACTTTCTTTTTAAAGTTCCCAAGTCTGAGGATGTTATCACATTATTATCAACAAGTAAAAGTCTGTGCTCCAATCACATCATGAGATATAAAATCAAACCACTATGAAATAAGTAAATAGGAAACGGCTCATATAATAACCAGATATGATGTATAACAGAACTGCTCTGATATTGGTTAATGAAAAAAAACAGAACAGAAATGTGAGAGAATGACTCATCTGAAGTTCTGCTTTCCTTGGAGCTCCGCCTGTGTCCTAAAGCCCAGCCCCCTGACTCTATCAGCAAGCTGTATTGGCTGAGAAAAGCAGGCTCCCATCAATCCTTTACCTTTCCTATGCAGTTCCACACATTGCACTCATTCACATTATCTCTTTGGTGCCCTCTGCTGGTCTTTTCTAAATCGGCAAACGCAATTCCATCCCCAGCCTATAATAATAGTACATTTACCACTTGCAGACCAATCGCGGTCAGCGGCTCAACTCGTTCCAACAAATAGCCATACTGGTATGTCAGCTCCTTTAAGAACCATACCAGGCACTGGTGTGTGCCCGCTGCACTGCGGGAGACCCGATGTGCGTGGCAGGCAGCCGTCAGGACCGCCGTCCATCCGCGATTGCGGGCACAAGAGCAATAACAGGAGAGGAGAGACAGATCTGCTGTTACTGGCAATCAGGGGTTAAAGTTTAAACATTTCTTTTTCTTCGTAATACTCCATGTTGGTAATATATTCGGGTCACATGTGCAATGGCATTACAGACAAT
The DNA here is from genome assembly GCA_029574335.1 of Rana kukunoris. Lineage (NCBI taxonomy): Eukaryota > Metazoa > Chordata > Amphibia > Anura > Ranidae > Rana > Rana kukunoris. The sequence continues at coordinate 14,113,139 of CM056052.1, forward strand.
AGACTTTACAGTTTATTTATTTTTATTATATTTTACATTTGCACTTCTGTTTGTCAAAAAGCAATATTTTTGTTTTATTTCTAAAGACGTTCCATATGACAAGGGCCAAATCTGTGTCTGTAGTGCGTGTTCAATCCTTCATACCAGGAATAAGAAGATCTTATTGGATTTTTACTTTCAGGAGTATATCATGGGTTTGGCAATTCTAGAGAAAGGTCTAAATAATGATTTTGAAGGGAGCGAGGGAGGGAGCGGCGAGGAGATACACTGTGCATGTCTACCGATGTGTGTGACAGATATTTCTATGTAATAAAGTCAGAGATCTTATAGATCTATACTATGTGGAGAGTTCTTCTTGTCTTGGGTCTGAGACTATACAGACCTATCCCTCCACCTGGCACTGCCAGCAAACTTTAGAACTAGTAACCCCGGGAGAATTCCTCTGTCAGAGATCTCGCTAGATCCAGGTATGGGGCAGAAGACCTAAGAAACATACCCCAGATGACTAAGACAAGCAACACCTATGGGGGGGGGGGGGAATGAACATTTTACTACCAGCTGAACCCCAGAACCCAGAATGTCCATAATTCCAGTCTAGATACGTGAACTGTGTCTGCAGCACAGAGAAGGAAGATTATCCGAGGGAAATACAGGAATACAGGACGGGGAACACAGCTCAGGAAAGTGACCAGGGAATTACAGGCTGATATCTCCCAGTCCCCGCCCTACTCTGGACCAATCAGTGAGCAGTATGGGTGGAGGAATGGATTTAGTGTAAATGACCCACCTGTGCTGATCTCTGTAGGAGTGTCCTCCTCTATAAATGTCCCCGTTATTCCATCCTCCTCCATAGACTGCTGATCATCCCTCACATACCTCTCTTCTTCTTCCAATTTCACCTCAAATTCTATATCAATTGGATCTCCACTCTAAACCAAGAGAATGAGAGAGAATATCATCTGTAAGATATAAGCTTTATTATTGTGACATCACATCTATAAAATCCATACATCCCCCACAAGTCCATGTCTAGATGTTCCGCCCCACCAACCTTTAAATAAGGAGGGATGGTGTGACCTTCCTGTGTGGAATCCCGGGAATACAGAGGGCGGGGACATCTCTCTGGTGGGTTTCTGTAGCTGGATGACTCCACCATGGTGTCCTGGTACAGATCTTTGTGTCCTTTTGGAAACTCTGATTCCTCCATCACCCCATCCTCATCATCCTCTTCTTTTATCTCCTCTTTAATATTGACCAGTGTGGAATCCTGAGGACGGGGACATCTCTCTGGTGGGTTCCCATTACTGGATCCATCTATAGGAAACACACACACACTGACTGAATACATTGGGCCAGATTCAGGATGGAGAACGGATCTTTGTGGCGGCTTAACGTATGTGATTTACGTTTCGCCGCCGCAACTTTACAAGCAAAAGCTTTATTCACAAAGCACTTGCCTGTAAAGTTGTGGCGGCGTAGCGTAAATGGCCCGTCGTAATTCACATTCGGCGGGTAGGGGGTGTCTACTATTTAAATTAAGCGCGATCCCGCGCCGAACGTACTGCGCATGCGTCGTCCATTGAGGTATCCCAGTGCGCATGCCCCAAATTATGACGGTGTTTTCGACGTGAACGTAATTGACGTAAAAACCCCATTCACGGACGAGTTACGCAAACGACGTAAAAAAATTCAAATTCGACACGATCACGACGTCCATACTTAACATATGATGCGCCTGCTTTTTGGCGCTTTATCTTTACGCTGGGAAACCCCTTATGGAAACAACGCAAAGTCACTACATTGGGCGGGCGTACGTTCGTGAATTGGCGTATCTCGCTGATTTACATATTCTCGTAAATCAGCGGGAATGCCCCTATCGGCCATTTTAAAATTGCAGTTAAGATACGACGGCGTAATACAATTACGCCGCTCGTATCTTAACTCAATCTCGGCGTATCTTGTTTTCTGAATACAGAAAACAGATACGCTGGCGTAGGTTAGAAGGTACGCGGCTTATCTAGAGATAAGCCGCGTAACTTCTTACTGAATCTGGCCCATTGTTTCTATGTGTTTATCAGATGATGGGGGATCTAGGTAGAGCCTCCGTACTGCTCTCTCCTTTACAATAAAGTCTCCTCTTACCCGGTGATGTGAGGGGCGGCTGATTCTCCATCATGACGTCCTTGTAGAGATCCTTGTGTCCTTCTAAATACTCCCACTCCTCCATGGAGAAATAGACAGTGACATCCTGACACCTTATAGGAACCTGACACACACAATGATACAGTCACCATCCAGACACATCCCTTGTCTGTTACTGGATAATGTCCCAGAATTCCCAGAATCCTCCTCACCTCTCCTGTCAGCAGCTCCATCATCTTCTTGGTGACTTCTAGAATCTTCTCCATGTTGTCTCTCTCAGGTTTTAGGGAGTCACATGGAGGCACTGTGACGGTCATATGATCACCTGACTTCACAAGAGGAAATCTCTGTATTGAGGAACCAATAGGAATATCATGTTAGAATCCCAGAATCCTCCTCACCTCTCCGGTCAGGTCTGTGTATTATTAATAGAGATAAGAGTGATGTCATGTGACCTCCCAGAATCCTCCTCACTAGAGTTGAGCGGACACCTGGATGTTCGGGTTCGAGGGGTTCAGCCAAACTTTATGGAAAAAAGTCCGGGTTCGGGACCCGAACTTGACCCCAAACCCGAACCCTATTGAAGTCAATAGGGACCCAGACTTTTGACTACAAAAATGTCTTTAAAAAAACGAAGGGAAAGGGCTAGAGGGCTGCAAATGTCAGCAAAGTGTTGGTAAGAGCATGGCAAGTACTCTGCAAATAAATGTGAAATTGGGAAATAACTTAAAATAACAATAAAAAAATCTTGACCTAGGAGGACGAGGTCCATATGGAGTAGGAGGTTGAGGGTTAGGATTAGGGGTTAGGGTTAGGGTTGGCTAGAGGGCTGCAAATGGCAGCAAAATGTCGGTAAGAGCATGGCAAGTACTCTGAAAATAAATATGGATCGGGAAATAACATAAAAAAATTAATAAAAATAACTTAAAAAAATAAATAATAATCTTGATCTAGAAGGACAAGGTCCATATGGAGTAGGAGGTTGAGGTGGCGGTGGATGGTTTTTAATTGATTTATTTTTTAAATTAGGGTACACCCCAAAAGAGTGAGAAAGAAGATCAGAAAAAAAAAAGGATGGCTGGGTAAGGCCGGTATACGTGTCTATTCTGCACAAGGTATGGACAAGTCCTGTGGGATCCATGCCTGGTTCATTTTAACCACTTTAGCCCCGGAACCATATTGCTGTCCAAAGACCAGAGCACTTTTTGTGATTCGGCAGTGCGTCGCTTTAACTAACAATTGTGCGATCGTGCAACGTGGCTCCCAAACAAAATTGCCGTCCTTTTTTCCCCACAAATAGAGCTTTCTTTTGTTGGTATTTGATCATCTATGCGGTTTTTATTTGTTGCGCTATAAACAAAAATAGAGCGATTATTTTGAAAAAAATGCAATATTTTTTACATTTTGCTATAATAAATATCCCCAAAAAAGATATAAAAAAACATTTTTTTTCCTCAGTTTAGGCCGATAAGTATTCTTCTACATATTTTTCGTAAAAAAAAAAAAAAATCGCAATTAGCGTTTATTGTTTGTTTTGCGCAAAATTTATAGCGTTTTTCAAAAAAGGGGGTAGTTTTATGTCATTTTTATTAATATTTTTTGTTTACTAGTAATGGCGGCGATCAGCATTTTTTTTTTCGGTACTGCGATATTATGGCGGACACATCGGACACTTTTGACACATTTTTGAGACCATTGGCATTTTTATAGCGATCAATGCTATAAAAATGCATTGGATTACTATAAAAATGCCAATGGCAGTGAAGGGGTTAACACTAGGGGGCGGGGAAGGGGTTAAGTGTGTTCCTATTTGTGTTCTAACTGTATGGGGGGGTGGCCTCACTAGGGGAAATCACTGATCTTCTGTTCATACATTGTATGAACAGAAAATCAGCGTTTCCCCAGCTGACAGGAACGAGAGGTATGTGTTTACACACATACCTCCCGTTCCCCGCTCTGTAACGAACGAGCGCGCGTGCCCGGCGGCGATCGCCGCCAGCCGGGCACGCGCGCGGGACTCGGGGGCGTGTGGGAGGCGCACGGGCACCCCCTAGTGGCCGAAAAAGATAGGACGTAGAGCTACGTGCTCTCGCCCAGCAGTGCCACGTCCCGCCGTAATATGACGGCGGGCGGTCGGCAAGCGGTTAATGAACGTGAACGTGCGCTTGTCTGTGATAACGCCACCTGCCGTGCTAAATACACGTTCAGATAATACACTGGCTGCAGGGCAGGCCAGCACCTCCAAGGCGTAAAGGGCAAGCTCAGGCCATGTGCCCAATTTGGAGACCCAGAAGTTTAAGGGGGCAGACCCGTCATTCAGTACGTGTAGGTGCGTGCACACATACTGCTCCACCATGTTGCTGAAATGCTGCCTCCTGCTAAAACGTTCTACATCAGCTGTTGGTGTTGGTTGTTGTGCTTTTCCACATTTTGGCAATGCTAACCCCGCCTTCTGAGGTGCTGGCGGTGCCCCTGCTGCGTTGGCGACCTCTTCCTCCTCCTCTGCTTTCGCCTTGTGCTTCCACTGTGCCCCCACTGCCAGGTGGGAATTCCTCCAGCAGCGCGTCTACCAGCGTGCGCTTGTACTCCCGCATCTTGCGATCATGCTCCAGTGAGGGAATTAAGGACGTTACATTGCCTTTGAATGGGGATCCAGCAGCGTGGCCACCCAGTAATCAGCACCTGTTAAATGTGGGCAACTCGGTAGTCGTTGCGGAGACACTGCAGCATGTAATGGCTCATGTGTGCCAGGCTGCCCAGAGGCAACAAAAAGCTGTCCTCTGTGGGAGGTGTATCATCTGTGTCCTCTGCATCCCCCCAGCCACGCACCATGGATGGCTATGAGCTGGTCTGGGTGCCACCCTGCTGTGAACATGGTTCCTCCTCCTCCTCCATCTCATCCTCCAGAACTGTGCACTTGCTGGACAATTGTGTACCTGGCATTTGTTGGTGCAGGAACCCACCCTCGGAGCCACTTGTGAATGACTGCCCTGAAAGCCTTGGAAATTATCCCAATTCCTCCTCCTGTGCCACATCCTCTTCCATCATAGCCCGTAGCGTTTTTTCAAGGAGGCATAGAACTGGGATAGTAACGCTGACAACTGCGTCATCGGCACTGGCCATGTTGGTGGAGTACTGGAAACAGCGCAACAAGGCACACAGGTCTCGCATGGAGGCCCAGTTATTGGTGGTGTAGTGGTTCTGTTCCGCAGAGCAACTCACGCTTGCATGCTGCAGCTGAAACTCCACTATCACCTGCTGCTGCTCGCACAGTCTGGCCAGCATGTGCAAGGTGGAGTTTCACCTTGTGGGCACATCACATATGAGGCGGTGAGCGGGAAGGCCAAAGTTACGCTGCAGCACTGGCAGATGAGCAGCAGCAGGGTGAGAACGCCGAAAGTGCGCACAGACGGCCCGCACTTTCTGCAGCAGCTGTGGCATATCGGGGTAAGTTTTCAGGAACCTCTGCACCACCAAATTCAGCACATGCGCCAGGCAAGGGATTGCGTCAAACCGGCTAGTCCAGAGCTGCTACGAGATTTTGCCATTATCGCACACCACCAGGCCCGGTTCGAGGCTCACTGACGCCAACCACTCATCGGTCTGTTGTTCCATGTTCCTCCACAACTCCTGCGTGGTGTGGGGTTTTTCCCCCAAACAGGAAAGTTTTAAAACTGCCTGCTGGCGTTTACCCATGGCTGTGCTGAAGTTAGTGGTGAATGTGTTACGCTGACCGGATGAAGAGGCGGTAGAGGATGAGGAAGCGGAGTAGGAGGAGTTAGCAACAGGAGGTAAACTGAAACGCCCTGCAATCCTTGGTGGTGGAAGGACATGCGCCAAACTGCTATCCGCCTCAGGCCCAGCCGCCAATGCATTTACCAAGTGCGCTGTTAGGGAGATATAACATCCCTGACCGTGCTTACTGGTTCACATATCCATAGTTAGGTGGACCTTGGCACAGATGGCGTTGCGCAGTGCACACCTGATTTTGTCCCCCACTTGGTTGTGCAGGGAAGGGATGCCTCGCCTGGAAAAGTAGTGGCGGCTAGGCACGGCGTACTGTGGGACAGCCAATGCCATCAGGCTTTTTTTTTTTTTTTTTTTTTTTTTTATTGAGTGGTATACAGCAGATACAACGAAAGGGTAACTTCGGCACAACATATAATTAGTAGACAACGTCATTAGCATTACTAATACATCAAGGTAAACTGTGGAAGGGTAGAGCACAGAAATGCGGTAAAAAATAAAAATAAAATAAACAATGCTAAGAAAAGAGTGCCACTACCCCTTCAACCGGTCTACGTTAGGGGCAGACTCTTCCCTCCAAAGTAAAGGAGAAATCAGCCAGATCATTGGGGGAAGTCTATAACGGTGAGCATTACTAGGTTCTGCGCACACCACTCCTTTTATATTATTTTCCAGAGATGGGTCCTTGCCTGGTTTGGGTAGGACTGTAATAGAGGCACAAAGCATATCGGCTGGTAAATTGTGTCCTTCTAAAATGCCATTGAAACCTGCTAGGAAGTAGGGTGCAAGTAGGTGCTGATATGTCTTGTAATAAGGGAGGGTAAAGCCGCCTGGTCCAGGCGCCTTGCCAGGTTGGGTGTCGGCTATAGCAGTTGCCAATTCCTCAGCAGTAATAGGTTGGGAAAGAGCCTCCTTCTCTTCAACCGTCAGTGTGGGCAAATTGGTTAGATGTTGGGGTGAAGGTAGAGTCTAAGTTGTACAGTTTAGAGTAGAAATCATGGAATGTCTCCACCAGATCGGGAGAGGTATGGACTTTAGATCCTGTTGGGGAAAGCAATGCCAGAACATATGTCTGAGAGCGTTTAGCTCGCAGTGCGTTGGCCAGTAAACGGACACATTTTTCGCCATACTCATAAAGGGAGCGGCGAGCCCTTAAGAGTACATGTTTCGCTTTGTACAGAGAGTGTTCCCTTATTGCCTCTCGAAGCCTGATTAGCTCTACTTCCGTGGTACGATCTGGCCGATTCTTGTGTTGGCGTTCTAAGACATGAATTTGCATCTATAGGTCAGATAAGGTCTTGATGCAAAGTTGTTTGACTGCATGCCCGTGTTTGATCAAAGTTCCCCTGATAAAGCACTTATGTGCTGACCACAAAGAGATCGGGCTCTCGACAGAGCCATCGTTGGTGGCTAAATATGTGGTAAGGTCATTACGTATGGCAGTGGCTACTTCGGGGTCTTTGAGGAGCGCCTCGTTGAGCCGCCAAGTGGAAGACCTGGGGGTCGTTTGCGATAGAGTAAGTTCCAGTACTATCGGAGCGTGGTCAGAGAGTGCTATGTGACCAATGTCCGTTCTGGTAACAAGGGGTAGTGCTGAGTGCTTCACTAAGAAAAAGTAAATTCTAGAGTAAGAACAATGGACAGGGGAAAAGAAAGTATAATCCCGCTCTTGCGGGTGGAATATTCTCCAGATATCAACTAGTTGATGGGTGTGTAGAAGGTCTTTGAGACGGAGGCGAATGCCCCAAGGGAGGGAAGAGGAGTTGGAGGAGGAGTCCTTGTGAGGATCCAGAGTCAGGTTGAAGTCTCCTCCTAATATGAGGGTTCCCTCAAGAAAGGAGTCTATGGTGGACAAAAAGGCTTCAAGAGTATGGAGTGGATTAGAATTAGGAAGGTAGATGTTCGCAAGAGTGAAGGTCTGAGAATAAATTTTCCCTTTCAGTAGCAGGAACCTGCCCTCTTGATCATGTCGTGTATGCATCCTAGACAGGCATCATTCATTTTGGAATGTACTGAATACTGTCTTACACACAATTATTTTTCTTTTGATGGTCAGTTCTATGTGCAGCAGAACGGCACGGCCATGGGAGCAAATTTTGCTCCCTCCTATGCAAATTTATCTATGGGTTTATGGGAAGAACGACATATCTGGACCAATAATCCCTATTCTAAAAACCTAGTCTTCTATGGCAGGTACATAGATGACATAATCATCATATGGAACGGTACACATGTGGATTGTGAAGCTTTTTTTCAAACATTGCAATACCAATAAGTACGATACATGTGTATCCATCTATGTGTTTATTTCAAAATAGGATCAGTTCCTCTTTTATTCCACTAGATGTCACCCTGACCCTCTGGCTTACAAATAGATACTGTTTTCTTCCCATTCCCCTATGCTTGAGAAAGAAGCGCGCTCATTGGTTGGCGCTTAGCTTCGAAACGTCGTCGCACTACAATGACGTCACCGCGGCTCACGCTGCGCTCCGGGCCTCGTTTCCATCCAGTCCTCCGTACCAGCTGGCTTTCACCTGCTCTATGGACGGTAAGACTTAGGAGTTTTACCCGGCAGCACGATCAGCAATACATCTAGCCCGGAAAGACGCCACATCTCCCCCATTCAAGAACTTCCTGATCGAATCTACATATTGGATTCCATTTGTTTTTAATATAAGTCTACACTGTCATCTGTATTGTAATAAAGCTTTGCAACGCTTAACCTGGAGGCGCTCTCTGTTTTTTCTTTTTCTGCACATGTTGGAGTTATTGCTCTGGTCTCCCCTGCTAGAAGGCTTGCCCCTGGAACAGCGTCGTTTGGACGATCAGCTATTGACAGAACAGTGTCCTCCAGTCCTCCTTGTCGTTTCTTTCACCACTCATCATTCCAGGTTTTATTTATCATTTTTTATGTCATTCTAACAAAGGAGTTGGAGTTAGCACGGCGGACTTTTTTTCACTTATGTGCCACTGTTTCACAGCGCCACAACCCCAACCTTCTTTGCCCTCTTGATCATGATACTCATCTAGAAGTTGCCAGGGAAGGGATTTAGATATTAGGATACTCATCCCTTTAGATTTAGAGGCTGGCGACGGACTGTGATAAGACGTTGGAAAACTTTTGTTCGATAATTTGGGTATCTTGTCTGCCATAAAATGAGTTTCTTGGAGAAATGCAATACTAGCCCTGTGTCTCCAAAGCTCAGCCAGACAACTAGTGCGTTTCCCTGGGGAATTCAACCCCTTCACATTCCAAGACAGTACTTTGAAAGTCATGGTGCCAGAGGTACAGTGCCAATCGATGTTTGGCCATCAGGCTTTTAAAACTTTGCGTCTCCACCAGACCGAATGACAGCATTTCAAAGGCCAGGAATTTTGAAATGCTGGCATTTAGGGCCAGGGATCGCGGGTGGGTACATCCTCTTCCGCTCCAGTGTTTGGGAGATAGAGAGCTGAATGCTTCCATGGGACATTATGGAGATGTTTGGTGACCCAGGTGGTAGTGTTGCTTGCCGGTCCTCTAATTGTGGGGTGGCAGGTGGCACTGTCACTACAGAGGTGGATGAAGAGGCCGAGACTGAAGCAGAGGAGGAAGCAGGAGGAGCCAGAGACCTTTCTTGGTTTTTGAGGTGTGTACTCCAATGCAGCTTGTGCCTTGCACTTAGATGCCTGGTCATGCAGGTTGTGCTCAGGTTGAGATTGTTTATGCCTTGCTTCAGCCTCCGATTGCACAGCATGCAAACCACTCTTGTCTTGTCATCAGCACATTGTGTGAAGAACTGCCACGCTAGGGAACTCCTTGGACCTGACTTTGGTGTGCTCAGTCCCTTGCTGCGTTGGGCAGTAACAGGCATACTGTCTAGGGGATGGACGCTCCGCTTTTGCACCCTGCTCCCTCTTCTGCTGTGCTGGTGGCTCTGTGCAACCACCGCCTCTTCCTCCAAACTACATGGGTCACCTGCATGAGGTTGATTCCATGTGGGGTCGAGGAACTCGTCGTCCACCACATCATCTTCCACCCAGTCTTCACCACTGCCCTCCTTGTTGGTCTGCACAATTGCAAAAGCAGCAGCAGTTGGCAACTGTGTTTCATCATCATCCGAGACGTGCTGCGATAGTCCCCCCATGCACTCATCTTGAAACATAAGTGGTTGGGCATCGGTGCACTCAATCTCTTCCACTTCTGGGGCAGGGCTAGATGGATGGCCCTGGGAAAACATGCTAACAGACTCATCAAAAAGCAGAAGAGACTGCTGCATGATTTGGCGCTCACACTGCTTGGCTGATTTGCAAGGGGATGAGGTGAAAGACTGAGGCCCCGTACACACGACCGTTTTTCTCTGCAGAATTCAGCAAGAAACTCGATGGGAGAAGTATTCTGCCGAGAAAACCGGTCGTGTGTACACTTTTCGCCGAGAAAACTGTCGAGCCAAAAAAAAAGCATGTTCTCTATTTCCTCGACGGCAATGGGAAAATTTGGCTCGACAAGTTTTTTGACAGCCGAACAAGGAACTCGACGTGGAAAACAAAGTGTTTTGCCCGTCGAGTTTCTTGGTCATGTGTACGCGGCCTGATGGACATCGGGTGCAGGTGCCAACTCCGATCTTTCAGCACAAGACTGGTTGGGAGACAATGTGAAGGAACTGGAAGCACTGTCAGCAACCCAATCTACTACCGCCTGTTCTGCTTCTGGCCTCAACATTCGTAGAGCCGGATTAAGCCTGACCAAATACCGCTGCAGGCTCTGTCGCCTACTCGCACCTGAGGAAGGTGTTTCACTTGTGCGTCCACATCCTCTCCCTGCAACAGGAGCTCCACCAGCAGCACTGCGACCACGGCCACGTCCCTTATTTGACGCTCTCCTCATATTTCTCAAATGTAGGATCTTGCCCTAAATGGGTGCTTTTTGAATAGAACAATAGAAGAACACTAGCTAAAGTGTTTATCTCACACCTACAGATATGCAGGAAACGCACCAAAAAAAATTATTTAACCAAAACAGCATGTAAAGTGTGTATCTAACACGCACAGATATGCAGGCAAGACTGCAAACACTGGAGGAAAAACTGTAAAATATATTTTTGTTGCCCTAAATGGGTGTTTTTTGAATAGAACAATAGAAGAACAGTTTTTAAAGTGTTCATCTCACACCTACAGATATGGAGGAAACACTGCAAACACTGGAGAAAACACTGCAACATTTTTATTTTTTCCCTAAGTGTTTTATTATTAGAGATAAGAGTGATGTCATGTGACCTCCCAGAATCCTTCTCACCTCTCCGGTCTGGTCTGTATGTTTAATAGAGATAAGAGTGATGTCGTGTGACCTCCAAGTATCCTCCTCACCTCTCCGGTCAGGTCTGTGTATTATTAATAGAGATAAGAGTGATGTCATGTGACCTCCCAGAATCCCCCTCACCTCTCCGGTCAGCAGGTAGATGATCTCTAGGGTGAAGTTTAGTATCTTCTCAGTCATGTGACTCCGGTCCTCCTCCATCCTCATTGGTGTCGTCATTTGATCTATACAGGTCTCCTTGTAGATGAATATCTTTGGGAAATGACAGTAAGAATTATTTGGATGGTATTGGTCACACAATAATAGGATGTGGATGTGAAGGGGGTAATAGGAGGGTTGCTGTACATTTAAAAACTTCTGCCCCCATTGGAACACATTTAATCTAGACTGTTAAGTGTTTGTTCCATCTTGGAGGACCTGGGACCCACCAACAAGTGAAGTAATTCCCCTTCTTCATCTTACTTGATATTCCACGAATCATGTGACCACTGGGACAATAAGATGGTTAATATTGCCAGTTCTGTAAGGTCTGAAAAATAAAATAAATGCAGGTGGGGTGGGAGAGTCATCACAGACTCAGAGACCCCCTGTCCCTGAGAGTCCCTGGAGCCTTCCAGCCCCCTATTCTCTCAGAGCCCTGCAGCCTGACTACTCCTTCAAAAGGTTTCAGAGTCCTTTCAGACAGCTCCTGGATGGCAACATTTTTTTATTTAACTATCTTGGTTACTTGGGGAGCCACAGCATGGTCTGAATAATGTGTCCGGGTTTCAGTCTTCCTGAAACCTCATCACATGATTCAAAACCTTGACTGTCCGGGGGGAAATCCCCTGTTCTGACCCTGAAGAGGTTAATCTAGGTTTCCACACTATATACGTGTGTATCATCATCTGCTGGTGATGAAAGACATCACAGTGACTATGGAGGAAGAGGACTGACATGATGGGGGTTACTGGGTGTAAATAGAAAATAAGTGGCCAGATTCAGAAAGAACATACGCCGACGTATCTCGATATGCACCGCGTAAGTGTCAATATGCGCCGTTGTATCTATGCGCCGTACCCAGAAAATTACATACGTCAGAAAATAGGCTTCTTCCGAGCGATGTAACTTTTCTACGCCGGTGTATAGTAGGCACATATTTACACGGTGCGCATCTTGCGCACCCATTGAATTAGTATTCAAATATGCAAATGAGGGAGATACGGCGATTCAGAAACTTACTTTTGTGCGGTGCGCGTAAGCTGTACGTCCGGCCTAAAGTTACCTCTCATAAAGCAGGGGTAACTTTGCACAGGTCAGCTACAGCAGCACCGTAACGGACGAGCTGAGCAACCACACATTCAGGACAACACATCTGTCTGCTAACATGCCAGGGTCAGCCGTGGTCATAGCACTACTGCATCTACTGGCACGTAGGAGGTCACGGGAGAGGATATTCCAAATGCACATCAACGTGTTTGGCATGGGGGAATCGGAGGTGTATCGCATCTTCAGATTCAGCCCTGATGCCATCCTTGAAATAGTCACAACGCTGCATGATGACATCACCAGCCAGACCCACCGCGTACATGCAGTGCAGCAACTGGTCAAGGTACTGGAACACTCCGTTTCCTTGCGAGTGGATCTTTTCAGCGTACAAGTGGAGTCGTGGCTGGGCTGTCACAATCCACCATGAGCAGATGTGTGCACCAGGTTGTCCCCGCAAACCTTACACGCATGTCCCACCACATCATCAGACCCACCCACGAGCATCTGCGGCTGAAGGCAATGCAGGATTTCTACAGGATTGCAGGATTCCCACGCACCATCGGGGCAATTGATTGTGGCACTACAGCCCCCCGTGCCACAGAGCACATATACCGCAATCGGAAGCATTGGCATTCCATCAACGTACAGGTGATAGCCGATGCCCAATGCCTCATATGGCACGTCCGTGCCAAACACCCCGGGTCCAGCCACGACAGCTACTTATACCGTTAAAGCACTATCCCAACAGAACTTGCACCAAACGTGTACAGGGACAGCTGGTTGGTTGGTGAGTGACATGGCAGTAGGCATGACTGTCCGCCCCCATGACGCTGACATCACGAGGGGCACATGCATGGCTAACATCCTCCTGTCTTTTCCCTTCCAGATGACTTGGCATATGCACTTGGACCCCATCTCATGACTCCATACCGGGATCCCCAAACCAGAGAAGAGAGAAGATACAATGAAGCACACATAGGTACCCGTGCAGTGGTGGTACAAACATTTGGCCTCCTGAAGTCCCGTTTCCGATGCCTGGATAAGTCTGGGGGGGCCCTGTTGTATTCCCCCAATTTTGTGTGTCAGATCATTGGTGCAAGTTGCATTCTGCACAACTACGCCATGAGAAAGGGCCTGCAGATTGACATACGTGATGACCTGACCCCCGAACTACACAGTCCCCCCCGCCCAAGGCTACCCCGTCTGCTGAAGGAACAGCAGTCAGGAGGGTCCTCGTGGAACGTATTTTTGCATGTTAAACACACACATTCATCATGGCACACGGACAATGCATGCATGCCCACCACTGTGGTCCCTAGATCACACACACCACATCCACATCACATTGGATTAGCCCAAGTCCGGCATGCAGGACTTGGGAGCAGCAACACCGCGCCAAGGCCCCAATGATGTTGCTGTCCATTCATACCACATTCACACAGCCGTCGGGATAACTTCTCCCCAACGACCGAGGGTGACAACCCTTACTGGCAGGAGTGTCACCCCCACATTCACACACCAGACACACTGTAGCCCACACTCCTCACCGTGTGCAGATACTACAAATGAAAAAAATAACTCATAACCTGAGTATCAAAAATTTAAAAAAATAACCTAACATGATAAGACAAAGCAACAAAAATACTCAGCACGTGAGCAAAAAAAATAAAATTTAAAAAGGCACTTATTTGCCCTGACGTGGGCTACGCCTAGTGCCCAGGGGGAGTCTCAGGTGGGGGGGTGGAGCATCTGGTGGAGGAACATCCCCCGGTCTCTCCCTGGCTGCCTGCCTGCCCTCCAATGCCAGGGCAATGTGGATGAGGAAAGTATTGGTCTCCGCCTGCATCTGCAGCTGGTGGTGGTGCGCTGGTGGTGCCTTGTCTGCCTTCCTTCCTCCTGTATGGCCGCTGCCAGGCTCCTCCCCTCCACCTGCATTGCAGCTGTATTAGCCTCAACAGTCACTGTAAGGCTCTGCACCTCAGACATAAGGCCTGATGTTGTAGCCTGCAGCTCACAATTGCTGTACAGTTAGAAATGACATCCTGCATGCTGTCAGTTATGGAGGTAGACTGATTAGCCTGCTGGGTGATTGCCTGCTGGACAGCCAGGGTGCAGGCAGCCTGCGTTTGGGCCGAGGAGGCCAGGCTCTCTGCCACATGGTGCAGGACACCCACTAATGCACCCATATGACGGGTCTGCCTGGACTGGTCCCTCACCAGATTCTCCTCCAACGCATCCGGATCAACCCTGGTCTTCCGGGTAGCCTTCCTGGGGGCAGGAGAGGCTTGTGGCCGGGTGTATGGGGAGGCCCTTTTGGAGGTATCCCTGATGGGGGAGGAGATCCCTGAGGGGAAATTCCTGATGGGGGAGGTGGTTACATAGGGTTCTGGCATGGTGGTCTCCTCCACGATGTAGAAGCACTCCTCTAGAGTAACGTGCTCCTCCTCTACAGGAGAGGTGTGGGCACTCTCCTCTGGGGGTGGCATGGGTCGCCCGGCAGCCGAAGACGGCCCAGCTCCCTCCTGCACATCTGTGGATGACACAAAACATTCACATGTTGGTGGACCCTCACACTTGTCACATGTTCTCTTCCAACCCCTTACATGCTACACCCCGGATAGGAAATAAAACACACTTACCTGCCCTCAAGGCCTGATCCATGGATTCATATCCCTCCAGGCACTCCACCTGCTCCCTCTCCAAGCACCTGGCAATGACCTGCTCATCAGGAGTGAGGGTGATTTTCCTGGCAGGTCCACCTCCAGCGCCTGTGGCATGCCTCCTCATGGTGGCAAGCTTTTCTTTTACCAGGCGACGCAGATCATGGATCTTCTTTGCGATATCCTTGGGGCTCCGGAACCTCATGGGCAATGGAATGCACCTGGGCTGTAATTTCCTCCAGGATCTCTTCCTTCTTGACCTTGCTGGTCTGCCCACTCTGTGCCCCATGGAGGCATGCGCCATACTTGGAGAGGCCCTCGATAATGATTGCCCTCTCCTCAGGACTAAAATTCTTCTTCCTACGCTCCTTAGCAGGTATAGTGGCAATTTGGGGGTGTGCAAAGCACACCGCCATCTTGCCATGTGCTTTAAAGCACATTCCCCATCTTAAATGAAATAATGCCATGTTTAAGCTAAAAGATTTACTCACCCTCCATTCTCTGCCCATCCATACAAGTCAAGAGACACCATACAAGCCTGTTCTCAAGTTACCATCCTTGCCATCAAAAGTCCCCCTCCAGGGCTGAGCATGGCTGCTTTTATTTACACAAAACAGGAAGTCATCGCCAGTAAGTCGCCTCCCCCCATGGGAGTCGGCATCACCTGATGTCTTCTTATACACAGCAAGCACATTTCAAAACATTCCCTCTGACAGGAAGTGCCATTGAATACATGAATACAATACAATGAATAGAAGTACATACAGAAATAATACAATAACTAATGAACACAGTTCCTGATAAGGGGAGCCTATATGCAGCTGTATGCTCATACCATCATATTTATGTTGATCAGACACAGAGATGGCAAAAGCACACATCCGCTAAACCAATAGTGTGCCTGCAAAGTGACGCATCGTGCAGGCGAATATCTGTGCATCACACAGGGGCCCTTGCGCCGGCGACACTCACTCTTCAAGCACCCGTCTCCAAGTCAGGAAGTGCATCTCAACCAGCCTCAGACTGCCCCAATCAGTTCTAATTAGAGCGGGTTGGGGAAGTGTCAAGACTGGGTGCCAATATGGCAACAATACATATTAAATACATCTTCAAATTTCCACCACAGTCCTCCCTTTTTGTCATATTGCTCCCACTTGTCCTTCAAATCTTGATAGTCTTCTTACACCTAGAAACTAATCAGTCTTTACAGTCCATAAAAAGGAAAACATGGCTTGACATGTAGACTCTGTTCTTCAGGAGACATGACATAAGGAGGACACAACTTGGTGAGCTGTAGTAATCGCAGATTGGGTAGGGGTCCTCTGTGTCTTGTCCGTGGGTCTGACATCGGGGCGTCTCATCTGGTACGTGGTCATCTGCTCCGGCTCTGGTCACGCGTCCAATCAGGCAACAGGAGCGCTCATCACGACATAGAAAGAATAGAAATAAAACAACATGAGTATATATATTCCCATTTCAATCAACCACGATCCGCTGAAAAATAAGAATTAAATCCCCTCAGATTCTCAGACCCTTCAAAGGACTCCCAACCTTCACTCAGTTACAGCTCTGGCTCTGCCTTGCAGGAACCCAAACCTTATCTATATGGGCCTGAACTCCAATTCCCAGTATCCCCGATCCAGATATAACAATATTTACTTGTAAATTCCCCAAAAAAAAACCCTTGGGCTGTGAGAACTTCCTTGTAGCTTCAACAGTTACATGAAACATTCCATCCTCAATAGGTGTGAATTGTTCAAACGTATCATAAGCTCAAGCCCCCCCCACCTTGTACATGCAGGAGACCGTGCCCAGACCTGGTCAGGGTTGGTGAACAATTCCCTTCTAGCTGTCCCCGCCATTCCCAATTTCTCTTGCGCCATCAGATCCTCGCAATCGGCCGCGACATAGGACAGGGACAGCTTCACCACCACGCATGAACCTCTTGCATTGGGGGAATTACCTTATAAGCTGTAAATACGCATAAACACCAAACTAAAGTTTCACACTTGTGGGCTACCCAGTCCTGATACCCAACCGACAAGAGGCGGAGCCATAAAAACAATAATCAATTTTACCCGCTAAAAACATATTAATAAATTCCATTGACAGGTGTCTGTTTGGAGTCTTCACTCGTTTGTACTAAAGCTCGGTGGAGACTCAGAACAGACCCAGCAATCGGTCCCGTTCGTTTTCTTAATTAGTCATAGAATACACTTTAAATAATACTTTGGGATGCTTTCCATCGTTACTCTTGCTAAAATTTACTAAGCAAACAAATACAAAATAAACAAAGATACTCCTCATTTCTTTGATGTGGTTGAGCCGCTTCTTGCAGTGGCTGGCGTCGTCTCGTCCATCAAGCTTCTTTACAAACAAACCAGTCACCTGGTTGGGAAAAATGAAAACCGATTACCGTGTCGGGGTCCAGGAGAGACTCCTGAACCCTGTGAAGTTCACATTACAGGGATCGTACCCACCCCATCACCCAAGAATGAGAGTGACAGTTGAGGGAGTACGACACTGGTTTTGGTTGACCTCCAAACAACCCTTATGACAACAACCCAGACCTCGGGACTGTGGTCGCTGCTTAACCTGTGCGTGGCTCACCATCTCCTGTAATCGCTTACCATTGCCTGTAATCGCTTACCACCGCCTGTAATACCTGGAACCATTGACAGGTTCTTAGCAACTAAAATGGGAACCTACTTCACCAGACTGCTGCTTGCCGATTCAAATTCTATCAAAGAAAGACAATCTTGGCACAAACTTGATTAAAATTAGAAAGATTAGTGTTATTAGTTCGGAGAACTGTCACATTTACATTTTACCATCCCCCCCCTTTTCTTCCTCATTACAGACTGGAGGAAGAAACGCGTGGTGAAGGAAAAAATAAACAATGAAATAGCCTATGATACTTTCACCTCCTTAGACCCGTATTTATCTATGTGTACAGCTGTCTACATACACCTGCTTTCTATGTACAAACACTTCCAGAAACTCCTTGGACCTGAAAAATATTTATAAGCAGAAATCATTACTCCATCCTTCATATTTATCCTGCAGAGAATGGCAAACAAAAATGACATTCCTGTACATCGTCAGTGACACTCTTCCCAAAACCGATTCAAACAAAAACCCTTTGTAACCCTTACTTTTCCTGTTCCTACAAAAATACAAAAGCCGCGACGCGTCAGAAGATCGCCGCGGTAAGTTTGAAAAAAAAAACATTCACGTTACTACATACAAACATTCAAATACAAATGTGGGGGAGATATTCATAGCTTTCAAAACAAAAATGAAAAAGCCAAAACCATCCGGAATTCTGCCTTCACTCTTTCCGCAATACAAGAAAATACAATGGAAAAATACGAGAACAGCGCGAGAAACTTGCATAGACCAGCTATACAAAGTTCTCCTGAGGCGCGTCCCACACCTCCATCCACACTCATCATTACAGATGAACTACATCCACTCCAGAGGGATACCCAAATAGTATCCTTGGCAATCCTTTTAAAGGGTCTAAAAGCTTTTGCCCCAAAACTAGGCTTTGTGAATCGTGTAACCGTCTGACTGTGGGAAGCCTCCATTCCTTCCCTTGCGATTCGAATCAGCTTATCGTCTTACCCCCCGCGTCCAGGGGAAACCGTTGCACCCATTTCGGGGAGCACCGCCCTATGCCTTCTTCTACGGTGGATTGACAGACTACAACCACTATCTGGTCCAGTCCCTCAACTAGAAACCCTTACCAAGGCATCATCTCTATGGCTTGTTGTCCCAACACTCTTGGCACAGAACTTCCGAGTAACTATGCTAAATGATTCGTCAACAACCACAGAACAACCCCCAAATTAGGCCTCTACCCCTCACAGTGTATGCATCCCATACACTGCGTCGCCAGACTAAACCACACAGAACACTTGCCCCTTTACTACCTGCAAAACAATGTAGCTTCTCTCTGTATCTAGATGTTACTCTCACATACCCAAAACTGTATTTACAGTATAAAAAATTCACAAAAACGACTGAAATTAAACTTTCAAACACTCTTTCAAACGCCAAAATATTTCTGTTGTCCCCTTTAGGACACAAATCTCATTGCTCATCTTTCAGAGGACTTCAAAACTCCTCCCACTGACTTCCTGCTTATATATAAATGCTGAAAAAGGACTTCCTGTTGTATGCTCAGCTCTTAAAACCCAAATCTGATTTATTTACATAATGACAGGAAGATGGAGGGGAGGGGGAAGTCGGTCTTCACTGCATCGTCTTAGCACATCAAAAAACTCCATGGACCACATATATATCCCCTGGAAGTATTATACAGTAGTAAACAAAGCCAAAACTAAAATCTCCTGCGTTTTTTTCTCTTAAAACCAAAACACCTTTGGTTCAGGGAAGGTAAAACAATCTCCTCCCATCTGCAGAATGGGAGTTGATCCCCCCTGACCCAACCATTATTCAAAAACAATGAACAACTCCCAAACATTTAAACAAAAAATGGAGTTACTTACCGGTAACATCCTTTTCCAGGAGTCTTTCAGGACAGCACCTTAGAGAGAGATCCCGGCTCCTCCCCTTCTAGGAAACACCGCCTTCTTTAGATCTTTAAAGCCTCATCCTCCCACTGGCCCTTCAGTTCTTACAGAGTACCTCCGGCCAACTGGGGAGACACAAGACAACGTTATACAAGAATACTTTATCTTACCTGACGTCCTCATGTGATGAGTCTTCCAATCTTCAGACCCTGGGTGGGTAGCGGTGCTGTCCTGAAAGACTCCTGGAAAAGGATGTTACCGGTAAGTAACTCCATTTTTCCCTAGTTCGTCTTTCAGGACAGCACCTTAGAGAGGATAAGCGAGTACCTTACCTTAGGGTGGGACTACTGCCTGTAGCACCTTACGACCAAAGGCTTGGTCCTGTGCTGACAGCAGGTCTAGTCTGTAGTGCTTTACGAAGGTAGCAAAACTCGACCAAGTCGCTGCTCTACAGATCTGCTCCGGAGAAGCACCAGCCCATTCTGCTTGTGACGTCGCCACTGCTCTAGTAGAATGTGCCCTGATTCCCACTGGAGGCTCCATCCCTTTTAACACATAAGCTTGACTAATAGCTGCCCTAATCCAGCTCGCTATAGTACGCCTGGAGGCTCTAGAACCCTTTCTAGCCCCTGAAAATAAAACAAAAAGGGAATCTGATTTTCTAAACTGTTTGGTGCATTCCAAATACTGAAGGACGCACCTCCTTACATCTAGGTTGTGAAAAATAAATTCTTTTTCCCTCACCGGGTTTGAACAAAATGTTGGCAGAATAATTTCCTGGCCTCTGTGAAACTTTGAAGCCACCTTTGGCAAAAAGGCCGGATTGGTCTTAAAAACAATACGATCCGGAAAAACTTGAAAAAAAGGAGTTTTAATTGAGAGGGCCTCGAGTTCACTTACTCGACGTGCCGTCGTAATCGCTACCAAAAAAACTGTTTTGAGAGTGATTAACCTCAAAGAGCATGACCCCAATGGTTCAAAAGGATCTCCCGTAAGGGCCTGCAAAACTAAGGAAAGATCCCACACGGGAAAAGGGGTCACACCAACTGGCCTCTGCCTACTCAAAGATTTAAAAAATCTTACTATCCAGGGATCCCCTGCTAGATTTTTCTCTAAGAATACACTTAGGGCTGACACCTGCCCCTTCAAAGTGCTGAGAGCCAATCCCTTATCTGCCCCCGCCTGTAGGAACTCTAGTACTGCTATGGAACTGCGTACACTGAAGGAGCTTTCAGAGCACCATGAATTGAAACGTCTCCACACTTTGTGGTAGATGGTTTGCGTTTCCTTTTTCCTACAATTTAGGAGGGTCGCAACCAAGCGATCTGAAAACCCTTTTCCCCTTAGTAACTCCTCCTCAGAAACCAGGCTGCAAGTTTCCACCTGTCCACGTGAGGGCAGCAGACTGGACCTTGAGTGAGAAGGTTGCTCCGAGCTGGTAGAAGCCAGGGGGGCTCTACAGCCAGGTTCTTTAGGATTGAAAACCACGGTCTCCTGGGCCAATACGGGGCAATTAGAATTAAGGTTGTGCTCTCTTGTTGAAATTTCCTCAACACCGCAGGGATCAGAACCGGAGGGGGGAAGGCATAACACCTGGAAAATTCCCATTTCTGAGCTAGTGCATCTATCCCTAAAGCTCCATCGTATCTGCTTAGAGAAAAGAACCTGTCCGCCTTGGCGTTCTGCCTGGAGGCAAAGAGGTCCACGCATGGCGGCCCCCATCTCTGGGCTATCATCCTGAAGACCTCCTGACTCAGAGACCAATCGCCCTCCCTCAGCGTTGTTCTGCTGAGGAAGTCTGCTAAGCAGTTCTGATCCCCCTTCAGATGTAAGGCTGACAGGGACAGGACATTGATCTCGGCCCATCTGAAAATGGCCTCTGTCAACAGCCAGAGGGGGCCGCACCTTGTGCCCCCCTGCTTGTTGATATAAGCCACTGCCGACGAGTTGTCTGTTCGGACTCGAACATGGTGACCCCGCAGATCTTCTTGGAATGAGACAAGGGCCAGTGACACTGCCCTCAATTCCCTCCAATTGGAGGACTTTGCTGCATCCACTAAGGCCCAGGTGCCCTGCACCCAGCGAGAACCCAAATGTGCTCCCCAACCTGTGTTGCTGGCGTCGGTTGTGACCGTCTTGGATATGGGTAGGACCCACTCTAGGCCTTGAGACAAGTTTGCCCCCCTTCTCCACCACCAGAGGGACCGTTTTACTTGACTTGGGACAGAGACTAGGGAATCCAATGACCCCTGGCTGTGGTCCCACACCTTCAAGATGAAGAGTTGAAGGGGACGGAAATGAAGGCCCGCCCACTGTACTGCTGGAAGGGTGGAGGTCAGCAACCCCAGAGCGGACATGGCCTTTCTTATAGAGACCTGGCCACTGCCCTGCAGAAACAGCATGGCCTTGTCCACCTTTTCTGGGGGAAGGAAGACCCTTTGGACTGTTGAGTCCAGAATAAACCCCAGGAAGGACACCCTCTGTGACGGGATTAGGTTGGACTTTTCTGGATTTATGAGCCAACCCAAACTTTCCAGAATGTTTCTGGCTGACTGTAAGTCCTGACTCAATTGTTCCGGGGAGGGGGCGAACAATAGAAGGTCGTCCAGGTATGCGACTATCAGAATTCCCCTGAGTCGCAGGAAAGCCAAGACCTCTGCCATTACCTTTGTGAATATGCGGGGGGAAGATGACAAGCCGAAAGGAAGGGCTCTGAATTGTAGGTGCAGTACCTGATCCCCGGTGTTTATTGCTAGCCTCAGGAACTTCTGATGTTCCTCCGCTATAGGGATATGTAGGTAAGCGTCTTTTAGGTCGATCGAAGCCATAAAGCAATTTGGAGGGAGAAGGGCTTTTACGGAATGGATCGAATCCATTCTGAACCTCTTGTACCTGACCGAGGCATTTAAAGGTTTTAGGTTGAGGATAAGCCTGAACTTTCCCGACGGCTTGCGGACCACAAAGATGTGGGAGTAAAAACCCCCACCTATCTCCCTGGTTGGGACCTGAACAATGACCCGCTGCTCCTCCAATTCCTGAAGTGAGGATAGGAGGGCACAAGACCTTTCCACACACTTCGGAAGGTTGGTAATTAACCGCCTGAGGGGGGGAGGGGTTGAGAATTCTAGCTTGTAACCCCTTCGGATGATCTCCAAGATGTAATGGTTGGAGGTGATCATCTCCCACTGTGGTAGGAAGACCCCCAATCTTCCTCCCACTGTTTTGGAGTCAATTGGTCTTTCTGGGGGGTTCAGGAGGGCGAAAAATTGCTCCCCCTCGACCCTTCCCCTTCTGTCCCCAACTTTTCTTCTGGGAACCTGACCTGGGTGTCTCTGATTTCCCACGAAATCGAAACCTCTTTTTTGGCTGCTCCCCAAACTTCTTCTTAACGGGGAACGCCTTCTTTTTGTCGGCGGTCCGGTCTAGGACTGCTTCTAAACCAGGACCAAACAACAAATCCCCCGTAAGCGGGATACTACAAAGTTTTGCCTTGGACGCACTGTCTCCCTGCCACGTTTTGAGCCACAAGGCCCTTCTGGCTGAGTTGCACAATGCTGCAGACCTTGCGGACATATGAATAGACTCCGCTGAGGCGTCTGCCAAGAAAGCTACCCCCTTCAGTAGCATGGGGAAAGAGGAGAGGATTGTCTCCTTTGCTGTACCCGCCTCTATATGGGATTTGATCTGAGTCAGCCAGTACTCCAAGTTGCGGGCTACCACTGTAGCCGCCATTGCTGGCCTAAGATTACCCTGGGAGGAATCCCAGGTTTTCTTTAACAGGGAATCCATCCTTTTATCCATGGGATCAGAAAGTACCCCCATGTCCTCAAAGGCTAGGTCTGTGTGTCTGGAAACTTGGGAAAAAGCCGCGTCAAGTTTAGGCGTCTTATTCCAAACTAAATTTTCTCCCTCCTCAAAAGGAAATCTTCTTTTCAATGCCTTTGAGAGAAAAGGTTTCCTTTCCGGATCCTGCCATTCTCTTTTGATGGCATCGACCAGAACGTCATGGACTGGGAAAACTTTCCTTTTCTGTTCCCCTAAGCCTCTGTACATTTGGTCGTGCAGGGACAGCGGCTTCCTCTCCTCTTGAATCCCTAGGGTGGTGTGGATAGCCCCTAAAAGCTCCTCAACCTCCTCTAGAGAGAGTTTGTAACGTGAGGGTTTAGTGGACTCCCCGTCCAACCCCTCTTCATCAGATTCTCCTTGAGAATCAGAGGGAGTGCTTCCTGCTTCTACCTCAATTTCCTCTGCTGATCCTACCGGTTTCTCTGCACCAATAGCGAGGGGTACCGGTGGATCAGGTGAAACCGCCTGTTGTACTGGGGGAGGGGTGCTCTGGGCCTGGGGCAACTGAAAGTTAGCAAACAGCGTTTTAAATGATTGGAAAGTGCTTGAAAGCTCCTTAACAGATGCTGCCAGATCTACCCCCTGTTCTGCTGTCTGCTCTCTCACTACCGCATCCATACAACCCCTACAGAGAGTCTTGTCCCAAGTCTCCCCTAATGTGGACCTGCAGACAGGGCACTTTCTCTTAGAGCCATGGAGCGATTTGCTTGTGTATTTCTGAAACAAACAGAAAACATAAAGAGCAGCAGTATTAGTCAGAACCCCCCAGCTGAATAAACAGGGATCACCAGGAGTGCCTAATCCCCAGGAATGACCACCACCAGGGACCCACTCCTCTCCTACCGACCACCTGGTAGGGAAAACACACCCGTGGAGCTAACAGGGGTTTTGTGAGTCAGGGAACACCACCCCAGGGTTCCACTGACCTTTGCTTGGCTGGTGTCCTTCTCTCCGGGAGCGGTTTTAGAAGCCTCTGCCTCCGACATCCTCCCGCACGGTAGCGGTGGCCTCTGGTCCCAAAAAGTGCTGTCTCTACAGCTGAATAGGTGACCGCACCAGCCGAGTGCTGGTTCCGCCTTTCTAGGCCGCGTCCGGAACCGGAAGACGCGGCCTCGTGTATCGAATCCGCCCCTTCCGCCGGAACTGACGTCACCCGCCGTCCGACGCAGCCACTGAGTCTCCAGGCTGAAGTGGAGGGGAAATCGATTCGATACACAGCGCCACCCTAGGCGCACGAAAGAGCGGACCTCCCAGCTGCCATCCTTTCGCCAAGGAGCGCTTGAGATGCACGGCGCCTCCACAGGTAAATTAAAACGCGCTCGTTTTTTTACCTGGCGCCAAATACGAACATAAAAAAGAGCACAAGGAACACCAGGCAACTCCCGGGTCCTGCCCTTCTCTGAAACATAGCCTTAGCCTCCCCAGCTAACAGCCCTGGTTCCACAGCAGTGTCTCCCCACCGGAGGAAACACCATAACTGAAGGGCCAGTGGGAGGATGAGGCTTTAAAGATCTAAAGAAGGCGGTGTTTCCTAGAAGGGGAGGAGCCGGGATCTCTCTCTAAGGTGCTGTCCTGAAAGACGAACTAGGGAAAACAACAAACATTGCTGTGCCCAAAAACGCAGTCAGCGCCAGTAACATTCAAAAACGAAATGTTACACAAAAAGTCTCCACTTTTACACTGCAAAGTCAGCCAACAGGTTAGTTAGATCCTGTAAATATTGGCCCTAGCGTCCGCAAATGCTACTCAAAAGATAGTGCTTTACACTGAGTCACAAAATGGCCGACAACAAGTCAAGCAACAATGGCGCCATTTACCCTTGTAGTAAAACAATTTAACTGCGCTTCCAAATCACCTGTTTACCACAGGACATACCGTACTGCACACACATATATAAAGGAAAACAAAAATGTTCCCCACCCGATCCTAACACAGAAAAGAGCGCGCTAATCAATTCGCACTAAACATCAAAATCTGCCCCAAAGGCTGCTAAAATCCACCAGCAAAATAGCCAGAGAAATACCACACCGAAATGGAAGATGGCTGCACCTCCCCCTAGGGTGACCCATAGTGCAAACAGACTGTGCCCACAAAATGGCCGCCGACGACCATGCCAGCAAGCAAAATGGCCGCCATATGCAGTTTTCAAAACCTGCCTAGAGTCTCTCCATAAAGACAAAACATGGATCAAAAATAAACAAACAATAAAAACAACCAACCAACCTAAAAGGCACACACTTTAGGTTCCTTCAAATCTGACCTTTTTATGGTGTGAACCCCTCATAATGAGCGCAGCACAGGGATGGTGGGAACCCCTCATGAGCACAGGGATGGTGGGAACCCCTCATGAGCACAGGGATGGTGGGAACCCCTCATGAGCACAGGGATGGTGGGAACCCCTCATGAGCACAGGGATGGTGGGAACCCCTCATGAGCACAGGGATGGTGGGAACCCCTCATGAGCACAGGGAGGGTGGGAACCCCTCATGAGCACAGGGAGGGTGGGAACCCCTCATGAGCCGCATTTTAGGCTGCTTCAAAGCTGACCTTTTGCCAACTAAAACAGCATATTCAAAAAAATGTTGGTTATATGAAACAACATAAAACAAAAAACTCTTTTCTCAAAGCTCATGTAACAAACCATTTAAAAAGTATACACTTTAAGGTCACATTTAAAAACCTACAAAAAAACTTTTTTTCATGCTAACACCCAAAGGAAAGGCTGATTAACAAGCAGTTGCTATTGTCTGGCCACTTAAAAATGTGGCGGGAGTTTTTTTACTCAAAACACTTTTCTCATGGGCGTCTTGGTTCCATACAAAGGTAAAAATCACAATTTATCAATTTCTATTCCTCACATAGATCATGAACATATTACACATGACTTTGCTCTAAAAATTGTACACTCAAGAAACACAGAGATCCGACACTAGTTGCCCCTCCCCCACCAAAGCACATGTTTCATCAGCCAAACAATTCAATCAGTTCAGCCACTCATGCACAAAATTCAAAAAGACTCAGCCGCACATATCGCAGGCTGAATAATCCCACCTATACTGAGGAATCATCTATAATATACAGGTTCCATATACATCATAAAATGTTATATCCAACTATGTTCTGAAAGTTGCAAAGTCAGTGGACACAGAAATCAGTGTCCCCCCCACCCCCCAAGCCGCATGGCCAGAGGAGCCATCTTACACAATGCCTTGTCTACACAAAAGGTAGCCTTCTCAAGCAGTTTCAATCTGGTTAGTCAAACTATTCAATCTGTTCAGGCATACACACGATTTAAAAATCACACATACATACACGATCAAATCCACTCGATTTCACAAATGCACGCAATCACACACACAGAATCAGCATCACACACACACACACAACTCTATCACGCAACAGTCATACAATCAGGATCATGTGCACACACACACACACAACTAATACATCTATCACACAACAGACATACAATCAGGATCATGTGCACACACACACACAACTCATACAATCAGGATTTCACATGTGCACACACAATCAAACTTCAAACATCATTTCAAAAAGATGGCAAATTTGTTTCTTTTAAAGCATGTTTTTCCCAATGCATCAGAATGTACCCCAACTCCCCCATCTGACGCCATGGGAAAAAAACATGAATAGTCCCATCCGTTGGTCGCCATCTGTAGTGGCAATTTGGGGGTGTGCAAAGCACACCGCCATCTTGCCATGTGCTTTAAAGCACATTCCCCATCTTAAATGAAATAATGCCATGTTTAAGCTAAAAGATTTACTCACCCTCCATTCTCTGCCCATCCATACAAGTCAAGAGACACCATACAAGCCTGTTCTCAAGTTACCATCCTTGCCATCAAAAGTCCCCCTCCAGGGCTGAGCATGGCTGCTTTTATTTACACAAAACAGGAAGTCATCGCCAGTAAGTCGCCTCCCCCCATGGGAGTCAGCATCACCAGATGTCTTCTTATACACAGCAAGCACATTTCAAAACATTCCCTCTGACAGGAAGTGCCATTGAATACATGAATAGAATACAATACAATGAATAGAAGTACATACAGAAATAATACAATAACTAATGAACACAGTTCCTGATAAGGGGAGCCTATATGCAGCTGTATGCTCATACCATCATATTTATGTTGATCAGACACAGAGATGGCAAAAGCACACATCCGCTAAACCAATAGTGTGCCTGCAAAGTGACGCATCGCGCAGGCGAATATCTGTGCATCACACAGGGGCCCTGGCGAGCCGTCACAGGCACCGGTGCAGACATGTTCAAAATCCAAAAGTACTTAGACCCAAAAGTTTTTATGGTGTACTTTTGCGCTCGACAGGCGCATGTCTGGGCCCTTTTAATGCACTGGACGTCAGCAGTACGTAGTTGTGAGCATGCGCAGAGGGACGCGGGACGTACGTTCACTTCACGGCGCATGCGCCGTCCGTTCGGCCCTTCATTTGCATGGGGTCACGCTTCATTCGCATGGATCATGCCCACTTCCTTCCTACTTTGAATTACGCCTACGATTTTCCGTTACGCTGGTGCATCGCTGGCCGCATTTGCCTTCTGAATACCATCTGGCGTCTTCATGCTGCGCCGGCGTAGTGGAAAAAACATACACTACGCCTGCATAAATATGCGCCAATGTGTCTGAATCTGGCCCAAGATCTTATTACCTCCTCTGCTGCCTCTTCCAGTAATGTCTTCACTCTATTTCCTCCCGACTCACCTCTTACCCGGAACTTCCTGTCTGTACCTGACATCACTTCCTTTCTGTACCTGACATCACTTCCTGTCTTCCATAGAGTTTTTGTTTCTGGGTAGAAGTGAGATCACCACCTTGTGTGGAGATCAGAGGAACTGCAACCCCAAGAAACGTCTCGTAGTGTGAACACGGCCTTGTGCTGTGTGTGTATGTACTGTACACTGATCAGCCATAACATTCTGACCACTGACAGGTAAAGTGAATAACATTGATTATCGCTTTACAATAACATCTGGAAGAGAGTGGGATATATTAGGCCACAATTGAACAAGTTCTCACTGATGTTGATGTGTTGAAAGTCAAAAGTGCCAACAATGGGCACATGAGCATCAGATCTGAAGCACAGAGCAATGGAAGAAGGTGGCCTGGTCTGATGAATGATGTTTTCCTTTACATTATGTTGATGGGTGGGTGTGTGCGCCACTTTCCTGGAAAAGAAATGGCCCAGGATGTAGTATGGGAAGAAGACGAGCCGGTAGAGGCAGTGTGATGCTTTGTCAGGTGGAGTCCGTGCTTTGATGGCAGAAACAGTGGGGTGGTCATAATGATCATAATGTTCTA
Organism: Rana kukunoris; assembly: GCA_029574335.1. Classification (NCBI taxonomy): domain Eukaryota; kingdom Metazoa; phylum Chordata; class Amphibia; order Anura; family Ranidae; genus Rana; species Rana kukunoris. The sequence continues at coordinate 14,141,958 of CM056052.1, forward strand.
CAGCCTTTTAGTACCCATTTCACTTTCTTTATCTTAGGAGATTTCCTGCAATCTATTCACACACTTTTCCCTTTCTGTGTTTCAGGAGATCTCCCGCAACCTATTAGCACATATTTCCCTTTCTATGTCTCAGCAGATCTCCTGCATGCCCCAGTTGAAGAGCTCATGGCTCGAAACATGTCGGGTACATAAGCCCATACGCTATTTGCCTACCACGCTACTTACCCATGTGATCACCTGTACTGGTCTTCCCGCAGTCTTGTACTTTTTAGCCTATTTTTTGTTTTTTGCCTATTTTTCTGTATACCATTTTATGCCCAATAAAGGCCTTTTTTACTGGAAATAACCACACTATGTGTAGTTGTGTGTGTGTTTTCTTTCCTTACATGATTCTATGATGGGTCTATCTGCCACAATGCCATTATCCATAAGTTTCCTCTGAAGGATTTTCTCTCACATTTGGATCCACTCGGCTTCGGATGATCGACTGTCTATTGGCTCAACGGTCTCCCATTGACATCATCGCTTTCCAGGAGTTCGTACACGCTTGATTGACACACCGTCGCTGACGTGTGTGTCCACGCCATCCGGTAAGAGTACCCAACTTTTATCTGTATTGATTGGATGTTGTTGTGGATCCTATGAGATTGACCGCTGATGGGGGTTTTTACTACCTGTTTAAATCACTGAAGTCTCTGATTCCTGTGTTGATGGACTTATTCTACACGTTTTTGCAATTCCGTTTGCCTTAATGTGATTCTGTTAATTTTATATTGGGACTTTTTTTCACCAGAGTTTCCATTTCTTGCTTTCTATTTATATTGCTATTTACAACATATATTAGCATTTGATCTTTTATCTGTTGACGTATCTTTCCAGGATATTTATTTGTGATACATATCCATTTTCACTTGAGTGTGAAGTACCCTGGTGGTACCATTTGGTATCTCACTTATTTTTATTTTTATTTTTCAGCACTTTTAAAATAATTTTTGTGCACATTATTTGATATTTACACGTATTGGTCTAGTGCAAATTTATATATTCTTATACTCGCTCCATAATTGGGGCACCTGATCTGAATACCTCGATCACATATTTGGTTTCACTCCAGATATTATTTAGCGCTGCACTTTTTTTCTTTTTTGTTTCTACATACAACATGGTCCATTGTTGGTGCTGGCTGCTATATTTCTACATATGTTTTTAAGTCTAGCGCAACTTTTTCGTTATTTTCTATAATGTTCTACAGCCTATTAGTACCCATTTCACTTTCTTTATCTTAGCAGATTTCCTGCAATCTATTCACACACTTTTCCCTTTCTGTGTTTCAGGAGATCTCCCGCAACCTTTTAGCACATATTTCCCTTTCTATGTCTCAGCAGATCTCCTGCAACCTATTAGCACCCATTTCACTTTATATGTCCCAGCAGATCTCCTGCAGGTTATTAGCACCAATTTCCTTCTCTATGTCTCAGCAGATCTTCTGCAACTTATAGCACATATTTCCCTTTCTATGTCTCAGCAGATCTCCTGCATCCTATTAGCACCCATTTCCCTTTCTATGTCTCAGCATATCTTCTGCATCCTATTAGCACCCATTTCCTTCTTTATGTCAAAAAGTATGTTTGTTGGAGAAGAACAAGAATGGACTTTATAGGCACAAATAGTAGCGTTAAAATACGTTTAACCACTTAACGACAGCCGCACGACTATATACGTCCACAGAATGGCACGTACAGGCACATGGGCGTACATGTACGTCCCTGCCTTGTTGCGTGTTGGGGTTCCGATCAGGACCCCCTCCACTGCGTGCGGCGGTCGTCTTACGTCCCGGAGCAATCCGTGCTAAGGGGGCGGCTGTTCGTTTTTGTCCGCCCCCTCCGGATCGCTCCCAGCCAATCGTCGTCCTCCCCGCCGTGTCACTTCCTCTTCCTATGTAATGTAAACATAGGCGGAGGAAGTGATGTGAGCTCTCCTCTCGGCGGTATTTTCAATCCGCCGAGAGGAGAGAAGACTCACACAGTAAGTCGCACAACACTACACTGACACCACACACATAGGCACATTTAACTCCTTCCAATCACCCCCCAGTCACACTGTCACTAAATGCAGTGATCATATATTTACTGATCACTGTATTTAGTGTCAGTGTGACAGTTAGTGTGACAGGCAGTTAGTGTTAGGTTCAGGGTAGCCCCCTAATAAATTTTGAACCCCTTGATCACCACCCTAGTTAACCCTCTTACCCCCTACTGCCAGCGTCACTAAGCGATCATTTTTCTGATCGCTGTATTAGTGTCGCTGTTGCCGCTAGGTAGCTATTTTTTTTTTATTGCGATTTTTTTTTGGCTGAATACATTTTGGCCTAAATGTTTGACTAAAATTTAGTTTATTCGATTTTTCTTATAACAAAAAGTAAAAAATATTTGATCAATTATGAAGTATGTGATGCAGGCAATGACCTTCAATACATACCCAATGTAGAGCCAGTAGGAAGATTAGATGTGTGACCCAGTGATTGTAAGTGTAAGGGTGATTAAAACACCAAACACATGTAGATGTGTATATATAAGAGGGGGTGAATAACCCATGAAGTTAAATAGTGTTACTGGGATTCACATAAGGCACTAGGCATCTTGTTGGCTATGTCATGGAAGAAGAGAAGAAAAGGAGAAAACAAAGCCATACAGAGAGAAGGGAATGGGAATTAGTATTGAACTGTAGAAGTTATGGAATGTAGCAATATAGCATAAAATTCGGAGGACCTACCAGCACAACTATTCAGACATCCTCAATCTGCAGTCAATTCAGAAATGTATCCTCTGTATCATTGGACTGCACATCCCTAAATTTATGTGCGTCTCCGATCACGTGTGCGGCCGGGTCTTCTGCATCACGTGACCTGGCCAGTGTCCGACGGACCAATCAGAGCATCCATTCCACGATAACAGTGTCGGATGACGCTGCGCCGTGGTGGGTGGATGCAAAGGAGGTACCATCGGAAAGGGGAGGGAGGAAAGACGAACGTGAACACTCCCAACCTCTGAGCACAGCCGAAAGGGAGAGGGCGTGCCCAGCGAGCGCGTCCGTGCCAGATGGTACAAACAGGTCGGCCCAGAGGTGGAAGAAAACACACGCTATGTCACCTTCATCCCCGGACCGCATAGTGGAAGATGAATTCCACTATACGGTTACTTGGCCATACATGTCCGACCATGGGATACAAGGGTGTACACTAATTCCAAGGTGGCCAGTGAGGTACTGCAATGTTCGCACACATGAATACACAAAAGTAAATATGAAGCTAAAACAGTAAAAAAGTACACTTTTTATATTACAACACTGTCTGTAATCTAAACATATAGAAATTTATAGCAAAAAATAAAAAATATAATAAAAATAGCTGTACATGAAAACAGCAAGATTATTGTTAGTGCAGTATAAGGAGTAAGCAACTACAGGGGAGGAGGGGGAAGGAACCATACTGAATATGGATGTCAGAAAGGAAAGTATGTATATATATATATATATATATATATATATATATATATATATATATATATATATATATATACACACACACACTAATGTCACAAATATTGTGGCACTTAATCCAATAGAGCAGTGATCATCAACCATTCCTGCAGGGCCCACTAACAGGCCAGGTTTTATGTATTACCTTGGGGAGATGCAGACTAGAATACTGCAATCACTAGAGCAGCAAATGATATCACCTGTGATGTATTTCAGTTATCTTGCAAACCTGGCCTGTTAGTGGGCCCTGCAGGACAAGGTTGATGACCACTGCAATAGAGGACCTATTGGGAAGGAGACCAAATGGAATTAGAGTACTAAAATAGCCGAAAAGAAGGATTGCTAAACACCTGTTGTATCCATTCTCCTATAAGAAGGATTTGTAGGTTTGTAACTGATTGATACCAGGTGGTTGTGTAGCATTTAGTCTCTCAATCCATTTGGTTTCCTGTTGGAGTATTCTTTTGTCTCAGTCGCCTCCCCTTGGATCCCGCTGGATCACAGCGAGGACCAAGAAGGAGGCTGATGACATGTTGAAACGATGGTAAAGATCCAAATGTCTACTGATGGAAGTTGGAATTTTACCACTAGAGGAGTAGTAGACGTGGTCTTTGATCCATTCGCGAAGTTGGCGGATAGTTTTACCAACATAGTATACCCCACATGAACAGGTCATCAGGTAAACAACGCCCATAGTGTTACAATCTGCTTGGAAATGATGTTGGAACGATTCGCTATTGGGTAATGTAAACTTAGACCCAGTGTAAGGGCACGCCTATATGGGTGTTTACCTGGATCGCAACTGCGGAGGCTTCTCAGGTTTGAACCCAGGTTTCACTCTCGTTCATGCAGAGAGGTTGGGTTCTACACATCACAGACTCATATAAGTAGTTGGCGCCTATGCCTTCATAGGCACTAGCCAATTAGGAGTAACTGAAGACTAAGGCCTGGAGAACTTATGGGACCGGAGCAGAGGGACCAGCACAATGATTAAGGATTTAAGAGTTCAACAATAAGGTAATAGTCAAGAACAACCTCCCGAGGCATCTCCTAGCTTATCACAGTCCAAAATGGTAAGCGGCAGTACTTCTCTGACGTGAGTGGTTTTAGCAATAGTGGCTACTGAGCTATGCAGATCAGGCGTAAAGGTCCTGGTAACATTGGTGATTGAGTATAGCTGAACAGACAAGAGAGGTTATGGCTTCAGTGACAACCGAGTATGGCTGAGCGGACACGCAAGGTTATGGCTTCAGTGACTACAGAGTGTGGCTGAGCAGACATGAGAGTTCATGTCTTCAGTGACTACAGCGTATGGCTGAGCAGACATGAGAGGTTATGGCTTCAGTGACAACAGAGTATGGCTGAGCAGACATGAGAGGGTTCCGTCAATACTTGGTAACATCAACAACTGAACTATGCCATTTAAGTACAAGTGAGCTGGCATGAATGGCTTCCAGTAATACATGGAGAATGGTAGGGAGCAGAGTACTTGCGGTTAGGTGCGTAATACCAGGGATGCTGGTGGTCCCAGAGGGATTGCACAGAGAACTGTGGGGTCCATTGGTCCAGTGAGTTTCAGGGCTGGCTCAGGAGGTTGGCATGGTAGGAGACTCCCAGATGACAACAGGCGTCCTTGCGCAATAGAGGAACCCCATGCTGTCAACGCTGGGGATTTAAATAGAGTGCGCTGGAGCGCAGGTGAGGGGTAGCACTTCCGCGTTCCACCGTGGAGCGCACGGCGCACAGGAAGTGACGTGCAATGTAAACAGAATGGAGCGCAGCTGCTAGGGAATAAGCAGCTGCGCCCGTTCTATAAAGAAGTAACGCGAGTGGCGTTACACCCAGTAGCTATAAAGTGACAAAATCCACAGTGTCCACATTTAAATGTGCCTTTGTTGGAATTAGACTGTTTTTTGGGATCGTAGTGGCTACAAGTTAGTTTATCAAGATTATAAAGATGTGGAGCGTTTGAACACCATTTCTGGTCGATCATTCACATATTTCCTCAGGGTGGAGTCCTCTGATAAAATATGCCAGTGTTTGACGAGTTAATACCTAATTTGATCCTGTTGATCAGAGTATTTTGTGATAAATTTGACCATACCATAGGGGTTCTGTTGAGGTTTTGTACAACAGTGCGCTTCTGGGCTGTTGAAATGCCTTTTTGTATGCTTTGCAAAGGAGAGACTTGGAATATACCCTTGCTAAAAAACGTTCCCTAAGGAGATCAGAGTGGTGTTTGAAGTCCTTGTCATGTGTGCAGTTCCTTCTGAGTCTTACATATTGCGCATGTGGTATGCTGCAAATCAAGGGTGTTGCATGTGCACTGGAAGAGTGCAGAATGGTATTCCCCACGGTTTCTTTGCGATATAATGTTGAGGCTAAACAGTTGTCATTGTCAATGAAAATTTCCACATCAAGGAAAGAGATGCGTCTAGGGTGTCTATTGATGGTAAATTTCAGGTTGTATTTATTCTTATTGAGAGTGTTGACAAATTGTGTCAGGGCGGATCTGTCCAGACTATGAAAATGTCGTTGATATATCTGAGCCATACCAGCGCATGGCTGGCATGGTCAGATAGCAACTCGTTGGAAAAAAATTCGCGCTCTCACCCCCACAGGTACAGGTTCACGTAGGCCAGTGCACAGCAAGTGCCCATTGCCACGCCCTGTACCTGGAGGTAGTGGGAGCCGTTGAACGTAAACCAATTGTGCGTAAGAATGAACATAAGTAAATTGAGAATGAAGTCACTGAATGGCCATAAAAAAATGGGAATAAACCTGCGCTTAGGATGTGAATGTGGGCTGCTGCCTCCTCTGAGCTAACCCCTAAGGGTTAGTGATAGGTGTAAGTGAATAGAAAAAGGAATGGCGCTGCCTCAAATTAAAGGTCTATAACACTCCCAATGTGCCTGGTGATACAAACAGTATCTATAGTGACCAGAGAACAATGATATAGGTGATAGGGAGTGTAATTATAAGTAAGAACCACCCTAGTGTCCTAGGGATGGTATTATTACCAAATGCAACAATTTTGGCATAAACTTATAGCATAAGAATTACTTATATTCCAGTGATAATCTTATAAGTGCCACACAGTGATATGTTAGCATATAAAGTGCAAAAATAAAAATAAAAAAGCCAGTATGTCCCAATTGGGATTCTATAGTCCACAAGTGATCATGCAAATCATATATAGTGTGCTAATACAAATATAACACTAATAATAGCAACAATGTCCAAAAGAATCCTGGGTCTGTGGGAAGTCTGTCAAAAGCATAAATAGAATGAACAGAAATGTCCCTGTAAACATGCATGCAGTTTCCAATACAATGGGGCGTTGACTCCGTGAGGGGGGGTGATGCTGCTTTAGACACAAACTCGCAGTGGTCCCGGTGCTCCCCGCAGGGGTTCTCACTCACCAGATATAACTCCCCAATATGGGGTGATGAGCGATAAGCGGTTCTTAGCCTCTGCTCCAGCTGTTACTGCTGTAGTGAAGTATTTGTAGAGAAGCATCGCGCCAATGTACCCGCCCCCCCCCCCCCCGGGGACTCCTCTGCAAATCACATTCGTGCATATACCTCCTAGTTGGGAGGAAGTGGGAGGGTATGGGAGTTGAATACATTTTTAACCCTTGGCTATATTTAAATAGTGGCGCGATGCAGACTACTCTTACTTGATACAAATACATCACATAATATAGATTAAAAATATAAACGTCAAACTAAAGATGCACATAATCTAATAACTAAAGATTGAATATTAAAACCACATTCAGGTAAGAGGATAATATGATGTATTAGTGCAGCCTGAACGGATACGTCAATTCCGGGCTGGTGCTTGGTGGAACGCAGCTGAAGCGCACACTGCTGCCAGCACGTTTACAAACCCCGGAGAGCTTGGAGTTTATCTCAGCTCATTTTAATTATTTTATTTTGCTTATTTATTTTTTGGATCTGGTATATATCCTTTGTAGCCTGTTTCACACAAGGCAGAATACTTATGCTATAAGTTTATGCATAAATTGTTGCATTTGGTAATAATACACTAGGGTGGTTCTTACTTATAATTACACTCACTCTCACCTATATTATTGTTCTCTGGTCACTATAGATACTGTTTGTATCACCAGGCACATTAGGAGTGTATTAGACCTTTAATTGGAGGCAGCGCCATTCCTTTTTCTATTCACTTACACTGAATGGCCATAGGTGGTGGTCCTGCTCTCTAAGAAAGGTGCGTACCATTCCGACGCCCTGCTCGTGAGGGATGCTGGAGTATAGAGCCTCCACATCCAAAGTCACGAGCAGAGCAAATGTATAATGTATCCCTAACAAAGGATGGCATGGTGTGTAAGGAAGAAATCGATGAGTCTGCTGGCATTTTCCGTGATTGATCCTATACCGGATACAATCAGTCTACTCGGGGGGGGGGGGCCTGTAGGTTTTTATGGACCTTGGGTAGAGCATAAAACGTAGGCGCTCGCGGAAATTTGATTTTTTGAAAAGCCTTGCCTATTAGGGATTTGATTTCGTCAGCATAACGAGTGATGGAAACAGCAGCAATTCTGCGATACCAGGACATGTTTGACAAAATATCCATACACATTCTCATATATTGTGCATTGGTGAGTAACACAATATTGCCCCCTTTATCAGATGATTTGATCACCAGATCTGGGTGGTTCCCCAATCTGTTAATCAAAAGCATCTGTTGTTTGGTAAGGTTAGACTGTGCAAGGTTAGGAGTGAGTTGCTTAATGTCACTAATAGTGGCCATTAAAAATGCCCAAAAAAGGGGTTGGTAGTCAGATCAGGAAATTTAGTAGACCTGGGTTTGAATTTTTGAATAGGTATAGACCGTTTGGTGGGGATGGGAGGGTCATTATTTGGTGAGTTGGAAGATTGGCCTGCTGATTCATTTTCTTCTAATAATAACACGAGATCTCTAAAGGCACGAAACTCTGCCATAGTAAAATGTTTGATGCTTTCTGCTAGTTTCTTATCCTGTTTTGACCGTACACGGTCTGGGTCAAAGAGATATTTGTATGTTAGTTTTCTAGAGAAAAGGTAAAGATCTTTAATCGTGTCATATTTGTCCATTTGGGACATAGGGCAGAAACTCAGGCCAAATTGCAGTAACTCCAACTCATCGTCAGAAAAGTCATGAGGAGTGAGATTAATAACACTAGAACCTACGTTATGGTGGTCTGGGTTGTGGCCAATAGAAAATTTGAGTGTTGGTACCCTGATGGTGCTAAATGGGAATCTAAAGTGCTCTGTTTGGTGGCAGTGGTTCCTGCATTAACCAAGCTTGGTGAAAGAAGAGAAGTATTGAGCGTCATATGCACTGATAAGTGTCCACTGTTAGATTGGTTGGATCCTGGGCCTGTTATATTCTAAAATCTAAAAATTCTATTGATTAGTCTACTGTTCAGGGTGAATTTCCTATGTAAAAGTTGATAGATTGAAACCAAATGTTGTATTCATGTTCCATTATAGATCACTCCCTGTAGGAGTGGTTATTTTTCAGCGTGAAAGTTAAAGAAAGGATTATGTTTTTAGATAGAATGCTTGGGTCAAAGCTGGGCACACTCTCTTCTCTTCTTCATCTTACCATCATCAAAGAAGGACACACAGACATTTCTCTGCATACATTGGCAAGTGGCCATCTTAACCCCTTCCTTACCAGCCCATAGGGGAATCGCGTCATGGCGATCCCCTCGCCGAGGAGACTGGACGTTGCACAACGTCCAGTCTTCACGGCGTTCTAGGGCGCGCGCGCGCCCGCGTCACCACTCGCGGTTCCGCGCGCGTGCCCGACGGCCGTGATTGCCGCCGGGCACCCGCGATTTCCAGCAAACACGTCAGGAGTATGGATCTGTGTGTGTAAACACACAGATCCACCTCCTGTCAGCGGTGAGGAGACTGATGTGTGTTCCCAGTACAGAGGAACACACATCGATCTCCTCCCCCTGTGAGTCCCCCTCCCCCTACAGTTAGAACATACTTTAGGACACATTTTAACCCCTTCAGCGCCCCCTAGTGTTAACCCCTTCCCTGCCAGTCACATTTACACAGTAATCAGTGCAGTTTTATAGCACTAATCGTTGTGTAAATGTGAACGGTCCCAAAAATGTGTCAAAAGTGTTCGATATGTCCGCCGCAACATCACGGTCACAAAAAAAAAACGCAGATCCCCGCCATTACTAGTAAAAAAAATAAAATAAAAATGCCATAAATCTATCACCTATTTTGTAGACGCTATAACCTTTGCGCAAACCAATCAATATACGATTATTGCGTTTTTTTTTTTACCAAAAATACGTAGAATATGTATCGGTCTAAACTGAGGGGAAAAAAAGTTTTTTTTTTAAAAAATATTGTGAGATGTATTAAATAAAAAGGAAAAAATATTGTGTTTTTTTAAAATTGTCGCTCTTCTTTTGTTTATAGCGCAAAAAATAAAAACCGCAGAGATGATCAAATACCACCAAACGAAAGCTCTATTTGTGTGGGGAAAAAAACATAATGATTTAATTTGGGTACAGTGTTGCCTGACCGCGCAATTGTCATTCAAAGTGCAACAGCGCTGAAAACTAAAAATTGGTCTGGGCAGGAAGGGGATGAAAATGCCCTGTATGGAAGGGGTTAACAAGCATTCTAAGCTCATGCTTTAAGAACTTACTTTTATTTTGAAGCAATGAATGTACTATAATTGTACCTGTAATTCTTTTATAGTGTGTATATTAAAACACACGTTTTTATTCACGATAATTCACGAATCTGTCTCACGATCCATCATTTGTCCAGAACGCTAAGTATAGCCTTTTAACAGCAGAAGCTGTGTTATTTTAAATATAAACCAGTTAAAATACTCGGTTTATTTCAGGACCCTATGTGAGGGGCTCCATTAGTGTGGTGGGATGTGTCTGTAGCCATTGTAATGCTTGGGATGCTTGAGGTCCTAAATGGGTAAGCTGTTGTATAGGGCCTAAATTGGTGCCTTAAGGATTAGTGCGTAGTGCTTCCTGTTGTTAGTAGTGTGGACGTGCTGTCTGATTAGATTTGGTCTCTAAACGTTTTTTGGGGTGAGGTGTGGCTGGCTGAGTGCCATGGTAACCTCTTTTGCGTGTACCTGTATTAGCATAAGGGCATGTTCCAGGAGGTAAAGAGGAGGGAAGGTGAGATAAAGTGGAGGATATTGAGGAATCAGATTCAGTGTCTTCTTCTCTAGAACTGTAGGCCATATTGTTACTGGGTCTTTGATTAGATCTGCCTCTCTTTGGAATAGAGGGTGTGGATGCCAATGATAGGCATAGCCCTCTGCAAAAGCCATCTTATCCTTATACATTTTGGTTTGTTTCTTGGATATAATATCCTTGCTGAGTTTGTTTAGGTATTCTTTGAGTTCCTGACATTTCTTATCAAACAATTTGTGACTTTTGATGTAGTCATATTGTGTCTGTGGGGTAACCAATTCGTGGTCAAGGGCTTGGAGTTTAGATTTATATTGAACTACCAGTATTTTGATCAGTTCAGTATTACATTTTGTGAGTTCCAATTCCCAATCTTGTCTGAACTCAGGGGAAGAGTTCCTGAAAGATGGGAACAGTTGGACTCTTAGATTTTGTCACGTATATATTTTTGGAAGAACTCAATATGCCAGTAGAGGTTGGATTTCTTCTTAAGCAATCTCCTGGCTTTAGACATGTAATGGTTCAGACCTAAATCATCCCTGGTGTCAGCAGTGCCGCTGATAGAAATTATGGGGCCCCGTACAGCATACCTGACGGGGCCCCCTTCAGTTCCACCCCTGATTCCTCCTTCAGCCACACCTCTGGCCTCGCCCTTGGCCCCTCCCCAGACCCCGCTTGAAACAAAGAGCAAACAAAGTCCTGTCTGGAGATTTCCGCAGGCATTCTTGCCCACTCAGAACCCTTCCCTTTTGCTAAAAGGTACTTCTCCCTTATAAAGTGCTTTTGCAAGAATGGAGCATTTTCTCTCCTGCTAACCCTGTATTTTACTTGGGGGGGCTCTTGTTCTTGAAAGTAGTATGTACATGAGAGGGGTGCAGTGTCTATGTTGGGGGTAGTATGTACATGAGAGGGGTGCGGAGTGTATGGAGGGCGTGGTATGTACATGAGAGGGGTGCGGAGTGTATGGAGGGGGTGGTATGTACATGAGAGGGGTGCGGAGTGTATGGAGGGGGTGGTATGTACATGAGAGGGGTGCGGAGTGTATGGAGGGGGTGGTATGTACATGAGAGGGGTGCGGAGTGTATGGAGGGCGTGGTATGTACATGAGAGGGGTGCGGAGTGTATGGAGGGGGTGGTATGTACATGAGAGGGGTGCGGAGTGTATGGAGGGGGTGGTATGTACATGAGAGGGGTGCGGAGTGTATGGAGGGGGTGGTATGTACATAAGAGCGGTGCGGAGTGTATGGAGGGGGTGGTATGTACATGAGAGGGATGCGGAGTATATGGAGGTGGGCAGTATCAAATACACCATTTGTCACTAATGAATTGGTGACCAGTGGCAGTTAATTTAACCCCTCTGTGCTGCATTAGGGACACCAGTGCCAGTGTTTATGAACCCTTTCATGCTGCACCACATAGGGAAAATAAACACTGACACTGGTGTGACTAATGCAGCACAGAGGGGTTAAATTAACTGCCACTGGTCACCAATTCATCAGTGGCAGTACATTAACCCCCTCCATGCTGCATATTGAAAATACCATTGTAAAATAACCCCCCCCCCCCCAAAGTGTTAATCACTTCACAACATAGCAAAGCCACTGTGACAAGTTTAACAAGGTTTTTAGCCGCCCTCTGCAAACTTACTTGCACTGTTGCATGGGGCTTCACTGGCTCCTTGTAGGTCTTTGCAGCAGCCTCTCCTCGGCTCTCTCTCATCCCTCCTCCCGGCATGTAAATGACATCATGCCGGGCGGGACTAGGAAGCTGTCGGGCGGAGAACAAAGGGGGGGGAAAAGTATCACTCCACGGCGCTCCTCGTATGTCTTTGCAGCAGGCTCTCTCTCATCCCGCCTCCCGGCATGTAAATGACATCATGCCGGGCGGGACTAGGAAGCTGTCGGGCGGAGAACAGGGGGGGGGAGAAGTATCACTCCGCGGCGCCAGCCAGGGATGGACAAGCTGGCCGGGACTAGATTCAGCAGAGCCGGAGTGGGCGCGGAAGAGAGAGAGAAGAGATACTCTCCCGCGCCCGAAACAGAGGAAATAGTCCCGTCCTGCTGGCTCTGCCGCCCAGTTAAAAAAAAAAAAAAAGTAGAAAGCACGGGGGGTTGGACGGATGACTAGCGGTCAGGGGGGCTGTGGAGGTTTTTTTTTTTTTTGTAACATTAATTAGTGCTGACTGTCGAGGCTGTCCGGGCCCCCTTGCTAGCCGGGCCTGGTACAACAGGGCCAGTTGTACTGGCCTATCAGCGGCCCTGGGTGTCAGTGTTGCAGTTTGTATGAATCTCTTTCATATATCCCGACCAGGCATCCCCTACAAAATCCATTGTTGAACCATCAACAGAAAGTGGCAATAGAACCTACCAAAAGAGACAGATCAAAGCCTGTAAAAAAAAAATTAAATAGTAAGTAATGGATGAAGGAGAAGATCCTTCAACTTGCCCACCGGGGAAATAGATGCTTACAAAGATCTGCAAATATATATATATATATAAGATATACAACAATTTAATATTCAATAGTACATCATTTTAAAAAACCATCATCATTGGCTGGGGTGCTTCCACCCTTTAATTGAGAATTTAACAAGAAAAAAGAATGCACCATACACAGGATGGAACTATGGGTGTCATATGGTAGTGCAGTGCCACGTCCTAAATATTATAAAGTATGTTTGTTGGAGAAGAACAAGAATGGACTTTATAGGCACAAATAGTAGCGTTAAAATACGTTTAATGATACAATTACCCAAACAGGGGGTCATTGGACCAAAAATTAGAATGCATATATACAAACAAGTTGTTAAAAAGAAAAATTGACACAGAAAAACTGTGTTACACAAAAAAACATCTAAAACAATATAATCCAAGAAAGACATCAAAAATTATTGATGGCTAGCAAGTATAGTAGTAAATAGCACTTAAGCTCGACATGTTTCGCGGGTGACCGCTTCTTCGGGAGCTAATCGATGTTCTAAAGAAAGAACAGACTGTTATTGGTTTATGTATTTAAATTAAAAAATTATATATATACATAATATAAGTCGAACAACATATATCATATGTGCAATAAAGCACCATACAAAGCAGCATGCAGACACTGCATTACCCAGTGGTAACACCATGTGGAGGGACGGCATACTAGGTAACCCATAAATAAGACATGTAGGGACACACCAGATAGAGGGTGAGTATAGCAAGCATATGGGAGGTGGTAATTCCATACATGCAACAGTGCGAGTGAATTCAAATTCAAATTCAGATATCATAGCCAGCACATATACTAGTATAGGGTGGTTGTAAGAAAAGGAAATGTGCACAAAAACAGAGAGAACAAACTCACCAAGGTGCTTACAGAACCAAGGTGAAGAAGTCACGTGATGCGGAAGTCCCGGCCGCACACGTAATCGGAGACGCACATAAATTTAGGGATGTGCAGTGCAACGATACAGAGGATACATTTCTGAATTGACTGCAGATTGAGGATGTCTGAATGGTTGTGCTGGTAGGTCCTCCGAATTTTATGCTATATTGCTACATTCCATAACTTCTACAGTTCAATACTAATTCCCATTCCCTAATTGTACCAGGGTGTATCGGGGGGGGGGGGGGTGCCAAGCATGGAATCGGAGCCTTCGCCGGGGACTGTGCTGCTGGGTGGCTAGATTGTGTGGAGAGGAGGCGGCTCAGGAGTATCTGGTGGTGGCTGGGGGATCCTGCTAGTGTCCGGGGGGAATTGTGTGCTGCTGGAGGTGAATGGTGCGGTGCACTGCTAGGCCGCGGGTGAAGCCGCGGCTTATCCTGAAAAGGACGGCCGCCGACGGAGCTCGGGGAGGTAGGAGAGCCCTGTGGGGATGAAAAAGAGAGCCAGGGGAAGGCAGATAGTGGTCACCGGGAGAGCAGGAGAGCTGAGGCTGGGGGTGGAAAGCCCTGTCTGTCTGGAGCCAGGAGCCACACGTCCTACTGCTAGGTACGTGCGCCGATTACTACTGGGACCAGTTCTTCCCCTGGGAAAGAAGTCTCTCTTCCAGACTCAATCCTGAGAGGTCAGGAGGTTTATGAGACGAGATATGTTTTTCATATCAAGAGGAGATATTTTTTACACACCAATTTTTATGAACACATGTAGTGTACTTTCAGAGTTGAAAGGGTTAAACTTTTTTACAATAGAGTCTAGTTAGTAGGAACATCTGGTGTTAATTAAGATAGAGTACATGTTTCTTAAAGGTACATAAACAAGTTAATCCAAACTTTACCTTGTAATATGCATTTAGTTTTGAAGTCATCTCACATATATGAACAAGTTGAAGTTAAGAAGATATTTTATATTTAAATTTTGACAAGGTTATTAGAAATGTTGTATGGATTATAGTTAAATATGCTGAACATGATTTGGAGGGAAAATATGAAACATATATTTCTGAAGTGACATTCATACTTCAAAGTATTGTACAACAATGTTACATTCATGAATTTAGGAATATTAAGGGGGTTGATTTTATGGTAAAAGGAAAAAAGAAATTAATAAGGTGAAAACGAAAAAAAAATTTTTTGGTATATGAAGCAAAAGGTTTTCTGAAATCACTTTTCCCTATGTGGAATTAGAGTTGAGACTGTATTCAAGTCTATTATCTTAAGATTTACTGATGAATAAATACAAATGTGAAGCGAGTGAATATGAATGTGGATAGAAAATGATTTTAATCATTTTGAGAGGGAAATGTTATAAAGATTTTCTTTAATCTAATATTCATCTATCAACAATATTAAAACACGCATTGCCATGCATTTTGCTCCCCAAATTGCTTTTAATACTTATGAATTGTGATCACCTTGTTTTATATTTTATTATGTATTATGTTTTTTTCATTAAAAACTCTTTATGACCTACACCATTGGAGCCCCAATTTTTTTCTTCTCTTTACATTAATGTGTGGAAGATAAGTTTTTTTTTTAGCCCTCTCCAGTTGGTTTCCAGTACCCATGCCAGGGTTCTCATTTAACTGAACCTGATCGTGTTTGGATGATTGAAAGATCTTTTATGACTGTCATACCCACGGTTTACTAGGATCTTCAGCATTGGAGTAGTCGGTGGCCGATGAACATCTGGTCTTCCTGCCCTTTCCTAGGTTGACGACATCTGACTGGCTAGGAGGTAGACTCCATTTCCTTCTGGACTTCCAGTGACATCTCTGTGGGACATTCCAAGTTCGATCGATCCACTGTCGTATGACATTTGGGTCCAACGGTTGCCGTAAGCGCATATGTATTCCACCTCATATTTGAAGATTTCTGTTGGGAAGTTCTTCACCATCTTCATCGTTGTATTGTTTATGGACACTATATTACATTTTTGTTTATATTGTTCACTTTATTGATTTGAAATTCACATTTTGTTGTGGTGCAATTTTTGCCATTTCATCCTTAGTGTCACAATATATGGTCACACGTAGCGCTACATTACCATCCACAATATTAACACATGAATGAATGGAGTTGGGTCTTTGAGAATAATGGACTTGAATACATTTAAAATATTTAAATTTGTGTCTGAATATGGATAGGTGAAATATATAAACTTTTACAATTCTGTAAGTATATAGTTCATTTGTAGCTTCATAAGCTTTTCTATGGTAAGAACTGGCATGCGGTTTGCCAATAGTCTGAATAGGCTTCCTCTTGAAATTCTTACCATCCTCCCATCGTAAGAGATAAGGTTACATCTTTTTCAAAAGACACAAAGTTCTAGTATGTTAACTAAGAATATAGGGCCAGATCCACAGAGCCAGTACGCCGGTGTATCTCCTGATACGTCGGCGTACTTTCAAATTACCCGCGTCGTATCATTAGTTTGAATCCTCAAACCATGATGCGACGGCTTCGATCCGACAGGCTTACGTCTTCGTACGTCTTCGGATCTACGCTGCAATATTTTTGCGCTCGCTGGGTGGAGTTTGCATCGTTTTTCGCGTCGGGTATGCAAATTAGCTTTTTACGGCGATCCACAAAGTTACGATCGGCTGTCGCATTCTCTTACGTCGTCGCTAGTCGGCTTTTTCCGGTGTATAGTTAAAGCTGCTATTATCCGGTCTATAGTTAGACTGGCCATGTTAAGTATGGCCGTCATTCCCACGTCAAATTTTCAATTTTTTTTTTTGCGTAAGTCATTTCGACGTAATTTCGCGCAATGCACGGCGGGAAATTTCTGAACGGAGCATGCGCAGTTCAATCGCCGCAGGGACGTGCCCGATTTAAATGATTCACGCCCCCTAATTGCGTAATTCAATTCCGCCATGAGAAATACACTACGCCGCCGTACCTTACGGGCCGAAATCTTCCTGGATTCGACTTAGAGCCAGGTAAAATACGGCGGCGTAGTGTATCTCTGATACACTGCGCCAGGGCAATTCTCTGTGGATCTTGCCCATAGTTCTTTATTTAGACTACAGTATTTATATGTATTATTGTGGTATGTATATATAATATATATATATATATATATATGATTTAGGTGTTAAAGGAAATTTGTATTATATAAGTTAAATGCAGCTACTCACATAGCTTACAGCACCAGCCGTTTTTTTGTAGAACCACAGGGCAAATATGAACTTTAAATGATCCTCTTTTAGAAGGGTGGGGGCGGGCTATATGGCTATATATAAGCACAGATGAGCAGAAATGTTTTTTTTTCTCTTTAATGCTACACACACGCTCACTCACTCACACTTCGAGACTTGAGCTGACATGCTTGAATGTCACACACACTTGGAAGGAAGCTTCACACACAAAGATATATATATTTGATTCAACCTTCATTTCAAGACTAAGAAACTTATCGATGCTATATTTATATATTTATAGGATT
The DNA here is from genome assembly GCA_029574335.1 of Rana kukunoris. Lineage (NCBI taxonomy): Eukaryota > Metazoa > Chordata > Amphibia > Anura > Ranidae > Rana > Rana kukunoris. The sequence goes on from CM056052.1 coordinate 14,159,563, forward strand.
TAATTGGGATCCTGATCCATTGTAGCGGTCCTTTGTTTTTTTAAACTCCCCGCCCATTTACTTCCCCTCCTCTGTCCTTGTGTTTTTTCTTCTAATCACCATCACTTGAGCATTTATTATGCCAAACCATGGGATCCTTGCCCTTTAGCAACATGGCGGCGGGCGCCTCTCCAGCACCGAGACGCCTCTTAGCCGAGTTGAGCGGCGCTGCGCAAACTGGGCATGCGCCGGTCACTCCGACGTGATTGGTCGTTAGCCAAGGGCACTTTGTGAGTGGCAGTGGTATGACGCGGCGAGTCATGTGTCCCCGCAGCGGCGACGTCATTGCCGACGTCAGCCGCTTGTTGCTCTATTTAAAGCACGGCTAGTACTGCCGCTATCTCGGGCACCACCTTTTAGATTCCTCCAGCATCACAGCTGTCAGACGGCCGCGGTTTTACCTCGTCCATCCTCCAGGTAACAACAAATAAAACCCCCCCATCCTGGTTAACCCTTACCAGGAGTAGTTAGTCTCCCTACCTTAGTGCATCCTGATGCACTCTTGTTATTACCCTACCACTGTCTGTTAATTTACTAAGTTTATAAATGGGTGGATCTTAAATCTTCCTTCTCTCTTCAGAGAACTTTTCCCCTCTCCTTTTGGGATACCTGACCAGCAGGTTATATTTGATTTTTTCCTTCCAGGAATTATTTAGGGATTATCCCTTATTTTGAAGTTTTCAGTCAACTAATCAGGACCTAACTGCCTGACCAATCAACGTGATCCTATTGTCTCCAAGATCACAGGTAATTATCCTTCACAAACCTCCATTGTTAATTGCTAGAATTTCTAGTCCCTATTTGTCTTTTAAGCTTCCAACCAACTAATTCTATTGGCCTTTTATAGATTGTGGTTCCTGGACCAATTTCTACAGCATCTGTACGACCCCTCCCTCCCCCCCCCCGGTGTCTGTGCCTGTCCCACATCGACCTTGGTGCCTTCAATCTATCCCACCAAGGGCTTCTTTTTCCAACATCTCGTTTGTGAATCCTGGTGAGTCACCTACACCCCCCCTCCCCATCTTTGCCCCTCCCCCCAACTATACGCGCCTCTCCCCTCTTTTTTCCCCCTCCCTCCTGTTCCTCCCCCCTCCCCTTTCCCCCCCCCATCCTCCTCCCTTCTCCCCCCAACCCTGCCTAAGCATAATATAATTCATGAAATTGTTGTAATACTGAACCTATTATGTATCCCCTTTTTTCGATGTAAGATTATTTACCATATTATTTACTATATTGTTCAAAATTGTTGTACTTCTTTCTTGAAACCTTCCTGTATATCAATTTCTTTCAATACATTGTAGTTAGTTCCAAGCCTTTGAAGAAGCTCACCAAAGAGCGAAACATGTCAGCTGAACCTATACTACCAAGAGCTTTTTTATTTTTATACCTTTGTATCAACTCAATAAAAATTACTTTATTTTAACAGTGTTTTGTTACACTTGATCAGCACCGCTTCATAGTCCCAGGGTCCTTAGGTACCCATCTTCCTCAAGTTTTCCTTGTTTCACGTGTTTGACCTTGTTTCACGTACATGGGATGAGGTGCTTTATTTTGAGTAACTGTAAGTCCACATTTAATTGTGGTCCCAATTTCACTATTTGTGATTGGTTTTCGAAAAAGGAGGAGAACCAGGATAGATCACATTCCGCGACTCTGGCTACTTCAGCTAGCCAAGTCAGTAATAGTTTGTGGTCTACCTTGTCAAAAGCTGCACTTAGGTCCAACAGTACTAGAAGACAAGATTCTCCTTCGTCTGAGGCCTTCGAGAGCTTTATCCCATATTTTGAGCAGTGCGGTCTCTGTCCCGTGCCCGGGACGGAAACCCGATTGAAATGGATCAAGCCAATTATGGGTATCTAGATGCTGTTGTACCACTACTTTCTCCATTACCTTGGAGAAGACGTTTAGGCCTGTTATGGGACGATGGTGTTTTGGGTCTTTGGGGTCGAGGGTGGGTTTCTTTAAAATGGGTTTGATTATGCCTTGTTTCAGCTGGGCGGGCACTATACCTTCCTTGAAAGACAGGTTTATAAGCTGCGTGAAAGGTGGCTCCATGATATCGGCACATTCCTTCAGCAGTTTGGTGGGGATAATATCATTGGGTGCTGGGCACCGATAATATTTTTAGTGGCCTCGATGGGATGAGTTTGAGAGTGAACTTTGTTGATTGCGGTGAGTTTATGTGGATATTGGGTGAATGATTGAGGGGGGGGGGGTTGAAGGGGGTAATGTTTTGCTGAATGCTTTCACAGATTTTTTCCAATTTTGTTAACAAAATAATCTGATAATTCATTGGAAAATTCCTGGGTATCAGAGTTGGGGGCTTCAAGACAGACTGGATTCATGGTCTGGGTGACTAGATTGAAGAGTTCACGGGGGCGGTTTAGGGCATTGGTGATGACATTGGAAAAATGTTTTTTTTTGGCTTTAAAGATTTCTTTGTGGTATATTTTTGTTATTACCTTATAGATGGTGTGGTTTTCTTCTGAAGAGCTTCTTTTCCAGGCTGATTCTGCTCTCTTGTTTTAGCAACGACAGCTGGTCATTAAACCAGCTGGAGCTGTTTTTCTGGATGCAGGTTTTGCGTTTGGGCGCTATTAAGTCGGCTGACTGTAAATTAACCTTAGTTTGGCTTCTAACGACCTGTTCATTGTGTGATGCTAATTAACACTGTATTGTGTGAAAGTTCTATTGATTATAGATGTGGAATGTGAATTGCCACAATCTAAAAGGTCAGATGTCTGACTTATGTTTACTAAAGGAATGTGTATTGTATTGAGGTGAAAAGAGCTTATCTCTGCACCACCTCGTCTGGGTAAATGGTTAGTAATTAGCTCATGTGGATTGTGTCAGACCCGGTGCCAGAAAGTCTACCCAAGATAATGTCTATTGGAGGCTCGTTAGTACCCATTGTATAATGTTGTAGGTGGAGTGTGTCATTGTCCCTTTGATTACTGCAGCATGCTTTTTGGTGTATATAAGAAGCCTGAGTTTACCAAAAGATCTATCTGTTTTGAACCAGAGAACAGAGCTGTGCGAGTCTCGTTTTCTGGGGAAATCCCAATGGGTCCTGTCTGCTGGATCGTGGAGTGTCGAGAAGCTGTCTTGGGTTGGTGGAATGGAATATTGTAAACGGCGTTAACCCCTGCCTGTTACAATTATTAAATCAATTTTGGAGTTTTTACACAAGAACGGAATGGATTTTCTTGGAACTTTTCTTATCAATATGAATATCGATTAATAATACAACATTATGGATTTATCGATATATATTTCATAATACCACAATATGGATGTTGAATGGAGCTGATAATCATAGGAAATAACTATATACAATCCTAACAGATGGACACATTCTAGCAACCATGTTGAAATTTTATTTAAACCTCTAAGTGCTTGTGAAATCTTACACTACAAAATGTACTCAGCCAATGAGAGGTAATGACTGCATTTTTATTTTTCTACTGCTATCAATGGCCAATACGGTACAACACTTCATCCACGTCTTTGGTGATGTCTTATCAACTGTTTCTCACCTGATGAAGATCAGCCATGGAGTATATCTGAGGTGTATATCAGGGTGTGCTCCCTGTGTGATAAGACCTCTGATGTCTGTAAACACTAGACATCTCTGAAAAACATTTCCCACACTCGGGACAGGAATATGGCCTCTCCCCTGTGTGAGATTTCTGATGTTTGAAAAGATGGGACTTCTGTGAAAAACATTTCCCGCACTCAGGACAGGAATACGGCTTCTCCCCCGTGTGAGATCTTCTATGCACATTAAGATTGTATTTAGAATGGAAACATTTCCCGCAGTCAGGACAGGAATATGGCTTCTCCCCTGTGTGAGATCTTTTATGCAATTTAAGTTTGTATGTAGAATAGAAACACTTCCCACACTCAGGACAGGAAAGCCTCTTCTCTTTTCGTAGGATGGCACCATTTCTCGCAGTCTGAGGTTGCTCAGGATAAGAGGAATACGATGGTCCGGCACCGTCCCGCACAGTCTGAGGTTCCTCAGGATAAGAGGAATACGATGGTCCATCTACACTGTGTGGTGCCGGATGGACATTTGAGGTAGTCAGGTTTTCTCCTGGACGATACTGTGTGATGTCCTCATCTTCTACTTCACAGTCTGGAGACAAAGTGAGACAATCCTCTGAGGTTTTCTTTATTTCCCGTCTATCTATTAAAATAGAAGTAAAAAGATTATTACTAGACATGAGCAGATTGGTTCCCCTAAACCAGGACTCCGCCCACATCAGGCAGCTTTGTCTCTGAGGATCTTACAATTCCCCCTCAAGGTAACTAGTAAATGGGTCCTCTGATCTCCTACCAGATCATTTCTTTATTCACGGACCTTAGTCAGAGAGTGAGGAAACAATGAGAACTGTCTTATAGGAGTGACAGTGATGAGGGGATTATAAGACTAGTGTCCCCTCCCCCTCTATCACTCATTGCCATCTTCCCAACACAAGAAGTCCTGCACTTCCTTATTTAGTCCATGATTTAGTCATGAATAACAGCGGGGCTGAGCCCCACCAGAGGTCAGAGAGTGAGAATGGGGGAGAACAACCAAGATCAAGACTGGACTGATCCTGAAGACCACCATCATTGGGTTATTGACTCCTCCCTCATTATCACTTTCTGTTTAAGGTTCCAAAGTCTGAGGATGTTATCACATTATTATCAACATGTACAAGTCTGTGCTCCAATCAAATAGTCAGATATAAAGGGGGTTATTTACAAAAGCTAGACAGGGCAAAATTAGTCACACTTATGCAGAGAAGTCAATCAACTTCTAGGTTGTATTGCTAAAGCTTAATTAAACAAGCCGAGGTTAGAAGCTGATTGGTTATTCTGCAGAATTGTGACTAATTTTGCCCTCTCTAGCTTTAGTTAATTAAACCCCACAATGTCCAGCTGGTAAAAAAAATGGGTGTAACAAAAGAGAATACATATAATGGCCTGGATTCACGTCGGACTTAAGCCGACGTGTCTAAAGATACGCCGTCGTAAGTACAAATGTGCGCCGTCGTATCTCTGCACCGATTCCCCAAGCTAGATACGCTCGACGTAATGTTGTAGAATCTCATATTAGCCAATGTACTTCATATTGTTCATATTGATTTGCATATGTTATACTGATTATATAATTATTATTCATATTGTTGGTATATAGTAGTGGTCTTATCAATATTATTATTCAATAGTAAATAGTTATTAAATAGTTATTAAATCTGTATTAATGTACACAGAATGTATTTTTAAGACAGAGTCATAAGTTAAGTAGGTGAAAGTGCAGTGGGACACAGTTCATTTTAAGTTCAACTAATTAGACAAAGGAATATTTTGACAATAGTTGAAATATAGTTGATGAGATAAGCACCAAAAAATTGTGATATAGATGGTTTTTAACAATTAGGCAGTTTGGAAAAGTTATGTACTAAACATTAATCAAGTCTTGACAGTCTACTGTGCCTCATTAAAAAACTGTTAAAATACATTGAATAAAGGAATTAGCTATGTATATGTGCATGCATGTGTATATAAAACTTATATTAGTTCCATAAAAGGCACTGTATTATTTAAGTAAATACATACATATATAGTGAGATATCACAAAAGATAGGTATTAGAAGTTTATCTTCCCAAAGTTGTAAATCTCTTATCTCTCAAGGTGGCAGAGTCTTATCAGAACGAGAAGAGTCTGATCTAACATGGCTTGGTGCCATACTATCCCTACACAGAGGTCTTTAATGGGACAAAACCAGTTATAAATAACTTTTCATTAGGGTAGTCCCTATACCGATACTATACTCGGTATCCGGACCAATACTGAGTATTTGCGGGAGTACTTGTACTCCCGCAAATACCCCCGATACCGAAATAGAATACTTCCCCCCCCTCCCCCCGCTACCGCCACCGCAAAGCCGCCGCATACCGCCGTTAATCCCGGTGCATGACAGCGGCAAGCATTACAAGCTTTTGCTTGTATAGAGAGAAAGGAGTCACCGCTCCAGGTGGGATCACTAAATGGTTACAGGTGGTGCAGGATACCGAGGGTGCTGGCGGTGCACTAAGCAAAATGAAGACAAAGAAAAATGGATAGCCGCACTCCAAAACCTGATCGGTGGTCTTTTATTCAATAGACAGCATGTACAAAAATAGGGTCACAGCAGTAGAAACAAGGAACAGCCGACGCGTTTCGCACTGGATCAGTGCTTATTCATGAATAAGCACTGAATAAGCCATGAATAAGCACTGATCCAGTGCGAAACGCGTCGGCTGTTCCTTGTTTCTACTGCTGTGACCCTATTTTTGTACATGCTGTCTATTGAATAAAAGACCACCGATCAGGTTTTGGAGTGCGGCTATCCATTTTTCTTTGTCTTCCTTTTGCTTGTATACTTGTAAAGCCGGCGCCGCCATGTATAGACACTCCCCCTCTCGCGATTGGACGGATCCGTCCAATCACGAGAGGGGGAGTGTCTATACACGGCAGCGCAGGCTTTACAAGTATACAAGTGAAAGCTTGTAATGCTCGCCGCTGTCATGCACTGGGATTAACGGCAGCAGCGGCGGCTTTGAAGAACATCAGGTATGGGGGACAGGACATGGCTGCAATATGTGGGGAGACGGGACATGGCTGCAATATGTGGGGAGACGGGACATGGCTGCAATATGTGGGGAGACGGGACATGGCTGCAATATGTGGGGAGACGGGACATGGCTGCAATATGTGGGGAGACGGGACATGGCTGCAATATGTGGGGAGACGGGACATGGCTGCAATATGTGGGGGACAGGACATGGCTGCAATATGTGGGGACAGGACATGGCTGCAATATGTGGGGACAGGACATGGCTGCAATATGTGGGGACAGGACATGGCTGCAATATGTGGGGGGACATGGCTGCAATATGTGGGGGGACATGGCTGCAATATGTGGGGGACACATTTAAAAAAAGGATCGGTATTCGGTATCGGCGACTACTTGAAAAAAAGTATCGGTACTTGTACTTGGTCCTAAAAAAGTAGTATCGGGACAACCCTAGTTTTATTGAACATATAGGAATTCTAGGAATAATTAAGTTTGTTTGGGTGTAGGACATTGACGTAGATCGTAGCAACCAATCACATCTAGAAGAAATGGCTGAAATAAAGCGTGTAAGGGTATATAAATGCCAGTCTTACAATTGTTATTCAGACAAGTCAGATAGGCGTCTATCAGGCTGACTGTTTGTCCATGCAACCCTATGGCACGCGGTCAGAACCAGTAGGCAAATATCTGTCCATAACTTGTCTCCTCATACGAGTCAAATGGGGAAAACTTCTTAACTTGTTCCAAAGTGTGGTCTCAGGTGAACTTCCCTTACAAACTTGGTCGAGCCAGTCGACCAACTGGTCCCCATCAGGTAACGGGTTTCCAAGAATTGGCAGAAAAAGACCCATTCTAGTTCAAGGTGAGAACAATTCACTATTATTTCAATTTGGTTATAGTATAAGAATACCAATATCTAATATGCTTGCATTGTAAGAAATTGTATAAATTAGACCTGTATCTTGTAATACTTTGAACATAAAACTGTAGGTTACCGGTTGTTAATAAACCTGCATTGATGAAGTCCTGCCTAGTTCGAAACTTTGTTATTCTACTTCAGTAACTTGCCTATGCCGGCGTATCGTGGGTGCATAGTTACGCTGGACGCATTCGGCGTACCCATGTTAAATATGCAAATGAGTAAGATACGCCGATTCACAAACATACTTGCTCCCGGCGCATGTTTTAAGCGTTTTGCGTAAGGGTTACGTCCGGCATAAAGTTATTCCTCATATAGGAGGCGCAACCCATGCAAAGGTATGGACTAGGGAACAAATGCCATCGATTTTTACGTTGTTTATGTAGTAGGTGAATAGGGCTGTGCGTAGGTTACGTTCACGTTGTAGGCAGTGTTTTGACGTATCTTAGCCAGTTATCTTGACGTAACTGTGAGCATGCGCATTGGGATGCGTCCAAGATACGACGCATGCGCAGTTCATTTTTTGAAGCTCAGCCCATCATTTGCATGGGGTCATGCTTCATTTAAATGTTACACGCCCACTTACGCCGACTTACTTACGCCGACAACTATACAGTACACCGGCGCAACGTTGAGAGCATTTGCTTTGTGAATACCATGCTTGCCTCTCAACGTTGCGCCGGGATAGCATAAAGAAGAGATACGCTATGCCGGAAAAAAGTTGCGCCGAGGTACGTGAATCTACCGCTAGGTGTATATATAGCAGTGGATAGAGGGGAGAGGGCAGAAGTCAGGAGTATTTAATGTACAACATATTGTATAAGATACAACAGATAGGACTATATAGTATCAGAATGATGTAACGTACAACATAGAGTATATAGTGCAGGGGTCAGGAGTATGTAATGTAAAATATAAATTATACAGTGTAAGGATCAGGACTCATAATATTGGTATTCAGTGGAAGATTAAATATTTACATGAGACAAGTTGCAGAGATCCCACACCGCTGCCTCCCATCTCTTGAGACTGCACTCAGTGACTTGGGTCTGAGCCTATACAGACATATCCCTCCACCCGGCACAGACAGCAGACAACAGAGCAAGTAACCCTGAAAAAAAAATTCTACTAGACATGAGGCAGAAGACCCAAATCACATACCCCAGGGGTCTAGGTCTAGTACCACCTATGGTGAAAATTAACATTTTGCTGCCGGCTCAACCCCAGAATCTCCATAAATCCAGTCTAGAGATATAAATTGTGTCTGCAGCACAGAGAAGGAAGATTATCCGAGAGAAATACAGGAATACAGGATGGGGAACACAGCTCAGGATAGTGACCAGGGGATTACAGGCTGATATCACCCAGTCCCCACCCTACTTTGGACCAATCAGTGAGCAGTATGGGTGGAGGAATGGATTTAGTGTTAATGACCCACCTGTGCTGATCACTGTAGGCGTGTCCTCCTCTATAATTAGCCTTATTATTTCATCCTCCTCCATTGACTGCTGATCATCCCTCACATAAGTCTTCTCTTCTTCTTTCCCCTCAACTTTATCGATCAGATCTTCACCCTAAACCAAGAGAATGATAGTGAATATCATCTGTAAAACATAAGATCACATAAATAAATCAACATATCATCTCTAGGAGTCCATGTTCTAGATGCTCCATCTCACCAACCTTGTAACAGTGGGGGATTATGTGACCTTCCTGTGTGGAGTCCCGGGAATACAGAGGACGGGGACATCTCTCTGGGGGGTTCCTGGTATTAGGTGGCTCCATCATATACTTGTGTCCTCCTAAAAACTCCTCCATCACTCCATACTCCTCATCCTCCTCTTTAAACTCTTCTTTAACATCAATATTATCATCCCCGAGGTTTCCACTCTGAATATATAATAAAAATGACATCAGTTGTAACAATGCAGATAATGTACAGATCCGAATGATACCTGAATGTTCCTCATCTATCCCAGGAATACAGAGGGCGGGGAAATCTCTCTGGTGGGTTCCCATTACTGGATCCATCTATAGGAAACACACACACTGACTGAATCCATTGTTTCTATGTGTTTATCAGATGATGGGGGATCTAGGTGGAGCCTCCGTACTGCTCTCTCCTTTACAATAAAGTCTCCTCTTACCCGGTGATGTGAGGGGTGGCTGATTGTCCATCATGACGTCCTTGTAGAGATCCTTGTGTCCTTCTAAATACTCCCACTCCTCCATGGAGAAATAGACAGTGACATCCTGACACCATATAGGAAACTGAGTCTCTCTATCCACATTCCTCCCACAACTCTGGCCACCTTACAATCCACTTATTCGTATGACTGGTGTACCTGTTCATTCAAATACCGGGGTATTCACGTCACACCCTCTCCTCATACTAAGCCAACTACCCCTTTTGTTTCCAGACATACAAGGATATGTGTATCAATGGGATACTTACTGTATAATATCTCCTGGCTAGGCAGGGTTAATGTCCTTAAAATGTTAATTCCCCCATTTGTACCTATTAGAGACTCTACCAGGCCAGGTCCCTCTTTCTCGGCTGAAATTTCTCCCAAGTACCTTTGTTAAAATGTATATGGCACCATAAGACTGTCGTAGGTGTTCCCGGAAAAATAAGAATTTAATATTTACTAGACATATTTGTGAGATTCACTTTAGATGAACTTTGAGTCCTTTTAGGAACCATTCAAAAAGAAACAAACATGCTTTCCAAATGGTCAGGGGATTAACCATCCTCTAATTTTTAGGAGCCCTTTTTGGAAACAAAAGACCAGGCCTGATGTTTACTCAGAATGAACTGTGTCACTTGTAAAATTTCCTTGAAAGGTCCGTACACACAGCCAAAGAATTTGAACTGAAACTAGTCAGAATTATCTTAAAAAGACGCTTGATATTAAAAGGATATATTTTAACGTTGACATGAAAATGAATGTTTAGATTATCAATGACATCTTAGGACCGAGGGAAATATATGACAATTGCATCCGCTAAACTAGAATTTTGTAGAAGAGTAAGGCCGCGTACAGACGATGAGACATGTCCGCTCAAACATGTCCGACGGACCGTTTCCAGCGGACATGTCTCATCGTATTTTGGTCCGATGGCGTGTACACACCAGCGGACGAAAATCCCCTCGGGCTGAGGATGCGGTGACGTCGCCACATCACCACTCCAGGAAGTAAAATACTTCCACGCATGCGTCGAATCCATTGCTAGGCTAACTATCCAGTGGACATGTCGGACGGACAGGTTTGTAGCGGACAAATTTCAAAGCATGCTTTGAAATTTGTCCGCTAGGTCGTACACACGATCGGAGATGTCCGATGAAACTGGTCGGCGGACCAGTTTCAGCAGATAAATTTGATCGTGTGTACGCGGCCTAAGGTATATGAGTAATATGAGTTAAATAGAGGTATTTTAACCACTTCCCGACGGCCGTACAAATATATGCAGCCGTCGGGCGGTCCTGAATCTCTGACAGGACGCAAATAGGCGTCCTGTGCTCTTAATGGCCACAAGGGGGCGCGCGCGTGGCTGCTGGCAGCGCGCGCGTACCCGCTGCATTCCTGTGATACCGATGCGCGTGCCTGGCGGCCGCGATGTCCGCCAGGCACTCTCAATCGACGGTTACAGGGACAAGACATGGATCTCTGTGTGTAAACACAGAGATCCATGTCCTGTCAGGGAGAGAGGAGACCGATCTGTGTCTCTTGTACATAGGGACACAGCATCGGTCACCTCCCCCCCCCCCAAAAAAAATGGTCTATTTATTATAGTAACAAGTAAAAAATATTGACTTTTTTTCAAAATTTTTGCTCTTTTTTGTTTATAGCGCAAAAAATAAAAACCACAGAGATGATCAAATACCACCAAAAGAAAGCTCTATTTGTAAGAAAAAAGGACGACAATTTTGTTTGGGAGCCACGTCGCACGACCGCGGAATTGTCATTTAAAGCGACGCAGTGCCAGAAGCTGAAATTTCACCTGGTCAGGAAGGGGTATAAGTGCCCAGTAAGGAAGTGGTTAAAGAAACTACTCAACATTATGAAAGATGTCAAATTGTGATTATAAAAATGTAACCTGTACACGTATCCATCAAACACATATCAAAATTATTCATGTATCCACATTGATAATTATTTTGCATTGATTAAGAGATATAAACTTATGCATGCTTAGAAGAATGTTTTGGGGATATACGTTTATAAAGGAATTATATAGAAGCATGTTATGTGGAATACAAAAGTATACTAATTGTATTTTATATAATATAAAGATACCAGAGTTGTAAGTACATGTGAATATATAAATACAATGTGTGTGTAGCCTTCCCCAATAATATAAAAATTATCGTACAGATAATCTCACAATAAAGGTGAGACACCCAGTGGTTGAAAATGATATTACTTGAGGTTCTCAAAGCTCAGAGAACAAGTCAAGAATTAAATCGTCAGCCAATAGGAACCAGACACGTCTTGACAGGAACTCCCATATAGACCAGGGGCTTATGAATAACGGACAGTTGTCAGATGGGCAGAACTTAGGATAATTTTATGGTCCTATTGTTCTGATCGACATACAGAGAGATAGCCCATAGGAGAAAGAAAATCAAGATAAGGGGATCAAAATGAAGGAATCAATGAAGGGAGATGGATCAATGAACTGAAGAAGGAAGAAGACCCCATCCATAGGGGGAGGGGCACGTTAGGACGATGCATGAAGGCATATTGTTATCCCATTAAGGACCATAGAAAGCCACTGCATTTTAACTTTGGTCATCTGCAAATAGCCATTTTGGAATCGGTAATTATGCCACTTTTATTTTATCAGAAATATTTTGTTGTTCCCTAGGAATATTGAAGCCTTAAATATATTGTAATCATGGTCTGTTCTCATAACCAATGACTGGTACATTTTTTCCTTAAAGAGTACAATTTTATTTTTACATTTGTACTGACAGAACAAAGTTGTCCAATATATTACACATTGTTAGCCGTTTACTTACCTGCAGTAAAGTAACGGTTGATATATGAAACAGACGCTTTTGTCTCTTTTGTCTTTTTATATAAAGTTATTTTGAGAACTTACAATGACACACAGATCAAAAAGGTATTGCATGCCCATTTTGGGGGTATTTTTATTGAATTGCAAGTCGTTCATGTAACGCAACTGGTATTCTAATTTCATGTAAATATCCAAATTTGTATCCAATTTTTCATCACAAAAAGTGATCGTGTGTACGCAGCATTAGATTATTGATGTCTGTAGATGTAGAGAGTATGCTGTATACTGTATCTATTGGCTATTGCAAGTTGTAATATCTATATACCCTCTTCATGGTTGCGCAACTCAAACCATTGACTATTCTCCACTATTGTTTTGTGAAATACAATGGATGCAACTTATTTTTTTTGTGTGAAATTCAACAAAAAAAAAAATACAATTATAAAAATTGGATTCCCAGCACCGCTCACCTCTCCTGTCAGCAGCTCCATCATCTTCTTGGTGACTTCTAGAATCTTCTCCATGTTGCGTCTCTCAGGTTTTAGGGAGTCACATGGAGGCACTGTGATGGTCATATGATCACCTGACTTCACAAGAGGAAATCTCTGTGTTGAGGAACCAATAGGAATATCATGTTAGAATCCCAGAATCCTCCTCACCTCTCCCCCTCACAGGTCAGGTCTGTGTTTTATTAATAGAGATAAGTGTAATGTCATGTGACCTCCCAGAATCCTCCTCACCTCTCCAGTCAGGTCTGTGTTTTATTAATAAAGATAAGATTGATGTCATGTGACCTCCCAGAATCCCCCTCACCTCTCCAGTCAGGTCTGTGTTTTATTAATAAAGATAAGATTGATGTCATGTGACCTCCCAGAAACCTCCTCACCTCTCCGGTCAGGTCTGTGTATTATTAATAGAGATGAGTGATGTCATGTGACCTCCCAGAATCCTCCTCACCTCTCCGGTCAGCAGGTAGATGATCTCCAGGGTGAGGTTTAGTATCTTCTCAGTTATGTGACTCCGGTCCTCCTCCATCCTCATTGGTCCCATCATTTGATCTATACAGGTTTCCTTGTAGACGGATAACTTTGGTAAATAAAATAATTATTTGGATGGTATTGGTCACACAATAATAGGATGTGAATGTGATTTATATACAGTAGCACCAACAATTTGCACAGCACAGGATTAATCAGAGGGCCCTGCTCATTAGCGACTACAATCTAGGAGGGAGGGTCAAATAATACAAAATGTGATAACTGTGGGAAAATAAATTTACAGATGTTAGGTGTGGACAGGATAGGCTTCTCTGGAAAGGAGGTGTCATGGACCATGAAATACTGAAGTGTTTCTACGTGAAATCCTAATTCATGTATTGCAGAAGATGAAGGAAAAAGAAAAAGATGCAGTGCAGACCACCAAGCTCTGAGGAAAGGGGTACGCCCCTGAAACGCGTCAGCCCTAAACATCGACTTTAGATTCAAGTGATTATCAAGCTCTGCTGTTGTTGCTGGATCTCTGCTGTACTGTCCTTTTAAGCCTGATTTTAACTCCACATTGTGAGTATAATGATTGATTTTAATATTTTAATAAAAATTCATTTAGCGGTATCACACTAGGTCGGTGCGCCCTCCATCTTTTTCTTTTTCTTTAGTCTTATGAATTCCCACGATTCTGAGGAGGGCTGCAAGACTCTGGAAGCTATAGTCTAAATGAACTCAACTCATAGCACCTTTCAAAAAAATACCGGAGCGCAGGAGACTTTTGTTTTCGTTTGCAGAAGATGAGACATTGTGGAGTACATATTGCAAGAGATACTGGAAGTGGCTTAATTTGTCCTGACTAGGTCACTAGGACAATGACCCTTCAATGCTTGGCTCCAACTAGTGAAATAAGTGGAGTTGGGCTTGTGAGAGACATTTTATTGTCCAGTGTGTAGATGTGTTAATTGTTGTTCTGATTGCTTCATTGTAGTAATTACCCCCTGGGGGCTTCTGTCTCAACACACATATTCAGGCTATTCAAGCTTTGGGACCAATCTCTGCTGAGACATTTTAAAGTCCTCATTTGCATGGAAGGTGGACCAATAAGAAAGCGGTTGTTGGGGGCGGGATGTTCCAAATCCTGTATAAAAGTGTGCTGTGTTTTCAATAAAGTGTGTCCTGTTTACATTCAGCATTAAGCCTTGGCTCATGTATGGATTATTCGGCGATTCCAGGGATATTCCTACTCATGGAATATTGGGTGATTTCTTTTATGGGAGAAGAAGGGAAGACTTGACGGGGATATGTTCTACCACCATCACAGGAGGGTTTTCAGGGATCATCTAAAAGCAAACAGAGTAGGAGATAGTCAGACAGATTGGGGTAAGGAGTTCCATAGGATAGGAGAGACTCGGGAAAGTCCTGGAGGTGAGCATGGGAGGAGGTGACAGGGGAGCTAAAGAGCAGGAGGACTTGGGAGGAATGAAGAGAACTATTTGGTTGGTATGGCGAGACTAGGTTAGTGATGTAGGTGTGGGCTGAGTTGCGAATGGCTTTGTCAGTTATTATTTGTATTTTGAATTTAATTTGTTGGGTGAATGGCAGCCAATGGATGGATTGGCAGAAAGGGGTGGCAGATGATGAGTGGTATGTAAGGTGGAGGAGCCTTACAGAGAATGATTGTGGGGATTTCAGAAGAGAGAAAGTAGGGTTGTCAGGCAAAGAAGTCATCCAGTCAGGTTGATACCAGTCCAGGGGGCCGGTAGATTACAGCAATTCTTAGAGAAACGGGAGAAAATACACAAATACAATGTGCCTCAAAAGAGGAGAGTGTCAGAGAAGGAGGTGGGTAAAGGTGCTGTGTGGGGGCTAGAAGGATTCTCACTCTGCCTCCCTTCCATCCACTGGGTCTGGAGGAGTGAGTCCAGAGAAGACCACCATGGGAGAGGGAAGCAGGGGAAGCAGTGTCGGATTCATGAAGCCAGGTTTCGGGAATGGCAAGTAGGTAAAGGGGATTTGTGATGAAGAGGTTGTGGAGGGATGCAAGTTTGTAGCAGGCAGAGCGGGGAATTCCAGAGAGCGCAGGAGAAGAGGGGGCTGGTTTTGGGCAGACGAGGAATGAAAACCAAGTTCTGTGGACTGTAGCTGCTGCCAGAGGGTGATGGGAGTGTTGGGCACAGTTAAATGATGGAGGCCCAGAGTTTGGGGATATGTCACCAGGGGTTAGGAGAAGCAGAAGGGTGAGGAAGGTGATGTGGGAGTGTGATTTACAGAAAGGAGGGTGATATATATAAGCTGTGGCATGGAGAAGAGGGGTGGAGGAAAGAGGACACAAGTGGTAGGGAGCACATGTTACAGAGTAGAAGGAGAGCTGAATAGAGAGACGGGTCACCTGCAGCTTGTTTGGTGCTTTTCAATGCAGTTTGCTATGTATGTTTTCTTCATTCAGTCGCTTGAAGTGCATATCAGTTGTATAAACAATCACTTAGAGCAGTGGTTCTCAACCTGAGGGTCAAATGACAATTTGCCAGGGGTCACCGAATCCTGGGCTGTTCCTGAAGCCCA
The DNA here is from genome assembly GCA_029574335.1 of Rana kukunoris. NCBI lineage: Eukaryota > Metazoa > Chordata > Amphibia > Anura > Ranidae > Rana > Rana kukunoris. The sequence goes on from CM056052.1 coordinate 14,175,699, forward strand.
CGCTACTCTCCCAGCCTTTTTGCAGCCACCCAGCAGGGTTGTTCCTGAATCCCACACCTGCCCATTCAGTTCACGGCATGCCTGGGGGGCAGAGACTAGAGGTCAGCTGATGTGGAAGGGGCTGGAGGAGACCCCATATCCTGATTTTGGCACAGGCTTCAGTGCTACAAGACACCACAAAGCCCAGAGACACAGTAAGTAACACTACCTGTGATTAGAGTTTCCATTATAATGCCACGTACACACGATCGGAAATTGCGACAACAAAATTGTGGATTTTTTTCCGACAGAATGTTGCCTCAAACTTGTCTTGCATACTCAGTCACACAAATGTTGTCGGAAATTCCGAACGTCAAGAACAGGGTGACGAGCCGAGAAAATTAAGTACAATGATTCCAAGAATGCGTCAAATTGATTCTGAGAATGCGTAGGTTTTATGCGAGTTGGAATTTCATAAAGACGATCAGAATTTCCGACAAGAACTTTTGCTCAAATTTTTGACAAAATTTTGGAGCAAATGTCCGATGGAGCCTACAAACGGTTGTAATTTCCATCAAAAAGATCATATCTAACATTTGTTGTCAGAATTTCTAATCATATGTACGCGACATAAGTCCCCACTACAGTTCTCAGATCAGCAGATGACCTTGGTCAAGAACACCTAAGTTGGCTGATCAGAACGCCCATCAGCACTGCCACCGATCCCAACTCCCCACCAGCACTGCCACCGATCCCAACTCCCCACCAGCACTGCCACCGATCCCAACTCCCCACCAGCACTGCCACCGATCCCAACTCCCCACCAGCACTGCCACCGATCCCAACTCCCCACCAGCACTGCCACCGATCCCAACTCCCCACCAGCACTGCCACCGACCCCAACTCCCCACCAGCACTGCCACCGACCCCAACAGCACTGCCACTGACCCCAACTCCCCACCAGCACTGCCACTGACCCCAACTCCCCACCAGCACTGCCACTCACCCCAACTCCCCACCAGCACTGCCACTCACCCCAACTCCCCACCAGCACTGCCACTCACCCCAACTCCCCACCAGCACTGCCACTCACCCCAACTCCCCACCAGCACTGCCACTCACCCCAACTCCCCACCAGCACTGCCACCGACCCCAACAGCACTGCCACTGACCCCAACTCCCCACCAGCACTGCCACTCCGACCCCAACTCCCCACCAGCACTGCCACTCACCCCACCCCACTCCCCACCAGCACTGCCACTCACCCCAACTCCCCACCAGCACTGCCACTCACCCCAACTCCCCACCAGCACTGCCACTCACCCCAACTCCCCACCAGCACTGCCACTCACCCCAACTCCCCACCAGCACTGCCACTCACCCCAACTCCCCACCAGCACTGCCACTCATCCCAACTCCCCACCAGCACTGCCACTCATCCCAACTCCCCACCAGCACTGCCACTCATCCCAACTCCCCACCAGCACTGCCACTCATCCCAACTCCCCACCAGCACTGCCACTCATCCTATACCCCCCACCAAGAAGAAGGAATAAAAATAGAGAATAAATGGAAGGGAGAGGAAAAGAGGGGGTGGAACAAAAAAAAAGAGGGCTATAGAAAGGGATGGGGGAAAAAAACAAGAAAAATGATAGAGAGAGAAAAGGGAATCAAAGACGAACAAAGAAAGAATGTTAAATCCTAAAATGTATCCATAAGGGGTTTTATTACTTTAACGAGTGGAAGGGATTCGGGGAGCGCTAAATGTCCATGGGTTAGGGGAGCAAATTACTTGTCTTGCCTTGGGTGCTATAAAAATAATTTTACTGTTAGGGGTCCCCACAACTTGGGAAATTTTGTCAAGGGGTCACGGCACTAGTAAGGTTGAGAACCACTGACTTAGAGAAAGAATCACTAAAAGAAAGAACCTCAGAAACGTGCTGACCCCATAAGGGTGCTCCAGTGTTATACTGTGAAAGGTGGGGGTGTTTTTTTATGTTAAAGGAGTCAGAATTTTATTTTTTTTACCTTAATGCAATCTATGCATTAAATTGAAAAAAACATTGAATGCTCGAGCCCCCGTTATACTTACCTGACCCCTCGAAAGTCCCACGCGGTCACAATATCCTCTTCACTGCTCAGCCTGGCCGATGAATGGCTAGAGCAGATGGATTGAGAGCAGCGCAGCCATTGGCTGGCGCTGCTGTCAATCACATCCAGTGACGCAGTGCGCCGATGAGTGGGGCCAAGTGATACAGCGAGTGGCCATAGCCGCTCACTGTATCGCCGGAGCGCGCCCATGCAAGCTTTCTCATGACTGTGGCGAGTAATTGCAGGGAGGACCAGAGACAGCCACCAAGGGACCCCAGAAAACGTGGATCGGGGCCACTCTGTGCAAAACGAACTTCACAGTGGAAGTATAACATGTTTGTCATTTTAAATGTAAAAAAGGATAGCTAACAATCAGAACAGACCTTTCACATCTAAAGTCAGACCAGATGAATTCTAAAGATAAGATCAGCACATAAAACTTTGGGAAGACACTACAGAGCAACATAAACATCATAATGATGGAGACGGGGAACAGATGGTGAAAGTGACACCAAAAGACACACAGACACAGTGACAGCAAACCGTTTCCAGTTGTTCAGTTATGGGTGGATGTGACTCAGATGGGACATACCTGTGGAGGGACAGAGAAGAAATCTTCAGACAAGGCAGAGCTAGAAGTGCAAATCACTTGTATAACGAATTCATGTATAGCCAGCTTTGGGAGAAAGATATATTAATCATCAACTGATCCCCCTGAAGGGGTTAATCTAGGTCTCCACACTATATATGTGTGTATTATCATCTGCTGGAGATAAAAGACGTCACAGTGACTATGGAGGAAGAGGACGGACATGACGGGGTTACTGGGTGTAAATAGAAAATAAGATCTTATTACCTCCTCTGCTCCTTCTTCCAGCAACGTCTTCTCTCTACTTTCTGACTCACCTCTCACTTGGAACTTCCTGTCTGTGTCTGACATCACTTCCTGTCTGTATTCCATAGAGTCTTCCTATCTTGGTAGAGGTGAGATCACCACCTTGTGGAGCTCAGAGGAACTGCAGAAACATCTCGTAGTGTGAACACGGCCTTGTGCTGTGTGTGTATGTACTGTATATCCTTATAGATGGGTCATCTCCACTCCCACCAAGGGGGATAGAAATATATTACTGCTCGGGGGAGGGGAGACATTTTGGCCCCTTTGATTTTGCAGTAAAATTGATGTGAGATTTAGTCATGTAGAACATCTGTTATATAATTACAATATATGGATACAAAGAACCCCAGCCGAGAGTAAAGGGTGGAAATGGCTCCTGATCCCCAGATTTGGGCAATTATGTCACCAATATAAATAGAAAAAAACCTGCGCTATGTGTAACAACTCAAATACCTCCAGAAATAACTTATACCGGACTGCTGCTGTAACAAAGGTAAGTATTCCCTTTATCACCTAGAAGAGCATTATGTGTCACAGCGCCGTCCTATTGTGTGTGCACATCAATTATCACACATACACTAAAATATGTGGAGACATTCATATATAAAGTGCTAGGGGCTCCAATAATATTCTCTGCACATCTACTGCTTCCACTTTACACCTACTTCATTCATCGCATGGGGTTTATCAATAAAAGAAGTAATCTGATCCATCTGCAAATTCATATACAACATAAAGTGCTTTGTACTCAAGATGCTGTTCTCTGCAGATACACAACCTCCACTTTGCACTTTAATCTTATACTATTGACTGCTATATTAAATAAACTAAAAATCTGTGCAAATTCCTGTAATCATACAATATTTTGTGCTCAATATAGTGTTTTCTGCAAGTCCACTGCTTCCACTTTGCATCTACTTCAACAAACTTATTTAGCTAAAAAATTTCCACAGATGAATGAAAAGTGGATAAGGTGTGAAAGTTCTCGGTGCTCCAAACTGTGCCAGCTGTAGTGTAGCCACGGCCTTCTTCCACCTCTTACACACGTGATAGTGAGGGCGCCCCCTTAGTAGTGCTTCCCCACTCACCAGAGCAATATGACTCCCAGCTTTTCATCTACCAGAGTCACCAACATCCTTCACACTCTCCTCACCTCCGATGGATCCTCCTCGCTCACTCCTGCAAGTCTGCTGCGGATACACACTCAGGGTTCCGCCTCTTCATACCCACTCAGGGGCTCTGCTTTTTCATACACACTCAGGAGCTCCGCCTCTTCATACACACTCAGGAGCTCTGCTTTTTCATACACACTCAGGAGCTCCGCCTCTTCATACACACTCAGGGCTCCACCTCTTCATACACACTCAGGGCTCTGCCTCTTCATGCACACTCAGGAGCTCCGCCTCTTCATGCACACTCAGGAGCTCCGCCTCTTCATGCACACTCAGGAGCTCCGCCTCTTCATGCACACTCAGGAGCTCCGCCTCTTCATACACACTGAGGAGCTCCGCCTCTTCATACACACTCAGGAGCTCTGCCTCTACATACACACTCAGGGCTCCGCCTCTTCATACACACTCAGGAGCTCCGCCTCTTCATACACACTCAGGAGCTCCGCCTCTTTATACACACTCAGGAGCTCAGCCTCTTCATACACACTTGGAGCTCAGCCTCTTCATACACACTCAGGGAGGAGAGAAATTCAACTTGGCTGTATACCAATTTAGTGCGGCTGTTTTCTCACCCCCCAAACAGGGAAAATTCAGTCCAAACCCAAACAAAACAAAACCAAACAAGTGATCTTTTTATTGTTCCCTTAGAGCCGGTTCACACTGGGGCGACCTGGGATCCGACTTCAAGTCGTGCGGTCGAGAAAATGAATGGAAGTGAATGGGAGCCGTCTTAATGTACACTACCGAAGTCGCTGTGACTTCAGAAAAGGTTCCTGTTCTACTTCAATCCGACTTCTAGGCAACTTGTACCCATTGATTTTCAATGGAAGTCGCCTCAGAAGTCAGATCACTGTCTTAACTGAAGCAACAATACAGGAAGATAACATACATTTGTAGCGGGGGCAATTTTGCCTCTAAAATGCCATATTAATGTTGTATAATGTTGTTCTATTACTGGTGCTATAAATTGGCATTTGGCACCATCTAGGGGTTAAAATGTGGAATGGACTGCATTATCTTTTATTGTTTTTCAAGAACATGGGGAGGTGTTATGTGAATAACTTACCCATGAACACTCGGGGCTGAAGTGCATGCTGGGAAGGATATAAAAAGCCCTGGGTGGCCATCTTAGGTCTCTTGTTCCTGAGGCAGATGGCCTGGCAGGAAAGCTCTGTATGTGTTCCATAGAGCTCGGGCCTACATCGTGAGGGGCAGAACAGCAGCCTTTGATTCCACTTCACATCACAGCTTGCTGGAACAGCAGTGTGACAGAATAGCGGCCCTTGAGGAGGTAACGGAGAGCTCCTGGTCGTCTGTGAAAGAGAGCAGCATGACAGACTAGCAGCCCTTGAAGAGGTAACCGAGAGCTCCTGGTCGTTTGTGCAATAGACTGAGATCCTGTGGAGCGGAGGCGTCCATCTGTCTGGACATTGTGTGGTGAGAGGGCTGATGCCTAGAACTTTATACTGCTTTTCACACACTTAGACTGACTGCATAGTTTGCTGGGACCGGCAGTTCCACGGAACAGTTCAGTTCGATAGAGTGACATGTGCATAGGCCTCAAGCCTGATTTGATTTTTTGGTGACTGCCACTGGAGGTGCATTTCTAGGAGGGAGTGCACAGATACTTTCCACAATTGAAACTAAAGTTCTATGTTGTTCTACATTGCTTATTGATCAGAGAGCCTTTTGGATTACAATCTTTGTTTCACAATCGCTAGCAGAAGAAAGAAGACCAGAGACTAAACTGTATTCTTATCGCAAGGCCATGCAGTGCTGCTACCATTTACTAGAGACTGTATTGAGTTCATTATATTGCGATATATTATTCTTGCTAAATACTGCGTACCTCATAGTGGGTTTCATAGTGTCTATATGGTGTGCTGGAAGTGGGAAGGTGCCCAGTGCTGAGGTTGTTGCCTGAGCATTAGTCCCACTTGGAGACGCCCCAGCTAGGGCAATACAGGTGGCTCTCAGGCGATTGTCACCTATAACCTCTCGACTCATTACTCTATACCAATTGTGATTCCATGTTAATGATAAAACCTGTTCTAGTAAAGTTACCTTTTTGCTTTAATACAATCTGTTGTGAGGCTTGCTAATCCTCCAAGCAGGTGTAACAGTGTATGCCTGGGTGACAGCACAGGTAAAGTGAATATTATCTGTGTCTATTCACCTGTCTTTTATTATTGAGCTTCACACCAGCACTTGCACCACAGCTGTGTCAAGGGGAGTGAGACCAAACTATTGGGGGGTGTTAAAGCAGATACATGCCCAATCAATTACCAGCGGCTCCTGAGGGGGTAGCGCTACACATGAAATTGTTGTTGCTGAAAGACAGAAATTGATCAATTCACAGGGAACCCCTAAAAACCTTTGGAGGATCCCTGGCTGATAAAGGCCGGACTAGTCAGTAATATATTTCTATCCCCCTTGGTGGGAGTGGAGATGACCCATCTATAAGGAGATACAATACATACACACAACACACGGTCACTTCAATATATTTCTCAGAACTGTAGTTCCTCTGAGCTCCACAAGATGGTGATCTCATTTCTGTCAGGAAAACAGACAGGAAGTGATGTCAGGTACAGACAGGAAGTTCCGGGTGAGAGGTGAGTCGGGATGAAATAGAGAGAAGACATTGTTTGAAGAGGCAGCAAAGGAGGTAATAAGATCTTATTTTCTATTTACACCCAGTAGCCCCGTCATGTCCGTCCTCTTCCTCCATAGTCACTGTGACGTCTTTTATCTCCAGCAGATGATGATACACACATATATAGTGTGGAGACCTAGATTAACCCCTTCAGGGGCAGAACATTTCCCCACTTACAGGGCCGGAAAACGCTCCATTTTGGAGATGTGTCACCTTCCCCACCAACCACCTTCTCACCTCATCAGTCTATATCAGAGTAAGAAAAATATAAATCGCGCTACCTCAACCGTCTTTAACAAACACAAATATATACAAATGAGTGATCTCAAGTGATATGTGTAAAAGGCTAGCTGCTATGTCAGAAATGTGACCCGTGATGGCCACTATATGACATGCCTTCACCTCAAAAACCCTTAATAATAGTGATTTAGCGAAAAAAAAATATACCAAGTCTAGAGCTGCACGATTCTGGCTAAAATGAGAATCACAATTTTTTGCTTAGAAAGAAGATCACGATTCTCACGGCGTAAAATCTTTTACATTTATACAAAAAAAAAAAACTTTACTGGCTAGTTTTTTTTTTTAATTAATAAATTTTTTCCAAAAAAAATGCATTTAAAAAGACTGCTGCGCAAATACAGTGCAACATAACATATTGCAACAACCGCCATTTTATTCTCTAGGGTCTCTACTAAAAAATGATATATCAATAGTTATAGGGGAGGGGGGGGAGACATAAAGGCAACATCCGTGATATTCAATAGAAAGGTTTTTGGACTGCTGGGGAAGCAGTAACAGGGCGGACTTTAAAGGCAAGGACGGGAAAAAAAGAGATTTAGAAAAAATATATACTTTAATACAAAAAATAAGATACATTAAAACCATACAGTTTATACATTAAATTTCAAAATATCCTCTCGTCTACGCGTTTCGCCTATCGGCTTCCTCAGGACGAGGTAGGAGAGTTTTGAGAGTAGGATATAAAATGTTTCATTTATCGGAATGGTTATCAAACATCCAGTGCATCACGGACGCCTATACTTGTAGGTATATCATGAATAGTTCTACGTGGCTAATAGGAGAAAGAGCTTGTACAACCAAGCATAGAGAGATAACTCTGAATAACACCGGAACCACATCTGATCCGTAATGGGACAAAAGATCTAGCAAATAGCCATAGTGTCAGAATAGCCGGGACCAAGAAAATGGAGAGCAGGGCCACACTAAGAAATATATCCAGATTGGGCAGCCAGACTGTATCATCCGCGTTAGGCTTAATATCAGGCTAGGAGCAGACAACAGTTTAGGTGTGCTAAATATGCCAACAGTTCAATAACAAGAGCACATACCGTGAGTAGGTCTTGAGATAAGCAGGTCAGCTGGCACTTGTAGTTCACTGCCGATATAGGTGTTGAGATGAGCAGGACAGCTGGAACTTGTAGTTCACTGCAGATGTGGATGTTGGTGGTGTTTGTAGTGCACCGCTGCAATGGATGTTGCTTACAGGAATCAGGCAAAGAGTAGTCAAGGCAAGCTGGGTCATACATGGGTAGTTCAGAGTCCAAACGGTACCAAATCAGAAGGGAACAAACAGGGTCAAACGAGCCGAATCATACACAAATATACCAAGCAGAAAGTCAGACTGGATCTCAAGTGGCAAACAAGGTAACTCTATCACAAGCACTGATTGGTTGAAGACACAGGTGTTTTAAAGGGGAGCTGGCGAGTCAGTGTTTCCCAGGCAAGGCTGTGTCAGGTGAGTGCGCTGGGTCCTAGAGGGATCCAGTACCCCCCCTTCTTGAGGGGTTGCTCCTGCACTCCGAGGCTTACTTGGATAACGAAGATGGAACTTCTTCTTAAGGCGATCAGCCAAAACCTTTTCAATGAACGAGATATTGTAAGGAATTGCGTACTTGTCTGGAGTCAAGAATAAATGCCACTTCATATTCCTGGCTATCCGACACATCCACAGATTCTAGTTCATTTACTTGGAGACTAGAATGAACAGGTTTCAACAATGAAACATGGAAGACATTAGGAATGCGCATGGACGGGGGGAGTTTTAATCTATAGGACACAGGATTAACAATCTCTCTGAAATCTCATAGGGCCCGAAGAATTTTGGGCCAAGTTTCTTGGATGGAACATGCAGGGACAGATTCTTGGATGATAGCCACACTTTGTCACCAACTTTATATCCAGGGGCCTTTGAGCGCCTCTTATCAGCCGTTTTCTTAAATGCCTGCACCGAGCGAGAAATAGCACGATTGACATCAGACCAGATTTTGGAGAAATTTTCAATTGTGGTGTTGGCATCTGGAACATCAGAGGGTGGAAGATCAAAGGAGCACACACAAGGATGCAACCCGTAAACACAGAAGAAGGGAGAGATCCCTGTAGATGAGCTGGCACAATTATTAAAGGCAAACTCTGCCCATGGAAGGCTGTCGACCCACTCCACCTTATCATTGGCCATCAGACAACGTACCATCTTCTCTAGAATCTGATTAGTTCTTTCTGTTTGGCCATTTGTCTCGGGATGATAGGCTGAAGAATATGATAACTTAATCCCTAGCTGAGAACAAAGGGCCTTCCAAAACTGGCTATAAACTTAGAGCCACGGTCTGAGACAATGTTAATTGGTGCCCCATGGAGCCTGAAAACATGTTTAATGAATAAAGATGCCAGTTCTCTAGCAGACGGCAGTTTCGGAAGCGTAATAAAGTGGGCCATCTTACTAAACTTGTCTACCACCACCCAGATTGTGGAACATCCCTGAGATGGAGGCAAGTCAGTGATAAAGTCCATAGATAAATGGGTCCAGGGACAAGTAGGTATTGGTAGAGGATGTAGAAGACCGGAGGGCTTAGAGGTACTGCCCTTGCTTCTGGCACAAACCTCACAAATATGGACAAAGGCTAACACATCCTGCCTAATCGATGGCCACCAGAGGTTGCGAGAGATAATCTCATAAGTTTGTCTAAACCCCGGATGCGCTGCAGGCTTTGATGCATGTACCTGCTGGAAAACCTGCAAACGAAGAGCCAAGGGCACAAAAAGCATAACAGAGGGAGTGGAGGGAGGGGCTTCAGCCTGTGTAGGTAGTAAGGCCTCAGATGTCAGTCTGGGTGAAAGCCAAAATCCTGTCCTCAGAGATAATGGGTTGTGGAGGAAGCAGAGGTGGAGACTCTGATAAAAAAACTGCGAGACAAGGCGTCGGCCTTAACATTTTTTGGCCCTGGTACATAAGAAATTGTAAAGTCAAATCTGGAGAAGAACAATGACCACCTGGCTTGACATGAGTTCAGTCTTTTAGCAGAATGGATGTATTCAAGGTCCAGCCAATGTCTACATTCCTCCAAAGCTAGCTTTATGGCTAACAGTTCTCTGTTGCCTATATCATAATTGCGCTCTGCTGGGGAATATTTACGTGACAGGAAGACGCAGGGGTGGATGGCAGCAGTTAAAGGGTCCTTTTGTGACAGAAGTGCCCCCACCCCTACTTCGGATGCATTCACCTCCACAATAAAAGGCAGCTCAGGAACAGGATGGCGAAAAATTGGTGCAGAGGTAAAGGCTTTCTTCAACTGAGTGAAGGCTGTCTGAGCTTCAGTAGTCCATTTAAAGTTAGACTGAGATTTCCTGGTGAGAGAGGTGATGGGATGTGCAATAGTGGCAAAGTTCTTAATGAATTTCCAATAGAAATTTGCAAAGCCCAGGAAGCGCTGAACTGCTTTCAGGTCTGAAGGTGATGCCCAGTCTAAAATGGCTTGAATCTTGTCTGGATCCATGGTTAGGCCTGTGTCAGATTAGGTAGCCCAGGAAAGGTACTTGTTTGACATGAAATGAACATTTTTCAGGCTTAACAAGGGAAATGAGGCTTTAATCGGGCCAACACTGAGCGGACGTGCCTCTGATGTGTTTCAAAATTGGGAGAGTATATCAAAATATCATCCAAGTATACAAGCATGAAGCGACCCAACAGGTCACGGAAAATGTCATTTATAAAGTTCTGAAAGACAGCTGGTGCATTCCTGAGACCGAAAAGGCATGACAAGACATTCGTAGTGGCCATCCTTGGTGTTAAAGGCCGTCTTCCATTCATCTCCTTCACGGATGCGCCCTAGATTATAGGCTCCCCTTCGGTTTAGTTTGGAAAAGACCTTTGCTCCCTGGATTTGGGAGAACAACTCCGTGATGAAAGGAAGAGGGTACCGATTGGGAAAAGTTATTTTATTTAGACCTCTGTAGTCAACACAAAGTCTTAGTCCCCCGTCCTTCTTTGGGACAAAGAAGCAACCTGCGCCTGCGGGAGAAGTAGAGGGACGGACTGGGCAGTCAAGCGTATGAGTTTCCAGGGACAAAGAGGTAATCAGAGTCTTATCAATAAAATTCTCAGCAGCTCCAGAATCTACCAAGGCCAGCAGTTCATGAGTCCCTGTCCTAAAGTGAATAACAGCGGGTAGAAGTATATGAGGTGACCTCTCCATTAGGGTTGTCCCGATACCACTTTTTAGTACCGAGTACAAGTACCGATACTTTTTTTCAAGTACTCGCCGATACCGAATACCGATACTTTTTTTTAAATGTGTCCCCAAATGCAGCCATGTCCCCCCACAAATGCAGCCATGTCCCCCCACATATGCAGCCATGTCCCCCCACATATGCAGCCATGTCCCCCCACATATGCAGCCATGTCCCCCCACAGATGCAGCCATGTCCCCCCTGTCATGGACCATGAAATACTGAAGTGTTTTTACGTGAAATCCTAATTCATGTATTACAGAAGATGGGACATTACGGATAGTTCATATTCCAGGATGTCTTGAGATATTACAGGAGATTTTATTCTGAACCCCAACCAGGTCAATAGACTCGGAAGATATACTCATTGTCCATTGTGTGATAACCCTATTTAAAGTCTTTTGATTATCAGGTGTAAATGTCTTCTGCCCTGTCTCAACTCTCCAGACGGTTCCATTGTTCTGTGGCTGGCTATTGTGTACATTGATTGCCCTGGGGCTTTTGTCTCAATACACATAGCAGTCTTTCTATTCAAACCTTTCTGACCAATCTCTGCTGTGTCATTTTCAAGTCCTCATTTGCATGGTTAAGGAGGTTCTGATGGGAGACTGCCTGGACTTTAAAAAGGACCAACAAGAAAGCGGTTGTTGGAGGCGGGATGTTCCAAATTCTGTATAAAAGTGTGCTGTGTACTTTCAATTAATGTGTCCTGTTTGAACATACATACAACTTGCTTAATGTGTGTTCTTGATGAGTCCGATCGGCACCGAGCTGTCGGTTGGATCCCGGAACCTTGGATGACTGGACCATCAGATGATGCAATCTGCAATCTGATCCGATAGAAGCAGAGGAGTGTCGGGAGAGTAGGACCTGGGTGAGAAAGGGTCTCGTCACATTGGTTGGCAGCGGTGGGATTTGCTCTCCAGTTACTGGGACAACTCCAAACCACCACCATGAAGGACCAGCTATGCAGCCTGCAGGAGAACCATGCTAAAACCATGCTAAAAGACTTGCTTGAAGAGCCGTGGAGGGACTGGTGGGAAGAACAAGGCCACCCTGATCATTGCGCTAGCCAAGATGGATCAAAGGGATGGTGATGCAGGACCCCGGTCAGTTGAAGACTTGTTCCAGCAGCAAGTTCAACAGCGGTTGGCATTATATGGTGCTAACCCATCAGAGACCGCCAGACAGAATACTATTAGAGACCTCTAGCGGCAGGATGAGAGAGAACAAGAGCGGTAACATGAGCTGAGAATTGCAGAAATACGGCGATCGGTGACAACGCCTAAAGAAGCAGCACCAAATGAAAGACGAGGAGAGGTACAAATACCAGTAACCATGGAAGAGGAATTCAGAAGGAGGTTGCGAGAGAAGCAGATACAGCACAGAGGACCAGTATCAGAGGAGGTCCTGCTTAGATGGTCTGATTCGATCCGCTGCGAACTCTGGAAGGAAGCGCTAGCTCTCGAGCAGCGACACCAGGGAAAAGCTCTCCCTTCCATCCATGTAAGGTACTGGTCACAGTATGAAGTAAGAATGCCGTTGTTGGGGGAACAACCGAAGCAGGAGTGGACAGCAGAGTTAAGCAGGCTGATCCGGGCAGAGATGCGGTTAGACAAGAGCTACAGAGCCCTCCAGTGGTATGTAGTAGGGTTGTCCCGATACCACTTTTAGTACCGAGTACAAGTACCGATACTTTTTTTCATGTACTCGCCGATACCGAATACCGATACTTTTTTTAAATGTCATGTGACAGTTTTCAAACCACAATACAGACTAAGGATATTTTCTTTAGAATTATGAAGAACTCTAACTCAAGACATTATAAATGAATAAAAATGTTTTATTTTCTTGTCACGCAGTAGTAAAAAACTCAAAGAATTTTCACAGAACATGTTGATAAATACAAAAAAAGTATTCTATTTAGGTATCGGGAGCATTTGCGCGAGTACAAGTACTCCCGCAAATACTCGGTATCGGTCCCGATACCGATACTAGTATCGGTATCTGGACAACCCTAGTATGTAGTCCAAGAGTGCCCGTGGTCAGTGGATGACAGCCCCACGGAAGGCTTTGACTATGATGGCCTGGGATTGTTGTATTGGAGGATGTCCAGGGATCCCAACTTTGGAAGCGATCAGGAGTGGCGTTGGGAGGACATAATGGAGCACAGAGAGCAAAGACTGATTCTCTCGAAAGTGCACTGGCTACAGGAAGATTTGGAATTTCTGGCCGCTCAGGAATGGGACCTGCACCGAGCTGTCGGTTGGATCCCGGAACCTTGGGTGACTGGACCATCAGATGATGCAATCTGCAATCTGATCCGATAGAAGCAGAGGAGTGTCGGGAGAGCAGGACCTGGGTGAGAAAGGGTCTCGTCACACCCCCCATAGATGCAGCCATGTCCCCCACATATGCAGCCATGTTCCCCTATCGATGCAGCCATGTCCCCCCATACCTAGATGCCGCCGCCGCCGCATAGTTAATTATAAATTGTTTATTTATATCAGGAAACCGGTCCCGCAGCAGACCATCAATAAGGTAACAAAACATCACTGTGTGATACCACGCAGGGTAACTATTCATTTAATACAAGGTTACTGTTACAGAATAACTCTCCAAAGTGTACACAGCTGTGGGCGTGTGTCACAGTGGCAGGAGGATTAACACGTCGTAGTTTGTCGTATCATCCAGGCCCTCTGGATCACACACATCACCAGTGGTACCGACAAGGTCCGTGCCGCTCCAGTCCGGGGACCGGGGCCGCGAGGATCGGGTGGGCCCGGCGTCCCTAGTTTTTCTTTTTATAAGAGACAGAAATTAAGTACAAGGTGGAGATATAGAAAAGAGATCAGAAAGGGACCCCTCTAGGGGGATAGGGGGGGGGGGGGGGAAGTAGGGAGATCAGATCCCAGCCGGGTCTCCATGAGGGTGAGAGAGGGAAGATGTAGGGGTGAGCACAGGGGGGAGTGGAGAGGGGTCGGGAGGGGGGGGTGGGGGGACTCGCGAGTATGTTAGGGTCGCCGCATAGTTAATACGAGTGGGGAGCATTACAGCTTTCATTTGAATAGCTGTAGTGTTCCCCGCTGCATATAGACACTCCCCCTTGCTCGGGATTGGCCAGATCACCCGCGCGTATTAACTATGCAGCGGCGTTGCGATCGGTGGTGGTGCGGAGGCGAGGGGGGTGGGGGCTATGAGTACCAGATCTGGCATCGGGGGCATTTGCGGGAGTACAAGTACTCCCGCAAATGCTCAGTATCGGTCCCCATACCGATACTGGTATCGGTATCGGGACAACCCTACTCCCCATAATCACCTAGGTCCTGGAGTTTTCCCGGACGTGTAGGGCACAAACAAAGCATGTGACCCCTGAGGCCACAATATAGGCAAAGTCCCATATTACGCCCGGGGTGTGTGTTCCTGGGCAGATAGCCGGGTGGAGCCTAACTGCATAGGTTCTTCCACTGAACTGGCAATGGAGGTGGGATGGTCAGGTGGTAAGGGAGGTATACAGTTTGCCGCAGCCATATTTTTTTCTTGCCTCCTCTCTCGCTGACGGCGATCAATTCTAATGGCTAGACACATAGCTTCCTCCAGTGAGGCTGGGTAGGAGAAGTTGACCAGAGCATCCTTAATTGCATCTGAAAGACCTATTCTAAACTGGCTGCGGAGAGCTGCATCATTCCAGCCAGATTCCGGGGCCCACCTGCGAAACTCTAAACAATGCATTTCAGCTGTGGTGGTTCCTTGCTTTAAGTTACGCAGGGTTGATTCTGCAGTAGCAGCACGATCTGGATCATCATACAGCAACCCAAGGGCTTCAAAGAAGGCATCTACAGTTAGCAGGGCTGGATGGTTTGGTTCAAGGTTAAAGGCCCAAGCCTGGGGGTCACCCTGAAGCAGAGAGATAATGATCTGAACTCTCTGAGTTTCAGAGCCAGACGAGGATGGCCTTAATTTGAAATATAATTTGCAGCTGTTTTGAAAGTTGCAGAACCCCTTAGAGTCGCCAGAAAAACGGTCAGGCAAAGGCATTTTTGGTTCAGATAAAGTTTTTGTAGCAGTTGTAGTAGGAGATTGCACCTTGGTGAGCTCTGTGGCCATTTGCTGAACTTGATGGGATAAACGGCAAAGTTCTTGTGCAAACATCTGAGCCTGCTCAGAATCCATGATGGGTCTTCCCTTTTTTTTTTATGTATGGCTCGTGATAATATCAGGCTAGGAGCAGACAACAGTTCAGTTGTGCCAAATATGCCAACAGTTCAATAACAAGAGCACATACCGTGAGAAGGTCTTGTGATAAGCAGGTCAGCTGGGACTTGTAGTTAACCACGGATGCAAGTGTTGAGATAAGTGGGTCAGCTGGCACTTGTAGTTCACTGCTGATGTAGGTGTTGAGATGAGCAGGACAGCTGGAACTTGTAGTTCCCCGCAGATGTGGATGTTTTTGGTGTTGCTGGTGTTTGTAGTGCACCGCTGCAATGGATGTTGCTTACAGGAATCAGGCAAAGAGTAGTCAAGGCAAGCTGGGTCATACACGGGTAGTTCAGAGTCCAAACGGTACCTAATCAGAAGGGAACAAACAAGGTCAAACAAGCCGAATCAAACACAAATATACCAAGCAGAAAGTCAGACTGGATCTCAAGTGGCAAACAAGGTAACTCTATCACGAGCACTGATTGGGTGAAGACACAGGTGTTTTAAAGGGGAGCTGGCCAATCAGTGTTTCCCAGGCAAGGCTGTGTCAGGTGAGTGCGCTGGGTCCTAGAGGGATCCCAGTACTGACAATCCGTTATGGAAAAGAGCCTTTATGGATAGAGGGGTATCGTGTGTCCCAGGGCATAGCCTGTGCTATACGTTAGCTAGGCTATTAGTATAGCACAGGCTATGCCCCGGGACACACGGTACCCCTCTATCCATGAGGTTTAACCTATAAAGGCTCTTTTCCATAACGGATGATACAGTCTGGCTGCCCAATCTGGATATATTTCTTAATGTGGCCCTTCTCTCCGTTTTTCTTGGTCCCGGCTATTCTGACACTATGGCTATTTGCTAGATCTTTTGTTCCATTACGGATCAGATGTGGTTCCAGTGTTATTCAGAGTTATCTCTCTATGCTTGGTTGTACCAGCTCTTTCTCCTATTAGCCACGTAGAACTATTCATGATATGCCTACAAGTATAAGCGTCCGTGATGCACTGGATGTTTGATAACCATTCCGATAAATGAAACATTTTATATCCTACTCTCAAAACTCTCCTACCTCGTCCTGAGGAAGCCAATAGGCGAAACGCGTATGACAAGAGGATATTTTCAAATTTAATGTATAAACTGTATGGTTTTAATGTAGCTTATTATTTTTTGTATTAAAGTATATTTTTTTCTAAATCTCTTATTTTTCCCCGTCCTTGCCTTTAAAGTCCGCCCTGTTACTGCTTCCCTAGCAGTCCAAAAGCCTTTCTATTAAAAAAATTATATAAACTTTGGGGTTTCTAAGTAATTTTCTAGCAAAAAAAAATAATGATTTTAACTTGAAAAGAGCTGTCAGAAAAAGGTTTGGTGTTTAACCACTTGGACCAATATGCTGCTAAATGCCCAAAGGTGTTTTTACAATTTGGCACTGCGCTGCTTTAACTGGTAATTGCGCGGTCATGCAATGTTGAACCTAAACAAAATTTGCGTCCTTTTCTTCCCACAAATGGAGCTTTCTTTTGATGGTATTTGATTGCCTCTGCGATTTTTATTTTTTGCGATATAAATGGAAAAAGACTGTAAATTTTGAAAAACTAAATTGTAAATTTTGAAAAACTAAATTGTAATAAATCGCAATAAGCGTATATTTATTGGTTTTCGCAAAAGTTATAGCATCTACAAACTAGGGTACATTTTCTGGAATTTACACAGCTTTTTATTTTATGACTGCCTATCTCATTTCTTGAGGTGCTAAAATGGCAGGGCAGTACAACCCCCCCCCCCCCCCAAATGACACCATTTTGGAAAGTAGACACCCCAAGAAAACTGCTGAGAGGCATGTTGAGTCCATTGAATATTTTTTTTTTCTCCCAAGTGATTGAAAAATGACAAAAAATAAATAAAAATTCAAAAAGTTGTCACTAAATGATATATTGCTCACCATGCCATGGTTATATGTGGAATTGCACCCCAAAATACATTCTGCTGCTTCTCCTGAGTACGGGGATACCACAATGTTTGGGACTTTTTGGGAGTATTGCCACATACGGGACCCCGAAACCAAGCACCGCCTTCAGCATTTCTAAGGGCGCAAATTTTTGATTTCACTCCTCACTACCTATCACAGTTTCGAAAGCCATAAAATGCCAACATAGTACAAACCCCCCCCCCCCCCAAATGACCCCATTTTGGAAAGTAAACACCCCAAGCTATTTGCTGAGAGGAATGTCGAGTCCATGGAATATTTTATATTTTGACACAAGTTGCGGGAATATGACAAACTGATTTTTTTTTTGCACAAAGTTGTCACTAAATGATATATTTCTCACACATGCCATGGTTATATGTGGAATTGCATCCCAAAATACATTCTGCTGCTTCTCCTGAGTACGGGGATACCAGATGTGTGGGACTTTTTGTTAGCCTAGCCGCGTACGGGACCCCGAAACCCAAGCACCGCCTTCAAGATTTTTAAGACCCTAAAAACAATGCTCCGCCCTCAGATGGATTCAGATATCTTCAGTTGTCCCATGCTTTCAAGGCCCAGTTTCCACCAGGTGAGAGGCAGTTGGTGCAGTCTGACCTGGAGCGGATTCTGCACTTTGACTGTGCTAGCAAACCTGCCTCTGTGTTGTATGCTCATCTTCTCTGAGTCTCTTCTCCTGAGTTGTCCAGGCTCCGTCAGCAATGGGGCTGGGATGTCCCGGAGTTAGACTCTGAGGACTGGGTGGATATATGGGACTTCCCATTCAATACAAGATCGTCCATAGGGCATACCTCACTCCCGCTCGGGTGCACCGGATGAGGTCTTCCCTCTCCCCGGAGTGCTGGCGGTGTGACCATGCTCAAGGGGACTACATTCACATTTTCTGGTCCTGCCCGGTCATAGCAATCTTTTGGTCACAGGTCGTTCTGGAGGTGAATGATTTGTTAAGTATCTCTACTGTTCCATCCCCAAGAATATGCCTGCTGGGGCTGGTGGAGGACCTGGTGCCCAGGGTGGCTGAGAGAACCCTGTTGGGTCTCTTGCTGTTCTATGCCAGGAAGTCCATCGTCCTATGCTGGAAGCGCAGGGCCCCTCCCTCATTGGATCTATGGAAAACACTGGTTAATAATGTGATTCCTTTATACAGAGATACCTATGCACAAAGAGGCTGTCTGAAAAAATACGACAGAGTCTGGTCTAAATGGTTGGCTGAGCCCTCCACTGTGGCAGGAGATTAGGTGGATCCTATGATTCCTGGTAGCGGTGCTTGAGGCCTTGCTGAGCCGTCCCCTGTTGGCATAACGACTTAGGTGAACCTGTCCACTATGACCCTGCCCCTGGAGCATGAGCTGGATCGCCTTATTGCTGTTAGTTTATTGTGGTAGTGGCTAATTCTCTAACATGTCTTGGTTCTGTACTGTTACCTTTTGACCCCTCATTGCTGGGTTTTATGCCAGATGTTGGCTGTGCTGTTGTACGTTTTTGTATGTCTCTGTGTTGTTACTACTAAAATAAAAAAATAAAAAAAATAAAAAAAGATCGTGAAACCCTGTCAGGAATCGCAACGGGAAAAAGATCGCGATAACGATTCTTGATGAGAATGACATACAAGTGACATACAAATCCTAAACCATGAGCTGAGTGTAAACTGTGGCTCTGAATAAATCAATATACAATCCAAAATATTAACAGTAGAAAGTCCTTAAAGAGGAGTTCCACCCAAATTTGGAACTTCCTCTTATCCCACTCCTTACCCCCATACATGCCACATTTGGCATGTAATTTTTTTGGGGGGGGAGTGGGGGCTTCAGTAGGAGTGGGACTTCCTGTCCCACTTCCTGCTTCCGCCGAGGGGCTGGTTAGGTGATTAAGCTTAATCGCCTACACCAGCCCCTCCCTGTAGGCGATCACATGGGACACTGACAGGTCCCATGCGATCGCCTCTCCAATCAGAGGCGAGCCGCGCCGCGCGCCCATGCGCAGTGCGGCTCGCGCATGCGCAGTGGGTGCCCGGCCGTGAAGCCGAAGGCTGTCACGGCTGGGTGCCCACAGTCAGGATGGAGACGCCGGCCGGGGAGGGGGGGAGAGGAGCGGAGCCCCGGTCGGCGCGTCGCTGGAACGTAGGAGCAGGTAAGTGAGTGTTTATTAAAAGCCAGCAGCTACACTTTTTGTAGCTGCTGACTTTTAATAAACACATTTTTGGGCTGGAACACCCCTTTAATAACAATAAAGTTGTCAAACATCCGTGCATCTGTGTCACATAACGGATTGATGAAAAACATGTCCAAAAGAAATTAACGTGTCCTCCACCAAGCTTATGAATTGGCCTCTTACCGAAATCCCACGATCCCTTATGACAAGGGATCAGAAACAGCGTGTAATAGGTCCCAATCTCGTAGTGTCAGATCTGCAGTCCTAATGGATCTCATTTCCCAAGATTTTTCAGCAATATCGATGCCCATCATGCAAGAAACATCAATAGCTCCACATAGTGTGTTAATGTATAAAAATAGCAACAGGAAAAAATTGCGCTTATCATGTAGGTATCAATCAGTATAGAGAATAGAGAATACCAGACAGGAAGAAATAATAATAAAATAAGGGAGGCACACTCAATATAGTATCCTGAATAGGACACTATTATCATTATTAATTTTATTACTATGTATTATATCTATGTATATACACATGTGAGGTTATTTAAAGTTAGTGTTGTTTATTGAAGCTCCTAGACACTGACAGCTATCAATCGTCTAGTGAGCGACTTTCTACATAATATTAAGATAAAATAAAATCATTTTTCTTGATCGTACATCACGGGACACAGAGCGCATAGTCATTACATATGGGTTATATGGGTACCTTCAGGTGTGGACACTGGTGTAATCAACTTCACAGGAAGTTCCTCCCTATATAACCCCCTCCCACTGAGAGTGCTCTAGTTTTTTCGCCAGTGTCTTAGGTGTTGGTCACGTCTAGCTGTCCCTCGGAGGTCTCGGGACCCAGGATAGCTAGCCGGATCCGTCCGAAGTGCTTCAGAGCCAAGATGTACGGTACCCGGGCCCTGCTGGAGTGGGGTTTTGCCTATAATGCCTCTCCTTGGAGGGCTGGATTCTGGGCTCCAGTGCATTAGTCTCTTCCAAGAACTAAACGCTACTACGATGCGATCAGGATGCTATATAGGTCCAGGGGTGTGGGTTCCTTAACACAGGACCCCGGTCCCTGAAGGTCCAAGACAATACCCACGGAGATGGGGGAAGGTTGGGCCTCTTGCATTTTGCAATACCCTGCGGCGTGGAGCAGGTAAGAGGGAACCTGCAGGACTTGGTTCGACAGTAGGTATCCCCCTGGGGGTTCTGGGTTGGCTAACAGTATGCTGGTGCATCAGCCACTATCTCCACTATGTCTGTTGAGGCAGGATGGGATTCTAATGTTTACCCAGATAATATGTAGATATATGTATACTTGTGTAAGTTATATATTTGCTACTCACCCCAGGTCTGCCTGTTAACACTGATACTGCAACCCCACATGTTTTAAAGAGGAAATTGCTGGTAAAAAACTCCTGTTTCTTAGGAAGCCCAAGGGGACAGCTTCCTCGCTGTGTGTGCACTACAATAAGATTAGTGCTTACCTGGTGTCTGTTGGTGCTGCATAACGCTGGTCCATGTTGTTCCTCTGCTCTGCTTCCTCCATGTGGTTTCAGCGTGGTGCGCGCGATCGTGCGCGCGACTGTGCGCGCGCGTGTGTGCGCGCGCATACGCGTGCACGCCGCCTTTTAGAGCGTCGGCGTGCGTCGGGGGGGCGGGCCAGCAGCGTCAGGGTCTGTATAAAGGGAAAACTTCTCTCGGGCTGGTCTTTCCTCCTGGAGGCAGAGGAAGAAAGGATACAGAGCGTGCAGCTGGGTCTTTTGGCCACACAGGGACACCTAGTGGCGGTTTTGTGGATCTTCAGGTCTAGGACTTAGGTCCACTATTGACCAGAAAAAAAAAAAAAAAAAGGAAGTTTTTTGCTTAAAGGGACTCAGCCTTAGATCCAGCAGTATCTGAGTCTACCTTGGACTCCGGCTAACGGGCATTGGTGTGTCAATACTCACAGGTTTCCTCAGTATTGCCACCTCCCAGGCGGGTAAAAAAAAAAAAAAAAAAAGAAATTTCTCTTTTTCTTTTTTTTTGAAAAAAAAAAAAAAAAAAAAAAATTAGTTCTTTTTCATTTTTCCTCATACCTGCCCTCATATTGGTTACTCCTAGCTGCAACAGTCAGGTGTTGGCTATAGGGGTGACCCAAGGTTGTACAATGGCTCCAAAGGGATCTGGACCAGCCAAGGCTGCTAAAGGTGCCAAAAAGCAAAAGGGGTCTCCATCGGGGTCAGAGGATTTGGGCCAGGCTTCTACGGCCCCACCCTCGCCAGTCAGGACACCGAGTGGCATAGTACAAGAGCCATTGGGGGTGCTGGGGGCAGAGGCGGCCCCCGATCCACCCATTACCGTTTACGTGACGGAAGAAATGCTAGCAGCCACCATGTGTGGGCTAGAGAAAAGGTTAACTGCGTTGTTTTCCCGTCCTTGCCCAAGTAGCAAGCGGGCTAGATCCCCCTCACCCAGTGTGGGGTTTTCAGATGCGGAGGTCTCCTCTTCAGAGGAACGGGACCCACAAGGGGATCAGGCAGACCCAAGTCCCGACGGTTCAGACAGGGAAAATTCCACTATAGATGAATATTTTTCGGCCTCTCAAGCGGAGGGCCTGTGGATCCAGTCTTTGACAGATATGGTTCGCACTGCCTTTAAACTTCCAGTGCCAGAACTAGTAGCCCCGGAGGTATCCTCATTGGGTTCTTTAAAGGCTCCATTAACTTGTGCATCTTTTCCAATGCACCCCCTTCTGCGGAACGTGATTTACCAGGATTGGGCCCGACCTGATAGAATCTTTGTCCCTCCTAAAAGATTCTCTATTCTCTACCCTATGGAAGAGGAATATGTGAAGAAATGGGCACTCCCTACGGTGGACGCGGCCATTTCCTGCGTGAATAAATCCCTGACTTGTCCGGTTGAAAATGTCCATATGTTCAAGGATCCGGTCGACAAGAAATTCGAGACCCTACTGAAAGCAGCTTTCACCTCAGTAGGTGCCATGGTTCAGCCAGCAGTAGCAGCCATTGGTGTTTGTCAGGCCTTGAAGGATCAGGCAAAACATATATTAAAGGACATGCCGGCTCAGCATACTCATGAATTAGCAGAATTCCCTAGGGCTCTCTGCTTTGCAATAGATGCTATTAAGGACTCCATCCAACAGGCATCTCGTTCATCTCTACTGATGGTTCACATGCGTCGGCTTTTGTGGCTAAAGAACTGGTCAGCAGAGGCACCCTGCAAAAAGCTTTTAGCAGGGTTTCCCTTTCATGGGGGAAGACTATTCGGGGAAGACCTAGATAAATATATCCACACCATATCAAGTGGAAAAAGTACTTCCTTACCAGTCAAGAAAAGACCGCGTGGGCCCACGTTTAAACGACAGGCCATTGTAGGCTCGGCCCCTTCGACTTCTCGTCAGTATCGACGGCCTCCCGGGCGTTCAGCAGTTAATAGTCGCCCACAGGGACAAGCCGCGGCAAACAAGAGGCCCTGGTCTCGCAAGCCGGCTAAACCAGTCATCAAGTCAGATTCATGAAGGGGCGCCCCCACTCTCTTGGGTGGGGGGGAGGCTTCAGTTTTTCTCCGAAGTCTGGAAGGCCAGAATTCCCGACGCTTGGGTTCGGTCCGTAGTAGCCTCAGGCTACAAACTAGAGTTTCGAGAAATCCCCCCTCCTCATTTTCAGGGGTCAAGTCTTCCAAGCGACCCGTTAAAGAGGGCCTCTCTCGTAAAGGCGTTGGATCGCCTCTTGCTCCAAGGAGTAATTGTAGAAGTACCAACCCAAGAAAAGGGCTGGGATTCTACTCCAACCTTTTTGTTATACCAAAACCCAATGGCGACGTCAGGCCTATATTAGACCTCAAACGCCTAAATCGCTTTCTAAGGATTCAGACCTTTCGTATGGACTCCATACGTTCAGTGACAGCCAGCCTGCATCAGGGCGACTTCCTAGCATCTATAGACATAAAGGATGCATATCTGCATGTGCCGATTTACCCAGCACATCACAAGTTTCTTCGTTTTACGATAAACCAAAGTCATTACCAGTTCGTAGCCCTCCCTTTCGGGTTGGCAACAGCTCCACGGGTATTCACAAAGGTGTTAGCCCCGGTGCTAGCCGTCCTAAGGACAGAAGGCATCTTGGTCCTAGCATACCTGGACGATCTCCTGGTTATCGACAGTTCAGCTTCCAACCTCAATCATGCAGTAGTCCGCACAGTGCGGCATCTAGAAGAGTTCGGGTGGATTGTGAACCAAGAAAAATCAAGGTTACAACCCACAAGACAGTTGGAATATCTAGGCTTTCGGTTAGATACAGAATGCCAGAGGGTATTTTTACCTCAAAAGAAGATCAGGTCGTTGATTCAAACGATTCAAATAGTCTTAGGCAAAAAGAAGCCGACTATTCGTCTATGCATGCGACTGCTGGGAAAGATGGTGGCCGCCTTCGAAGCAGCGCCCTATGCCCAGATCCATACCAGAATTCTGCAAGCAGCTATTCTCTCTGCATGGAACAAGTCCATACAGGCATTAGACCGTCCATTAGTTCTTTCCCCAGGAGTCAGGCACAGCCTGTACTGGTGGCTGATCCCTCAAAAATTATCAAAAGGGAAAACCTTTTGCCCCATCTCGTGGAAAATAGTAACCACAGATGCCAGCCTAACAGGTTGGGGGGCAATCTTAGGAAAACGGACCCAGCAGGGACAGTGGTCAGAGGCAGAAAGTCTGCTTCCCATCAATGTCCTAGAGATCAGAGCTGCTCGGTTGGCCCTGGTCGCCTGGACTCTCCCCCTGCAGGGTCTGCCAGTAAGGATACAGTCCGACAATGCCACGGCGGTGGCATACATAAACCACCAGGGGGGCACAAGGAGCCTGGCGGCTCAAAGGGAAGTAAACCTGATTTTTTCATGGGCCGAAGCCCATGTACCCTGCATCTCAGCAGTGTTCATCCCAGGGATAGACAATTCTCAAGCAGATTTTTTGAGTCGTCAACAGTTACTCCCGGGAGAGTGGTCTCTTCACCCCCAGGTATTCCAAGAGATTTGCCAAAGATTCGGAGTTCCCGATGTAGACATCATGGCAACAAGATTCAACAAGAAATTGGACAAATTCGTATCCCGAGCCAGGGACCCCTCGGCCTACGGGACCGATGCGTTGGTTTGCCCCTGGCACCAGTTTTCTCTCCTGTATGCGTTCCCTCCACTACAGATGATTCCCCGCCCTCTACGAAGGATCAGGGTGGAGCGCAGGCCGGTGATCCTGGTGGCCCCAGCCTGGCCCAGAAGGGCTTGGTACGCACTCATCGTGAGGAGGTCAGTAAGGGCACCGTGGCCACTCCCCCTGCGCCCAGATCTGCTGTCTCAGGGCCCGATCTACCACCCTGCTTCACAGCAGCTAAATTTGATGGCTTGGCGGCTGAATCTCTAATTCTTAAGGGCAGAGGCCTCTCTGCCTAAGTCATATCTACGTTAATTCAAGCTAGAAAGCCAGTCTCTAGAAATATCTATTACAGAGTCTGGAGAACCTATGTGGAGTGGTGCGAGTCTCAAGGAGGGCATCCTCGCAAGTTTTTTATTGACAGGATCTTGCGATTCCTCCAGGTTGGCGTTGACAAGGGGTTAGCTCTTAGTACTCTAAAGGGGCAGGTGTCTGCCTTATCGATATGGTTTCAAAGGCCTTTGGCCACACATTCGCTTGTGAAAACCTTTTTGCAGGGGGTCTTGCATGTAAATCCCCCTATTAGAGCTCCCCTCTGCCCCTGGAATTTAAATCTGGTCTTGTCAGCTTTACAAAAGCAGCCGTTTGAACCTCTGACAGAAATCCCTCTTGTGCTGCTAACCCGAAAGTTGGTTTTCTTGGTGGCTATGGCTTCGGCCAGAAGGGTCTCCGAGCTGGCAGCCTTGTCTTGCAGGGAACCGTACCTGATTCTGCATAAGGACAGAGTGGTTCTGCGGCCTCAGCCTTCTTTCCTTCCTAAGGTCATATCCAGTTTTCACTTGAATCAGGACCTAGTCCTACCATCCTTCTTTCCTACTCCCCAGTCCAGAGAGGAAAGATTGCTTCATACTTTGGATGTGGTCCGAGCCATGAGGGTTTATCTCAAGGCTACAGAAAAGATTCGGAAAACAGATGTGCTTTTCGTTCTTCCGGATGGCCCCAAGAAGGGTCAGCCGGCTGCCAAGTCTTCCTTGGCTAGGTGGATTAAGCAGCTGATTTTTCAGGCCTATGGTCTGAAGCGCGTTCCACCGCCCTTATCAGTTAAGGCCCATTCTACGAGGGCCATGAGTGCCTCTTGGGCGGCACACCATCAGATCTCTATGGCACAGGTTTGCAAAGCGGCAACCTGGTCTTCCGTACATACGTTTATTAAATTTTATAAGTTGGACGTTACAAAAGTTACGGACGCAGCATTTGGGCAGGCGGTCCTTCGGGCAGCAGTATAGAATCCTCTGGCCCGGTTCACGCCCCCTTGTTTTTTCTGTTGGTGGAGCTATTTTACCTCCTGATATATTTTCTGTTTGGCTATTTTTGGCCTTACGGTCTCCCTCCCTTCATGGAGCATTGCTTTGGGACATCCCATATGTAATGACTATGCGCTCTGTGTCCCGTGATGTACGATCAAGAAAAAGGGATTTTTAATAACAGCTTACCTGTAAAATCCTTTTCTTGGAGTACATCACGGGACACAGAGCTCCCACCCCTCTTTTTGGGGAACATTGTGTAACCTCAGAGAAATTGCTTGCTACAAAACTAGAGCACTCTCAGTGGGAGGGGGTTATATAGGGAGGAACTTCCTGTGAAGTTGATTACACCAGTGTCCACACCTGAAGGTACCCATATAACCCATATGTAATGTTTATGCGCTCTGTGTCCCGTGATGTACTCCAAGAAAAGGATTTTACAGGTAAGCTGTTATTAAAAATCCCTTTTTCCTTTCCTTGAGGGAAATTACATTATATGTTTAAAATTCTTCCTTGGTGTAATCTTTTAACATACCAGCAGGTGTCACCATCGAGAGGTTTATGTTAGGCTTTGTTTATCCTTTACTAACAGCCTCACTTTGGATGTCATGTTGATATTATTTCCGTTTTACTTTTTCTTTTCTTTTTTAAGTTAATTAATTTAGCACGAGCGGCAGTGCCTGTCCGCTATGTGGCCCAATGAGTCTTTAGTGATCCGTTAGTAATACCGATCCCAAGAGGTTTGGGTATAGCTTTGTTGAAGTGCTGGCATGTTTGCCCCAGACCAAGATGGCGTCTTCAGTATCCTGCTTATGCCTCACAGCGAGGTTTAAGCCCATATAAGTTGGTGATTCACTGCAACGCCCAATCCTATTGACAACGTCCAATGACGAAACACGTCTGGGAGGACGTGCAGTGACGTCACCGCGTTCAGGAAGAAGGGCTCCGATTGATTCGTTTGCCGGCCGGCAATATTTTTGTACACGCTCGCTTTTACATGTATATTGTGAGTATATTTTAACTAGGGTTGTCCCGATGCCACTTTTTTAGGACTGAGTACAAGTACCGATACTTTTTTTCATGTACTCGCCGATACCGAATACCGATACTTTTTTTTAAATGTCATGTGACAGTTTTCAAACCACAATACAGACTAAGGATATTTTCTTTATAATTATGAAGGACTCTACTCAAGACAAAATGAGTAAAAATGAATAAAAATGTTTTATTTGCTTGTCACGCAGTAGTAAATAACTCAAAGAATTTTCACAGAACATGTTGATAAATACAAAAAAAGTATTCTATTTAGGCATCGGTGGCATTTGAACGAGTACAAGTACTCCCGCAAATACTCGGTATCGGTCCCTATACTAGTATCGGTATCTGGACAACCCTAATTTTAACTTTGATTTTAATAAAGTTTCCCTGCGGAATTATGCTATGTTCTGTCATATTTCTTCCGCATGATCCTGTGGTGGAGGTATCTTGTTATTGAGGAGCCGGAGTGCTGATTCGCAACCAGGGATTTCGTTTTCTACCCAAAGGCCGCGGCTGGGTTACAGCCGACCGCTGCTTTCATTTAATCTGTCTGGTAAGCTGCTTGATGAGTTGGTGGTGGGTCCTCACTCAAGAGTGCAGTGTGCTGTGCTACTCACGCTGGTGATTGAACTACTTTCTACATGCTTCCAGCTATTTTGCTCAGCAGATTAATCCACAGGCTTAAAGAATTATAGTCACTGGAGAATTTCTATCACAGACCTCCTGGAGGACTAATAGACTGTTTGGAGACTGTATGTTTTATATAGTGTCCGGGTGACATGGCGCAGTTTTTACCCCCCCCCTTTTTCTGTAATTTATAAAAATGTATTTAAAAAAAGTTAAAAATGCACTTGGTTATGCAATTTAGAAATGCCTTGACATTTTATTGTGCTAGCCGGTACACAAAAACCCTCAGGCACTCGTCCATTGTGGGAACGTTTAGGAGCTTGGGTGACAACAGCTCGCCGGGAAACGGGATCCATTAGGACTGCAGATCTGACACTACGAGACTGGGACCTATTACATGCTGTTTCTGATCCCTCGTCACAAGGGATCGTGGGATTTCGGTAAGAGGCCAATTCATAAGCTTGGTGGAGGACACGTTAATTTCTTTTGGACATGTTTTTCATCAATCTTTATGTGACACAGATGCACGAATGTTTGACAACTTTATTGTTATTAAGGACTTTCTACTGTTAATATTTTAGATTGTATATTGATTTATTCAGAGCCATAGTTTACAATCAGCTAATGGTTTTGGATTTGTATGTCACTTGGTATATTTTTTTTTTTTTCACTAAATCACTATTATTAATATTATTGAGGTTTTTTGAGGTGAAGGCATGTCATATAGTGGCCATCACAGGTCACATTTCTGACTAGGGGTGCAACGGATCAAAAAACTCACGGTTTGGATCGTTCCCTGGATCAGCAGTCACGGATCGGATCATTTTTCGGATCAGCAAAAAAAAAAAAGTAGTAAAGACAGTGACCCCCCAAGTAGTACAGGCACACAGTGACCCCCCCCCCCAAGTAGTACAGGCACACAGTGACCCCCCCCAAGTACAGGCACACAGTGACCTACCCCCCCGTAGTACAGGCACACAGTGAGCCCCCCATGCACACCTCAGATCAGATAGCAGCGTGTGTGTCCCTCGAGCGTGGGCTCCTCCTCTGTGGGTGTAAACAGAGAGGAGGGGCCGCCGCCGGGTGTACCGCGGATCACGTAGCGTGCTGATCCGAAGGGTACACCCGTTCGGATCACGGATCAACCATGATCCGCTGCACCCCTATTTCTGACATAGCAGCTAGCCTTTTACACATATCACTTGAGATCACTCATTTGTATATATTTGTGTTTGTTAAAGACGGTTGAGGTAGCGCGATTTATATTTTTCTTACGTTTATTTCTTGTATTTATTGTTTACGTGATAATCGCAGCACCTGGAGAGCACACACTGTAATCGCGTTGTAGTTTCCCCCCCCCTTTTTTTTCTTTGTGTTAATTTTAGCGCAGTTTCTTCCTATTTTTCCAGTCTGTCAGGGGTTTCCAAACTTTCTAAACAAAGGGTCAGTTTAGACTTTAGAGGGGTCAGTGGGAGTAGAAAATGTCCAGTGGAAGTAAACAATGTCCCATCGTTGGTGTCAGTAGGAGGAACTGTGCCCTATCATTGGTGTCGGTGGGAGGAACTGTGCCCCATTGTTGATATCAATGAAATTAATAGTGCCCCATTGTTTATATCAATAGAAGGAATGGTGCCCTATCGTTAATGTTAGTGGGATAATTTATTCCCCATTGTTGGTGTCAGTGGGATGAATAATTCCCCATAGTTGGTGTCAGTGGATGAAATAGTACCACAAGGGCCAGATAAAGGCAAGAAAAGGGGCGCATGCAGCCCCCCAGACCACACTTTGGAGACTGCTGGTCTATACTAAACAGATTATACCACTTTTATTAGTGGGGGTGGGGCAGTGTATGGCATTGGAAGAAATCACATCCAGGTACATGTGAATGGTCAAGATGGGGACAAGATACACAGCGGGTCCAACCAAAATGCACAGTGAGACCTATCTAGTAATATAAGGTCCATCCATTGTGGTGAGTGTCATCCATGTGGGGTCCCCTGGAAGTGGTCACGTGTTTATCTGTCACTAATGGCACAGCACCTGATCACTTACCTCCTTGTTTTTCAAGCCACTAATATTTGAATTGGACTTGTTTGATACATTGGACATTAGTTGTATTTTCTGGTGTCATTCATTTCTTTATTTCTTACATGTGGCAAACTGTTTAATAATCTTTATTTATATTTTTGGCAGCGCAGTCTATATACACATTTACTGGCGATCATATGACCATCACATTGCCTCCACCTCCCTCCCTGATAGAATAGAGAAATACAAAGAAGATTCTAGAAGTCACCAGAGAGATGATGGAGGAGAGGTGAGCGGTGCCAGGAATTCTGGGACATTATCCAGTAACAGACAAGGGATGTGTCTGGATGGTGACTGTATCATTGTGTGTGTCAGGTTCCTATAAGGTGTCAGGATGTCACTGTCTATTTCTCCATGGAGGAGTGGGAGTATTTAGAAGGACACAAGGATCTCTACAAGGACGTCATGATGGACAATCAGCCGCCCCTCACATCACCGGGTAAGAGGAGACTTTATTGTAAAGGAGAGAGCAGTACGGAGGCTCCACCTAGATCCCCCATCATCTGATAAACACATAGAAACAATGTATTCAGTCAGTGTGTGTGTTTCCTACAGATGGATCCAGTAATGGGAACCCACCAGAGAGATGTCCCCGCCCTCTGTATTCCCGGGATTCCACACAGGAAGGTCACACCATCCCCCACCATCATCAGGTAGATGATTGGCAATTATTGGTAGTTCTGATTTATACACAGCATGTTTGTTACAATGAATGTTTTATTATATATTCAGAGTGGAAACCTCGGGGATGATAATATTGATGTTAAAGAAGAGTATAAAGAGGAGGATGAGGAGTATGGAGTGATGGAGGAGTTATCAGAAGGACACAAGGATATGATGGAGCCACCTAATACCAGGAACCCACCAGAGAGATGTCCCCGTCCTCTGTATTCCCGGGATTCCACACAGGAAGGTCACACCATCCCCCACTGTTACAAGGTTGGTGGGATGGAGGTTATAAAACACACTTATAGAGAAATAGAGATATTTACGAAAGGAAAAAACACTTTGCACTACACTTGGAAGTGCAGTCGCTGTAAATCGGAGGGGAAGCTCTGCTGATTTTAATATCCAATCCTGTGCATGTTAAAATGCTGGTTTTTATTTTCATTGCATGTCCCTCTCGGATCTACAGCTACTGCATTTCTAAGTACACTTTCAGTGCAATTTCAAGTGCACTTTGCACTTGTAGTGCAAAGTTGATTTGCCTTTAGTAAATAACCCCCAATCTGTTGTCACAATAATAAAGCTTATATCTTACAGATGATATTCTCACCCATTTTCTTGATTTAGAGTGGAGATCCAATCGATATAGAATTTGAAGTTAAAGCAGCAGAAGAAGAGAGGTATGTGAGGGATGATCAGCAGTCTATGGAGGAGGATGGAATAATGAGGCTAATTCTAGAAGACGGCACTCTTACAGAGACCAGCAAAGGTGGGCCATTAACACTAAATACATTCCTCCACCCATACTGCTCACTGATTGGTTCAGAGTAGGACGGGGAGTGTGTGATATCAGCCTATTATCCCCTGGTCACTTTCCTGAGCTGTGTTGCCTGTCCTGTATTTTTTTTTTTTTTGCTATATTCCTGACAGCAAAATGTTAATTTTCACCATAGGCATTACTAGACCCAGGCACCTGGGGTATGTGTTTTGGGTCATCTACCCCATACAGGGGTAAGCAGGTAAGTATGACAAGTTTGTTAAAAAAAAAAAGAAATCCAACATTTACAATGACTTTAAGGTCTCTGTGCAGGGAAGATCAGCATATGACACCAGAGACGCTGGAGGCTGGTAGACTGGAGGTGATAGAAGGCATTACAATTACATTTAACCAGTTGCCGACTAGGCCATAACCGAATGACGACTACAGCATGGGCAGATAACTCTGGGAGGGTGTCCTATGATGTCCTCTCAGAATCGCGGTCCCTCGCACCCCCGGGAATATCCGTGACTGTCGGGTTCCCCTGGACCCAGAGCATCACAGAATGGGGTAAAGGGCCAATGACAGCGGCTTTTTACTACGTGATCGCCCCATCCAAGGAAGGATCAGTTGTCAACAGACCGGAGCATGTCCAGTTCAACTCCCCCCCTCTTCTCGCACTGATCACTACAGTGTACGAGAAAAGGAAGGAGCTAGGTGCAGAAGCGATGTGGGCTGGATCTAAAGTGCCCACAGTGCTGATCTAAACCCATTCCTGCCCATCCATGCTCCATCCATGGCTTATCCGTGGCCATCTATAGCTCATTCCTGCCACATCAGTGCTCATCCGTGCCACATTCATGCCATATTGGTACTCATCCGTGCCAAATTCATGCGACATTGGTACTCATTCATGCCACATCGCTACTCATCAGTGCTGCATTAATGTCACATCAGTTTTCATCCGTGCCACATTCAAAGTGTAATAGGTACTCAAATTAGATTTGTAATTTATGCTTCTAGAACAATTGACGGTGCTCCCTGCTAGGGATGAGCTTTGTGTTCGATCGTTTGCTGAATAATGAACGTTATGGGCCGTTCAAGCCAAATTCTAGTGGCGGGTCATGGCCCATAATTCACTGCGGCATCGCAGTGTATTGCTGGCTGATGATTGGCCAAGCATGCACTATGACCCGCATGCTTGGCCAATCGCAGCTTGCAAAAAACGGAGAGCCATTAATAGCCATGATTGCCAGGGTGGCTTTGGCCAATTATGGCTCAGGGGGTTTAGTACACGCATGCAGGTCGGCCTTGTGTAGTGTGTTGTGGAGGTTAAGAGAGGGAAGACAGAGAGAGAGAGAGTGAAAGATAGTGTAATTGTTTGTAGGTAGATAGTGCAGGCAGGCTAGTCAAAGTTACAGTGTGTAGAGGATATATATGCATCCCAGGTGTTGTGTATATATATTTATACACTGTATAGTATAGCTAGATCTGCTCTAATTTACTGGCAGGCGAGTGTGCTAGCTGCAGTATTCTCACGTTGTTTACTGCCTGTGTCTGCTGCAGTGTGCACCATAAAGCTACGTGGTGTGTGAAGGTAGGTACGTAGGTAGGTGTTCCTCGGAGGTAGGTACCCGGACCGCCCCCGTGCAGATAGTCCCTGACTATCGGTTGGCCCGTGTTGTGCCCAAGGGTACCCGGGAGATCAATTTCACCATAGAAAAGGACACAGAGTCATGTAGCAAGTGAAATCAGAGCTCTCCGTTTATTTAGGCTCGTCTAGATCTTTTATATGGTATAAAGAGGGGTGTAGAATACATTTACAAAAGATAACTTATTAACATTCTATAGGTAGATGTAAATGAGGAGGTTATAACCAGCTGTGACCGACATCTCAGAGAAAAACCAAGGAGGACAAGAACATGTTGTTCTGCAGAGGAGTGTAAAGGAAGATAAGAACATATTGTTCTGAGAAAGGTTCTGAGAAAGGCTGAGAAGACAGATCTAAGACAGTTTCAAGGTAACACATACCACAGACATGGACGTGCAAAAGCAAATATCTAAAATGGAGATGAAGAGTGAACAAAATGGCGTTACTATTGCAAAAGCATAAAAACTCCTTCAATCCCCTCTTAAAATCATGTATATGTACAAAAATGATTTTCATCTATCTTCGTGTGAAGGATGTCATCAGGGACCTAGTCTCCCTGGGTGTGAGAAGTGTGAATAGGTGACTGAGCCTTGGGTTCCTTGCTAGTATAAAAAGGACCTATTCCACCCATCCTAAACAACGAGGTTACACTTCTTTCTTAGCTTATGTTTCTTTATGTAATCAGCATAGCCTTGGGGGGAGGGGTTAAAAGGGATCTCCAAGTCGGAGGTTACAGTGGAAAGCATTGAAAGATTATCTATACCTTTACTGAACATTTTTCGAAAGCAGGGGATCACACAGCAGACTATTACTCCTATTACAAGGAGTACTACAACTATAAAAATTCCTAGTTGGACTAGGATTTGTTTCCAGTTAGCAAACCACCCAAACCACTGATCCCAGGGGTTGGTTAACCCTGAATTCTTCTTCAGTTCCACAGATAGGTTTTCTAGTTTCTGAATTGCTAGAGTAACCTTACCATTGGGACCAGTGTTATCAGGAATGTAGGTGCAACATCCTTCAGTTTTACCAATATATACACATGTGCCCCCCTTTTCAGCCAGAATCATGTCCAGAGACATCCGGTTCTGGAAAGTCATTTGGGAAGTGTATTCGAGCTGTTCTGCTATTCCCTTTAGGGCATCCCTTGTATCATTAACAAACCTTTGTTGGTTGTAATAAATATAATTTATCCAATCAACATTCTTATTTATGGTTATGATAGGGATTAAGGACTCAAAACCTGCAGCAACTTAATCTCTTGCTTTAAATTCACTAGGGACCCCTCTTGGTACCCCTATCGAATCTATATATACATGTGGATCAAAACTTCCTCCTGGGGATTCTCTTTTTTCTTCTTCTTAGGGGGTTGGAGGAAATCTGATCATTATCAGGACCACTCTCTGACACTATGTGTAGGGGCATTATAACTTTGGCCAGGGCGCATTCTCCTTTCCATGGGGAATCTAATTTGGTTCTTAATTTCATATCACCACATATCCAATAAATGTCCCCGAGGGACCTCGTTTGGTTTGCAATTGTTGTATTCCTTCTCTCATGGCAGTAACCCTCAGGAAATACCTGGAGGTCCCTGCCTTTACCCTTAGGTGTACCTTTGGACGTGTAACAGGTATAATTCCCTGGGTATATGGTGATATGACTACCTGGATTTGGGTTTTTCGATAAGATAGGATACTCTTTCTTCCATTTCTCGCAAAGTGTGTTATTAGTGGGTGTGGAGGTGAAGAGGCTCAGGAAACATTCCTCTTGGTTGGAAGGGATATTGAGGGGCACAGTACCCAAGTGAGGTCTGGCCTTACCACACACATAGCAATTACTTTTATTATGGGTGTGGGCATTATACTTCATCCATTCCAACCATAGGTTGACATCTGAGAACCCAGTTTCTATGGCTAGAGTGTCTTCATATGTGGGATCTGCTATGGCCATCATCTCTTGAATTGTTTGAATACGGGGTTTTAGAGGATTTATGGGGGGGCCTTGTTGCCATTCTTTAGAGTTATACATATCTTTTATTTCAAACTTGCCTAAGGGTCTATCAGTCCCTCCCCGCACCCATCTTCCCATCCAGTAAGCTCCCTCATCCCCCTTTTGTGGGTTTTCAATATTAAGGATTAGTTGGTACGCTGTGCCCCCCGGATCTAAACTTTACATCCCCATCACTCCCGGTGAGTGAATACCTACCGGTGGCACATCATTTGGGGGGTGGGCCCCTCCATGACAATGTCATCCTGGAGATAAGGGATTTCCCATTTCTATCTTTCCTACCTAGTGCTGACTGAGGTTTGTATGCCCAATCTTGTCCTATGCTCCATCCCACACTTCCCCAATGTTTACAGTCTTGTCCCCAATAATTGTCCGTGACACATATATATATTTCCGGGTCTTGATCTCTTCTTTCATGACACTGCCATGCAGCGCCGGGACATGGCGCAACATCACAGTAGTCAAACAAGAAGGTGGCTACCTGTGTATTGGAGGAGTTAAACCAGAGTTGTGTCAGACCTGTTTTCTGTGTGATGGCTACCTGTTGGGGATTTGGGGAAGAAAGAGGGACACTTCTCCTTGTCCTGCATGGTTGTTTGTTTGTATAAGTTTTACCACAAATAACTTGTAGCCCGCCCAAGTCCTCTGGATGATAAATGCAGTTAGTTGTGATCCACACAAGGGTGAACACTGAAAATGAAACCAGTCCTATCAGTAGCCACAATTTGCTTGAGTCCGGTGAAATCAGGATTGTCATTTTCTACAGGGTCAGGGCTGTCTGCCCCCGTTATTACCCCCTTTTCTTGACTGTCCTGTTCGAGGTCAGAGCTGTCTGCTCCCGTTAGTACCTCCTTGCTTGCTTCTGGGTCCTGTTCGAGGTCAGAGCTGTCTGCTCTCGTTAGTACCTCCTTTCTTGACTCCGTTTCCTCTGACTCAGGTTCCCTGCATACCAGCAGCATGGATCCAGGTAGGACTGTGTTCAGTTAGTTAGTTTCCCTTCTTCAGCTGTTCTATCACCACTACATCTCCTTCCTTGAGAGGGTGAGTGTTGCCCTGTGGAGGAAACGGAAACTTGCGAGTAACATTGTCTTTGACTTCTATTAAAGTTTCAATCAACTTTCTCATATATTCATCCCTAATGTTGTCAAGATTGTCTTGTGTCATGAATGTGCGTCTGGCCCAAGGTGTTGGGAAAGGCCCATCCATCAGGATTTCAAAGGAGAATATCCTAGGGTTGCATTTGGTGCCATTCTTATCTCAGCAAGGACAGCTGGGAGGTATCTTTTTCACTTTTTAAACGTACCTCTCGTAGCTTTCCTCGGCTTGTCTTTGATTTGGGAAGTAAATGCTGGGCCTTGGTCTGAATTTATTTGTAGTGGTACTCCCCACCTGGGGATGATTTCCCTTGTGAGAATTCCCACTACCTTTTAGCATCTTTCCTCTTAGTGGGAAACATTTCAGGCCAGCGAGAGAACATGTCTGTAATCATACAGACTGGTTGTTGTCCTTCTTTCGCTGTGAAATGTGGGTGAAATTAATTTGAAGGTGTGTGAACGGGGTTGTGGGGTGGAGCAATCCGATGTGGGTTATTGGGTTTACTCCTGATGCATGTAATGCACCTTTTAACATAACTGACTACCAATTGCCTGGCAACTGTAACATAAAAATCTTT
The DNA here is from genome assembly GCA_029574335.1 of Rana kukunoris. Lineage (NCBI taxonomy): Eukaryota > Metazoa > Chordata > Amphibia > Anura > Ranidae > Rana > Rana kukunoris. The sequence continues at coordinate 14,212,294 of CM056052.1, forward strand.
TAGTAGTTGTTTTAGAGTGCGTTTCCCAACCTAGGTGTCCCATCCCATGATAGTGTGCTATGTAGATCGGGGCGCTGTGTTGGGGGATGCATGGTTTCCCCTCTTTGCAAATTAATCCGGTCTTCGGATTCCTTTGCAATATCGGGTAACACCAGTCTCTTAATTCTGTAGTTGTAGCAGAAGCTTGTAGATCAGTTAACAGTTGCGTTTCATCTGGAAGGAGCGGTACGAGGTTTGGCATGGAGATTAAGGCACCTAGAGGTGATTTAAGAGCAGCCTGTTTTGCCGCACTGTCAGCTAGGGCGTTACCCTCAGAGACATCATCAGATCCTCTCGTATGGGCTCTACAGTGAATGATTGCCACTTCGGAGGGCAACATTATTGCAGCAAGGAGTTGTGATATTAACTGAGCGTGCGAGATCCGTTTACCATCTGCACCGATGAATCCCCTCATAGACCATAAGACACCATGGTCGAAGACGACGCCGTGTGCGTATCGGGAGTCAGTGTAGACGGTAACGGGTTTGTCAGCATAAAGAGTGCATGCTCTGGTTAGAGCAATAAGCTCCGCAGCTTGGGCTGACTGGTAAGGGATGGACTTGGCTTCTAAAACCACATCAAGAAATTTAACTACTGCATACCCTGCCAGGCAGGTGTTGTCATTGGGCCTAGTACATGAACCATCCACAAAAACAACATCTGTACCCGGGATGGGTGTGTTCATCATGTCCAGTCTGGGGGAAGTAACCATTTTGATTGCCTCCAGACAGTGATGACAATCGGGTCCTTTATCCTCAGCTGACTTCATGCCTAGAAGTGCATCTAGGATCATGGCCGGGCCCGAGTTACTGGCACTATACTCAATGTACAGCTGTGGATTACTGAGCAGAATAACCTCATACTCACTTAATCCCTGAGCTGACATGTGTTGGATGTGTATGCCTTTAGGCAGGCTTACTACATCATGTGAGGTATGTAAGGTTGTAGGATGTCCTAATGTGAACACAGATGCCATTTCTACCACCATAGCGCATGTTGCCAGAGCCCTAAAACAGGACGATAAACCCTGGACCTATAGAGGCATGACCTTTGAAAAATAAGCTACAGGTCGTAGCTTGCCCCTGTGTTCTTGGGCCAGCACACCCGCCATGGTTTTACAATTGTCTCTAGCATACAAATTAAACATCAATGAAAAGTCAGGGAGGCTCAGTCAAAGACTCATTACTATAGCTTCCTTTAATGCCTCAAAGGCATGCAACATTTCATTAGACCATTTAACATTTTCAGAAGAATTTTTCAGAGTGGCTTGTCTCAGAACATTATCATAAAAAGAACAATCAGGGATCCATTGCCTGCAATAATTAATCATACCAAGGAAGGATAGCATCTCCCTCTTGGTTTGTGGGGTGACCAGGCCCACTATTGCATGGATACTTGAAATACTGATGTTCCTTTTTGCCTTTTGTGAAGACAAAGCCCAAGTATTCAACATTTTCACTGCACCATTGCAACTTTTGCTTAGACACTTTATGACCACATTCACATAACCATAACATTAGTGATTCACTGTCTTGTTGACAGGCCTCCCTAGACTTACTACAGACCATCAAATCATTGATATACTGTAGTACTACCGAACCCTGGGGGGAGTGCCATGGCCGAGTGTGGACTGAAAAACAGTACTGTATACCACGGGGAAGTCCACAAATCCTTGAGGCACTTTCAACCAGTTTAACTGGCGTTCGCCAACAAGGGAAAAAGAAAAAAAAACAAAAAAAAAACAAAAGGTCTGGTCTTCTTGTCAACAGGGACACCAAGAAAAACATTCTTTAAGTCTATAACAGTAAAATGTGTGGCATCATGTGGTATGTTGGCAAGCACGGCATGGAGGTCAGGTTTCAGAGTGACCCTGTAAGGGGCACAGGAGATTAGGCCAGTGTCATACTCTCCTGTGGCCAAAACATCTTCAGACAGGTCCGGAGGATCCAGATATGCCTGCATGTTATACATGGTCACAATGTATGATTCAGTGAAAGCATCAATGGGTAACACCGAGGATTCAACAATTAATCCTCCTCCTTCCTCTATGGGGAACGGGTTACAACTGTTCATATTCTTGGTCCATGCACTTAAATTATCTATGAATGGGTTAATTAAATAACCGGTCCCACAAATGCGGGTCACATAATCCTCACCCGGTTGGGGTGGACTATGTTCAGACTCTGCAGCGCTCATTACCGGGACATAAAACCGCTGAAACAATCAATGAACAGCTGTAATCAACCCAGAGTCTGCCCAATGTAATCTTTAATTGGTACAGAGAAATAACAATTAAGTTTATATAATACTTGGTTCTTGCAACAGCGCCTGGGGGGTCTACTGCCGCAAAAAAACATGGGGTAGGTTATATGGTCTCTCACTAATATGTGGCTGTTAATGTGCAAAACAATAAAAAATATCTTTAAACAAAATAAACCTCTTGTTTAGAAAAATACACATTTGGCATAATGCCAACTATTTTATCGGACCCACATTGGATGAGTCCCATATACAGTCAGCTTGCAGCTCATTTAAACAATACAAATAATAAATGCACAATTTCATTTTAATATTCCTGCATGCTTAATCAACCCGGCTACACAGAATACTTTTAATTCGTTCACAGAAAACCCTAAGGGTCTTCTGCGAAACTTCACTCACACTTAACATTTTTCAAATGTTTTGTTTTTGTATTAGCCAATGGACTCCAGACACCGATTAGTTATTGACCACTGATAACAAAATTTAATGACAATAACGGTTTGTCATTGCGGCCGCTCTTTTGCCAAAAGCGGGGTTCACTCATCTTTTCGGTCTGGGGTGTCCATTGACCCTCACTATCAGAATTTGTAATTTTTTTTTTTTATTACATTAACTCATAGAACACCATGGAGGTATAAGACTTTCATGTACCTTCACATAATCACAAACAATCACTTAATTCACTTCAATTGTCTAACAAGGTGTAAGTTATTGTCAGCTTTAGTATGCTTAAGTTCAATTACACAAACACAATACTTGCATGTCATTAATGTCTTTATATATATTATTAGTATTTTCTAACAGAAAGACAACCAGTGGTTCCTTATCCTTGCAGTACTGGCAGTCTATCTGCTACAAAATATATGTGGCTGCAGATGGTAGACGTTTCTAACCTGCCTATAAGTAAGCCCGAGTTGATTACAGTCTATTTCTCCATGGAAATCGATTCTGCAATAAATTGTTCTACACTCGGGATGGCAGGAAATAACTCGTCCACCTAAGAATTTATTTTGCCCTGCAGGTGGGGTTATTGAGACTAACTTGGCAGCATTTAACTCATGATTTGTTATGTTAAAATTTAGACACTGAGTACAGGACGGGCAGGTCATCAGTTAACACAGTCTCTACTTGTCACAAATACAGCTTCAGTATATGTTAGATCAAATCTGTGATGTTCAATGCAGCATGAGCCTCTTCATTCGCTCCGACTCCACCCTTGACTGGTTTTAACCTCGGTAATAAAATCGAGGTTAACCTGATCTTTAGATGGAATCAGCCTAGACCAGACGCATGCTCGAGCCAGCTCGTATCTTGTTGACCATCACTATAGATTGACCATTAGACATACACTGAAGTAAACATTCAATGATTCTTATTACTTTAAATTCAATTAATGATCACAGTCCGTATACTCACTAACCGGACTATTGGACCATACAAACAGATTATCTTAAACTTCTACGCGACAGGTAAGAGAAGCAAAGCAGTTTTAGGCACAACACGGGTCAATAATTTGTCTCCCTGAGACAAGCTAATATTTCCCTGAAATATTAGTTTTGTTTTACACTCCCAGAGTGTTCACATTCCCTGAATGTGCTTTTTATTCACGCTCCCGGAGCGTGTTTGTTATAACTTTGCTCACACTCCCTGAATGTGTTTGTTATAACTTCATTCACACTCCCTGAGTGTGTTCACAATCCCGGATTGTGTTTCTTATCACGCTCCCAGAGCGTCCACACTTCTAGAGTGTGTTTCTAAGGCTCAGGAATCGGAAACTTAGTCAGAGCCCTCCCAACCCGGACAGTTGGAAAATAAAATATTTCAACTTACCGGGTGGGTGAGTAGGGATGACGTTCCGATGCCGGACGAAGCCCCCAGACTGAAGGTAGGTACGTAGGTAGGTGTTCCTCGGAGGTAGGTACCCGGACCGCCCCCGTGCAGATAGTCCCTGACTATCGGTTGGCCCGTGTTGTGCCCAAGGGTACCCGGGAGATCAATTTCACCATAGAAAAGGACACAGAGTCATGTAGCAAGTGAAATCAGAGCTCTCCGTTTATTTAGGCTCGTCTAGATCTTTTATATGGTATAAAGAGGGGTGTAGAATACATTTACAAAAGATAACTTATTAACATTCTATAGGTAGATGTAAATGAGGAGGTTATAACCAGCTGTGACCGACATCTCAGAGAAAAACCAAGGAGGACAAGAACATGTTGTTCTGCAGAGGAGTGTAAAGGAAGATAAGAACATATTGTTCTGAGAAAGGTTCTGAGAAAGGCTGAGAAGACAGATCTAAGACAGTTTCAAGGTAACACATACCACAGACATGGACGTGCAAAAGCAAATATCTAAAATGGAGATGAAGAGTGAACAAAATGGCGTTACTATTGCAAAAGCATAAAAACTCCTTCAGTGTGTACTGCCCGTGTTCTCTCCAGTTTGCACATAAAGCTACGTGGTGTGTACTGCCCGTGGCCTACGTGGTGTGTACTGCCCGTGTCCTATGCAGTTTGAAACTAAAGCTACATGGTGTGTGTACTGCCCGTGTCCTCTGCAGTGTGCACCTAAAGCTATGTTGCGTGTGTACTGCCCGTGTCCTCTGCAGTTTGCACCTAAAGCTACGTGGTGTGTACTGCCTGTGTCCGCTGCAGTGTGCACCTAAATCTACGTGGTGTGTACTGCCTGTGTCCGCTGCAGTGTGCACCTAAAGCTACGTGGTGTGTACTGTCTGTGTCCTCTGCAGTTTGCACCTAAAGCTACATGGTCCTCTGCAGTGTGCATGCCATTAGTATGTCTGAAAGGACAACAAGGAGAGGCAGAGAGTCACGAGGGCAAGCAGGCTCTGTGTCTAGAGGCAACAGTGCTGGTCGGACATGGTGCATCCTCATCAGCACGTGGCCGTGGGATGCATTTTTTTCCGGCAGCTGGCCATGTTAAGCCGAAGACTTGGTAGAGTGGATGACCAAGCCGTCCTCATCCTCCTCGTCCTCTCTCACCCACGCTCAGGGTACTTTGTCTGGCAAAGTAGCTGCCAAGGCGACCTCTTCCCTCTGCTCAATGGCATCACTCACTCCTTCCCTAGCCCCACCATGTCCTCCTGAGGAGTCCCCCGAACTGTTTGAACACAGTGTTGGGTACATGCTGGATGTGCAGCGTTTTGAAGGCTCCGATGATGGTACACAGCTAGAGGAAGGCAGTAATGTGAGCCCAGAGAGAGGGGGTGCCCAAGAAGGACAGTAATCTGGCAGTCATGTTCCCCCAGCTGCAGCATACTGCCAGGTTTTCTACAGTGATGAGGAGGGAGGGAATGATGAGGTCACTGACTCTACGTGGGTGCCTGATAGGAGGGAGGAGGAGGAAGCACAGGCACATCTCCAACGAGGCAGGATGCCCTCCAGGGGCCAGCTTAAGGGCAGCACACCGACTGCATCACAACGCAGAGCTACGCATGTGCAGTGCGCTGCTGTCTCTCAGCATTATTCCAATAGTTCTTTGGTGTGGGCTTTTTTTGAGACGAGTGCATCAGATCGCACCGCTGCTATTTGCAACATATGTTTGGGCACCACATGCTTGACCAGACATATGTCGACCTGCCATGCAGTTCGTTGGCAAACGTACCTCAAGGACCCACACCAAATAACAAAGCAGACCTCTCCTTGCTCCTCATCAGCTGGGATCTCCAACCCCACTATACCCTCAGTCCTCTCTGAAGCCTGAACTAATAGGACTGAAGGTGTAGAATTAGGTGTGTCACAGCCTAGTACATGCGGGCAATCTACTATCGGTACACCGACGTCAGATTGTACCAGGCAAATTTCCCTACCCCAGCTGCTGTGGTGCCAAAAGTTCTCTCCCAACCATCCACATGCCCAGTGGTTGAATGCTAGCTTAGCTAAATTGCTAGAACTTCAACTGCTGCCTTTTCAGTTGGTAGACTCTGCTGCCTTCCATGAGTTTGTGGAATGTGCGGTACCTCAGTGGCAGGTTCCCAAACGCCACTTTTTCTCACGGAAGGCGATTCCGGCTCTCTACCGCCATGTGGAAGGCAATGTCCATGCCTCGCTGGACAGGGCGGTCAGTGGTAAGGTGCATATTACCGCTGACTCATGGTCCAGCAGGCATGGACAGAGATGTTACCTATCTTTCACGGCGCATTGGGTGACTCTGCTGGCAGCTGGGAAGGACGCAGGACAAGGTACAGTAGTGTTGGAGGTTGTTCCGCCACCAGACCTCCAAAATGCTACTACTGGTGGTGACACACCTCTCTCCTCCACCCCCTCCTTTTCTTCTTCCTCTGGAGCCTCTTCCTATGCTGATGTGTCCTCGGAACCAGTGGTGCTCCGTAGGCGTTCAAGGGGCTATGCAGGTACGCAGGCAAAGAGATGCCATGCGGTGCTTTAGCTGGTGTGCTTGGGGGACAGGGGCCACACTGGGGCAGAGGTTCTGTCAGCTCTGCAGGGACAGTTCTAAACATGTGCCACCTCACAGGCATACTATAGACACCCAGCAGGTACGATATTTAAAGGAATTTTTCTTTTTTTTTTCACTTTAAGCATCATTAAAATCACTGCTCCAGAAAAAAAATGACAGTTTTTAAAACTTTTTTATTCCCTGGGGCAAGACCCGGCTTCTAAAACATGCTTTCCGACAATAATTTGCATATCGGGCTTTAAAATGAGCACTTTTGAATTCGAACGTTCGAGTCCCATTGAAGTCAATAGGGTTTTAAACATTCGCGCAAACGCTCGGTCCGTTTCGAAGGTTCTGGTGCGAACCGAACGGGTGGGTGTTCGGCTCATCCCTACCGAAGAGTCGGGATGATCAAAAGGAGGTGAATCAGATTTTGGCATGGGCAGAATATCATGTACCTTGTCTTTCTGCAATCTTCATTCCAGGGGTAGAGAACTGGCAAGCAGACTACCTGAGTCGCCAGCAGCTGTCACCAGGAGAATGGTCTCTCCACCCCGATGTCTTTCAGGCCATTTGCCAGAGATAGGGGACCTTGGATGTAGATTTGCTAGCTTCCAGGCTCAACAGGAAGTTGGACAACTTTGTGTCCAGGATGAGAGAGCCTCTGGCCTACTGAACGGATGCTCTGAAAATTCCTTGGAATCAGTTTTCACTGATCTATACATTCCCCCGATCCCTCTCTTACAGAGATTACTGGGCAGGATCAAGAAGGAGGGAATACCAGTCCTTCTAGTGGCCTCAAATTGTCCCAAGAGGCCCTTGTACACCGAGATCATAAAGATGGCGGTAGGAAGACCTTGGGTGCTTCCGCTCCATCACGACTTACTGTCACAGGGTCCAGTGTTTCACCCTTCCTTACAAAAGCTAAATTTGACGGTCTAGCTACTGAGACCTACATTTTGAAAAAGCGAGGGGTCTCGGGTCCAGTTCTTTCCACGCTCATTAATGCTAGAAAGCCAGCCTTCAGGCTTATCTACTACAGAGTCTGGAAGGCGTTTGTTTCCTGGTGTGAATCCAGAGGGTGGAATCCTCAGAAGTATTTCATAAGTAGGACTCTCACCTTTTGCTAATTAGGAGCGCATATGAATTTAGCCCTGAGTACCATCAAGGGTCAAATATCGGCTCTATCAGTCTTTTTTCAGAGACCGCTGGCATCTCATTCCCTAGTTTGGGCTTTCATTCAGGGGTTACTGTGGATCAATCTGCCAGTCAAGTCTCCCTTATGTCCCTGGGATTTGAATTTAGTATTGTCAGTCTTGCAAAAGCAACCTTTTGAACCTATCCGCTATATTCCGTTAATTCTTTTGAGCAGAAATTGGCCTTTCTGATTGCTATCTCCTCTGCTAGGAGAGTATCAGAATTAGCAGCTCTTTCTTGTAAAGAGCCTTATTTAATTTGTCACAAAGACAAAATTTTACTACAACCCCATCCTACCTTTTTACCAAAGGTGGTGTCGACGTTTCACTTAAATCAAGACATTGTTTTATTTTACTTTTTTCCTGAGTCGCAGACAGCGGGGGAAAAGTTATTGCACTCCCTAGATGTAGTGAGAGCAGTAAAAGCGTATCTGCAGGCAACCGCTCAGATACGTAAAACGGATGTTTTGTTTATTGTGCCAGATGGTCCCAAGAAGGGCCAGACGGCATCAAAATCTACCATTGCGGGGCGTGGCCTGGACATGGCTGAGTGAAGCTGCTTCTTTCTTGAGCTCCCGGCCTTGTCCTCCCCTTTACCGGCTAAATTAATTTCGGCATGCAATCTGCCAAAAAGCGTAGCAATTGAGCTACTACCCGGGTGACCAGATCCATCGCTCCGGCCGGCGATTTTGCACCGGAACTTCAAGCACCGGCCACAGAAATCACCGGGAGCCAGAGCAACAGCACCGCGAGGTGCACCACGTGGAGATCTGGAGTCCCAGGAACAGTGTGTGTGGGATTTCTCCCCCGCAGAACCGGGCTCTCCCCCTGAACCTTTGGCGGCACCGGAGTCCACAGACCTGGCCAAGGCGTCCCCGACCTCCTCCCGGGGGGCTCCTCGGCGGACCAGGAGATTCGGGCTAGAATGGAGAGTAGCTGGCCTGAAGAGAGTGAGGGATCACCACAGGGATACGGCGATCGCCCTGCAGCTCCACCTGGAGGACGTGGAAGACCGGAGCCGCCACAACAACCTGTGGCTCCGGGGGTTCCCTGAGGCAGTGGATGCAGATGCCCTAGATGGTAAGCTGCAGGAGCCATTTCGTGAGATCCTGGAGGAACCGTTGGCTGTGGTCGAGGTAGATAGGGTTTACCGTGCCCTAGGCCCAAAAGCGGCGGACCAAGACAGGCCCCGGGACGTGATCTGCAGGCTCCTGAGGTATGCCCAAAAGGAGCGCATTGTTCGGAGGGCATGGGAATACGGCGCGGTGGAGGTGGATGGAGCTCAGGTCAAAATCCTACCAGACCTCTCCAGGGACCTGGCAAGACAGCAAGGCTTCACCTACAGATGGGGATATCCACTTTTGGTGACCTTCAGAAAGGACGGAGCAGCCTTTACTCTACAGACTTCGGCAGACCTCCCTGGCCTATTCTAGTTCTTGGGGGCAGAACCGGTAGTGGTACCGGACTGGCTACAGATGCTACCACGCACACTCGGAAGATCGGGGCCCTCCAACTACAGAATCCCGGCACAACCTCGTCAGCAACGCCAAGGCAGACCACAACGCAGAGCGCCATCGGGAGAAGAACCACATGGGTAACGTGAGTAGGCCTTGAGCCACGGTACACCGTTCATTCCCTGACTCCCTGATCCAGTGACAATGGCGAACAGCCCCAGCTGTTACACAAAGGGCACCGTTTATTTTCATGGCTCCCCTTTTTGTGTTGTTTCACTGTTTTTTTCTTATAACTTATCCCCTCCCCACTTTGTTAGCCCTGTGTTGCAGGGAGTGCTGGCGGGCACTTTAGAAGTTCAGCCGTGTCCCTATCCTGAGCCCACACCTGATGCTATATGTCGGGAGGGGAGTGTGGGATGGCAATTGGCCCCTTCTAGCTGACTGTTAATGCCCACACTTTGCCAGGCCTGCGTCCTCCTTGTACACGCTCCCTGCCGGGGTAGAGAGATCCCGCATTGTAAGAACATGCCCGGTCATTTGGGGGCCTGTCCCACCCTTTCTCCTCACTGCTATGGACGCATGATCCCATCCCTTATCGCTGCATGTTATAGAGTACCCCCCCTATTTCGCCAACACGCATGGACTCCCCCCCGGGGATAGGAGAGGAAGGGCTCAGAAGCCTCACTGACTGTCCAACAGGCTAAGCTTCATGACAATTCTGGCACTGGAGGATGTAGTGGTCTGGGAGGGAATGACTGGGGGGGGGGGGGGTAGTGGTACCCTCTGAGGTGCATCCCGGGACTTGATTTGGGATTGTTGCGCTGTCTTTACATGGAATGCTGGCTCGGGCGATCCGTTCACAGAATCTGGCATCATACATACACGTGAAGGACGTAAGATGTCAGTCCCCCAGCAGATCTCCCAGGAAATCTTTCTACCATACTCTGTATAATCTTCCCTCTCAGCACCCAGACCCGACCCTAGGCCAGGCGTCTGACTATCTGAATGCTTCTTGCATGCCGACTCTCGCGCCGGAAATAAAAGATACATTAGAGGAGCCTATTACTTTACCTGAGCTTCAGGCGGCACTGAAGTCCTCTTAACCTGGCCCAGACGGCCTCACCATCATATACTATAAAACCTTGCTTCCATCCATAGGGAATAACTTGCTGAGCTTATTCAACACCCTGAGTACAGAGGGCACATTTCACATATCCACTCTGCAGGCACAGATAGCGGTAATTCACAAAGAAGGTAAGGACCCAGGTCAGTGCGGCAGCTACCGCCCCATATCACTACTAAATACGGACATTAATTTGTTCACGAAAGTGATTGCCACTAGAATCCAGCGACATCTCCCTGACCTCATACATCTTGACCAGGTGGGATTTGTCCCGACCAGGGAAGCCAGAGACAATATCACCAAGGTGTTGAACCTGCTACATGCGGCCAATAAGACAAAGATCCCCTGTGTATTTATAGGGACGGACGCCGAAAAGGGGTTTGACAAAGTAAGCTGGAAATTCATGTTTGCCACTTTGAGTCATATAGGGGTGGGACAGCAGATGGTGCGCTGGATAACGGTGGCCTACACGAACCCGGCGGCCAGAGTACGGGTGAATAGCACACTCTCGGACTCATTCCCGATCACCAACGGGACCAGGCAGGGCTGCCCACTATCACCCCTCCTATTTGCACTGACCCTGGAACCCTTTCTGCGCCACATAGGACAGAATCCTGACATTACAGGTATAATGGTGGGACAATATAAAGTCTCAGCCTATGCCGACGACATGCTGTTCTCCCTGACGAATCGGTCAACCTCCCTGCCTATTCTAATGTGTGAATTTGAATCCTACGGTAGACTGTCCAACTTAAAAATGTATTTGACAAAATCCGAAGCGATAGGGGTGGGGGTCCCTCAACCACTACTGACTCGGCTTAAACAAAGCTTTAATCTGAAGTGGACGGACATAGCACTGACGTACTTAGGAATGCGCATCCCATCAAGATTATCCAGTATCTTCAAACTCAATTTCCCACCCCTGCTTAAGACAGTACAACAGCTACTGAGCCGTTGGACCACTGGACTTCACTCCTGGTTTGGCAGATGCAGTATACTGAAGATGTCCATCTTACCCAAATGTATATATCTTATGCAAGCCCTCCCCGTACATATTCCGACGGAATAAGTTAAGCAAGTGCAATCCGCGTTCGGGACATTTCTGTGGGCGGGGAAGCATCCACGGCTGCATAAAAAGGTCCTCGCCCTACCCAAACAATGTGGGGGTCTGGCCATGTTGGATATACGGACATACTACCATGCAGCGCAACTAAATCGCCTTATAGACTGGTGCCGACAAGGACCGACCAAACTCTGGCCACGATTTGAGCAGGAACAATGCGACGTTCTGCGACGTGCCCCTTGGTGTCATCCCCTACAACAAAAAGACGTGCACCACCTTCCTTTGATAGGAAACACCATTAAGATCTGCATTCAGCTGCTGGAACGGCCCCACTTGTCCTCGGATGCCTCACCGCTGCGCCCGATTCTTGGCAACCCACGTTTTGCACCAGGGCTTAGAAATGCCAAATTTACCACCCTGCGAGAGTCTGTATTTTTTTCAGGCCTCACATTTCGGCGGGTCGGGACGGTGGAGAACGTCGGCTGAACTGATGGACCAATTGGGCCAATATCAATTGGATTTCATGAAAGCCTGTCACCTTGGTCATTTTCTCAGGACCATCACACCCCCCCCCTTTCGGTCAGCCCCTCACACCTTTAGAGAAGATGAGCCTGGAGTCGGGGGCATTGCCCCACACCTTGTCACAGCTGCATACACTGCTGGTGGCGCCACCGGAGGGTTACCAGATTCCGGGTCTTGATAAGTGGAAGCGGGATCTGGGCTATCAATTCCCGGCCAACAAGAAACAACATATCCTCATCGATCTGCGCCAGGGTCCAGGAGACCAACTACAAAACACTGATGAGATGGTATAGGACATCGGCCCTGTTGAGCAAATTGTTCCTGACAACATCAGACCTTTGTTGGAGGTGTCAGACGGACAAAGGCACCCTGGTGCATGTGTTCTGGTCCTGCCCGCGTCTTTGGTCATTTTGGGAGGAGGTCAGGCGAATTACACAAAAATTCATGGACCGCGTGTTCCCTGATGACCCGGCATACTTTCTTCTGCACGCAAATGACACCCCTGCGCGTATATACAAAAAGTCAATTGTCCGCGATTTGTTAGACACAGCCAAGGCTTGCGTCCCCCCATGCTGGAAGTCTCCACATCCGCCGACGGTAGCCATGTGGCTGTGGAAGGTGGATGAGATTGGCCAGATGGAAGATCTAGTCCTGACAAAGCAGGACAGGAGCGAAATGTATTCCCAGACCTGGCAAATGTGGAACATGTTTAGATATTCTGAGGAGGGCCAGGCCCTCAGTGGTGAATGACTGATCCCCAGACAGGGTCCGTCTCCCCCCCCCCCTTTTTTTTGGTTCAATTGGACTGAATGATGAGTTTGTCTCCTGGGGTGCACCGCCGGCTGGCGACGGATGTCCATGCTTGCGGACCCCCCCCTTCCCCCCTTATGCTCTCCATCCCCCTTCTCCCCCTCTAACCTTCTGTCCCTTTACTCCTCCCGTCTGCTCTTTGAGCAGCACTAGTAATCTTGCTCTTTCTCTTTCCGCTTAACCGTGCTTAGAAAAAGGAAAATGTGGGAGGCTGGGCCTGTGGATCCATAGTACCCTGATACGAAGTATACCACAGGTGGGCTGGATAGGATTAAATGGTGGTTTGTGCCGGAGGTGGGGGTGCGATGCAGGCGTTGGTTCGCCCTACTGTGTCCGTGCTCCTGTCTTTGATCGAAAGCTATCACTGAAGACGTTTCTCACCGGATTGGACCGAAATCTATGTGTAATTTCCCTGTGTACATGTATATTTTCTGATGCCAGCTGTTGTATTATTATTGCTGTGGTTCATGTGGACCAGTCTTCTGTTATGTATTAATAAACAATAAAACAATAAAAAAAAACAACATTGCTAGGTGGATTCGACAAGAAATTGTTCAAGCTTATGGTTTAAGGAACAAGATTCATCCTTTTTCTGTTAAGGCACACGCGACCAGAGCGATAAGTGCTTCATGGGCAGTGCATCACCAGGCTTTGATGGCTCAGATCTGTAAAGCTGCAACTTGGTCTTCAGTCCATACATTTACCAAATTCTATCAAATAGATGTGAATAGACATGAGGATACCACCTTTGGGCAAAGTGTGCTGCAGGCAGCGGTCTAAGGCTTCTTGCCCGTTAGTGGCCTGCTTGATCTGTGTCTCCCACCCCTCGTTGAGCATTGCTCTGGGACATCCCACTTTGTAATGAATAGAGGCTCTGTGTCCCATGATATACAATAAAGAAAAAAGGATTTTACCTTTACCTGTAAAATCCTTTTTCTTGGAGTACACCATGGGACACAGAGCGCCCCCCCCCCCCTCATGGAATCCTTACTGCTTTGCTACAAAACTGAGGTACTTCCCTTAGGGGAGGGGTTATAAAGAGGGGAACTTGTCTTCATTGGTTGTGCCAGTGTCCAATCACCTCTGGTGAGCTATACAACCCACTATGTAATAAATAGAGGCTCTGTGTCCCGTGGTGTACTCTAAGAAAAAGATTTTACAGGTAAGCTGTTATAAAAATTTAAAAAAAAATTCTTCACAAAATTTTCATATTATCAGGTTGTTTCTCACACACAGCATATGCATACCACAAATTACACCCCAAAACACATTCTACTATAACTCCTGATTATGGCGATATCACATGTGTGAGACTTTTACACAGCGTGGCCACATGCAGAGGCCCAACATGCAGGGAGCACCTTCACATGTGTGAGACATTTACACAGTGTGGCCACATACAGCGGCCCAACATGCAGGGAGCACCATCACATGTGTGAGACTTTTACACGGTGTGGCCACATACAGAGGCCCAACATGCAGGGAGCATCATCAGGCGTTCTGGAACACCCAGACCAATTCTGACATTTCTCTCCTACATGTAAAAATCATTTATTTGCTAGAAAATGACATAGAACCCCAAAACATTATGTTTTTTTTTCTTTAGCAAAGACCCTAGAGAATACAATGTTGGTCGTTTCAACTTTTTTTGTCGCAATTTTTCTAACGCGTTTTTTTTTGGGGGGGGGGGGGGCAGTTTTATGCTTTAAAAAAACAAAACAGCAAAATTAGCCCAATGATAAGTGGTAAGGGGGCGCTATAATAATATTGTGAAAACTGAGAAAGCACAATAAAATCTGAAAATAAATATAAAGAAACAACAAATGATCCACCCCTGTCAAACAAATGTGTAGCAATAAGAAAATCTTGATGATTGATCAAAAAAAAGTACAGTTATCACAAACTGATACAGTCAATGATCAAATAAAGTCCCAATAATTGTAGAAACAAAAAAACAGGTGTTTAAATTCCAAAAAAACAGCCACCGCCCACAGGATTCTTGCTGCAGTAGACTTGTTATCCAGAAAGTGCAATCTTTTTCCTTCACCAAAACACTGTAGATACGACACCCAAAAGTGCACAGAAGGGGATTGTGCTTACCAGACTCTATGGATCTTTTTAACTAAAAAAAGATCACATGCACTTAGACAGGATCGTGCCTGCACAACTTGCCATAGACAGGAAATTAATGTAGTACCTCTTGTCCTCCGTTTCAGAGATGGGATATGAAACACAAAACCAAAGCTTCCATAGTGCAAACCGTTTATTTTAAAAGGATAAAAAGATAACATAAGGCCAAATGGCCGCTTACATTAAAAGGTGGGGCTGCAGACTCATAAGGATAGCACAGGCTCCTCCACCTTCGTGGCGGCGTGCGTTCCTCCTCCTTAGAGCTCAAGCCAGATCACCGGATGGGACATAGGGAGTACACGTGACCAGGCTACGCTGCCGATGTACGTTTCGTTAGGTTAACGTCTTCAGGGGGCGTGAGTTAGCCCAATGTTTTTACATAATGTGAAAGATGAAGTTACGCCGAATAAATAGATACCCAACATGTCACCCTTCAAAATTGCACATGCTCGTGGAATGGCGCTTGTAATGGTCAGGGGTTAACGCCGTTTACAATATTCCATTCCACCAACCCACGACACTCCACAATCCAGCAGACGAACGTGACCCATAGGATTCCCCAGAAACGAGACACACACAGCTCTGTTCTCTGGTTCAAAACGAATAGACAGTTTGATGGTAAAACTCAGGCTCTTAAACAGTTAGAAACAACAATGACCCAACTCAACCCACAACATGACACAATGAACTCAATACACATCTTTTAGTCAGACTTTGTGGCACCAGGATAATCTACATGAGCTAACCATTTACCCAGACAAGGTAAGCTCTTCTCACCTGCTATACAATACACATTTATCATCAATAGAAATTCACACAATACAGTGTCAATTAGCATTACACAATGAAAGGTTCTTGAGAGCCAGACTAAGATTTATTTACATGCCAGTAGCAGACGACATTAAACACCATAACAGTCTATGTTCCCACATTGAATGAATCACGCTTCTATTGACCTGTTGGGTTCAGAATCAACAACCTGTAATTAGTTCTTGCAGATATTCTTGAATATATTGTGGGTTACAGACCCATGTTAAAACAATCCAACATATGTCCCTTATTTCCTGGCTCAATTTGTGTAAGAGCTTCTGGGTCCCACGCCCCTCCCGTTACAGCACCAAACTTTGCTACTTAAAAATCCCCACAGGCGACGCTTTATATTTTTACTGGTTACATGATTTGAATTACAGAGGAGGTCTAGTACCAAAATTATTGCTCTCGCTCCAACGTTCGCAGCGATACCTCACATGTGTGGGCGGGACTTGCGTATGCATTCACTTCTGCATGTGAGCTCACAGGGACAGGGGCGCTTAATTTTTTTATTTTTTTATTTTTTATTGTTCATTTCACTTTATTTTAGTTCAACACTTTTTCCCCCAAAAAATGTTTTGGATCACTTTTATTCCTATTCATGTAAACATCCCTTGTAATAGGAATATGGCATGACAGGTCCTCTTTACAGTGAGATATGGGGGGGGGTCAATAAGACTCCACTTCTCACCTTTAGGCTGGGAAGTCTGAAATCCTCCCCAAAAAAAGATCCTGGCTTTGATCGTAGCGGTAAGTCTGTAGAAGCACGGGAGGGGGGGACGTCCCCTCTCGCCTCCCGTGAGAATGATCAAGCAGCAGAACAGCCGCTAGGATCATTCTTATGGTGTAGGGAATCGCCGGCTGAAAAAGCTGATATCTGAATGATGCCTGTAGCTGCACCCATCATTCAGATATCCCCGCACAAAGTCAAGGACGTCATATGACGGCCGGCGGGCGGAAAGTGGTTAAAACACATTTTATTTTTTTAACACAAAAGTTGTCCATTTTTATACAATATTTCTAACACATAGCATGTATATACCAAAAATGACACCCCAAAATAGATTCTCCTACTACTCCTGAGTACAGCGATACCATATATGTGAGACTTCCACAGTACGGCCGGGTATGGCAGAGTACGGCTGCGCATGGAGGTAGGGATGGATGTGACTTCAATTGTCACTGAGCAGCACTGTGGGCACTACAGATCCAGCCCACAGTGCTGCTGCCACTGATCTCTCCTATCCTCCCCTCTCACTGTGTAGGACGCCGGTTTGTTTACAAGTGATCACTCCGTCATTTAATGGAGCGCTCACTTGCTAAACGGCCGATATCAGGGGCCATTTTCTGTTATTGACATCCTCCCAGGGGGTGCGATTCTGGGAGGACATCAATGTACGTAATCCCAGAATTAACGAACCCCCATGTAGCCGTCATTCGGCTATGGGCCGGTCGTTAAGTGGTTAACACTAAATTCATTCCTCCACCCATACTGCTCAGTGATTGGTCCAGAGTAGGGCGGGGACTGTATGATATCAGCCTATAATGCCCTGGTCACTTTCCTGAGCTGTGTTCCCTGTCCTGTATTCCTGTATTTATTTCAGATAATCTTCCTGCTGCAGACACAATTTATGTTTCTGGACTGGATTTATGGAGATTCTGGGGTTCAGCAAAAGGTTGATTTTCACCATAGATGTTGCTCTACATAGGCACCTGGGGTATGTGCTTTGGGTCTTCTGCCTCATACCAGGGTTTAGCATGATCTCTGACAGAACAATTCTCCCAGGGTTACTTGCTCTGTTGTCTGCTGGCTGTGCTGGTGGAGGGATATGTCTGTATAGTCTCAGACCCAAATCACTGAGTGCAGTCTCAGGAGATGGGAGGCAGCGGTGTGGCATCTCTGCAACTTGTCTCATGTAAAGATTGACGTTTCCACTGATTACTGAACACCAATATTATGAGTCCTGACCCTTATGCCGCGTACACACGGTCGTTTTTTGCGATGAAAAAAAACGACGTTTTTTAAAACGTCATTTAAATTTATCGTGTGTGGGCAAAACGTCGTTTTTTGTCTTCAAAAAAACGACCAAAAAAAAATTCCAACATGCTTGAATTTTTTGTGTCGTTTTTCAAAACGTCGTTTTTTGTTTCACAAAAAGTCACCGTGTGTAGCAAAAACGTCGTTTAAAACGACGTTTTTTAACCCGCGCATGCTTAGAAGCTAGTTATGAAGCGAGCTTCAATGGAAAAGAGTGGTGAACGTAACCTCGCTTTTTGTGAAAAAAACGATGGTGTGTATGCAAAATCGTCTTTGAAAGTGACGTTTCAAAAACGTCGTTTTTTACTTCACAGAAAACGTCGTTTTTTTCATCACAAAAAATGATCGTGTGTACGTGGCATTAGAGTCGGTTCACACTGGGGCGACACGACTTCCAGCACGACTTTCAGAAGCAACTTCAACACGACATGAGCATGAACCACAGGGCGATCTGGGGCGATTTACAACACGACTTGAAGTCCTTTTCAAGTCAGGAGACATTCCAGTGGCCAATAAAACAACAATCAGCTCTGGGAGAGGGAAGGGGAGGGAGGGGTTTGCCTGAGAAATGTATGTTATCTTGCTGGGAAGTAGCTTCAATTAAAACAGTGATCAGACATGGAAGCGACTTCCATTGAAATCAATGGGTACAAATCGCCTAGAAGTCTGATTGAAGTAGTACAGGAACCTCTTCTGAAGTCGGAGCGACATGAGTAGTGTGTAATAACACCACTCCCATTCACTTACATTGCTTTTCTGGACAGCACGACTTGAGACGACTTCAAGTCGGATCCCAAGTCGCCCCAGTGTGAACTGACTCTTACACTGTATAATTTACATTGTTTTTTTGTATGCGTTTTTATTTTATTCTTTCACATGTCTACATCCGCAAATATTATTATGTTTCTTCATTAAATCTTTTCCCATTTCATAAATACAACCAAATCAACAGAACAAGTATCATTATACATTACATTCCACATTGAAGAAGAAAAGAAAGCACTATATACTCTATATTGTACATTGCATACTCCTGACCCCTGCACTATATACTCTATGTTGTACATTACATACTCTTGACCCTTGCGCTATATACTCTATATTGTACATTACATACTCCTGACCCTTGCGCTATATACTCTATGGTGTACATTACATACTCCTGACCCCTGTACTATATATTCTATGTTGTACATTACATACTCCTGACCCCTGCACTATATACTCTATGTTGTACATTACATCCTTCTGATACTATATATTCCTATCTGTTGTATCTTATACAATATGTTGTACATTACATAGTCCTGACTTCTGCTCTTTCCCCTCTATCCACTGCTATATATACACATAATATGTATTCTCTTGTTACACCCATTTCCTACCAGCTGGACATTTTATATCTGATGATGTGATTGGAGCACAGACTTTTACATGTTGATAATAATGTGATAACATCCTCAAACTTTGGAACCTTAAACATAAAGTGATCATGAGGGAGGAGTCAATAACCCAATGAGGGGGATCTTCATGATCAGTCCAGTCTTCATCTTGGTTGTTCTCCCCCATCCTCACTCTCTGACCTCTGGTGGGGCTCAGCCCTGCTGTTATTCATGACTAAATCATGGACTAAATAAGGAAGTGCAGGACTTCTTGTGTTGGGAAGATGGCAATGAGTGATAAAGGGGAAGAGGAAACTCGTCCTTTAATCCCCTCATCACTGTCACTCCTATGAAAGACAGTTCTCATTGTTTCCTCACTCTCTGACTAATGTCCATGAATAAAGAAATGATCTGCTAGGAGATCAGAGGAGCCATTTACTAGTTACCTTGAGGGGGGAATTGTAAGATCCTCAGAGACAAAGCTGCCTGATGTGGGTGGAGTCCTGGTTTAGGGGAACCAATCTGCTCATGTCTAGTAATAATCTTTGTATTTCTATTTTAGTAGATGGACGGGAGATGAGGACAACCTCAGAGGATTGTCTCACTTTGTCTCCAGACTGTAAAGTAGAAGATGAGGACATCACACAGTATAGTCCAGGAGAAAACCCGACTACCTCAAATGTCCATCTGGCACCACACAGTGTAGATGGACCATCGTATTCCTCTTATCCTGAGGAACCTCAGACTGTGCGGGACAGCGCTGTTCTTCCAACAGAGAAGAGGTTTTCCTGTACTGAGTGCGGAAAGGGTTTCCGTTTTAAATCTGATCTTAACGTGCATAAAAGATCTCACACGGGGGAGAAGCCATATTCCTGTCCTGAGTGCGGGAAATGTTTTTCAGTGAAGTCCTATCTTTCCATACATCAGCGATCTCACACAGGGGAAAAGCCATATTTCTGTACTGAGTGCGGAAAATGTTTTTCAGTGAAGTCCTATCTTTCCATACATCAGAGATCTCACACGTGGGAGAAGCCGTATTCCTGTCCTGAGTGCGGGAAATGTTTTTCAGTGAAGTCCCATCTTTCCATACATCAGAGATCTCACACGGGGGAGAAGCCGTATTCCTGTCCTGAGTGTGGGAAATGTTTTTCAGATAAGTCCTATCTTTCCACACATCAGAGATCTCACACAGGGGAGAAGCCGTATTCCTGTCCTGAGTGCGAGAAATGTTTTTCACAGAGGTCCGATCTTTCCAAACATCAGAGATCTCACACGGGGGAGAAGCCGTATTCCTGCCCTGAGTGCGCGAAATGTTTTTCAGTGAAGTCCTATCTTTCCAAACATCAGAGATCTCACACGGGGGAAAAGCCATATTTCTGTGCTGAGTGCGGGAAATGTTTTTCAGTGAAGTCCTATCTTTCTAAACATCAGAGAACTCACACAAGGGAGAAGCCATATTCCTGTCCTGAGTGCGAGAAATGTTTTTCACAGAGGTCCGATCTTTCCAAACATCAGAGATCTCACATGTGGGAGAAGCCATATTCCTGTCCTGAGTGTGGGAAATGTTTTTCAGAGAAGTCCTATCTTTCCATACATCAGAGATCTCACACGGGTGAGAAGCCATATTTATGTGCTGAGTGCGGGAAATGTTTTTCAGTGAAGTCCCATCTTTCCATACATCGGAGATCTCACACGGGGGAAAAGCCGTATTCCTGTCCTGAGTGTGGGAAATGTTTTTCAGATAAGTCCTATCTTTCCATACATCAGAGATATCACACAGGGGAGAAGCCGTTTTCCTGTCCTGAGTGCGATAAATGTTTTTCACAGAAGTCCGATCTTTCCAAACATCAGACATCTCACACGGGGGAGAAGCCGTATTCCTGTCCTGAGTGTGGGAAATGTTTTTCACAGAAGTCCGATCTTTCCAAACATCAGAGATCTCACACGGGGGAGAAGCCATATTCCTGTACTGAGTGTGGGAAATGTTTTTCAGATAAGTCCAGTCTTTCCAGACATCAGAGATCTCACTCGGGGGAGAAGCCGTATTCCTGTCCTGAGTGTGGGAAATGTTTTTCATATAAGTCCAATCTTTCCAGACATCAGAGATTTCACACGGGGGAGAAGCCGTATTCCTGTCCTGAGTGAGGACATTTTTCCTCATTGAAGTCCTGTCTTCCTGTACATCAGGGATCCCACACAACCCTCGAGGTGTTTTAGTGCCTTGAGTGCGGGAAATGTCTTGTATATGAATGTTGCTGGACATCACAGCTCTCATGTGGGGAAGAAGCACACCCTGATATACACCTCAGATATACTCCATGGCTGATCTTCATCATGTAAGAAACACTTCATAAGGAGATCTGAGATCACCAAAGACATGGATGAAGTGTTGGCCATTGATAGCAGTATAAAAAAAAATGGAGTCATTACCTCTCATTGGCTGAGTACATTTTGTGGTGGAAGATTTCACAAACATTTAGAGGTCGGTATAAAATAAAAATAGTTGAATGAATGTGAGCGGCCATGATAAATATTGGATGCATTTTAAGTGATCACATTCCCTCTGTTCTCAGCTGCATAAGAGTTGGCATAAGAGAAACAGCAACACACCGGTCTTTCCAGTGAATGGCTGTGCAGGGGGGAGGTTGTAAGCACAAGTCTGATGATTGGAGGAGAGCAGGTTGACTTCCAAGCTCAGCACAGCCAGCAAACTGACCATGTTGTGCTCTCCTGCCTAGTGTGGTCAGTTCTTAACCGAAAAGTAGAGGGATTGGCAGGATCACCAGGGATTTCACACAAAGGAAGCAATACAAAGAGAACAGGAGACTTCTTCATACCAGTACATGGGACAGCAGACACAGATCAGGAAGAGGAAATGTTGGACTTCTATATTCTTTACCCAGTTCAGGCTTGAGAAGGTTTTACCCCCCTCCCTTCATGACCAGCCCAGGCCATTGTTTGCTATTTAACACTGCATTCCTTTACCTGGTAATTGCTCAGTCATGTGACGCTGTACACAAATGACATTTATATTATTGTTTCACACCAATAGACATTTCCTTTGGTGTTTTTTTATCACCTCTGCGTTCTTTTATTTTTTATTATATAAACAAAAAAACTAAAATGTAAAAACAATATTTTTACTTTCCGCTATAAAACATCCAACAGAAAAATAAAAAAATCGAATTTCTTCATACATTTTGGCCAAAATCTATTCTGCTCCATGTCTTTGGTAAAAAAATCCCAATAAGTGTATATTGACTGGTTTGTGTAAAAGTTATAGAGCTAAATTCTCAAAAGAGATACTACGGTGTAACGCAGGAAACACCGTCGTATCTCTGTTTTTTTTTACTGGGTATCTATGTGTGTAATTTATAGAATCACTTACGCATAGATACAGTGAAGATCCGACAGGTGTAAAACACTTACACCGTCGGATTGTAGATGTAATTACTTCCCTGGCCGCTAGGTGGCCTTTACGTTGATTTCTCATTTGCCTATGCAACAAAGCCTAATATGCCGATTCCCGAACGTTTTTACGCCGCCCCGTCGTCGTTTCCCTAAGCGTAAACCTACCCCTGCTATATGAGGGGTAGGTTTACAAAGTTCCGTCGTTGCCATGTTAAGTATGGCATCGGGTCAGCGTTGTCTTTTTCCGTCGGTTACGTAGTTTTACTAAGTCGTTCGCGAATAGGGCATTGTGTAAGTGACGATCACGTCGTTTTCACGTTGGTTTCAACTACGTTTTTCGACGTGAGCTGGAGCATGTGCACTGGGCTATTTTTGCGGCCGGCGCATGCACAGTTCGATCGACGCAGGGGCGCCCTTAATTTAAATACAAGCCGCCCCCTTTGAATTACGCGGCCTTATGCCGGGCCATTTACACTACGCAGCCGAAACTTACGGAGCAACTGCTTTGAGAATACGGCACTTGCTCTGTTAAGTTGTGGCGGCATAGTGTAAATGGCTTACGCTACGCCGCCGCACAATGTACCAGAATCTGGCCCATAATGTCTACAAACTATGGGATATATTGGAATATTTATTTATTTTATTTGTTTATGGTCGTTACCCTCTGACCGAGAGTGATGTGGATCACATAAACACACGACAAGACTTACAACATAAATAGACCTGAAGTGTGCCTTGGTGGTCTGGTCAGTATGCCAAGAAAAGGGGGCATACCCAAGGTAAGTAATGGGTAGTTAATTGAAGAAGGATATGCTGAGAAGTGCCCTGAAAAAGGGAATGGCGGGAGGGTGTCTAATGTGATTGAATGCGCAGACTCACGGACATGAGGTGATCTGCGAAGAGTTGGCCCAGTGACGTGTAGTACCACCACACTGAACCGACAAAGAGCATGTGTGAGTGAGCTGCTTAAATACCCTCCGGGCTCCTCCCATAAACTCAGGCCACCATACTGGCCTTCTTATTTATGGTCGTTACCCTCTGACCGAGAGAGATGTGGATCACATAAACACACGACAAGACTTACAACATAAATAGACCTGAAGTGTGCCTTCATGGTCTGGTCAGTATGCCAAGAAAAGGGGGCAAAAGACTCACATAGGGAAATAGTTTTTATTTAATTCTTGTATCTATTGAGCCAGCTTGGTAAAGGCTTGTGCCATCCCTTCATGGGGATTTGGGATGTATGTGGCAAAACAAGGAGACTTCCATCAGCCTGGTATCTTGATTACGTGGTCTGGTACGTAGACCATTAAGTGGTCTATGAGGCTGCTCTAATTCGGAAAGAATGTTCAGAGCACTGACTGGTGTTTGAAGCCGAAGTTACTTAGGAGGATTCTGACATGCTTGACACACTGGCTGCCACTCAGAGAGCTGCTTTAGAAAGGGTAGCAACAAGTCACCATGAGATTGGCTGGGTAGATAGAGCAGTAGTTGACGAGCATCGTCACTGGGCATCAGGCGTTGTTACTCTGAAAAAGGTTGATGTCAACCCCCGGGGCTGGTTTGTTGCGTTTGCAGACTGTGAGAGTGTAGTGGTTCGAAAAGCGAGTCGGGTGGCGCCGGAGTAGTGTCTGACTGCCGGAGCCGCTGACTGTAAATTCACTAAGTTGTACAGAACCATAGAAGGCCTGGTAGATGGTTGTTTGGGCGACTAGTCAGGGCAAAGCCCTAAACAGGGATCGAGTAAGTATTTTAGACATGTCCCTAAAGAGGGCACTCTTGAAAGGTAGGCACTTCCCACTGACTACAGGTTGGTGCTTCTATATGCCCTGTAGAAGGGACTTGACTGCATGGGCTCGAGAATACTGATGGTTTACTGGGGTCCTACAGGGACAGAAAATGCTGGACGCCATCTAGATATGTGGCAATACGATATGAAGGCTAGGACGTGTCTAACATTGCCTATTGCTGCTCCGGGGCAAGGGGCCAAAAATTAGAGATTAGTGTTCCAAAAGTGCGATAGGCCTTCAGCGTGTTGCGTGCCAAGGAGTGGTTAATAAGCTGGGTTGCATTGGTGAGATGTGACTTCAGTCCATCGTCAGCAATGTCCACGGTGGGACAGGGATAGTTGTTGGGTCGGCTTTAGGCTCTTGCTGGAAAAAACAACCATTCCAAGGTTGGAATGGGAAAGCGCATTTGCCTGGAATATGTCTATATAAGATATTAAAGCGGAGCTCCACCCAGGAAAACAACATTTTCCCATGTTGTTTAAAAAAATGAAATAAAAAAAACCTGAAAAAAAATAAAAATACTCACCCAAAATACCTGTTGCTATGCGGAAGTCCGTAATCTGCCTCTTCCACTCCGCAGTGCCTTTTCTTCTTGTCCTTCTCCTTGTGAATGGGGCGCGCTGCTTTCTGGGAACTGTGTGTGTTCTCAGAGAGCAGCGCACCCATTCACAAGCCAGCGTGAGACTCACGCAGGCGCAGTAGGAAATGGGCAGTGAAGCCGTACGGCTTCACTGCCTGTTTCCCATAGTGTGAATGGCGGCGCGGGACCCGGAACGATCATGGGACCGGCCTTGGTGGGCCCATCAGCGCGGGCAAGTAGGACAAGGTAAGTGTCCTTATTTAAAGTCAGCAGCTACACTGTTAGTAGCTGCTGACTTTAAAAAAAAAATTGCGGCTGGAGCTCCGCTTTAACTGGTGATGGAGTGACAGCTGCGCGAACCTGCGCATAAAGGACGTGATGGGGAGTGACTTAGATCTACCTTAATTGATGATGTAGGCTGTGGCCTGATTGTCTGTGGTGAAGAACACTGCCTGTCCTGTTCAAGTGTGGTCCCAGACCTGGGCAGCTGCCACGATGGGATACAGCATGAGGCGTGATGAAGACTGGGTGAAGCAGAAATTTAAGAGAATTTCTGTGGGCCAAGGTTTGGAGAACCAGTGGTGGCCTAAAAATGGCAGCAAACGCCTGTGGTGGGATGAAGATTGAAATGCTGTTCTATCAGGTGAGGAAGTTGTCCCACATAGCTAAGTCTGCTACTGATGCTTGGTCTAGTTTGAGAACTTGGACTGGATCTTGCGTTGGTGTGAGAAAATCAAGACAATACACAGGTGTTCAACAAGACGATATACATGCACTAGCTGACCAATGTGCACTCGCAGACCAACGTGCGCTCGCTGACCAATGTGCACCCGCAGATCAACGTGCACCCGCAGAACCAACCGCAGGGAAAAAGACAGAGTAAAGATGAGTGGCCCGCGTGTCACTGAAGATGAAATGGCCAACTGGGTGCCGCTGTGTGTTTGTGTGGCTGATTGTTTGTCACTGAGGTGTGTTTGCAAGTAGGGTTGTCCCGATACCGAGTATTTGCGGGAGTACTTGTACTTGCGCAAATGCTCCCGATGCCTAAATAGAATACTTGGGGAGAGCGAGGCAGTGTGTAATGCTCAGACAGCATACCAGTGAGAGAGAGGCAGCCTGTGTCCCTGTGTAATGCACTGCTCAGACGGCATACCTGGGGGAGAGAGAGGCAGCGTGTAATGCCTGTATGCGTGTATAATCAGACGGCGGCCATCCAGTGTACAAAGCCACGCCGGCTCCTCATCTGTGATAGGGGAACACTCCCAGCAAGTGAGTCAGTGTTCTGCCTATCACTGACATCCTCCTCCCATGGACGAGGATTAGAGGATGTCCATGATAGGCATGCTTGCTGGGAGTGTTCCCCTATCACAGACGAGGAGGAGGCGCGGCTTTGTACACTGGATGGCCGCCGTCAGAGGATTATACAGGCATTACACGCTGCCTCTCTCTCCCCCAGGTATGCCGTCTGAGCAGTGCATTACACAGGGACACAGGCTGCCTCTCTCTCACAGGTATTGGATCAGGCAATCGCCTTATTCATGTAGTAAAACAATCTGTACTGTAACCACTGTAATGCTAACAAGTGCAGACTGGCTGGTATCTTTTATCAAAAGAATTGTAAACTGAGGCAACAGGCTTGAATAATCAACCAGCATCCACCTGACCCTTTTAATTTCCAAAGGAAGCCCAACAGATTCATTTTACAAGTTTGTCTCTGAATTAAATCCAGGTAAATCGCTTAAAAAAGCAGGGTGTCTTTCCTAGTGCAGGTTTATTACTAGAAAGCCAGAACAGTACAACCTATAACTGTAACCACCTATAACTGTAGGCTGCAAAGTGCCATTTTCACATAATTTATTGTAATTTAAACCACATTCTACAGTTATGGAAAAGGTTGAGAGGATGTCTGTCAGTGCCATCTGTTAATACTAGACATCAATGCGTCACTGTCACATGACATTTAAAAAAAGTATCGGTTATCGGTATTCGGTATCGGCGAGTACATGAAAAAAAGTATCGGTACTTGTACTCGGTCTTAAAAAAAGTGGTATCGGGACAACCCTATTTGCAAGTTTAGTTTGTATTCGGGTTTGCACATAGGTGCGTGCTGCAAAGTGTTTTTTACTACTGCAGACAATATTGTGTGGTTGCAAGGGTGTCAGTGAGTGTCAGGTTGCTGGGACGATATTGTGTGGTTGCAGGGGCTTCGATGAGTATGAAGGTTTGTAGGGTTGTCCCGATACCATTTTTTTGGTACAAGTACCGATACTTTTTTTCATGTACTCGCCGATACCGAATGCAGATACTTTTTTTAAATGTGTCCCCACATATGCAGCCATGTCCCTGCATAAATGCAGCCATGTCCCCCACATATGCAGCCATGTCACCGACATATGCAGCCATGTCCCTCCATAAATGCAGCCATGTCCCCCATAAATGCAGCCATGTCACCCACATATGCAGCCATGTCCCTCCATAAATGCAGCCATGTCCCCCCATAAATGCAGCCATGTCCCCAAACATATGCAGCCATGTCCCCAAACAAATGCAGCCATGTCCCCAAACATATTGCAGCCATGCCGCTGCCGCCACGTTAATCACTGTGCAGGGAACATTACAGTCAGCTATCGTTTGAATAGCTGTTTTTCCTGCCGTGCCGTGTATAGAGACACTCCCCCTTGCTCGGGATTGGACAGATCCGTCCAATCCTGAGCAAGGGGGAGTGACACGGCGCGGCGAGGAAAAGAGCTATTCAAACGAAAGCTGACTGAAATGTTCCCCACACAGTGATTAACGCGGCGGCTTTGCGATATACGGTGGCGAGGGGGCAAGTATTCTATTCAGGCATTGGGGGTATTTGCGGGAGTACAAGTACTCCCGCAAATACTCGGTATCAGTCCCGATACCGATATCGGTATCGGGACAACCCTAAAGGTTTGTTTTGAGACGGCATTGCGTGGTTGCAAGGGTCTCAGTCTGGTTTGCTGAGACGATATTGTGTGGTTGCAAAGGTCTCGATAATTATGAGGTTTGTTTTGAGATGGCATTGTGTGGTTGCACAGGTCTCAACAAGTGAGGGGGTGCTGAGACGATGTTGCATTTTGCAATGATCTCAAATGAGTGTCAGGCCGCTGAGACAACTTTGTATGGCTGCAAGGGTCTGAACAGGTGTCAGGTTGCTGAGACGATACTGCGTTTGCAATGGTCTCAAATGAGTGTCAGGTTGCTAAGACAACTTTGTATGGCTGCAAAGGTCTGAACGGGTGTCAGGTTGCTGGGACAAGATGGTGTGGTTGCAAAGGTCTAGATGAGTGTGAGGTAGCTGAGATGATATTACATTTTGCAAGGGTCTTAAATGAGTGTCGAGTTGGAGACAATATTCCCTTTTTTTTAATGAAAACGACTGTAAATGCCATGCTGGTAAACATGAGTTACCACATCTGGCAGTGTTTACAAGCTGTTACAGGCACTGGCGTTTTGAATGCCTCTGAACATCTGTCTGAACCCATTTTTTTTTCGAGGTTTCTAAACTCAACTGCCTAGAAACGCTTATAAATGATCCTGTGTACATGTACTGATAAGATAACAGAGGAGAGATTGGGGATCCTGTGTAGATGTACTGATAACATAACATAGAGGAGAGATCAGGGGCGGCTGAAAAACACCCAACTGTTCCTAAACGTCCGTTTACCAACAGCAGTGTACATGAGGCCTAAGACGATTTGTCTGGCTGCAAGGGTCTCAATGAATACCGGGTTGCTGGGGCGAGGCTGTGTGGTCACAAAGGTCTTTAACGAGTGGGAGGTTGCTCGAGACAGTATTGCGTGGTTTCATGAGTCTTGAGTGTGGGGCTGCTGAGACGGTATTGCGTTTGCAAGGGTGTCAGGCTGCTGAGATGATTTTGTGTGGTTGCAATGGTCTCAACAGGTGTCAGGTTGCTGGGCCGAGATTGCGTGGTGGCAAAGTTTTTTTTGCGCTTTTATATTTTCTTTTTGCGTTTTTTTTTAGACGGTATTGCGTTTGCAAGGGTCTCAACAATGGTGTGAGGCTGCTGAGACGGTATTGCGTGGTTCTTGATGAGTGTGGGGCTGCTGAGACGGTATTGCATTTGCAAGGGTGTCAGGCTGCTGAGACGATTTTGCGTGGTTGCAATTGCGACAGTGGGCCATGCGAGTGAGTTTGCGGCGGACTATGGCTGGAGTGAAAAATGTTGGGAAGGTATAGCGTGATGCCGTGCATGGGGCAAAACAATGAGGTTTGGTGTAGAAAATAGAACGCGAGAAGTGTGTACGAATAATTTGTAAGCTCCACTGCGGGAACCGAACATATGGTACGGGCGACACCACGAGTGGCCATGAATTTGACATGACAAACAAGCTAATGAATCCTACCTGGAACAGTGAACGTGGGTTTGCTTTGGACTGGAGCGGGTGTGCAATACATCTGAAGAGTGTGGTGTGGTGCCATGCATGATGCACAGGCAATAACTTTGGTAAATAAATGAGAGAGTAGAACCGTGTACAAACAATTCGTAAGTTCTGCTGCAGAAACTAAAACACACGGCATGGGGGAACCAACAAATGGCAACGGTAGAATGTATGCAATGTACAGTTGTATTCAAAATTATTCAACCCCCACTGAAATTGATTGTTTTGGCCAGTTTGACATTGATTTTGATCATTCAGTCATCCTGCTTACAATTAAATCAAAGAGGCACGTGTAGGTCAGACAAATATAACATAACATTTATAATGAAATACCACAAATGTCTTTTCTGTGCTCACATCATTATCAGTTTTATTCAACCCCCAAGTGACATTCAATCTTAGTACTTAGTACAACATCCTTTTACAGTTATAACAGCTTTTAAACGTGAAGCATAGCTTGACACAAGTGTCTTTCAGTGATCTACGGGTATCTCCGCCCATTCGTCATGGGCAAAAGCCTCCAGCTCAGTCACATTCTTAGTCTTGCGCACTGCAATTGCTTTCTTTAAATGCCACCAGAGGTTCTCAAGCGGATTTAAGTCTGGTGACTGGGATGGCCACTCCAAAATGTTCCAGCCTTTAATCTGCAACCATGCTCTAGTGGACTTGGAGGTATGCTTGGGATCATTGTCCTGTTGAAAGGTCCAATGTCTCCCAAGCCTCAGGTTTGTGATGAACTCCATCACATTGTCATCCAATATCTCCTGGTACTGAAGAGAATTAATGGTACCTTGAACACGTTGAAGCTTCCCTGTACCTGCATAAGCAAAACCGCCCCAAAGCATGATTGACCCCCCGCCATGCTTCACAGTAGGCAAGGTGTTCTTTTCATCATAGGCCTTGTTCTTCCAACTCCAAACATAGCGTTAATCCATGGGCCCAAACAGTTTTAATTTTGTTTCATCAGTCCACAGAACACAATCCCAAAACTTATGTGGTTTGTCTACATGACTTTTGGCATACTGCACTCAACTCTTCTTATTCTTTGGAGACAGCAAGGGGGTGCGCCTGGGAGTTCTGGCATGGAGGCCTTCATTACGCAGTGTGCGCCGTATTGTCTGAGCAGAAACTTCAGTACCCAGATCTGACAAATCTTTTCTCAGTTCCTCAGCAGTCACACAGGAACTTTTCTCCACTCTACGCTTCAGGTAGCGCACAGCAGTCAAAGTCAGCATCTTCTTTCTGCCACGACCAGGTAGCGTTTCAACAGTGCCCTTTGCCTTGAATTTGTGAATGATGCTTCCTATGGTGTCTCTTGGTATGTTTAACATCTTTGCAATCTTCTTATAGCCATTGCCCTTCCTGTGAAGAGTAATCACCTCTTCTCTTGTCTTCCTCGACCATTCTCTTGACTTCACCATGTTTGTAACCACACCAGTAAATGTCTAGAAGGAGCCGAGTATCACAGTCATTTTAAAGCTGCCTAATTGGTGCTTATTAGGCTTTATTGCTGCTCCCTGACATCCACAGGTGTTTTCAATACCTAATTGAAAACACTTCAATGAACCTCTGTTCTTCAGAGTGGTAGTCTTTAACCCTTTCACGCCTACGGGACGCAGATATGTGGCCCCAAATGCCTGGGCTTTCTGCCGTGGAGCCGCATATCTGCGTACAAGTGTTCTGACCTGGAGCGCGCCGGATCGCGTGCACGCAGCGACGCGACAGGGGTGTCGGATTCAACGGCGGGTCTCGGGCTAACGATACACAGGTCAGAGAACCCGCCCCCAGTCACGTGATCACTGTGACAGCCAATCACAGTGAGCACATGAATGGGAAGTCAATAGAAAGTATCCTTTTGTATCTTCTTGTCAGATAGTCTGAGGAGAAATTGATACAAAAGGTACTGAACTGTGTAAAGTAACAAATCATCATTACAAGTAAAAAAAATGATAAATAAACATAAAAGCAGCCCACAATAGATCTTAGATTAGATTTTGATCACCTCTGTAAGCATTAGTTAGGTTAGTAAATAGTGACAGTTTCAGTTTGAGTGAGTATTTTGTAGTGTTAGTAGCAGCATTTGAGGTGCAGTGACAGCTTCCATTCAGTACAGTAATAGTGACAGTTTGAGTATTTTGTAGTGTCAGTGTCAGTAGTTAGAATTTGTGTCACCGTTCATCTCAGCGTTAGTGTTTGTCACCGTTCATCTCAGCGTTAGTGTTTGTCACCGTATATCTCAGCGTTAGTGTTTGTCACCGTTCATCTCAGCGTTAGTGTTTGTCACCGTTCATCTCAGCGTTAGTGTTTGCCACCGTTCATCTCAGCGTTAGTGTTTGCCACCGTTCATCTCAGCGTCGGTGTTTGTCACCGTTCATCTCAGCGTCGGTGTTTGTCACCGTTCATCTCAGCGTCGGTGTTTGTCACCGTTCATCTCAGCGTCGGTGTTTGTCACCGTTCATCTCAGCGTCGGTGTTTGTCACCGTTCATCTCAGCGTCGGTGTTTGTCACCGTTCATCTCAGCGTCGGTGTTTGTCACCGTTCATCTCAGCGTCGGTGTTTGTCACCGTTCATCTCATCGTCGGTGTTTGTCACCGTTCATCTCAGCGTCGGTGTTTGTCACCGTTCATCTCAGCGTCGGTGTTTGTCACCGTTCATCTCAGCGTCAGTGTTTGTCACCGTTCATCTCAGCGTCGGTGTTTGCCACCGTTCATCTCTGCGTCGGTGTTTGCCACCATTCATCTCTGCGTCGGTGTTTGCCACCATTCATCTCTGCGTCGGTGTTTGCCACCGTTCATCTCTGCGTCGGTGTTTGTCACCGTTCATCTCAGCGTTGGTGTTTGTCACCGTTCATCTCAGCATTAGTTAGTTAGCCAATATCAGTGCTCCTATCAGTGTCGTTGATAGGGTCAGTGTTTTAGGAAAAAAGTTTTAGGTTTTAGTTTTTTATAATATATAACAAAAAGGTTTACTTTTGCATATTTTTAGGTCTGTAGAGTGCCTAAAATGGCAAGTAAGCGTTATACTGTTGAAGAGGCATATGCCCTCCTGTGCTCGGACAGCGAATCTGAGTTGGGCTCAGAAGATGAGGATTTCATCTGTGACAGTGAATGTGACACTTCAGGCAGCTCTTCTGACCATGAAGAGCCTGTTACTAGCGGGCAGCAAGAGGATGTACAGGGTAGCACCCCATCAGTTGCACAGCCATACACCTCTCAGTGGATACCAGCGAGCTCTTTCACCCCTCAAATGCCAAAATTTACGGCCTCACCAGGCATAAATATCAATGTTGAAAATTTTGGCCCCGTGGATTTCTTCAAGATATTTGTGGATGACGAGCTCCTACAGCACATGGTTGATCAAACTAACCTCAACGTCACTCAGTTTATAGCAAAAAACCCGACATCTTTTCACAGGAAGAGATGGGTGCCAACACACCTTACAGAAATCAAAATTGCACTGGGTTTGTTACTCAACATGGGCATAGTCCGAAAGCCTACAATTCGGCAGTATTGGTCCTCTAGTCCCATCCATGCCACCCCAGCTTTTCCTGCAGTTATGTCAAGAGATCGCTTTGAAGCATTATTGCGCTTTATGCATTTTAACGATAATTTGCAGTGTCCCCCAAGAAGTGACGCCAGTTATGACCGACTGTTCAAACTGCGGCCCTTAATCTCTTTTATGTCTAATAAATTTGCAGCGGTTTATACCCCGGACAAAAATATCTCTATTGATGAATCCCTGATGAATTTTAAAGGCCGACTGCATTTTAGGCAGTTCATACCATCCAAACGTGCCCGGTGTGGCATAAAATTTTACAAACTGTGCGAAAGCACAACAGGCTATACATTTGGATTTCTGATCTATGAAGGACGGGACAGACATCTCAACCCCCAGGGCTGCCCAGACAATCTTGGAGTCAGTGGGAAAATTGTCTGGCAACTGATCCAACCTCTGCTTCACCAAGGCTACAATCTTTATGTCGACAATTACTACAGCAGTATGACACTTTTTAGATCTCTGCATGCTGCTGGCACAGGAGCATGTGGGACCGTACGGAAAAACCGCAAAGAGTTTCCACAGCAGCTGGTGAGACAACGTTTGCAGAGAGGCACATCACTCAGTTACCAACAGGAGGAAATGATGGCTGTCAAATTTTCAGACAGAAAAGAAGTCTATATGCTGACAACAATCCACCCAGAGGGCACAGTGACTGTAACAGAACGTGGGTCAGCTACACCGAAGGAAAAGCCACTGTGCATTACGGCATACAACAAATACAATATATCTTATCCAGGTGGCAATCCACAATTCATTTGTCCTTTATAAAAAATCTGGTGGTACTGACACCTTCCTGCAGTACCAGGAAAAAATTATAGAACACCTGATGTTTCAAGAAGACCCCAGACAACCTGCAGAATCAGAGGATGTTAGGAGACTAACAGAAAGACACTTTTTGCGTCCTATCCCAATCACAGCAAGCTGCAAATTCCCCAGGAAGAAGTGTCGTGTGTGTGGCAAAAGATGCGACACTCGTTTCCACTGTCCCACGTGCCCTTCCAATCCAGGCCTGTGCCTCGACCCTTGCTTTGAAATTTACCACACCATCCCACATTATTAGAAACTAGTGAGGTAGGAGGTTATTGAGGATGTAACATGTAACATGCTACAAAAGGTGAACTTCTCATTTTAAAACATTTGTGGGAAAAAAAAGCAATTTATGCACTATGGTTTCTGGGCCCAATTATGGGTACAAACAACAATTTAAACACACACATGTGGCATATTTATTTACAGCAGTAATAGGAGAAGTTATTTTTGGTTGTTTTTTGGTGGTGGGTCATGGTAGCAGCAAGAAATATATAGCCAAAATGTAAAAACTGTTATTTGTAATCAGAGTCTTCGAGTAAGGAATGCGATGACCCTAATAACCAAGGCCTGGAGTGTGCCTTTGGCCGGCTGGTAGGTACGCCTGAAAGAGGGCATACCCTGAACAAGAAAAGTACAATGAGAATGTATGAAAGCTGGGGGAATGGGTGGGTGGGAACCCAGAACCCGACGCCGACCCAGCACCGACAGGGAGGGAGTCTTAAGTACTCTCAGACTCCTCCCACAAATACAGGCCGGCCTCCGGCCAGCCTTCTGACTTGTAATCAGAGTCTTCGAGTAAGGAATGCGATGACCCTAATAACCAAGGCCTGGAGTGTGCCTTTGGCCGGCTGGTAGGTACGCCTGAAAGAGGGCAAAAGACACATGTTTATGTGAAGAGGGGTAGATGAGCGACCAAGAAGCAAAGCAGCACGCGCCCGGATGGCAATCGTATGTACACCTGATAAGTAGCCGTTATGACTGGAGAAGCTACCGACTCGTGACCTGTGATAGAAGGAAGCCCCTGCCGAATGCGTGAAGCAGCCCTGAACTTGACCAATGCCCCGAGAAAGAATGGTTCGAGCCTGCGACAACCCATATGAGAGCCTGACACACTTAAGATGAGTGGACACTTGTGGGCAACTGAACCAGAACTGGCCCTGAGAAGCCCCTGCAATAATGCCTAACAATGAAAGCCACAACCGGACACCAGATACGTAGCCCCGTGAGGAAACCCCCCCCCCCCCCCAACCCCTGGCCTACCCATACTTAATAGGAAAGTGAGCGGGTGAGTTGCAAAAATCTGACAACTAGCAGGAGCCTAAAGTGCTGGATACCTGATGGACATGTTGACGGAGCAGAAGGACGAAGCCCTTGCGCTAAGGTAACAACAACCCAACATGGCCCATACCGACCCACAGAACCCGTTCTTACCTGATAGACTTGGTTAGCAGGTTACAGGCAGAAGCAAGACCCGATGATGCTGCACAAAAAAGACTCACCTTGCCACCGGCATGACTGATGAAATCGAGCATAAGGATAGATGACATCGGTATGGCAGCTAACCCAAACCACCCCCCCCCCCCCCAAGTGCTGAACGCCAGACCACGGACAAGTACCTAATGACCAATTTTGCAGGAGAGCAGCCCATAGTAACAATGCTACCAAACTTGCCACTAGGAACCTAAAACCCAGCCCCCCACCTACAGCATGAAGGTAGAGAACCAGACCAACCACCCCTGGAAAAGCTGCCTCCATAAACTTGATTGGAAATGAAAGCATGACTGTCAGCTGAAGCCACAACACTGTGAAAACCTGATGATGCAGCGATGAGCCCCGAAAGTAGATCTGAAAGTACCCGCAGTAGGGAGGTCAGAGAAACAGGGATGGGTGATTCCACCCCCTCTGACAAGGAACACCCATTGCTCAGTCATGAACCAGAAGGCCTGATAGACCGGACCCAAAAAGATGACATGGCCGGCAGAAATGGAAGAGCAGGAACTGGGGGTGCGCTGACACAACCTAGACAAGACAGAAAACACACATGAAACAACAAACGCCCTCTGTGCCTACCTAAGACCGCTGCGCTTGAATGCACCCGATGACACCCCAACCCAGTGTGACTGGCATGTGAGCCTGAGTAACCTGTCGCGCAGAGACAGACAATATAACTGAACACTCAGGGTTGGTGTACCCACGGACTGCTGTGGGTAATCGAGTATGTGTAATGAATGCACGTGCAACGTATGACGTATGTAAACAGGCGAGAAGATTGTGGTCAACAATCAATTAAAAACGAAACCTCAGCCCGTATGAATCTGTAGACGTGACAGATCCTGAGATGTGAGCACTAGCTAAACAACCCAGATGCAACGTGGACAAAATACAACGAGACATGGAAACCACAAAGACAATGCCAAGACAAACTAACACAGACAGGATTCTTGGGGGCAGCAATGCTATGACAGAAAATGAGGGGGACAGAAATCGTGGGGGGCGGCAGAACTGCCGAGCCTGAAAACTTATACCAAAACCTGGGGCAGAAAAGGTATGGGAGACCCTCTGACCCTGAATGCTGAGGCAAAAATTATAGGACAGAAACCTGGGCAGAAATGGTATGAGAGCAACACTGAGCCTGACATGCCGAGGCAGAAATGCAATGACAGACAGAAATGACAAGACGTGGGGGCCGTAATGCCCAGACAGAAAATCGTGGGGGCCGTAGTGCCCGACAGAAAATCGTGGGGGCCGTAGTGCCCAGACAGCAAATCGTGGGGGCCGTAGTGCCCAGACAGCAAATCGTGAGCAGAAAGCTATGGAAGAAAACGCTATGACAGAAAACCTGGGGCAGAAACGCTATGACAGAAAACCTGGGGCAGAAACGCTATGACAGAAAACCTGGGGCAGAAACGCTATGACAGAAAACCTGGGCAGAAACGCTATGACAGAAAACCTGGGGCAGAAACGCTATGACAGAAAACCTGGGGCAGAAACGCTATGACAGAAAACCTGGGGCAGAAACGCTATGACAGAAAACCTGGGGCAGGACCTTCCGGTATGAGAGAAACGCTGAGGCAAATGTAATGACGGAAACCTGAGGCAGAATAGTACGATAGAATCACCGAGCCTGAAACGCTGAGGCAAATCTGGCAGAAACCCGGGGCAGAAAAGGTATGAGAAAAAGCTGCACCTGCAACACTGAGGCAGATATACAATGACGAATGTAATGACAGAAATCGTGTGGATCGAAACGCTAAGACAGAAAACCTGGGGGCAGAAACGCATGATACTATAGCCATAGCCAATGCAAGGACAGAACCTGAGACAGAATTGTGTGACACGCTGAGGCCGAAATAAGACAGAAAACGTGGGGGCAGAACGCTATGACAGAAAAACCTGTGGGCAGAAACGCTATGACAGAAAAACCTGTGGGCAGAAACGCTATGACAGAAAAACCTGTGGGCAGAAACGCTATGACAGAAAAACCTGTGGGCAGAAACGCTATGACAGAAAAACCTGGGGGCAGAAACGCAATGACAGAAAAACCTGGGGGCAGAAACGCAATGACAGAAAAACCTGGGGGCAGAAACGCAATGACAGAAAAACCTGGGGGCAGAAACGCTACGACAGAAAAACCTGGGGGCAGAAACGCTACGACAGAAAAACCTGGGGGCAGAAACGCTACGACAGAAAAACCTGGGGGCAGAAACGCTACGACAGAAAAACCTGGGGGCAGAAACGCTACGACAGAAAAACCTGGGGGCAGAAACGCTATGACAGAAAAACCTGGGGGCAGAAACGCAATGACAGAAAAACCTGTGGGCAGAAACGCTATGACAGAAAAACCTGTGGGCAGAAACGCTATGACAGAAAACCTGGGGGCAGAAACGCTACGACCGAAAAACCTGGGGGCAGAAACGCTACGACCGAAAAACCTGGGGGCAGAAACGCTACGACAGGAACGTGGGGGCAGAACACTATGACAGCAAACGTGGGGGCAGAAACACTATGACAGAAAATGTAAGGGCAGAAACACTATGACAGAAAACCTGGGGGGCAGAAACGCTATGACAGAAAACGCGGGGCAGAACGCTATGACACAAAACGCGGGGCAGAACGCTATGACAGAAAACGCGGGGCAGAACGCTATGACAGACAACGCGGAGGCAGAACGCTATGACAGACAACGCGGAGGCAGAACTCTTCTGACCTGAGTAAAAAAGGTGGACATTCCCCCCCCCCAAAGCCGCTAGCATGACCTCAGAGATGCGGGAGGGCAGCCAGTCCCCCTCCAAATAGCCAGCATGTGACCCCTGGAAAACAGCGGACCCCCCCCCCCCAAGCTGCCAGGGAGGGAGAAATACAGCGGGCGGGCGGGCATCCCCCCTCCCCCCGGCGTGAACACCGGGGGAAGCAGCGGCGGCGGCTCCCTCCATGCTGGAGGGAGAAACACGGCGGGCGGGCATCCCCCCCCCCCCGGCGTGAACACCGGGGGAAGCAGCGGCGGCTCCCTCCATGCTGGAGGGAGAAATACAGCGGAAGGGCGGGCAAGCATCCCCCCCTCCCCCCGGCGTGAAACCCGCGAGGAACAGAGAGAACGGGCGGCCATGCCGCTGGTGAGGACGGGATAACCGGGCAGGCATGAAGTGGTAAGGGGATGGATAAGAAACTGACCGGGAGGAGGGGTGGGCGGCCCGAGGAGTGGGAGGGAGGAAGGATGGCCCCCGTGTACCTGCCGAATCGCAGAGCTCCCCTGTGTGAGCCCGCATACAGTCCGGGGTGAAAGGCGGCTCCCGCTCCCCCCATACCGCCTGGTACACAGGGAGAACCTGGGACAAAACACCACGTGGAGCCGCCATGAGCGGGCGGGTGAACAACACCTCCCTCCTCCAAGCCAACGGCTGAATGGCGTCTGCTGACGTGCCACGCCCCCTCCAACCCAGAACCCGACGCCGACGCCGACCCAGCACCGACAGGGAGGGAGTCTTAAGTACTCTCAGACTCCTCCCACAAATACAGGCCGGCCTCCGGCCAGCCTTCTGACTTGTTTTACCTTTTTGACCAGTTTTCCTTTAATAACAAAACAGAATTAATGATTTATGCAATAAAATTTACTACCAAAAGAAAGCCTATTGTGTCCTGAAAAAAACAAGGTATAATTCACCTGGATACACCAAGCAGTTACAGAGATATGTACAGTTTAACAAACACATGTCAAAATTGCAAAACTGCGTTCAGGCATTAAGGTTTGTTTTACCCTTAGGCATGAAAGGGTTAAAGGGGTTGAATAATTGTGTAAATGAAGAATTCACAAAAGAAACATTTACTACTGTATTACAAAACCAATTGATGTCATTTTAGTTGCATATGGTTCTTTAAGAAGTCCTTGTAGGATTTAATTCTGAATACAATTACAAATGTACACTAAATTCCCTAAAACCCTTTACAGCATTGGGGGGTTGAATAATTTTGAACACAACTGTATCTGATACAAAACGGTTATAAAGAGAATTGACTGATACAAAACGGTTGTAAAATGCATGAAATAAATCCGATATGAATTGATAGTAAGGAGTATTGAACAAATCTGATATGAATTGGTTGTAGAGTGTATGCTACCTCTTGCTTTGAAACCGAACACCTACCAACCACCCATCCCTCCAGGCTAATCAAGTGCAGACAAAGCACCAGGTGAGTCCAATTACCACCTCAATCTGCCAAAGAACCCATACAAACAATACATGCTAATCTCCAAATGGATTTACAAATGAATCGTATGTTTGGCAGAAGGAAGTTACAAATGTACTACGCCTGAGCCAAATGATGTTGGAACATGAGCAACTTTAACTCAAAGGCAGATTTTTTTTTGTCCAAAAGGGATGCAGGATAGGAAGCATAACGAATTGCAAGATTGCACAAGATACAAAAAGGTTTGAATACTATCTGCGACAGTAAGCGGGAACCATGAACTGAGAAGCCGCAAAACGCTTGCGATGTTGAATGCGCAGACTCACGGACATGAGGTGAGCTGGGAAGAGTCGGCCCAGTGACGTGTAGTACCGCACACTGAACCAACAAAGAGCATGTGTGAGTGGGCTGCTTAAATACCCTCCGGGCTCCTCCCATAAACTCAGGCCACCATACTGGCCTTCTTATTTATACTACTAATGGTGGTGAGCAGCGACTTCTAATGGGACTGACAAAGTGTGACGGGAAATCTGACGCTGGGGGGAAAACGGACATCACCAGAGACACCAATACAGAGATCAGTGATAATGCTATACACTGTCACTGTACTAATGACACCGACTGAGAACTGACATCACCAGTGACACCAATACAGAGATCAGTGATAATACTATGCACTGTCACTGTACTAATGACACCAGCTGGGAACTGACACTCACTGACATCACCAGTGACACCAATACAGAGATCAGTGATAATACTATGCACTGTCACTGTACTAATGACACCAGCTGGGAACTGACACTCGCTGACATCACCAGTGACACCAATACAGAGATCAGTAATAATACTATGTACTGTCACTGTACTAATGACACCAGCTGGGAACTGACACTCGCTGACATCACCAGTGACACCAATACAGAGATCAGTGATAATACTGTGATGGATTAGGTAAAATGCCCATTTTCTATGCATCTTTTCTATACTGACAGCCAGAA
Source organism: Rana kukunoris (assembly GCA_029574335.1). Lineage (NCBI taxonomy): Eukaryota > Metazoa > Chordata > Amphibia > Anura > Ranidae > Rana > Rana kukunoris. The sequence goes on from CM056052.1 coordinate 14,252,795, forward strand.
GAGTGTGAGGGGACAGAGAAAGAGCGAGTAAGAAACCTTGGATTCTAGTTGGGAGGGCCCCGGCAGAGAAGAGAAGATGGGACAGAAAACAGTTAAACCAGAGGCGATTTACTTTGCATGTGCTGCGCTATATAAGTTTTTCATTCATTCATTCAAAAGGGAGTTTCAGCATCTGACCTTGTGGCAGAAAGGGAGGGATGTGAAGAGATTGGGAAAGCTGGCAAAAGTATGTGGGATGACCACGAGTAGAGGCCGGCTACACCTGGAAGAATGGTGGAAGATAATGAAAGACAAACAAGGCATTTTGTCAGATAACAATTTACTGAAAAAAGCAGAAGCCTGGTATAATGTGGCAAAGGCCGTCCACAACAGGGGAAACAGACGGTGTATGTGTATCACCAATGCATTGATAAGAGTGATCCATTATGTGTGCCTACTAAAAAATAATCAGCCGCCACCCTATGTTGACTGTAACACTTATCACTCCATCCCCTCTTTCTGCTGTCTCTTGTCTCTCCATCCTATATCCGCTCCCTTTCTGCTGGGTCTGGTGTCTCTCCATTCTCTATCCCTCCTTTCTGCTGGGTCTCGTGTCTCTCCATCCTTTACCCCCCCCCCTTTCTGCTGGGCCTTGTGTCCCTCCATCCTCTACCCTCCCCCTTTTAGCTGAGTCTTGTGTCTTTCCATCCTCTACCCCCGCTTTCTGCTGGGCCACGTGTCTCTCCATCCTCTATCCCACATTCCTGCTGGGTCTCTCCATCCTCTATCCCCCTTTCTGCTGGGTCTTGTGTCTCTCGATCCTCTACCCTCCCCCTCACTGCTGGGTCTCGTGTCTCTCCATCCTCTATCCCCCTTTCTGCTGGGTCTCGTGTCTCTCCATCCTCTATCCCCCTTTCTGCTCGGTCTCGTGTCTCTCCATCCTCTACCCCCCTTTCTGCTGGGTCTCGTGTCCCTCCTATCCTTCCTCATGTCTGCTGGGTCTCAAGTCTCTCCATTCTCTACCCTTCCCCCATTACTGCTGGGTCTCGTAACTCTTCATCCTCTACCCCCCCCCTTTCTGCTGCGTCTCGTGTCTCTCCATCCTCTACCCTCCCCCTTACTGCTAGGTCTTGTGTCTCTCCATCCTCTACCCTCCCCCTTACTGCTGGGTCTCGTGTCTCTTCATCCTCTATCCCCCTTTCTGCTGGGTCTCGTGTCCCTCCTATCCTTCCCCATGTCTGCTGGGTCTCGTGTCTCTCCATCCTCTACCCTTCCCCCATTACTGCTGGTTCTCGTGTCTCTCCATCCTCTACCCTCCCCCCTCTCCATAGATCCCCCCTTTCTGCTGCGTTTCGTGTCTCTTCATCCTCTACCCTCCCCCCTTTCTGCTGGGTCTCGTGTCCCTCCTTTCCGTCCAGCGCAAAAGTACTTCCGGTTTTTTCCCCCCCTGAGCATTGTACTTTTACTTGGTGATGGCTACTATCGTTCCCCGCAGGCATAGGAGGAAGAAAAATGTTAACCAGCAGGAGCTGACAGCCCTCATCTCTGCCATGGAGAGGTATGACACCTTCCTCAATGGTGCCAAAAGTCGCCAGACCAGCCGGGACAGGAAATAGGCCATCCTGGAGACCATTGCTGGCCAAATCAACAGCTTTGGTTATGAGACCTGGACAGCCAATGATATAAACAAAAAAATTAATGATGTGAGGCACAAGGTCCGGGAGAAGCTGGCCGCCATCAGGAGGCACCAGAGGGGCAAGGGTGGTGGACCCCCATGTGCGGTGAGCTTGACCCCGGAGGAGGAGGTGGTCACCCGGTGTCTGGAGAGGGATCAGTTGGAGGGTGTGGAGGGATTTGATTCCGTGGATGAAGCCTCGAGGACAGGTAAGTGTTTTTTATCCCCTATATGGTGTGTAGCATGTGGGAGGGAGGGAAGGGGACATGTGCCAAGTGTGCAGGCAGATGTTCGCACCCTTACTGCGGCCGTCCAGGCGAACACAGCTGCCACCCGGGATCAGGGGAGGCAGAGGCAGCGTGACCAGCGGCATAATGTGAACTGGCAGCTGAGGATGCAGGCCCAGACCAACCACTTCCTCAGCCAGATTGCCGTGGCCTTGGAGGGCATGCAGCCAACACCGGCCAGGAGTGGCCCACCCAGGGATGAGCCACCTCCAGATGCCCCACCCCCCCACCCGAGGCTCCCTCCAGGCAGTTGAGGAGCCAGAGAGGTGCCACCAGACGGAGCCTCCATCAGGCCAAATGAGTGGCTTTTTTGGGGCCTCTGGATATTATTTTTTATTTTATGAGCCCTTTTTTTTATTTTATGCTCAGGTCATGAGCCTTTTATTTTATGCTCAGGTCATGAGCCTTTTTTTTGGATACTGCACACGGTCAGTAGTGCAGACTACAGTGTGAATGTGGGGGTGGCACTCCTGCCAGTAAGGGGTGTCACCCTCGGTCGTTGGGGAGAAGTTATTCCCACGGCCGTGTGAATGTCGTATGAATGGACAGCGACATCATTGGGGCCTTGGTGCGGCGTTGCTGCTCCCAAGTCCTACATGTTGGACTTGGGCTAGTCCAATGTGATGTGGATGTGGTTTGTGTGATCTATGGACCACAGTGGTGTGCATGCGTCCATTGTCTGTGTGCCATAATGAATGTGTGTGTTTAACGTCCAAAGATGCCTACCGCGAGGACCCTCCTGACTGCTCTTCCCTCAGCAGACTGGGTAGCCTTGGCCAGGGGGGGACTGTGTAGTTCGGGGGTCAGGACTTCACGTATGTCAATCTGCAGGCCCTTTCTCATGGCGTAGTTGTGCAGCATGCAACAATGATCTGACACACCAAGTTTGGGGAATACAACAGGACCCCCCCGGACTTATCCAGGCATCGGAAACGGGACTTCAGGAGGCCAAATGTTTGTTCCACCACTGCACGGGTACGTATGTGTGCTTCATTGTATCTATTTTCTCCTCTGGTTTGGAGTCATGAGATGGGGTCCAAGTGCATATGCAGAGTCACCTGGAAGGGAAAAGACAGGAGGATGTTAGTCATGCATGTGCACCTCATGATGTCTGCATCATGGGGTCGGACAGTCATGCCTGACTCCCATGTCACTCACCAACCAACCAGCTGTCCTTGTACACGTTCTGTTCAAATTCTGCTGGGATCGGGCTTTGACGGTATATGAAGCTGTTGTGGCTGGACCCAGGGTGTTTGGCACGAACGTGCCATATGAGACATTGGGCATCTGCTATCACCTGTACGTTGATGGAATGCCAGTGCTTCCGATTGCGATATATGTGCTCTGTGGCACGGGGGGCTGTAGTGCCACATGGGTGCGATCAATGGCCCCGATGGTGCGTGGGAATCCTGCAATCCTGTAGAAATCCTGCATTGCCTTCTGCCGCAGATGCTCATTGGTGGGTCTGATGATGTGGTGGGACATGCGTTTGAGGATTGCGGGGACAACCTGGTGCACACATCTGCTCATGGTGGATTGTGACATCCCAGCCACAACTCCACTTGTACGCTGGAACGAGCCACTGGCAAGGAAATGGAGTGTTGCCAGTACCTTGACCAGTGGCTGCACTGCTTGTGAGCGGTGTGTCTTGCTGGTGATGTCATCTTTTAGAGCTGTGGTTATTTCCATGTAGGCAGCAGGGCTAAATCTGAAGATGCGA